>QPKB01000001.1:80173851-80773851 GCA_003546025.1 Camphora micrantha
CCAAGTTCAACATTACTCAAGTTAATATGATGCTTTCTGCAGGAGATCAACCATGCAGGGCAGGTGGTTTATGGTCAGAGCTTGTAAGCAACCGGGGTAATTTCTATGCTTGAAAAACTCTATTTGGATATGTAGGATTATTAGGGCCACATTTGTGTAACCCATTTCTGCAGAAAAAAGGTTTACGGTTTTTCATGGAAAACTGTTTTTTCATTGCGTTTGGTGCGGCAATTTTCTGCAGAAGCATTTTTCCTCCCCATGTTAGCAATTTTTCCCTTGAATAGCCCTGGAAAATGAGTTCCTATTTGGGGGGGGGGGGGGCGGGCGGGCGCTACAGGAAGTCATTTCTGTAGAAAACTTCTCTCCCTCTTATTACTTCATTTCCTCACTCCCCTTTTTAATACTAGTTTTCAATAAGGAAATCCGCAGCCGCCGCACCAAATTCATCGAAGATTTTTTGTTTTTTTGCAGCAAACGTGAATTTCTAAACTTCGCAAAAAACCTTTTCCGAGCTATTTAAAAATCATAGACTTGCTGTTGTGATAATTTCATCTTTCCATGAATATTGCCTGTACACAAACGTGCCCTAAAGGTTTGACAATAATTTGATAAATTACATGCTTACATGCAACGCTAAATTCCTTCTTTTTTCCCATCTATCTTCTCGCTGCAAATGTCAAAACTTTTTACCTTTTTTTTAATGGGCTAGGAGTTAGGTGTTGATGTTGAAGTAACTTAGCTTTGAGAGAGGTATTGTCCTTATAGTTTCAATTAGCGCTACCTTAAAAACATAGTGATCATATGCTGAGTCACTAAGTCCAGTCCTTAGTGCATTATGGTCTTTGGATGCTTATGCGATTTCATTTCCAGGTTTTGAAGCTGGGGACCCAATATTCCATCCAACATTGATCCTTGGTCTGTAATTGGTAATGAATCGACAATTGTTGTATCAACTGATCGTTCATCCTGTTTCAGTCGTAATATCATTGCACTCCGAATGGAAGTTCTTTGCGACAATGCTGGCTCTAACATTTGTCCAGCTGGTGGAGTTGGGATCTTTAATCCTGGGTACTGGGGAATGGTAGGCCATTTGATACTACTCTTTTTTATGTCAATGTTCTCAATTTTCACCATTAAAAACATTCTTAGTTTTCCCTCTTTAATTCTGGGAACTTGCAGCCAATTGAATTAGATGGGATCTGCTTTCATGTCCACTAGTTGATGTCATATGCCTGTTGGAAATTCTCAATGAGTTTCAATATTCATTAGAATAGTGTTAGCAACCATCGAATCTTAAGACACGACAGATGCTTTTTTATATACTATTTAACATCCAGATTGCTTTGTTTTTTTCTACACCAAATTGTGCAATTGCTTTGTTTTTTTCTACACCAAATCGTGCAAAACTTTTCTCAATTAATTCTTATGGAAATTATTTTTTTCTGTTATTTTCCAGAATATTGAACAAGGGAAGAGCTATAAAGTTGTTTTGTATGTCAGGTCAGTAGAATCTGTGAATTTGTCCGTTTCACTGACAAGTTCAGATGGATTGCTAAGCCTGGCTACAACTAATGTCATGGTGAGTAAAAATTTTTATATATATTTAAAATTTGATGCGTATAGTGTGAATGAATTTGATACATTTTCTTTGGTACGGGTCCAGAATTTTTGTTGTTCACGAACCTGATTTATAACCAAGACATCCTTTTTCAAATCTAAAAAAGTTAGGGGGAAAAAAAATTAGCTGACTGACAGTTTTAAATCCATTTATTTGTGGAAACATTCTGGGGATTTGAGAGAGAGAGAGAGAGAGAGAGAGAGAGAGAGAGAGAGAGAGATGTTTCCTAATCATGCCCGGGCCAATTGGGCACAAAACCCTCCCTGCATCCCCTCTGCCACACGCACCTCTCACTGTGAATTATCCCTCACCCAAATTTGAAAACTCATCCTACTTTATAGACAAGTTAGGAACTGGACAAATTTGAGAGCCCTCCCAGATTTGAACATTCATCCTACTTTATAGACAAGTTAGGATTGGACAAATTTGAGAGCCCAAAACAGTACCTCCCATCGTCAGATGCTTCCTGATTCTTGTACCAAGGTATGTCATGGGAAGACCTTTCACCCCTTAGACCCCCACAAAAAAAAAAAAAAAAAAAAAAAAAAAAAAAAAAAAAACCACCACCACCAGCACTATTCTTATGCTTGTCAGGACGGGCTGGGATGATCTTGCTTGCCTGAAGAAAACCCCGAACATGCATGTGTATGATTATATATAATTCCCTTCCCGTTCCTACTTGCTTCTGGCTTCCTGCAGAGCTGCTGCTGCAGAGTTTTCAAACTGGACAAAGGTGCAACTCCTGTTGGAAGCCAAGGGGACAGACCATAAGTCAAGACTTCAGATAACAACTACCAAAAAAGGAGTGATTTGGCTGATCAAGTGTCAGCTATGCCAGTTGACACCTACAAGGTATATTTTTAAACATATTTATTTATTCAATTTTTTTTTTACATAACATGACTCAAACCTGTTTCATTTATGCATATTTATTTTTATGTATACTTTTTTTTTTTCTTTGTATAGGGGACATGGTTTCAGAACAGAGCTGGTTTCCTTGATTGCAGATTTAAAACCAAAAATTTATGAGATTTCCAGGTATTCTTTGCGGTTATTCCAGTTTACAAGTTGCGAACTTGTATTGACCGATTATAAAAAATTCTCTGTATTGTTTCAATTGATTTGCCTTAGGTCACTGGTCTTCATGCAATATTATTTACCTAGAGATTCAGGGTGTTGTTAGCTTGTGGAAATAAGGGTTATTCCACAGATGTATAGATGTGGCTCTACTTATGGTATTCATCATATGGGATATATGGTGGCAAGTGGTAACTACTACTGGCTGTTAATTGTTGTCATAATTAGAAGTGGCTACAATTAGCCGTCTTATTTGATAAATCATCTGTGATGTCCACCAAATGCTTATCATTGTGTATGATGTTCTAGTTCTCATTTCTAGGCATATTCCCATCAAATCAACAAGTTAATGCCATGACTTTTCTGCCAAACAATGTTATCTACCATTTTCCTATCAAGTCAAACGAAGAGCTTTAGATAAAGAAAGTTGAGCAGGACTTACTGAAATAATTGCACACTATTATCTATTCATCAGATTCCTGTGAAGTTCATGTGACGAATGAGTTGAATGATTTTTATATAATTTCCCGGACAAGAACTTCATTAAATTTGTCTTCCATTGTAGAATAACTCCAGACAATATGCTTTGCAATTGCACGGGCGTTGAACCACTAATGTTGAAATTCCTCATCCTCATTTCATATTATATCAGGTGGCTGCTTTGTAGAAGGTGAATGGTTAAGAAATGCATTTCGTTGGAAAGAAACAATTGGTCCATGGGAAGAGAGGCCTGGACACTTTGGTGATGTCTGGATGTATTGGACTGATGACGGACTTGGATACTTCGAGTTTCTTCAGGTACATGTCTTAAGGTATTTCTTAAGTGTAGGCTCTTCTAAAGAGTTTTTCCAATTTATAGAAGGGGTACTTATTTGTTGCTATTAAAATTTTTTTGGCTGCAGCTTGCGGAAGACCTAGGTATATTGCCAATATGGGTAGTCAATAACGGTATGCCACTTGTACTGAGTCAACAAATTGGCTTCATCACAAATCCACAGGCCTTTATACATTGCATTTTATACTTTTTAACTTTTGTCAACAGGTGTTAGCCATAATGACGAAGTTTCTACTTCCACTGTCTTACCTTTTGTTCAGGCAAGTCTTCAGCTTTGCTACTTCCATGATATAATTGATTGAATTGGGCAAGCGCCTAGTATTATCAATTTATCATTACAGAGTATAGGGTAATTCATCCAGAAACAAATAAACACCTGCAGATACTGTAGATTCTATAGAATCAAAGCCACAGATTATTTAATAAAAAAAAAAAAAAACTTGGCCTTCTGGCCTTGTGGTCCTTGTAAATTCTGCCTGGAAAACTTACTAGTTTGACCAGTGACTCAATCAAATCAACCCATCATGGCTTGTGGATAGGTCAAACTAATGTTCAAACTCAGGGCATGCATAACTAGGGCCAACTTGGCCCGACTTGTCTGAGTCATGGGCAACTGTTTCATTTTTTGTTGCTTTGATATTTTGTCTTGATTTATTCATCCTTACTATATGATTTTACAATTGGCCTAAAATTAATTTCTACACAATTATGTCAATCTTTCACTTATTTATATTACTATATGAGTAAGGCTCAATTCATTTATTCCTGTTTTATCTTTTTTAGTGCTTGTCTGGCTTTCTTAATTATTTGGTGATTACTGGATTGTTAGCTACCTTGTTACCCAAGTATGTCAATCTTGAGAGTTTGATTTGCAACCAAACCTTGTAATTTCTTTACTTCAATTCAGGAAATTCTCGATAGTATTGAGTTTGCCAGAGGAAATGCTGATTCAAAGTGGGGTTCTATTCGAGCAGCAATGGGACACCCAGAACCATTCAGTTTGAGCCATATTGCCATTGGAAATGAAGACTGTGGCAAAATATATTACCGAGGTACACTGTTTATCATATATCTTCTTTTAATTTGTTGTTCATCTTTCTTTCGAATTCACAAAAACTCCCATACGCAGGGAGCTAATTGAGTAGATAATGATGTCTTCAGGATATGATTGTTAGCAAATTAATTTAAATGGATATTTATCAAGAAAAATATGGAAACTTCGAACAACAATATATTATTGGCTAAGGAATTCTTTGCCACGTATCTCAACATATTTACCCACACACCCTCTGGTATGATATTTCGACTGTATCATAAAAGCTGAAACACCAGTATTTGCCAGTTTTAGAATATGCAATCATGTAATGACTTAGCCAACTCCAACATAGTTTGGACAAGGCTTTGATGATGATAAATCATGTAATGACTGCAGTAGAGTTTAGGAATAGAAGTTTAGCAGTTCCAACTTGGTTTGAATAAACCAAGCAGTCAATATTTAAGTCTAGCAACATGGTCCTGTAGTGTTTAATATGAAAAATGATGTAGTTGAATGCAACTCTATGCTTGTTTATCAATGAATTGAAACAATATATAAGATAAATTTATCTTATAAATTGAAAAGGGAATTGGTATATTTTTTAGCATTGCATGAAGCATCAATGTTGATGCAAGGGAGATAATCAAATAGATGAAGAAAAATGGCATTTGGAGTTCAAGCTAGAAGTTAAAAGATTGAATATGTTGAGCTTTTGGATTGTACCTTAAGAACCAGCAGGTGTCCAAGCTATCTCTGAGGCAAACTGACAAATAAAGGTCATTGGTCCAATGATAAAGCCTTTGCAAGCCCACATGTTTGGCATGTCTTCACATGTGTGGTTAGAAAGGGCTATTGAGCCCATCGATTTGGGGTGACTGTAAGAGTTTTACTATGAAATTCGAGAAAGAGTTGTTACAAAAATTCCTATCCATGTAACCTCACAGATGAAAACATGCTCTCTCTCTCTCTCTCTCTCTCTCTCTCTCTCTCTCTCTCTCTCTCTCTCTCTCTCTCTCTCTCTCTCTCTCCATATATATAGATGTATGCTTACTTTCTTTGACATGTTAATTGAACAGGAAACTACCTCAAGTTTTACTATGCTATAAAAGATGCTTATCCAGACATCAAAATAATCTCAAATTGCGATGGGTCTTCTCAGCAGTTGGATCATCCGGCTGATATGTATGATTTCCATGTAAGAATATGGTGAATATACCTTTATTAACTTTGTAGACATCTGGCTTTTCTTTGTACTATGTCTGCTAAGGACAGGCTTATTTATGAATTATGATATCCTGTGAGAGACAGTACCTGATACTACCATTATCTTGTATAGATTTACACCTCTGCCAACGACATGTTTTTTAAGGCTAATCGATTCGAACGTACAACGCGTAGTAAAAATGGTCCAAAGGTGGGTTATTGTTTAACTTTTGAAACTACTACACACACAAGCATACATGGATAACTGCAATAATGTCTATGATTCCAGGCTTTTGTGAGCGAGTATGCTGTGACTGGAAGTGATGCTGGCACCGGAAGTTTTTTAGCAGGATTAGCTGAGGCTGGATTTCTTATTGGGTTAGAACGTAATAGGTTTGTTTATGCCTTCCCACTTTGAAGTAATTCTATCCTACAAGATCTTTATGCGGCTATGCAGATATGTGAATTTATACTCGTGTAAAGTTCATGTCCATGAATTTGACAATTAGCACTTGTCTGGAGCAAAATGTGAAGCTTGTACGCAAAAAATGCATACAGGTGTAGATCATCATCATCACCATCACCACCACCACCACCACCACCACCACCATCATCATTGCCTTGTCCCAACTATGTTGGGATCAGCTACATGAATTTTGTTTCTCCATTCCAGTCTATCTTAAACATTTCTCAGAATTCATGCAATCTTACATTGGAACCGACTTCTATTGGAGTAAAATTTGGGCACATGCCATATAAGGGAAAGTTGTTGATTTTAAGCTGTTTGGGTGCTTGTTAAGCGTACTTCGTGGTCCAAACTCGAAAAAAAAAAAAAAAGGGATCAGAAAAGTTGATGATGGGGTCTTACAGGGTGGGCAAAGTAGAGACAAGATAATTGAGTGTTGCATGATTGTTAAGTTCCATTTCAGTTGGAGGGGCATTTTTAGTTAGACATGAATTGTGTCAAGGAGCTTAATGCTGGGTGGTTGAGAAATGGAAAAAATTCAAAACACACCTGGGTGAGATATGTAGGTGAGGTGAATGTGAGAGTGACAAGAAAGGATAAAATTAGGATTGAGTGCATAGGAGGATGCTTAGGGTTTACTGCCACAAATGAGAAAATGAAAGAATGCTTATCCATGATGTTTAGAGTTGTCAAAATTGCTAGCAGCAGATGATGAGAGAGACTGAGGGGCAATGAACATGGAATTCAGATGATGGCAGTGTTTTGGATGGACCTTGGAGCTGTGATTGATGCAGCACGAGATGGACAGGTCTCGCAAACTGCACTGCATACTGATGTTTCTAGTTTGCGAATGGTGAATACTGGAACAGCGGATTGCAGCAATATGAGGTGATCAAATGGATGAGGTAGAGATGGGATAAAAATCATCAGATCAGGAACATGTTCCAGATACGCCCAGAAACTGGAGAATGCAAGTTCTTTGGCTGCAGCAGCACATCTCGCTTGTTGGGTTTCAGAACAGAGCAACGGCTGCTGTTATCCCTTGATCACTTACGGGGTAACATTATCGAGGGACTGAGATGGACCGTATTGGATTCTTAATTTGATTGGTTGGGTGAGATCTTGTAGCTGTGATACGATCCAAATCAGCAAGAGATTGACATAAAAGCTTGGGTGGGCGAGGATCATATAGTTCTTCTTCAACCAAGGTTCCATCTCATGTCTTGCAGATGTTCTATTTTTAATAATAACCTTCACATGACTCAGATGCTTGTGAACAGGGAAAAAAAGTTCATCTATGATAATGGATCCCTTCTCCATTAGTAAACCAGCCTCTGCCAGGATACGTTTGTCAATTTCTTCCCCATAGTGCATTTCTCTTGTTCTTGTGGCATTTCATGTTTTATGAATTTGATTCTACTATAAGTATTGAGACCATGTTTAGTTTAAAACATGTGGGGCTGCTATAATTGTGAATGATTTTGTTATCGAAGATTAGTAAGATTAGTTGCAAACTAGATGGGTTGGCATGTTTTCTTCGAAAAGTTACTAACAAGGTTGGTTTGCATGTTTTCTTCTGATGCAGTGATGTAGTCGAAATGGCTAGCTATGCGCCGCTTTTTGTCAATGATAACGACCGACGGTACTGTCTTCTTCTTCTTCTTCGGGTTACTGCTTCTTCTAGTTCTCTTCGACCTCTTCTATTCTTTTTCATTGACAATAGTTGTCAATTCAAGTTTTTATTTCTCTTCACCATGTAAAAGTTGGATTACTTTCAATAATAAAGGTGGAACCCAGACGCAATCGTCTTCAATTCATGGCAGCAGTATGGAACACCTAGCTATTGGGTGCAATATTTTTTCAAGGAATCAAGTGGGGCAACCCTTCTTCCTGCCACATTCCAAGCAAATTCCTCTAATTCTTTGGTTGCCTCTGCAATTACTTGGCAAAACTCAGAGAATAACAACTATTACCTAAGAATAAAGGTCTTCCCCTTCCCAGTCTCAGTAGCATTTGCATTATTATCATTTCCATCTATGGTGTGTTCATTTTGTTTTATGGTCTTCTGAGACAAAACTCAAAGGACTTTTTTTCTTCTTGTTAGAGAACATGATTGTAGCTAGCTAACAAGACTTGGCCTCCTAATATAGTTCACCTTCATTGCATAAAAATTCACACAGATGTTTTATCTACTAGACATCAGATTTTTCACCACACTTCCTCATCATCATTACAGCAGTATCCCTTATATTTAGGGTTAGCTTTACATAAGCAAAACTTCATGTGTGTACTTTAAATATCACTGGGATGAGGTGCTGCTGCTGCTGATGATGATGATGACGACAACAACGACAGCTACTGTAGTTGTATCTAATAGAAATATCAGCTGTATGTATGGTTATAATGTACATACTGATACTGAGTACATTCATGTGTGTTTTAATCTTCTGCTTTCATGTAAATGAAGTTTTGGGTATTTAAATTCTTGTGTGAAGATTTTTCTAATTGGGTGTCGAACCCAAAATTTGAGGAAGAAAGCTTAAAAAGTACAATAGTTTGATTTGCCTGTGTGCGGGTTCTTTTTAGGTTCTTTTTAATGCTCATCTAAGTTTAGTAAATAAAATGCATGCACATCTTTCCTTCTTTAATGAGGAAAAAGAGGAGCAACATTTTGTTCAGTCTTCTGAGCTACTTATGCCTCCCTTTCTGCAAATGGTTTTTATGATTTATTAGTTAGACCCATCCTTTCTAACATAGTGAAATGGTAATATTTGTCCACCCTAGTAATTCAAATCATCATTTAGGGCCTGTTTGCTTCATGTAATTAAATTCATGGGAATTCTATTTCTAATACTCCCTAAGCAGTTAAAAATGAAGAATCAAAGGTGAATATAAAAAAATGAGCATCAAATTACCTCCCTTGAATAGAAATTGAATTAAGATAGGAAATCAATACCCAGTCATCACCCTAGTAGTTCCTAGGAAGTTAAGGTCCCATCTACATCACTACCTTGTAACCTTCAACCCACACCCCTCTTTAGTAAGCTTTTCGCGGAGCTTATTTGACTATGAATTCTATGTATTCAATCCCAATGTATTATATGCAAACAAAAATTCCTTTAATTTATTTTCATTTTTTCATTTGATTGTTTTAGTGAATTAATTTGCTTTTGGGTTCTTACTGCTGCTTACTGACCATAATGAAATGTTTGCACAGATTGTTAACTTTGGGAATGCCAGCATCAATCTTAAAATTTCTGTGGTTGGTTTGGGATCAAAACAAGTCAGGTCGGTTGGATCAACAAAGACCATTCTCACATCTAGTAATTTGAAGGATGAGAATTCCTTCAAGGAACCAAATAAGGTACACCATCATAGTTTATTTATTACTTTTCTGCATTTTGATTGTGGTGGAATGATCAATGTGTCTATTGTATGCGTGGACTCCCCAACCGGGGGACTTACTCTTGGATATCGGTATGAGGCTTAAAATCAATAATTATAGTGACAAATTGACAGCACAGACATAAAGCTATCGCATGTAGTCCAGACTGTCCAGACATAGGCTCCAAAGATGGAGAATAGCAAAAAATAAAAATAAAAATGGATTTGATTAGATGACTCCTCTCTCCAAGTAATAGAATTTGCTTGTTGACTGTTTTCCATGCTGTCACTTTGTGGGTAGCCAAATTAGACAATTAGGGCCTATTCGTGGGTCATGTTCCATCTGGATTGGGGCCTAGGAATATGGTTGAAACAAAATGGAATGAATTACTTGGCGCCTACACAAGCAAGGATATCAAATGATTTCTGTGACTTTGAACATTGGGCCTGCATGGACAATGGTCCAAATGTGATTTATATACTGAGCCTGCTCAGTGGAACAACCCATCCTTTGTGCAGTTGATCTAAATATGTACACTTTGATGCATAGTTCCGAAACTCGGTCTGACCCACCCTGACTTGGTCAAGTCGACTTGACCCATAGGGAACAAGTCAAATCAGTTTGACCAAGTCTGCATACCATACTCAATGCCCACCCAGGTGAGTTGAGTTTTCGAACTATGCTTGGATGTTGCCGTCCATGTTAACCTTCATATTAATAAAGTTGTGCCAGCTTAACCCTGTTTAATTTGTTTAATTGAATTATGCAGGTGGCCCCAATCCAAAGTACTCTAGAAAAAGCAGGGCCAGATATGGATGTTGTACTTACTCCACACTCATTCACTGCTTTTGATTTATTGCTCGACCCAACCATCCTTCCGGTTCCAGTGTATAAATCATCTATTTAAAAGTTAACATGGGAAGTTTGTAAATAATGAAACTGTGCAGGAATATGCCTGTTATTGTAGCCCAATGGCATGTATGCTTGCCATCTGGTGATTTGGCCAGGAAAAGTAATAAATAAAAGTCATGCTTGTATTACGTTACTTGTATACATTGATTTCAGTCATACTCATACTTGCAGCCAGAAAAACTTTGAATGAAACTGCCATCCATAAGGTAAGGGCCTAGGGGCCTTCTATGTATAGAGTTTATACCAAGGAGTAGAGACTTGTTTGGATGCCCGGAATCCTGCTAAGGAATCCATGCAAGAGAGAATATTCAGCTTTCCTTTGTTTGGCTGACCTTTCCCAGGAAGCCTCATTTGGCACCTTCTCTGGTATCCTCCTGTCCTTGTTGACGACGACGACGACAACAACAACAAAAAAAAAAAAAAAAAAGTGGTAATCCTGAATCTACCAAAGTAGTTTATAGGAAAAGGCTTTTGGCAGATGCAGAGGAAGCTATTGAATTCTTAACATTTTGTTTTATAGGGTGATGGGTCAATCAAATCCTCTTAATATTTAAGTTCTTAAGGTCAAGGGTGCAATTATTTCCCTATCATAGAGGGGTTATTTTGAAGATTCTTTTCATCATGTTTCTAAAACATGGAGCTCTTATATTGAGCTGAGGTTTTCTCTTATTACATGGATCGATTTTATAAAACAAATCCATATTACTTTGACTTTTGAGGAGTAAAATGAAGGGCTATGATCACTCAACTGAACTTATGTACCCTTACTCCCCTTCCTGATCTGCACGACCTATCTTTCCCTTCACAGCAATGCATCTAGATGTGACACAGGCATATCCCAACATGTGAGATCCCTTTTTATTGATTGACTACATAGAAGACTATTGGCTTTGACAATTTGATGAATTATCTCTAAAAATTAGATTAATTTAACAAATCTTGATATTTCAATTTGCAACCTCAAAAGACACAGTTATAAACATACTCAGCTGAAAATGCTTAATTTACTAATTAATGCACTTAAAATAAAAATAATACAAGGTTTATAACTGATTATACTGTTAAAAAAATCAAAGGTTTATCTAAAAATATTGAATCTTAAAGGCTTTCTGTGTCTTGCAAAAAGCATCTAATATCAGTGAGTGTAAGAATTGACAGTTGACACTCGCACAAAATTGGGTAGATAATCTACAAATTAGGTAGATAATCTACAAATTAGGTAGATTTCATATTTTTTAACTTTTGGAGACTTCTTAGATTGGCCCTTTTTTGAAAGTCAGCCAATAGAAGACTGATACCAATATGCATCACCCCAGACAACTAATACCTATCAGTTTTTCGCTTGACTGACATGGACCATACTAACTCCTCAATCCATTTATAAACTGTGCCAAATTTCACTTCAGTCGGAGTGATACATGAAGGACACAGATGTGGACAAATTATCTCCACTATCATTTTACCCCAATCTGAGTGGCCCCTTGATTCTCAATTTTAGCAAAATCTATTTATCAGCAACTGGAACCTTCCAATTTCATAGGCACCAGGATTTCTGAGGCATCACTTTTCAATAAATTTGGATCACTTGGGATCGAGACTCGGCTTCCAATTAGGATGCACCACATCAACTAGCATGTGATTAGCAAAAATATAAATTAAAAAAAAAAATAAGCAAGGCTCTCCTAAGCTCAAGTTCAGGATAAAATTCAGTAAGCTCATGCTTGTGGGGCCCATATTTGATCCATCCAAATGAACCAAACACATTACCTCCATAAATTGCATCTGTCCACCAACTTTCTGTTAGATCCGAATTTGCTGGACTGTTGGATCAACTATGTATCAATCTAAATAGACCGTTGACCATTAAACTTTTGAGCCTACATGGAGATGATAGATTTTACATTTGGAGCTTATTTTTTGTAGAGAAGAAGATACTAGAGAGTCCTTGAAATGCCCCCCGACCTCATCCCCATGTGGGTCCCAGGTGGGCCTCACCACACACTTGAACTTACCTTATCCTAAGCTTGAGCTTATGAGAGCTGGCCTCTAAAAAAATAGTTTTTTTTTTTTTAATTTTAAAAAAAAAATGTGCTGATGTGGCACCTCTTGATTGGAATCCTCAACAATTAGTTGAGTTCAATCCTCAGCAGTTCATATCCTGTTTCTATGTGAATCAAGATTATATGCAACTTGGGATTTAAGATTGTATGCAACTAAGGAAAGGAAAATGATAATATAAAGTGTGATGTTTCTTCCCATGTTACCACAGTCACTGGTTTTTGGTCTCACAGGCTGCTGATAAGACAGTTGTAAGATGTCAATTCAAGCTTCAATAACCTTAAATGTCAGCGGAATGATGGTGATTGACAACGTAACAGCAATAAAAGTTTGGTTCCTTGATGTGATAAGGCCTGGCACTAGATCCCCACCTTCATTACCATTTACAAGTGGACATGGTTATGACTTGTTAACTACCAGCTATACACACACTTGTATGATGTATATATAATCATCAGAATATCTGTTCTTTAAAATCTCTGGTTGGAAAGCCATATTATTCTTCTGTAACTGCACAGGATTACCAGAGGCATGCACCTCTTGTCTATCTTGTATTTCAGTATCTTACAAACTTTGGATACCATTATTTTGATCTTAAAATGTTGTTGTTGTTATTGGTGATCATCTACTTTTAACTTTGTTTTAGGCTAGCTGCTGGTTTTATTGAAACATAATTTTTTTTTTTCCCTTTTCCTTTTGCTATGATAAATACTCACACATGTTACACAAGTTCTTGATCGATAAAGAAACACAGCGCGATCATCTCCATTAAAAAGAGAGATGTCCTTCTACCGCACCCTAGTGGATTGGATTGAAAAATAAATTTAAAATTTGTTTTGACAAGCTTGTAGAAGATTTTTGAGAATACAAACTGATAGGAGTTGGAAGTTGGAAATGATCAAAATCTAACCCATTTCGGAACTGGAGGTGGATATGAAGTCAAAATTGGATCTGGATTCTAGCTTAATCTGATTCTTCTCTTTAAACATTGATTCGAATTTGAATACAAAATGGTTCCATCCTAAACTCAACCAGTTTGAAACCTAATCTCTCATGGCTTGTGTGAGAGGCAACAACTTTACACCATACAGAGCTCACCAATCAACCAATCCAATCCACTTGGGACCCTCCATAAATATATGTGAATTTTCTAAATCACCCACTTTTTTTTCTTTTTTAGCTTTTCATTTGTTGGCCCCACTCTAATCAATCCAATCCCTTCATACATACGCTTACACTTTTTAATTAGCACTAGTCCTGCTTATTATTAAACTTTATCATAATAAGTGCACAATATATTGCCACTAGATTTTAAGGACAAAAGGTCAAGGGCTAGGATGTTTTGATTGGCCTAATATTTCGTGTTCTCCTAATTAATTTCTAAATCTTTCAATTGCCATCCCCCTCATTCGGAATAGGTCATACTGTAGGTGAGGACTTTTTTAAGAACAAACATTTTAGATACATAATTATATTCCCTATCTAATGATGAGCGAGAGTTCCTCAGTTTTTTAATTTTTTCGCATACACATGAGGGCAACTATATCTTTCTTCCTCGTAATTGTCATGCATCCAAATTGGCCTAAAATCGGGCTAATTATCCAAGTTATCATATATGCTATGCTTAGTTAATCATAACCATACATATCATAACATAAAACATCACCTTATAATAATTGGAAGAGTAATTTGGAACTGGCTCTATCAGGTCCTTATGTTTAGCCCACCTGTCAATATGGTCCCATGGAAACAGTACCCTTACACAGCAAATCAGTGTGTGGGTTCCACTTGAAATGGGCCCAATACAAATTGCCAATGTCTCACATTTGAATCAGAGGATGATCATAGCCAATGAGTAAATGGCATTCTGGAAGCCCCCACTTAGATGGTTATGATCATCATATCAAAAGGCATACATGTGGGTCAATTGAGTCTCACAAGGCCCCTATGTTGATGGCCTAAATCAGAGTCACATTAGACTACTATAGGCTTATAGCCACTGAATTAATGGCTTGAGTTTGAATTTTGTCCACATAGATTTTAGATTCTAAGCTACTACTTATCTACTTCCTATGATGAGGTGGTTATGATCACCAAATTAAGGACCTCCACATGTGTCAATTGGGCCCCAAAATGTATCACATTTCTTTGTTGTAATCTACATTATTGTTTTCATTTTGTTGGGTAGTACCTGGATAGTTGCATGCTCAAAGGCCTCATCTGATGGGCTAAAAAAAGAAACATAAAACAATGGGATTGATAGTTGCCATGCCTCACTGTCTCCACCCTAGCAACAGCTAGCTGGCCTTGGTTATTAATACAATACAGATTCATGTCACACACACCAACCCCATTGAAATGGGTTCCTCTAAAAAATATCTTCCTCATCTAGCACACACACATATATAGACCGTTGATGATGTGGGTCCCATTATTGATTGGTGAAGCCATAAAATTTTCTTGCTTTGTAGACAAGAGGAATTGTTAGCCTGTACCTTTGTCTGGAAAATAAAGTAAGACTGGGCAAGCAGACATAAACTCAAATCAAGATACTCAACTCGGCAGGATTTCTAGTCAAGTCCAACTTTTACATGTCCAAACGTAAATTTTCAGTGAACATTGCAAGCATGACCTAGGAAAATAGTAAAATTTTGCAATTTTCTATCTAATGCTCTTATAAAGATAAGAGAGTGTCAATCTATGGGTAGCTCGATCATTAGGCATCTCCCTATCTACATATACAATTAGGGTTCGATCTATGGGTGTATGTTGGGTCTTGGATAGGGGCTTGGGCAAGGATGGAACTAAAGGATCATGGTTAAATAAATTTCTTAAACCCCTTCTCATCATCATCATCATCATCATCAAAGTCTTGTCCCAAGTATGTTCGCAAAAACTCCGCCAGTTTTGTTTTTTAGAGCTGGTTTCAAGCCTGGGTAAAGGAAGAGGGTTGCGTTAGGTAGGTTGATAGTAAGCGTAAAACTTTGTCACAACCCAAACATGAATTCTAAGATTACAACATTCCAAGATAATGCTATTGCGTTCCCCGCTTTAAGCGACTCATTACAGCATTGCCCGATTGTAGTGGAAAGTAGGCAAAGACTACCGCACTATTTTGGACGAGTGCGGCTAAAGAAGTTAGTCCAACAGCAGAAGAAGATAAAGATTCTTAAACCCCTTCTATCTTACTGAAATTTGATATATTTTTTGCATTGGCTCCTCCAAGAATTTTACATTTTGTATATAGTGGTCCCTATAGTGAATTTTCTCATTCTGCGACCGGGCTTGGTTAGTGTGTGGGTGTGCACTAAGAAAAGGGAGGACATAGCTAAGAGAAAACAACCACGGGTCCTTGAATTAGATACTTCAAACAAATCTAAAGCAAATCGGCTTTATTTTAAACAGATCAGTCTCACCAAATAGGTCTAGAAATATTTTCAAATTTAGAACTTCTCATATCATTATCGAGAAAAAACGAATGGAAAACAACAAACTCTAGCAATTAAAAGTCGAAATAATTAAAATATAATTCACCATTAAATAATGATTTATTATATATTTTTAGAATCTTTTTAGTTCAATCAATAGTATATTGCTTTTCTAGTGTATTTTCATCTCTTCTTCAATATTTTTGAAAATATTAGGATCTCATCAAAACAACAACAAATTCGAGAAATGTCACAACAACATCCCTATATTTTGGCACCATCTTCGATATCTTGTGGCACTGCTAATCAGCATTCAGCAACCACATTTTGGGCCTGTTAACTGACATTTGGGCCGAGTATGTATCTAATTCTTTTCATATCTATATGTATTTTTTGACTCAAAATTCAAAGTGGCCATACTGTTCCTGGAAAAAGGATGCTCCTAAGACATGATAAATTCAAAAGTGGGAAGTGAAATTTGTAATCTACAAGTTCATAAATGTAAAATTTGATTGTCATCATGCAAGTAGTATGTTAATGAGACCAATGGGCCCAACAAATTCCTAGAGTCCGCCATCATGCAAGGGCATGTTAAAAGGGAGTCCGGATCAGTTTTTGCTTGGACGGATCTGTTTTTTTCTTTTTTGGCCTAAAGAGCAAGCTCTTATAGGGCCATTGTACTCAAACTCCAAGCCGCTTAAAATAAATTTGTCCCAAAATGTGAGAGTAATTCTAAAATTTTAATAAGAGTTGAATCCACAAATATCGAGCGTTTAATAAAAAAATATGCATAAAGATAACTCGAAATGTTTAATTTGCAAGGCAAAGAAAATAGTCCATACGTTCTTTCACAAAAACCATCTGAAAAAGAAAAAACACCCTGGTGGCAATTGTATCTCATCTCACACATCTGCCTAAAATTGATCCCCCGGTAAGTAGGTTGTATCGGGTTTTGCACCATTTACCCATCTGGCTTTAAAAAAAAAGATAAAATTAAAATTAAATAAAAGTCATATGCTTACATTAAAAAGAAAAAAAAATTCACACATTCACACTTTAAATATTATTTATGGATTAGATATTAGAAAAACATGCTTCTTTAATTGAATTCATTGTGTGGTCACGCGGATTGTGGTGTTGGAATTGACAGTCAAAAATAAAGTTCAATGAAACGGCTCACCACCTTTAGATGGGCGGTTGGATCCAACTTTGGTAAGATAGCTAACCAATCCACAAGGTTGGGTTGGTGTCGGTAGGCCGTGGGCCCCACCTATATTGCCCCATCCATTCATACTTTGGACCCATTCTTCCTTTCGCCTCGGAAAAGGCTTCCCCGCCCCCCCCCCCCCCCCCCCCCCCCCCCACCTTCCTTAGCTTCTTTTCATCTTTTAATGGGATAGTCCAAAAGATTAATTTCCTACTTCTTCTTTCCAACCCCCAATGTGACCCAATCCTCAAAAATTTAGTCCCACCAAAAGAAACATACAATTGATAAATAAATAATGCTGCTAAACACATTATCAATCATGTGTTTAATTTTATAATGAGATTAAATTATTTTTTTATTTTTTATTTATAACGGAGGGCATTTCAGTCCATTGGAGCAGATTAATTCTCATCAGTGGCTGAAAAAAGCCAGAATTCTAATATGGTAGTGCAGTTTCGAATCCTAAACCTTTAAGAGTAAATTGTGGTACTAGATTAACTGGATTATCCTTTGAGATTAATGGGACCCAATTGATTTGGAGTAAAATTTGATTGCATGCTACTTGTGGAATGGACTCTCAAATTTAATCAAGTCATAGATTGGCATCCATAGCTAATCCCAACCCTTCATGATGATGGGCCCATCACTCTCCACCCAATGGATATAAAGCATCTGATTTCTCCAATTAAATCCCGACCCTCCATTAATAGACCGCTATTTGGATGGCCCAGATTCTCTTATCAAGTTTCCCGTTAGGCCTACTACTAGAAAAAAAAATCACCTTCTCTCTCACAACCTCCTTTTCTCTCGTGATGCTCTCCCCACCATACACATTCCAAACTATCTCTCTCTCTCTCTAAAACTTTCTCTCTCTAAAAGCTCTCTCTCTAAAAAAGAAGGGATGGAGGAAGAAGAAGATCCATGTGGCCATCGATTGGTGGACCCCACACCGCTCCTCCAAAGCCCCACCAGAAGCTTCGGCATCCACATCTCCTCCCTCATCAGCCGCGCCACAAGCCGCCGGGTCCTCCGGCAGCCGTCGATGCTCGTCCGGGAGACGGCCGCACTCCAGCTGGAGGAGCGGCAGGCCGACTGGACCTACTCCCGCCCCGTCGTCGTCCTCGATGTCATCTGGAACCTCGCCTTCGTCCTCCTCACCGTCGCCGTCCTCGGATCCACGGCCAGGGAGCGGCCGTCTACGCCGCTCAGGGTCTGGAACGCTGTCTACGCCATGCAGTGCCTCCTGCATGTGGGTCTTGTGTATCTCGAGTATCGGAGGCGGAGCCGCCGGCGGGCGGAGGACGACGACGACGAGGAGGGGCTCGTTGAGAGCCGGAGCAGGTGATCTCTGATCTGAATCTAATTGGGTTTCTCTTTAGATGGAATTTGATTGAGTGTCATGTGGTTGTTTTCAGTATTTTGGGAATTTTCTTCTATGGGGTATGCAAATTCTTACTGGTATTGTTTTGGGTTTTTTTTTTTGGCTTTAGATGGAATTTTATTGAATTTCATGTTGTTGTTTTGAGTGATTTGGGGCATTTCATTGTCATGGGTATAAAGGTTTTGCTGTTATTATTTTATTATCTTTTTCTTCAGATGGAATTTGATTGAATTTCATGTTGTTGTTTCAGTGTTTTGGGCATTTTTCTGTTAAGGGTATGATTTTAATTTTTTTTTTTTTTTTCATTAGAAGTGAAAAAAATTGAATGGGTCCTTTTTTTTAAAATGATTTGACTGAATACCATAGTTGGCATTGTTGTTTGTGATTTTCACCAATTTCTTTGTTCACATACCAACATTTTCTTTCTTTCATCTCAGTTTTTTTTTTTTCCTCTTTTTGTTTACATTCCATTTTATCTTTTTTTTTTTTTTTTTTTTTGTTTAAATTGCATTTTATCTAATTTTTATCATATGGAACTTAATTAGATTTAGTGTTATGTTCTGAGAATTTATTTACTTATGGGTATTAAAAATTTAGTTCTCTTTTATTTCTTTCTTGTTGGTATTTTGTAATTTCTTCATCTATGGATAGAAGGGAGTTGTGGGTCATGCTTGAATTTCTTGTTCAGCACTTCTATGTTGTCAATATGATCTTTGATTGCCTATGGCGGGCCAGGGGTATAAGGTTGCCAGGCCAACTTGGTCCATTGACAGCTCTAGTATTTGTCCTAATAGTGAAATATGTCAATTTAGCTTGACATTTAGCCGGAGTTATTTGGATTTTACAATTAATAGTTTTTGCTTTCCTGATAGTGAAATATGTCAATTTAGCTTGACATTTAGCCGGTGTTGTTTGGATTTCACAATTAATAGGATTTCACAATTAATAGTTTTTGCTTTCCTGATAGTGAAATATGTCAATTTAGCTTGACATTTAGCCGGTGTTGTTTGGATTACAATTAATAGTTTTTGCTTTCTTCAGAAATTGTTGTCATGTGCCTGTTCTAAATCTGGATGGCACTATTAGGGATACTGTTGTTCATGTGATTGCGTTTAGACTTCAGAACCCATTGATATACGCTTTTAGAATAGAGTTGAATGTAGTCGGTTTGTTTTTTTATAACCCATGATTGTACTTGACTTCCAAGGAAGGTGCATTCCTAAGATTGAACTCCACGGATTACTGTTTCAACGTTTGGTGTGCAATGCATAGGTTTTCCACAGGAAAAGCGAGGGAGAAGAGGCTTAAGAGAAGAGAGAGAAAATAGGGAGGAAAAATGGATCATATCCTATCCACCTTCAACCCCACCCCACCAAAAAAAGAGGACAATAAAAAAGCTTATTCACCTACAAAAAGCAATGTTTTCTTCCGAGGTCTTTCCACAAAATAATGTTGACCAATCATCACTTTTTTCCAATTTTTGATGGACAATTGTCATTTTCTGGAAAAAATACATTACACAAACATGACCTAAGATATTTTTCAGGCCATTGATGTGCACAGTTTTGTCAAGATCTGATATTGTGCACATGGTGCCCATCATTTAGTGATCCGTATTCTGTACCATTTTGTCTAGTGGACTCACTGCAGATGCAACATGCATCCAGAATGTAGGCATACCATATGCTTAACTGTTTATTTGCACGCTGTTGATAAGTGTTATTCAGAACCTCTCAGGGATTTTAGGGGTTTTCTGGCTTTATGGTATGCAGCTTATCAGATCAACAACTTGTATTAAGTGAAGTAACTGAAGTAAAAGTCCCCATATTATATAATTCACCATTAGTCACAGTATACTTTTTGTGAAGTCATTATGTGGCCTCTAATAGAGAATATCTGAGTGTTGTGGCAAGATATCCTGCATATTAGGAAGGTTGAGGTTGTTTACATTATGTTAGAAATATTAGAATAAATTAGATTTTATGACAAGATATTTCAAGGTTTGTTAAGATCCAATTAGATTGTTAGGGTTACATTATATTTTCCATCGTATTTGATCCTGTTTTCTTATTCTTCTTATCACTTGTACTCTACCATGGATCCCTCTTAATTAAAAATGCAATCAAGCTTATGAAAATGTAGTCTCTAAACTTTACATGGTATCAGAACCATGGCCAGCTTCAATCTGGATATTGGCGCAGACATTGTCTTGTCTCTTTCAGCTTCCACAATACCATCTCATAACTTCCTCCCATCTCCCTTCTCTTATCTCTCATCTTCTCTCTCTTTTATCCTTCACTAACAAAATTTCTTCTTCAAGTAAAATCCCTACCTTTCTATATCCACTACATTCATCCATACAATCCTTTAAGCCACTCAAGCTCCTTTTATATAAGCCTACCCAATGAGAATTTTTTTTTTTTTTTTTTATTCTTTTTTCAAGCCAAATGATTCTAAGAAAGTTTATGAAAATGTAGTCCTTAAGCTCTAAAGTTTACAGTATCTAAATGCCCCTAATCTGTATAAATCAAGTCGGTTTAATAATTTATCCAACTTGTAAGTTTTACTTACAGCAAGTTGTAGCTACAACAATATGTTTATATGGGTTTCTTCAGAAAACCTTGGCATTCAGATTCTGATGTTTCTTAACAATATACAACATATGAATTTGGGGATTTGCATATGGGAAGCCGAGCCATTTGGCTGGGATATTGTTTTCTGGCTTTTCCACTAAGATCAGCATTTGTTGTGGTATTTGTTTGACATATAATGAATTAAATTTGGACCGGAAGGCGTCCCTTCTGCAATAAAGAAAGAAAGAGTTTGTCTTCCAAGTAAACAGTGCTCTTTGAATATGCTGTTATTTTGATAAGATGTGTCATGCCTTTCTTGATTGTTAACCAATGATTTCTCTTACTCAGTGTTCCAAAAAGGTTGGAATCCTTGAATACAATGGTGTCATTCCTGTGGTGGATAATTGGGTTCTACTGGATCATTGTTGGCGGGCAAGCACTTCTTCAAGATGCTCCTCGTCTCTACTGGTGAGAATTGTGGCAGATTGTTGTTCTGTCTGAAACATCTTTCATTGGATGTTGAATTTCAACCAGCTCATTCAAAACTAGATTTAGTGTGACGGGCTCACTGTGCTTCCTTTTAAATGTGTTGCAGGTTAACTGCTATGTTTCTCGCGTTTGATGTGTTTTTTGCAGTATTTTGCATTGCCTTGGCATGTGTCATGGGCATTGCTCTTTGTTGTTGCTTGCCTTGCATTATAGCATTTCTATATGCTGTTGCGGGTCAGGAAGGTGCATCTGAGGCCGACATCAGCATTCTCCCCAGGTTCAGGTTTCGTCAGGTTAACCAAGAGGAGAAGTTTGATTTAGAAAATCAGCAAGCAGTTGCGCCGACAGTGACAGAACTGACTAGAGATTCCATAGATGAAATTGCACTTTCACCTGACGACTCGGTCAGTATATTTTCCCTAGTTCTTTTCTCTTTTTTGTCTTTATATACAAACAGAATATTTAGGTGAGAAACATCTTCATGGAAGAACCGCGGACTTCTCTATTTTTTGAGCAGTGTAGCCCTCATACAATCAAGTTAACCCCCAACCCCCATTTCCACAACCCAAAATTTGACATGGTCATCCAACCATTACCGTTGGATTGAAATCCAAAAAAGAAGTGATGCTACCATAGATCAAGTGGTTAGGACAATCTAACGGGGTTGATATTTTGTACGGTCCTAGGTCTCAATGAGATCTTTCCAACCCCCCTCTCCCCATGATTGGGATGGTCCCAGGTGGGCTCCCCACCACAGGCTAGACTGCATCTTCTTATATGTGGACGGTTGTCAACTGAATAAACCTCATATATGTGTGCGCTCTTATGCCTCTTACAACCTTAGCTTATGCAAAGTAGTTGAGTATGTTGGTGATCCAAACCGTCAAGCTGATGGGACACACTATGGCTGCCCATTGCTCAGATAGTCTGATTGTCTCCCGGATCTAACGATAGTGAGTGTTTAATTGATGACCCATTCTATGGAAAGTAGTGGCTGATATTCAACAGACAGGAGTGCAAATAATGGGCAGCTACTCTATTTTGATCTGGTGAATTTTGGATGGTCTGTCCTAAAATATTCAGTGGAGTTGATAAATTGAATAATTGCCCTGTAGTGCTGTATGGCAGCTAATCATTTAATTGACATATGTAGGCCTATATTTGCTTAATCCTACCTGTTCTGTTATGCACTTGGGCACCCAAAACCATAATACTAAATAAATAAATACAAATCTGAAACATATATTGACAATGGTTTTGGTTGCGGGAAGAGTGCATACCCTAACTAATGTGGGTTCTGGACACATCTATTGTGTCCAACAGGCAGAATGGACTACCGTCTATTCTGCAAAGAACATTCTGATTCCTTACAATGTGGGGTACGCCCAAGCACTCCCTTTGAATCATGTCCAAACTCCATCTTACATACAGTGGACAGGTTACAGCATTATTTTTATTATTTGGAAAAGGGCAGAGAATTAAGACCATTTACACAAATGTAACCGTTTCTGTAGGAATGCTGCATTTGTCTTTCCCAATACGAAGATGGCGCGGAGCTGCATTCTCTTCCCTGTAACCACCATTTTCATTCGGGTTGCATCGTCAAATGGCTCCGTATAAATGCAACATGTCCGCTTTGCAAGTACAACATTATCCAGGCACGTGAGCAGGTCTGAATCCAGATTCCGGACTGCTGTGTTTTGAGTTTGAGTTCACTCAGAGAGATGTAGTTTCTTTCATTAGATTCAAGGTGTTAGGGTTTCTGATTGTTGATCTTCTCTGTATATTCTTTGCCCAAGAATCAAGTGTGTCAACATTATTCTCTTAAAGCTTTTGTTGTTCATGCCCGCCCTGTGAGAAAATCAAGTATAAATCTATTGCCTTGAAGGGCCCTGTGGCCGCAAAAAGAAAGGTAATTCCAAATTTACTCCACCCAAAAGCTTGAGCTGATGGCTTGATTCCCCTGGACTTTTACTAATCATTATTTTCAGCATATCTTCCTACCTTTTTTAAATAAAAAAATTTTTTTTTTTTGGAAAATATCTTTTATTTAGTGTGGTACATGGGGAGCCCAAGAAAGCTTGATACTCTACTACGAGGTTATGACTTCGCTCAAAGTGCAATTTCTCCATATCTCCCTCTTGGGGATGGAGGGTTCGTTAGCTAGAGTTTGGATTCTTTGTGGTTGGACTTGGTTGGGAATTTCTGACATTGACTACAAAAAATTCTTGGTATTCCTTTTGAAATGTATCATTTAGCCATCTAACTCTCCAAATTCCAGCATCCTCCGATGCTGCATTGGGAAAGCTGCTGCTGGTCCAGGATTTGGAGAACTTAACAAAGAGTACTGAATTCCTAGGTTTCTCTATTTATAGCATCTCTTCCAGCTCATGTTTCCTCGTTCTTTGTATTCCAACTTTCAAAAAGTAGAGGAATACAACTGCTGAAAGTCCCTAATTTTAAGAGAGAGAGAGAGAGAGAGAGAGAGAGAGAGAGAGAGAGAGAGACGTGACAGTCATCTCTGTTGAAAAAACTTCATGAGATTGGCTTACAGAAAGTGTCTAGTGTGTTTTTTTTCCTTTTTACAGGTGGATAGACAGGCAATGAGGTAGACTTGAGTGGAAGGGATAATGATCATGGAAGAATACGTAAAGTAGTTAAAAAATTTAAGATCATGGGAGGCAACGTGTTAGGTAAGTGATCATGGAAGGCAACTTTTGAGGCCTAATGTTAGAATACATGAAGGTAGTTAAAAAATGAAGATTAAAGTTTAATTTTTAAAAATAGACCTCAAATAACATTTTCTGGTGGCGAAATAGAATTAAAAGATGTTATTTGGCGCTCGATTTTTAAATTTATCTTTTGATCTTTATTTTTAACCACCCAACCTAATATATTCAATTTCTATATATTTTAATGCAAATGACCATGCATTTCTTTTGTACGTCCACGAAGGCAAGATCAAACACTAAGTAAATCATATCACAAAGCTTTATACCACCTAACAAATTTACATAATATGAATGGTAGATGTTCAACTATACAGATTTTGTGGCAAATACTAGCCGAACGATTGGGGGCCATCAGTTTTCGCATCGGAGGATTATTACACATCCATCCATCCATTAGGCCACAGTGACCCCAATGAGAGAGACTCATTTGTCTAAATCTGTTAAAAGAAATGACAAGACAAAGGGAGCAAAAAAATCCAAAGACCCGATTGAACAAAAAGAAAAAAAAAAATCACAGCTGAATCCAGCTAAATTAAACTTTTCTTATTTTCAAAAAGAAAGCCCATCTGAATCCATTTATATTGTCAAAAAGAAAACCCATCTGAATCCAATTCCACTTTGCCTTGACATTCTCGACCTCCATTCGGATTTTCAAATGCTCTTGAGGCCCTCCACTTCAGAGAGGAAAAACTGACTAAAAACCACAGCAGAAAAGGCTGTATAAACCCTTAACGAGGGGCCCAGGATGCATGCCAATTACAAGAAAAAGAAGACCAAGAGTTGGATCTAAATGTTGCAAATAAGATCATCCCATGGGCACAAGTAATTAAAATGATTGTATATAGTTTTGTGCAATCATCGGGTTGCTTTGATTACAAGTGTATTTTCATTAAGAAAAGGCTAGACCTGCGTTTGGCATCTGACATTTCCATTACCTTCTACAACAGTTCACAAAAAAAAAATAACATCTACAGTTCACCCATTTTGCAGATCTGGAGATAACAACATCACTATTGCAAAACAACAATGAATATTCTAACAAATATAGAGCAAAATTCTACAAATCGAGGCCCATTTAGATCTTCGTAAACCAAATGTGGGTAGCTTGGTTTACGCATACGCGTTTAGGTAATCTGAGTTGAACTCAAGTTGATTTGTCCTTTGCCATGACAAATTGCCCATACTCAATGATTAACCCCCACAACCAAGTTCAAGGATTCAAAATGAGGCCTTAGTGTCCAACTTCAATTACATCAACTTATCCTCGGCTAGAAAAATGAAAATATATATAAAGAGACAAACAGATCCTGTCCTAAGCAGCAACATTAGGGACACCAGCTGGAGAGTCCTCATAACCTGTTATGCCTGTAATCCTTATGCGCGTGTTAGGCTGCGAGAAAAAAAAAAAGTCAAAATTTTCACAATTCTATCAGTTGGGATGCAGCTATTGCTATCGTTTATGCAGTAGGTGAGAATTCTCAATGAATCAAAATGTGACGTTACAAGATCTCTGCCATCTTTCTAATATTTGGGCTTAACTTTCAGATCTAAGTAAGAATCAACATAAACGAGTGCAGAGTCTTGCAATATTTTTGTTATGCATAGTGATTGCCAGCATAGAACCACAACATCTGTACAGACAATAAAAATGTCTAGAGATATATTGGTGAACACTGCCTAATGTCCTTAACATCCCTTTTTAGGTTTCAGAAAGCAGTTGTTTTTTATTCATCCTTTTATAAATGACCTGTGTCCATTCTACTGTGTATTTGGCTTCGGTGCAAAACTTTTCCGCCAAAAATCAAAATTGGTTATAGATGCGAACAATGATTTGAGGTGAAATAGGAAGAAACACAGTGCAATAGTGCCAATGCAAGGTCTGATTTCTGTAAACACCACCTACATGCAAGCTATGGCATGGAAAAGGCTGGGACACACTATGGTTATGGCAGGGATATAGATTTTTCACCTAAAAAGTGAAATGTGGAATATGATACAACATAATATGTTGCCTATTTTGAAGTATTTGGGTATCATGGACTACCACAAGTGCATGAACCATCCTTTCTTCCAAAATATTAAAATTTCAAACGGATAGCAATTTGAGATATCCCCCAATAAAAATCAGAACGTCACTACTTAGCTGGCTTTTTGCAAGGCACATGGAGAGATACAGGGAGGGGGCATGAGTGCATGGTGAACAGTTTGCAATCTCTTCCAGTCTGGTTGCAAATTCTTTTTGTTATTGGTGAAAGCATTTTTCATAATAAATGTTACTCTAAAAAAGGCCACCTTAAGGATAAATCATTTATATAAGGTTGAAATTTGGTAAAATGTAGGATGCTTTAATGATTTATCGTATAAAATGGGTTTTCAGTTCCAAGATACTCATGACATGTCATTTTTAAAATGTACAAAAGTAGTGTCCATGCCATATCCATGGCGTCTCCGGTCATACATATCCATGCCATATAGGGGCAGCATAGACTAATCTTGCAAATCTAACGGGAGGAATATAACTTTGATAATTTAGAATACATACTCAAAAAAAATGATAACAAATTAGTAATCCAATGGATATGAGCAGTTCCCCACTAAAATTGCATGCTAGTGATACTGTATGCCGATAAAAAAAAAAAAATTTGAATGTATGTACACAAACGTATGTAAACAGATGTAATCATTAGCATGGACATGGGACCAATAACATCTCAAGTAAGTGTGTCAAATACCATATCTTACTTGGTATCAACCCAACAAACCCTTCATGATGAGTGATAACCAAGACATACAATGCTCAAAGGCCATAATTGTCCAAACTCCAGTCGACATTTTTTTTTTTGAATGAACACATAGTTAAGGCCAACTGCTGAATATTTTATACATCAAAGCCTTGCCAATGGTTCGTCCATGAGGGAATCCCTTGGGTAAGGACTGATCAACACATTTAACTAATTGTACGAGATATAGGGTTGATATATGATAAATGATAGCACTGAGTAGAAGATACAAGCTCTACAGGATTGCTTCTTGGGTTATTACTCGTCATGCTATTATTAAGAAAATATAGATATATAATTTCTAGTGATCCGTCAGACAAATAATGCATGAATGTGAGATTGTGAGACACTACTCTAGTCAGTACCTGTCTGTGACCAATGTTCCTGCGGTAGTTCTTCCGTTTCTTGAACTTGAAAACAATTACTTTCTTATTCAAGCCCTGCATGGGAAGAAAAGAGACATGAGAGGAGAGTATGCAGCAACCTCAGAAGCCAATCTAGGATGATACCTGTTCTTCAACTACTGCATGCACAGCTGCATTTTCGACAACTGGTCTCCCGATGTAGGTATGAGTTTTGGTTCCTACCAATAGGACCTTGTTTAGGATAATCTGCATTAGAAGAGTTATGAAAATGAGAACCGAATTTAATCATCTCAACAGAATTCTTGAATAATGACAAAGTAGATTAGAAATATCATTCTTCATTGCCCTGATCATATTTTGTTCGTTGCAGTTAGTTATTCATGTAAGATTGAACCTTTTCACCTTTTGGTTATATTTATATTGTCTCTCAATAAAGTCCACTGCTGAACAAACACAACAGAACAACGACAATAAAAGGATTCACACAGTCATGGCTGTTTCTCCAGTGGACATGTGTAGTGTGAACAGATGTGAAGAGTGCTAGTCCTCTGAAAAGCAAATTATAATGACGACGACGACGACGATGACAATAATAATAATAAAATAATAATAATAATAATAATAAATTAATAATGGCAGTAGTAGTAGTAGTAAATCCTCGGATAGGTTGCACTTCTTTAGAATTTATCCTTACAACTTATATCATGTACTCTTTGGTCTACTCCTTTCATTGAGGGGCTATCGACCTGCATAAAATTCCAATTTTTTACAAATTTTTTGGCAGCGTAAGAGGAAAATTACCATTGCCTCAATCATACAAGAATGCATGTGATATTAAGTTAATCGATGGGTCTGGAATCACAAATCTTTCAAGCTAAGAAGGTCTATTTGGCGTCAGAACTCAGAAAGAGTGACAAAATCAGTACTATGCTGCATGGATTGATCTAAATGGCAGAATACTCATGTTAAACACTTCCATGTGCTGATAGAACATTAGATCACTTAGATGAGTCCTCTAAACTTTAGATAACAACAGGTCAAAATTTACCATAAATTTTGGATACCACCCTCTTTAACAGGAATGTTACCTAAAGAAAATACGAAATAACATTTAAGGGAAAAAGTGGAAAGAATTCCAAATGATCATGACCTTCAATAAGACACCTTCCTTGATAAGAGAACCAGCATCATCCTCACACATTACATATGGTGAGACAAAAGGTTCCTGAATCCTGATATCCAGCCAGCATCATGAATATCATCTATATTACCAGAAAACCTCTTGAGGAAAAGCCCACAATATGCAACCAACGAAGAACTGCTCACGAACATAGGATTCACAAAAAAAGACCTTGCAACTTGCAAAGATGCTGCGACTAACAAGTCCGATGCCAATAGAAAGTATTTTTCCTATGATGGAGATCATCCCACTTGATATCTTGTTTCTATTTTAAAGATCCCACTCATCCTGAAATCTCAAGGAGAAATTCCAGAACAACAGGAAAAATGAAATAGCATGCCGTTCCTTCAACTTTTATATCCGCAAACGGATCCCTGGTGACACACTTGGGCATAGATATTGGGCAACCCATTTCTCTAAAAAAATGCATACACTATTGTCAATCGTTACACATCTGAGGAAATGCAGGAAGCCTAGAGCTGAGTGAGAAAAATGAAAGCCGTAATCATTGCTTTTCCATTTCCAAATCCTCCAGTTACCAAACCCTGGGAACAACAGTATCCTTTAATGTACCCAACAAAGCTCAAAACACTTCCTTTTCAGAGCCCCATGGCATGAAGTTCCTTACAAAATATCATCATCGTCACCTTAGCTTTATTCCATCAATTTGGGGTCCGTTTTTATCAATACAGATGCAAAACCACGCCACCAATCCCTTCTCTCTTAATTGCTAACATAAAACCAACCATCTAGACCTAATAAGGGAAGGCAAGGAAAACCAACACGCAGCGGTTTTTTCTTTTCTTCTCAACAAAAGTCCCTGTTTCTGCTAAAAACCTAAAACAGCAGGTCCAAACTGCGCAAGTGAGTGTGGATGTAAAATTAGATAGCAATCGGCTGGTAAACATGATTCATGACTTTTTCCCATCAGAAACGTTGGCTATTTACAATGTCTTTTCTTACAATTAATTTGTCTAGAGTCCAACAGAAAATCAGTCACGATTTTTGAAGTAGATATCACACTTAAGTGGAACTGACCCAACTATTATCATCAGCATAGTTGCTGTCTCATTGAATTATCCTATCAATCTAGAGCTCACTACAAGAGTTCTGCTAGTAACCTCTTAAAAATCTATGACCAAAGTTCATATCCATCTAATCATGTACTACAGAAATGACGGAAATGTCAATTCATCTCAACATAGTTGTTGTTGAGTAAAGTAATTGTTCAATAATATGTAAAAAGGAAAGCAATCCAACTCGCAACCGACAGAAATTATTTCTTTTAAATGAGATGGGAATGAGCTCAATTTCTTACCTTGTCATTAACATTAGCACCTTTGAGCCTTTGGGTGTAAATGTATCTTCCAGGGATGACAATGTATTGCCTTGATCCAACCTTCAATTGACAAAATTAATATAAAGAAAGTACTCAGACCATTGGAAAAAAAAAAAGAAGAGAGATTGGGCATTTTTAGTTAAAAGAACATAAAATGAGCAAAAAGTTAAGTAACCAAATGCAATTGATATACAAGTGATGTCCAATCCGTCCAATCAGCAATTAAAACAGAATGAGACCAGGAAAAAAAAAAGGAAGAGGAAGAGAAAAATGGTACAATTGCTCAAAAAAATCAAAATGGAGATGTTAAATGAAATAAAGGGCATGTTCATGTACTAAAACTTCCCCTGACTGTTTGATTTTCCACAGAAAGTAAAAGGCAATTCATTTCCCTTCTTTTTTTCTTTTGAAAAAAAAAAAAAAAAACATTTTCTGAGCTGTAGTAGATTTATAGTTCTTGAATAAGGAGCCCCCCATAAAATGGATTTCCACATTTTGATTCCAAATTTGATTTCCACCAGGAAAGAAAATATTGCACAAAATGCCTCTGCCTAAAATGATAGCCAATGAAGAATGCTAACATGGAGTAACAAGAAAATCCTTCTCCCTCCTAAACCATCTTCTCTTTCTATCTATGCACGTTGTTCAGTATGAGGAAAAAACATTTTTTTCCGCACAAAGTGATTTTCTACCTCTTGGGTGCAAAAGCAGAAAAAATTGCTTTCCACCAAAACAAAAAAAAGGTGAAAACCCACAGAAACTATTTAGGAGAAAGGAACATTGGGAAAATCATTCTAACCCATTTTCATTTCCATGGAAAATGCTCCCCACAAACAAACCCTAAGAAGTAAGAGGTGAAAATCAAGAATTGCAATTTATAATCAAAAGAGAAGGACCCATTTCTCTACCGACCATGACGACCGCAAAAGCGTCTGCCCCTTTCGGAATCTCGCTCTTCTCATCCTTTTGAGCTAATTCGATACTTGGTTCTTGCTCATCGTCCGTTTCCACGAACTGGATCAGCTCCGAACCGGATTCGGAATCGACTTCAGACTCAATCTCTGGTTCAAGGGACTCGGCAGTGGCTAAGGAAGGCCTCCATCTACTGGCAGAAAGAGTACAAGAAGGAGAAGAAGGATGTGTGAATGATAGTGTGATTTTGTTGGAAGTAAAGATGGAGGAAGAAAGAGGGAATTTGGAGAAAAGGGTCGCTGAAGATTGATGATAGGATGGTGATGATATGGAGATTGATGGTTTTGGTGGTGAGAATCCAATGGTGATGGAAGCCATCTTTCACTGCTTCTCTATCTCTTCTTGCGTGCTTTGTTTGCTTTTGCTGGCTGCTGATGTTGGTTTGGTTTTCTATTGTTTTGGCGAGTTATCCATTCCTTGTGGGATTATTGACCAAACTGCCCTCTTGTATGATCGAAGAATCATGGACCATAAAATGTTCTTGCAATTCTATAATTTTTAATTTATGCCATGTCAAACAAAAAGTTCCTCCTTTTGTTAGGTTAAAAATTGAATAGCCATGTAATATGGGTGATTTACAATTTTATGTGAAATCACATAGTCAATTATAATTTTATATTTTAGTTCTTCATTTTTTTTCTTTTTTATAACGTAGGTTCCAGTCTTTTGGACCAAAATAATCACTATGAACACATGAGAGAAAGCCGGATAAAATCCCTCCGTGGCCTCAGTGTGGTAGTGCAATTTCGTACTACAGCCTTCGGGAGCAAACCGTGGTTCTAGGTCAATTGAACTAACCTTCGGAGTTTTAATTTAGTACATAAAATTTTGCATGAGTATTTATGAAAAATACTTTAACTTTCATTACAAGGCTTTTTTTTTTCCAAAGGGGGAGGATTTTGACCGTACATGTGTTGACATTTAAAATTTTCTTATAGATTAAGTCGTACAACAGGAGACAATGCAAAATTTGATAATCTTTTTGCATAATATAAAGGCAAATGATCATTTTCACAGTATCTTTAATTATATGAGATATTTTATAGGAATTTTTTAAATGTCAACACCTGCTAGACAATAGTTAGATTCATCTTAGGACAATTGTACAGTTTAAATGCTATGGTTTATAACAAGTTAATGATTGTGTTCATCATATTAAATTGAAAAAATGGAGAAAGTATAAAAGTACATTTGCTCGGAGGAGCTTCAATTTACAATATGAAGTTGTTTCCTGTGCATTATAATTCAAAGATAAAAATGAGTAAATTCAGATGGCATGAGTGAACTACATAAGTATATTAAATAAAAATATTTTTAAAAAAATCGTTTTACTAAACCACACAATTTATTGGATACTGTATTAAAATATTGAATGAAATGATCGAAAGATGAACTTTTAAATTATAAAATAAATGTAATTAAATATACAGGAAGGGTAAAGGCAAAGAGTATGTGCGGTATTCTGGGTTTATCGAAGTAATTCATTGGGTTGGCTAATGATTGGGTCAAGGTCATGAGTATTTTGGTCATTTCATCAGGCTTTGTAGGAGTTAATAAAATGGATACTATTGGCATAATATGTAACTCTAGACTCTAAAGAGAGTCTCTTGTCTAAATATTTTGCACATAAAATCCTCTAGTACGTTTCTTGCATGGCATGATTGTCGGTCGATTGCAGATTTTGTGCTTCCGCTCACACGTGCACAACAGTATATTTAGTTAAATATTATTAAAGTAACTTTTTAGGATTTTTGAAAAATCTAAAATCATTTAAAAAAGAATTTTACAGAAATTCTTCAAATTGGCTAGGTTCAAGCCAATAGAAATAGCAGCAAATCTTTTTAAAATATGTGAGCTGTTCCCATCCCTTTTATTTGAAATGGGTTTAACATTCCGCGTTCAAGAGAAATTTCACGCGTAATTACATGTAATGCAATCCCTTTTAGCTAGTACTTTAAACATTAATTTGTCAAACTCATAGTCAACATTATTACCCACTAGGACTGAGTGGAGCAGTATAAGACATGAGTTTGCTCATTCGTCTTGTGTTCAAAACACGCCTAATTTAGAAAAGTAGTCTTTTTTTTAACCTAATCAAAGGGATCGGAACTAAGAGAAAGCTGCGCACACATTGAATGACTGCCCGCACAAATGGGAAGGGGTGGGGTCCAAGGGTTCGAACCTTGTACAGCTACTACCCAACTTTAGGGTTGTAAACGGGTTAATTCTGGTATGGATCCATGGTGAACTCGAAACTATAAAGGAGAAGGAGGTGGAACTGGATCCAAACTTGGAACCATTTAGAAATCGATTTCTTGGCTCCGGAACCGAAACCATAACCATATATGAGATAGGTCTGGATCCGGGTCTGGGTCTATGCAGAGAATGATATTAAAAAAAAATATGATTTTTATGAGAGATTTTAGAAAATTGAGGTAAAATGTTGGGTATCGGGTCCACGGGTCCGAACCAAAGTGGAATCGGACCCATTTACTTATGGGGGCCTGAATAAGGATCTAAATTTAATTTTTAACGAGTCGGAACCTCTGGATAATCGAAAAATTAGAACCCTTGTTACATCTCTACCCAACTTATATCTGCACTTATCAGGTTTTGGCATTACAAGTTTTTTTCAATATCTTTCAAACATTGCTTTGTTTGTTATTTACATATTTAAACCCTACGCGCCAAAACCAAAACCCTATTAACAGTACGCACCATTTTCTCTGTCTCCGTCTCTCTCTACGAGTGAATTTCCAGAACTTCAGAGCTTGTGTCTGGCGAAGAAAGAAGAAAGAAAGAAAGATGCCCTCTCTCCCTCCTTCTGGATCCGTCACCATATGCGAAATCAATCGCGATTTCAGTAATCTCTCCATCTCTCTCGATCGATTTATCATATCCTAGGGTTTTTTTTACTAGGGTTCGTTTGGATGACGAGGAAACATGGAGAAAATTATTACATCTTAGGGTTTTTCTTTCTTTCCCAATCACGTGCAGTTTTCTCCACATCCAAACGATCCCTTAGGGTTTCTTCAACAAGCTGATTTCTCTATCTGTCTCTATCTCTAATGCATGAATTGTTGCCTCTTCCACAGTCACATCAGATGCTCTCTCGGATGCTCAAGCAAAAGTTACTTATGGAAAAGTTCTAGTAAGTTCTTTACAATCCCCCATCGCTTAAATCATCAACGATATTAGGGTTTTTATTTATTTTTTGGTTTCGATGTTCTTGTGGTTTAATTTCAGTAGCATTTTTGAGTTCTCATAGCATTTTTTTGTTCAAATTCTACTGTAACAATCACTCAATGTGAATGGCCCATGGTAGAAAAACTGTACTCAACACAAATACTAGCTTCCAGTCAGTGGACTTTTATTGCTAGCAAGATAAGAAAACGCTCAATGAATCAAATTCTGTCACGGGAAAATCACAGTGATAGGCAGGCGCGTTTATTGTTACACTGGACATCTGCAGAATGACCCACCAGATGGAATTATGCATCAAATTGGAACTGCTTTCTGTTCAGAGACATGCTTGTTTGATATGGGGCTTTTTTGAAAAAAACACATTTTGGTTGCTGGTCTGAAATTGGTTGTGCAGGGAATTGTTTTCAGCCCGGTTCCTTTTCAGTCAGATTTGCTCCTGGCCCATTCTGAGCAAGAGCCAGAGCAAGGATATAGTGAAAATGTTGCGAGAAAGGGTTTAAATGGAATGCTGCGTCTAATATTGAATGATTCATTCAAGAGGGTTTTTCTTCCAAAGGATGTAAGTTGGTTATCAGACGAATCTTGTGTGCTTAGCTAGTTTCTTTGAAATATTTCACTTTGAAAGTGCATCACATGATCATGCAAATATATATATCATTTTGATTCATCGCATCAACTTTACGTAACAGCTGTATGGTCTCCGAATACAGAAAACTGTTTTTACATGTTTTCAATCAAATGGTGGGCCCATTCCAGTTATAGTGAAAATCTGGGCAGTGATTATATATTAGGAGGCTTGGTTCATGAATAATGGGTGGCCCGTTGCATGGATCTCCAAAGGTGGGCCCAGCCATAGTGGCTTGTATACACAGATCGACACACATATTGGATATTCCCTTTGCCTATTTGTTTATGTATTTTTGGTCTATTCTAGAATAGTTTTCCTTTTCAGAGTCTTAATTCCCCATAAATATTTGAGGCTGAGGTCATGTACTGTTGTTTTGGCAAAACAGTGCTAGACACATTATCAAGTTTATGGTGCTTTTCTGACATTCTTTTATTATAGGTGTTGTCGCCGAAAGAAGTTGATCTCCAAGGAGTAAGCTGGCACCAGCACAAGCATATCTTAGCATTTATCTCTGGGCCTAATCAAGTTACCGTACGTGATTATGAAGATGCAGGTCATTACAATGTTTTCTTTACTATATTCTGTCATCACTTCTCTCAAAAGAAAGAAATGGAAATTCCTTTTCTACATCCCATTCCTCCTTCTCTCACCCTCGTTATGTATCTTTAGTATATTTTCATTCCATAATAGATGAGACTTAGTTTCTGTTGAAATTAATGTGATTCTTGTCACAGATGGCAAGGATCCATGCATTTTGACTAGTGAGACTCAAAGAGACATTAAAATGCTTGACTGGAGGCCAAATGGTGGGAAAATACTCTCTGTGGCATGCAAGTAAGTATCACAACCTATTCATTTAACTTAGTTTTTATATAGCACAAACTGTCTTAGGACTGCAAATTGTTAAAACAAAGTTTACATTGTTTACCTTGTAATGTAATTAGAGTTTTCTTATCCAGGGGTGGGGTTTGCATCTGGTCTGCTTCTTACCCAGGCAATGCAGCATCTGTAAGATCTGGAGTTTCCCCTTTCTTGGGCACCCTGTCAAGAGGTTCTGGTGTTCGATGGACTCTGGTGGATTTTCTTCGAAGTCATGACGGTGAACAAGTCACCGCGCTGTCATGGAGTCCTAATGGGAGATATCCTAATTAATTTCCCTGTTCTTATCAAATATCCAAACTGTTTCATCATTCTTTGCTGTTTCATCCCATATTCTCTTAACACAATTCCTAAAATTTTATGTTGCTTAACATTTACTGCTAGTTTTACTTCAAAAGCATACATGTTTGCGATGCAACTATTTGCGGCCCACATCAACATTTATATTTGTGATTTTGCTGGAGTTAATGAGTTATCCATTTAATTTTAAACTTGGAAGCATTCCATTCAATGTTTGTCCTTAACATTTCTTACATATTTGGCATCTGCCTCATTTGATAATTCATCATTCACCATATGGGATGTTGCTCAAGGTATTGCTCTCTTTCTTATTTGATTAGATTTGATTGTGCACTAGTTTATCTACTTTTTCTTGACGATGTTTTACCCGCCAGTTTATTAGTTTTGTGTGCATTCAGTTTTCTTGGGTGAAATTGGCTGACATGATTCTCCTACTCCTCCTCCTCCTCTCTCTCTTTCTCTCTCTCTCAATCTTGATTTGATATACATCCAAGTAGGGCTAGTAAAATAAGAAATTCCTAGTGGGCAATGTTTTGTTGCAATGTCAAGCCTGTCCATATGACTTTGACAATCTTGGTTTGATACATTTCTGAACGGGGATGATAAAATGAGAACATCTAGTGGGTAATTGACGCCCCATCAAAGTGGGCCTAACATCTAGAGACCAAACCCAGACCCACAACTAGCCCAATAGGCTTAGTCATGTACCGCAGGAGGCCCAGACCTCCCAAGTGAGTAGACCAGCCCAACCATCCAGGTGTGCAGTGCTGGTGGCCCCTACTAGATCCCTACTTGATATTCAATATTTTCGTTGAGAGTGCTTTCTCTATTAGTCTCTCTCTCTCTTTTTTTTTTTTATGGATAATTCTTTTTGTTTTCTTTTTTCAGTTTACTTGGTAGACAAGTATTTGTAATAAAAAGAAGAAATCTTGGAGATTGATGTCTCATATTTCTATTTTTATTTTCTATTATTAAGTATGTAAGCTTGTTGTGCAAGTAAAGAAGCCCATATAATATATCCCGAATCAGTCATCTAGGGCAAAATGAACAAATGAATGAAATTGAGTTTTCTTCTCTTTCTTATGTTTTGTGTGGTTTGATCCTTTGGTGAGCAAAATTATGGAATTAGATACTCGTGGGATTTCCCTTGGGACTACCTTGTTTCTCTTTCAGTTGCATCAATGATGTTTTGTTATGTTGCAATGTCAAGATTGGATTGTCTATGTAGAAGTGAGAGCTACAGTTCTTCTTCTTCAAAGTATGAGTGGGCTTGAGAGATAGAGGCCTTCTTCTTATTCAAAATAAGAGTGAGCCTGAGAAGCATAGGCTTTCTTCTTCTTCTTCTTCATCATCATCAACCTATGAGAGAACTTGAGATATAGATGCCAGAGTTCCATTACTTTCTTCTACTAAAATACATGAATGTCAAAAGATTAAAACCAACTTGATGAAAGGCTAAATAAGGAATTTTATGTGTACCCTTGATTGGGACTAAATGAATACATAATAGCTCTTCCTTCTTTGATAGTGCTATGTCAAGATTTTACCATCTTTTATCGCACAATATTTTTACTAAAAGAAGAAAGAACTTTAACTTTGACAATACATATACAAGTAAATTTTATGAGATATAGTAGATCAATTATGTAAGGCATTTTTCTTCTAATTTTTTTCTCCTTTTTAATAGCATATTTTTTTCTTAATGTTATAGTACCAGCTGGTGGATCTAGATAAATGGGAAGGCTTTAGTGATGATAATGAATGCCATTTCAAAAGTAAAAAAAGAAGAAAAAAGAAAAGAAAAAAGGAAATGATGATGGTGAATGTTCTAATTTCTATCCTCTTGTCATGTAGGGCTGGGAACGCCTATTCGTCGGGGATTAGGGGGTATATCAATGCTGAAGTGGTCTCCTACAGGAGATTATTTTTTCACTGCAAAGTTGTATGGTCATCTAACATTTATTAAAGTTGTTTTTTTTTTCAAGTTCCATACGGAAGTGGCATGATCAGGTATTTGAACATATATATGACTTGATAACATGTTACTGTGTAGTGATGGGACCTTTTATCTTTGGGAAACGAACACATGGACATCAGAGCGTTGGTCTTCATCTGGTGGCCGTGTCACGGTAAGTGAAAATTATGAACTGGATGCTGCATATCACTTGTCTGAATAAGATATGATGATTTATCAGGATTCTTCCTCTATTCAACTGTTGAAAATCATCAGTGTTCATAGAAATCTATGAAATGGCTGTCTATGCTCAATACAGAAGCAAATGCTATCTATGTCAGATGAGATTTGACTTTCTTGCCTTCTCCTTCTGGGTCTTGGTTCTTAAGTATGTGGAGTCCTAATCATTACTCTGTTGAGCAAATGGTTTCCAGATATCGCTGGAGTCTGGTTCTTATAAAGCCAACTGTCAATCTTCTCTGTCAATTTAATGAAATATTCTTTTTAGTGTTCTATTAAACTTCTGTGACATCTTCAGTCCATTACCTTCATGGACACTGTTTATCATATTGTAGCTGTACGTTATCTCCTTCCATCTGTAATAATATTTTACTCATTATGTTTCAGAAAAAGGAAAATCTTTACATATTCTTATCTTAGTATATTGTCATGTTTTCCTTCTAGTGCTTGGCACAACGGCAAGATACACCCTCCATTATGGAGTGCAGGTGTATGGGTTTGAACCTTTGTAGGTTGTCCTTGTAAAATTGTACTCCCTTATAGGTAGTTCCCATTACCACGAGGGCAGCACAAAGGGTTTTTTTTTTTTTTTTAATTTTAATGTTTATAATCATGCAAAAGGAAAGTCCCTACTATTATGAGTTTTCAATCATGTTCTGTTTTTATCAACAGGGAGCTGCGTGGGATCCAGATGGTCATATGATACTGATTGCGTTCTCTGAATCGATAACACTGGCTTCAATTCACTTTGCTTCTAAGCCTCCATCGTTAGGTATATTATCTTGTTCCATGGGATGCTTGTTTTCAATTCTTCTAAGAGTTTGAGCTGCCAATGTTTCTCAGTTGCCTATTAAATTAAAGTATTTGTAGTTGTTAGGAAGAATAAATATGTTCCTTCCATGTTTATGACATTCTGTTCGTAATATTTTCTGAAGAAAATATGTCCCTTGTCGGAAAGGACTTGACAGTGCTTATGACTTGGTTCATTTTTCTTTCATTTTTTGGTGTTTTCTTTTACTAAATTCAGACAGTCTGCCTGCTCCCCACCCCCACAACACCTGCGTGGAAAAAAAAAAAAAAAAAACCCAAGCATATGAGTGGACACACAACAACTATTCTATTTCTTAGTTCAAAAGTGCACTGGGATTTATCTTATCTATAAACAAATAAAATCTTTACTGCCAGTCACACAACCAGGGTCATGGTTAGGGCATTCTTCCCCAGGGTAGAGGTCATGGGGTTGACATACGTGAGGGTCTACCTAACCATGTAATAAACAAAACTCTATTACCTTAAGAAGAGAACCTTAAATTCATTATCCTCTGCAGTGTGCTCTGTGAGTCTATAAAGAAGCTCTGCGATGGTCCAGAAAAAGCACAAATATTTGATGGCTAGGATATATTGATTTGGGTTCTGGGCACGGTCTATCTGTGGCAGTCATGATATCATTGGCCTAAATCATTTAACCCGAGAAGAACTTTTAGAAAGTCAAGGCTGTAGGAAACCATGTTCGTATTGGGGTTATGATTTTATAATAACTAGAGTAATACAGTATAATTATACAAGATATGCCAGATTAAAATAACTATTGACATTTTGATTTCAGCCACCTCCTATGCTATATTATTATGCACTCCAATATGTTATACTACCAAATAATCACAATGTTTTCCTGAAGGTCTTTTTGTTTAATGCATTTTATCGTTCATCTGAAGTTTAATGGCATGCTATTACCAGTTGATTTGTGAGTAGGAAAAAAAAAAATTGTGGTCATTAGCTTTAATTCCTTGGATGATTTTCAGATGCACATCTATTGCCAGTTGACTTGCCAGAAATTGTTACCGCAACAGGCAGGTAAATACCATATTGTTTCCTTGTTTAGTATTCTACTTCTACTTTGATAGGGAAATTTGGATTTGTATTGTTCTCTTCCTATTTTTCTGTGTTTGTATGGGTGGGAATGAGGCCCTGTCTAGCTGGTCCAAGATAGGTTTGTTTGTTAATCCGGTCTGAGATTCTGAATTCAGACACCAATTTAGTCCATTGCCTGACCTGTTACGCTACCTTATGGACCTGTGATAATCTCCTGCTATGTTATCAAACCTATCTCTGGACTGAGCTTGTTTATGATATGTACTTGGGCTTAATTGAGGCCATAGTTTGAAAGTATGAATAGATCTCACGTGTGAAAACCGGGTCTTTCCTTGTTTTTTGGTAAAACGAGGCCTGATTTCCTAATAACTAGTTTTGAAACCATTTCTCATTTCCTAGTATCCTCTTTCCTTGTCAACTCATGCCCTGAAATGACGAAGGTTGGTGCATGAATCTCCCGAGGGTGATGGTTTGCTTCATCTTCCAAAATTTCAATTGTGATGTTTGTCTCCATTCTTCACAGTTTGAACAGATGGATCCTGTAAATGCTCCTTGTTTGCATAAAAGGGGAAATTAGATTGACGCTAATCCCAGGCTAATCTTAACTTCGCCAATTTTTACTGCCAGTCCCAAGCCCAGATAAAGGGGGTTGCTCTTAGTAGGCTGACAGCTAGCTTAAGATTTTGTTGCAACCCAACCAAGAGTCAATAGATCTGAAGAAGTGCAACCTATCCGAGGATTTGGCCTAGGATAGATCAGAAGAGAGAAACATAATGCATAGCCAACTCTAACTTAGTTGGGACAAGGCTTTGATGACGATGGTAGTCGTGGTGGTGGTGATGATGATGATGGGCTAATCTTATATATTTCCTTTTAACAATCACAAAAAGACCTCTCACTGTTTAACTAACTACTAAAACAACCCATTGAACCCAATAAATTACACTCAAAATTTTTTCTTTCTGGCACTTCCCCTCAAGCTGGTGCATAGCCATTTGATCCTATGACAATGCTTTAGTTGAATCATCTGCTGGCTGATTCCTCGACCTCGTACAGGTAGTGCTTATTAATCCTTTGGTCACCTTTTCTCAAATGAAGTAACAGTTCACCTCAATTTGTTAGTCCTTTCATCAAATGTTGGGTTTGAAGCTATATAATTGACTTCCTGATTATCACAGTGCATTGGCATTGGAGTCTTTACATTGAAGTCCATTTCATCCATTTGACATTGCATGAAACTTGGCTTCTACGCTTGGCCTTGCTGCTGTAAGATACCATGTACCAACCCAAGAGCTTAAGCGGATCGGTGGAAGGCTCAAACAGATATATGAAATCTTGTCAAAGGTATTGCTTAGGCGATGTGGGATGTGGGACTTTACCAACACTCCCCCTCTCGTGCAGGCCCAATAGATTTCATGGACAGGCTTGTTATGTGGGCTACACAAGAACGATGGGATCGAAACTCTCTCTGATACCATGTATGATGCTATGTACCAACCCAAAAGCTTAAGATAGGTGGAAGGCTCAAACAAGTATATGACGCTGTCAAAGGCATTACTTAGGCGATGTGGGACTTTACCAACAGCTGCCACTGGTGTTTTTTCTTGGTTTTTCAAGTAACCAAGATTCCACCGACAATGATCCAATATCCCATTGTAGATATCCTATCATCTGGACCTAGCCCAATCTGCATTTGAGCTGCCAAAATGTATTTAAATCCCTGTGAGATCGATAGAGAATCCTTTTTCCTGGTGAAATTGTAACGAAGTGCGATATATATCGTTCTGCCTCTAGTTGCTTCTTTTTTTTTTTTAATTTTTGGACAAACTGTTCCTAACTGCGCATGCATTTAGCAGTATATCCAAAGTCTAAAGTTATCCAAAACTCTTTAGAAGCTGGAGCGGTCTCTAATTTTGCATTCCAGTAGGTATTTGCACTGTTCTGACAGTAATGCAACAAGTCTTTGTTAATTATAAAAATGCAGTGCTGGCATTGAGAAGATTGCATGGGATGCTTCAGGAGAGCGATTGGCTGTGTGCTACAAAGGCAGTAACGAGATGTACAGTGGTCTTATTGCAGTTTATGACACTCGGAGGACACCGATTGTATCAGCATCATTAATGTTAGTTTCTTATTCAATTTTCCCCCTTTTTTTTTTTTTTTTTTTTTTTTGGTTATTTAGAGTGATCTATTCATTCCTCTTGTTTATACATTCTCACTCTGCATTGGCACTCTTGGTGAGTTGTCTGACTAGTTCTCATTCTTGAATGGATTTAGTGGCTTCATTAGAGGGCCCGGCGAAAACCCAAAGCCACTTGGGCTTTCCTTTCATGACAAATTCAAACAGGGTCCTTTGCTATCTGTGGTAAGATCTAGTTGCTTTTCCCTCCTTTTTGGCAGACTCTTCATTTTGTCCATAAACAAATCCAGCACTTAATATTTTTGCTTGAACATTTCTTAAAATGGATATTTTTAGGCTTGTGCTGGTGTGTGCGCATTACCAATTCACCATTCTCTATGGTGTAAACTGGCTTCGTGATGAAGACTGTGAAGCTGATCCACACCCTATGTAGACGGGAGACTCCAGAAACCTTACAGAAAAAAATTTGTTTTATGATTTAAATATTACAGGACCAAATGCCCAGAATGATTATGATGTTCCAGTCTCGTATATCTTTGGGGTATCTTATCTACAGGCCACTGGATCAATTGTCACCTCAAACCAGGGTCCCACATCTGTGGACTCCGGAATCTATACATTTGCCGACACACCCCCCCACCCCCCCCCCACCCCACCACTCCCCCCTTTTCTTAATTTTTCTTGTGTTTATGCAGTGTTGGAGCAGCGGCTGGTGTTGTACATACCCCCTTATTTTTCGATCACATCTCCTTCCATGATCCAGGTAAATATCTCATTTTCCATGGTCATTGGAAAGCCTCTACATCTGCATTTTTTTTCTTTGTGATGGCAGGTCAATAAGTCATGGACCATAGGCAGATACCAACCATTGAGCACGCAAACTTGTGTGTTTTTCAGGTTGAATCCAAATCTTAGGTCAAATCCCACCCTTGCGCAACACCTGTATCTGTGATGATATACTACATGCAATCCATCCACTCCAAATCATGGGCCTTATTGTTGGCAAAAGCCGCAAAACGCTCTACTCATAGCTCGGTGTATGGCTGGCCCTTATCATCCCATTCAAGCCATTGATGTAATGGCTAAGAAGGAAATCTGAGGAGAATCGTTTGGCATTATCGATTGATTTCTAAATTTTTCCATCAACTCAAGACATTATAAACAATTGAGTCAAAGTAAGTTTGTTTGGATCTCTCATGTCGAGAGACCCATGGCAAACTGACTAAGTTTGTTTTGATCTCTCATAGAGAGAGACCCACCCACCACAAGCTGACTAAGTTCCAACACATCGAAAGAACATGAACCGTTGGTTAAGTTCTCTCTGTAATCTATTGATTTGAATGGCATCTCAAACACCACACATTCAAAGCAATGAACAATCTAGATTACTAAATTACGGACCACACCTAAATGGAATGATTTGGTCCAAGAACTTTACATCTCTCAGGCTGAACATGCTCTCTTTCTTTTTATCTCACTTTATCAAATTCTTTTTTATGTTTTTTCTCTACATCTTACCCTTGCTAATTATTGTATTATGTAGAATTTATGCTGCATAAAGCCCTGGGGCATTTTCGGAATTTCTTAAGAAAAAGAGGGAAAAGTGGCTGGATGGTGGTGATTGCAGCTGGATGTCATGATTTGAAAGAAGATTGGAAAACTTATGTTCCATTTTGAAATGTGGTTTTTATTTTGTCCTTTTTTGAAATGTCCCAAAAACTTAGGCCTTATTTTCAAAATTTTTCCTTTTGCAAAATGTAATTTTCAGCCCGATGGACTGGATTCAATGTTGAATATCAGGCTTGAAACTAAATGGGCCAGATTTGGATAAGCTTTTGCCTTGTGAGACCCATCCATCAAGTAGTTGCAAGTGCAAGGAATATATAAATGTAACAGGTAAACTATTGTTTTAAAAATGTGAAAAGCATATAATTTCTCGGGATTAAAAAATGGGTTCCAACAAAGGAATATAAAAGATTTTGGGGGTGGGGTTGTGGAGAAGCATATTGATATTTCCAGGATTTGATTTGCTAGGGGCGATGACAGGGCATTCAGTTTGCGCTGGTGATCCTATTTTAGAAACTTCCATAGTAACAGTTCTCTAAGTAGTAAGCACTGTAGTCCGGATTGTAAGAGCAAGCATAGTCCGGATCGTAAAAGTTTTATATTTTTTTCGTTTTATTTTCTTTTATGGATTGCTATTTCTTTTATAGATTTTTTTTTATTAAGATTCAATAATTTGGAAAGCATCAACATTCTCCAATACATAACTTCTCAACATTTTATGAAATCAGTCTAAAAATATGAAAATGTCTCAAGAGTAGTTCAGCTGGTCTATAGGACCACGATCCGGAGGTTGTAGTTTCGAACGTGCACTATCACATTGGGGCTTTATCTGGCTTCCTTCAGGGCCCAGAAGGATTAGTTCAATCTAAAGAATCGGGAATCTTCTGATAGCAAAAAAAAAAATAAAAATAAAAATAAATAATAGGCTCGCTCATCATAAAAAAAAATTGGATCCACTCAAAGTATTTGTTTTCTTCATTTTCTAGCAATGAGTTGCATCTCGCTCCCATGGATTCAACAAAAATCTATTAATTGGCTACTTGTAATCATTTGATGGGCCATGAAGCCTGCATTAGGGATTGATAGAAGGTGGCTGAGGCATATACATGAAACTCCCATGGAGGATTACAAATAATAAAGTTTGTACTGGACTCATACGAGCATATATGCCTATCCAATTCTAATGAAATATGAGATCTTCTCCTCATCTCTAACTGGTTTTAGGCTAAGTTTACATTCAAATGTTGTGGATAGGGGAGTGTTCACTTGAGTAGTTTGGGTTGAGAAGGTGCCCAGAGGATCCACACTCGTACCTAACGTCACATGTCAATGGGGTCCATAATCGTAAACCAAGTGATTTTTACGAAAAAAATTAAGCTTAAACTCTGATTAAATGAATAAATCGAGAAAAACATGAAAACAACAGCGGAGGTATTATACTTTTTATTAACGAATATACCCACAAGCAAGTCATTTGGCAATAATGCCACCCATTTTCCATTTTTGTTGAACCTGCAATTCAAGCACCTTTCATCCCAACCCCTCATATCCATTTAATCTCTGGTTCCACGCACTTGAGTCCATTGGAGCATATTTCTCCAATCAAACTTGAATCAAGTCTAATTTTATATATAAAATATCTGAAGTGTAGTATCTAAGTATCAACTGAACTATTTTGTATTTTTGAGAAAATAGCTCAAATATAATGGAGGATTAGATGATGATATATTATATGTTTTACCTTCGTTTAGTTTTACCCAGTGCATGTGGATAGGAGGGTTTGCATGTTGGTATTGAATCTAAAATTTTGACTAAAATATTGTATAGTAAAGTTATGAAGATTTTTTGTCTTTTAGTGGAGAGAGGAGGTTGACTTTTGACTCTTTTTTTTTTTTTTTTGTTAAGAGGGAGGAAATTTTGAATTAAAATGCTATTGACGTGACACCATGTATGGAAAATGAAGGTTTTACTTGACTTTTACTAATCGAATAAAGTGCCAAACGGGATTATTACTCAGCACTCTAGAATCGAGAGTGTTCATCATGCTCGGGGCCAAAGGCTCCTTGATTGGGGTAGGGGTGGGAGATACCATGAGTTATAAAAAAAAAAATGATGATTTTTATTTTTTTTTCTAAATTAAACTGTTATACAGATGGACTATGGCAGCTCTTCTAACCTGAACAGGTCAGAATTCAGATACGTAAGTAGGTATGTTACTGTTTCTGTAGAGTCCTCTCAGGCTTTCACTTTCCAGCTGAAGCAAGATTTCCTATTATACTTGAACTAGGTCTCTTACATAAATCTATATATATTCAGTCACCCCAGCAAACTCGAAATAGTCTCTGACACTGTAAACAGAAAAAAAAGTCGTCCCAGTTTTCTTTATTCATTGTATTTGAAGTTTGAGGCAGAAACTAAAGAGAGAGAAATGGAAGCCTCCTACAGATGAAGAGCTCTTGGTTTATTACCTCAGGAACAAGATTCTCAATCTGCCTCACCCCTGCAATGTAGTCAAGGACGTGGATCTATACAAGATTCACCCAAGTGATCTAGGTTAAGTTGAGAGGTTGTTTATTGTCAGGTTTTTCTTGAATTCGTCCCCTGAACTTGGGGCTGTTGGCTCGTAAATAAAAAAATAAATGATAGATTTTTAATAGAAACGATCATCATATCTTCTTTGTGATCACCGTCTATCTGTGAATCAATCACTGTAGCAATCAGACAATCTACTCCTTTTAAATTTGCCATTGGGAGTGGCCCAGTATTAGCTTAGATTGGCTTCAATATTCGGATGGATAAGAGTATGGCTGTCAATAGGGCCATTTCATGAGAAGGCTCGCCCCGGCTCAACCCTGAAAAGCTCGCAAAGTAGAGGCTTTTCTGTTTGTCCGAAAGCCCAATGGTATGGTATGACCCAATTTGGAAAAGCCCGCAACCTCGATGGCCGAGCCAAAGCTTGAGGCCCGAGGAGGCCAGGCCTGGTCCTTTGTGTATTATATATTTACCTTTTTATTTGTTTTTCGGTATATTTGTTTGCACTAGAGCTTGACTCAACTGGCCCAATGGGGGCTGGCCCGGCCCATTGTCAATTAAATACCTTTGTATTTGTTTTTAGGTATTTTTGTCTGTAGAACATTGGATTTGATTTGTTGGTGAGTTGGGTTTATTTCTTAGTTTGCTACTTTTTCTTATTTATTGTTGGGCTTTAATTTTGTTGATGAGATTTTCAAATGTAATGAAGATGATTATGTTGAAAGTTTGTTGTAGGCTAAGAGTTACTTTGCTTTGCATGTTCTATGGACTTGGCATGATGTTCTTAAGATAAGCACATCTCGACTACATATATAATCAGTCGACCCATTCCCTTGGATGAATCTTAGTCCAAGAGTATTGTGAATTATTAAATCTATCATTTAGTTTAGGCAATTTAGAAAAAAAGTTGTAATATAAGGAAAGAAAAAGAAAACAAAAGATGGTGCATATATATGATTTTAAAGTGACAGTTTCAAATTATTAATGGTTTTCTTTCAGGTGGATGATTGGGCTTTATGTTGTATTCATGAAGATTTTAGTGCTGACAAGAAAAGGTAGAGGAAAGAGAAGGCATCAACCAGAATCGAAGTCAACGTTGTCAACAACAATAAACGTGTAAAATGATGGAGATGGTGATAATAATCAATCTCCAAACAAGAGAAAAAAAGGCAACTAAAGGAATGGAAAGGAAGAAGAGCAATACAGTTTGCTCAAGCTTGACCGGCCTCTACCATACTCTACTATGCAACATGATCATCAATTGCTGAGTGAAACTCAGTTATCCGACTCTTGGCCTATTGCAGCAATGATGTCTTTTGGGACGCTTGCGGGCCAGTTCAGAAACAAAACCGTGCGGGCCAAGGCCTAAAGCGGACAATATCGGTGCTGACGGGATGGGTTTGTGACACACAACACAGTGGAAGGTGCAAATGACAACCATCATAATCACCATCAATCTCCTCCGAACAACAGTCAAAATTATGGCAACGAATGGAACGGAATGGAATGCCAAGTCAGTTCATACTTGCCTCTCTACCATACTCAACTATGCAACATGAACTTCAATTGCTGAATGCAACTCAGTTATGTGACTCTTGGAACTTGGACAGCATGGTGGAACAAGTATATGATCATGATCATAATCACAACCAATCTCCTTTGAAACGAGAGTCAAGAGGGCAACGAATTGAATACAAAGGAAGACAAAGTCAATTTATACGAGGGACTGCTGCCCAATTTAGTCAGCCCCGACCCTAATAGGCAACATGATCATAAATTTCTGAATGGAACTCAGTTTTGTGTCTCTTGGAACGTGGACAACAAAGAGACACATGCAAATGATCATGATCAGGCTAATCTCCTCCAAGCAGGAGACAAAAGGGCAACAAATGGAATGGAGAGAAGAAGAGCAAGAGAGTTGATAGTAGGGACCATCCTATTTAGTCAAGCTTAACCCTCTGTATTCTCTAATATGTAACAGACTTCTATAGAAAAAATCTTCTCATTTTGTATCCAAGATTCCCATTGTATTTTTGTGAGAGTAATTTTTATGCCCTCAATTTAGTGGTTATGTTCATTAATGAAATCAATATAAACCCATTACATCCTTCTTATCAGACCATCCATCATGCAAATAAATCATTCTACTAGATCCCATTATAAGACGGGCTGGAATTATATTACAATCCATCTTTTGGACTCAAATCATTTCTCAAATACTATACATCTTTTGGATGATGAATCGAGAATGGTTGGTGTTTATTATTCAGTGGTTAGAGTGGGGGTTTTTAATAATTGTAAGTGCTTAAAAATTACGAACTTGATTAAATGAATATAACTCTTCTTGTTGAGCTTGTTGGGAAGGAATGGAAGCCTACCACCTGAAAGAGAATGAGAAGAGAAGGTCAGAGCCCCTGACTGCTATCAGCCAAAGACACTTTGATGCCTAAGTTAGTGAAGTCATTGAACGAAGGGTGAGTGAAGAAGAGGAAGATGAAGAGTCTGTGTGCATATGCGTATACATACCTGTTTTGGGTTTACCTCTTGCATATATATATATATATATAGGCGGAAGTCCCATCAGGCCTTTCCTCAGTGGACGTAGGTGGAGGCACTGTCTGACCGGACCACACCTCAATTTGTCAGCGGTTGAATCCCATCGGACCTTACCCCGACATCTTGGAAGGGATGTGACCACCAAGTAATAATAACTGTTTATTTGGCGCATGTCTTTAGCTCCTGACATGTTCTGTAACATGGGACAGCTGTCACTGATCGAGGGTCGGTGCTTGTCTCGGTTAACTGGACTGGGGATGGCACCGATGTCGAGCACGACCGTAAGATGGATGCCATCTGGCACTTTTACCGAGATCAGGTACTATTACCGAGATCAGGTACTTTTGCCGATATCAAATATGACCTTTACAAGGACGTATCCTGGCACTGCTTCCGTGATGGATAAAGCCAAGACCAAGATATGCCTAGCTGGTACTCTTACCGGAGTTAGCACGATCTCGGTAGTGCAGAATGTCGTCACTGGCACTGTTGCCGAGATGGATAAAGCCGAGATCAAGAGATGCCTGGCTGGTACTTTTACCGAAGCTAGCAAGATCTCGATATTGTGGAAATATCCCCACACAGTACTTTTAAATAAAGAGAGGTTGTGGGTTTGAAGCTTTATAAGTTCATATATTTATGCATTTGCTATTGCAACAGTGGGCTTTTCAAACTTTTTGTGGGCTCCATGAAATGTCAAAATAAGTTGCCTACGGTCAAAATAAATCGAGGCCGAAAACCGCCACATTCATATGTATAATATATAGTAGGCCCCATTTGGCAATAACTTAAAAAGATCCTCCAACTCTAATTTTTAGCTATATTGGCATGCCGCTTTACCTCACCCGAAGAATTTTTTGCCTCACCTGAGATAAAGAAAAAACTGCATTGCATGAGTGCCTTTGTTTCGTTGTTGAACATGAACTCTTCAATACCATTTTCAACCCTTCGTAAGAAGGCTACAAATTGATAGACAGAATTGTCCAATAAATACATGAAATATATTTTTATGCCATCTAAGCCTAACTTGGAAAGTCTCAAAATACAATAGTGGGGTGTGGAGATTAGCCATTTAAGCCTAAAATGGGCATCATTGTACATGCTTGATCATTAGATCGAAGCTTTGAAACGGACCGTTGAAGAATTGTAATCAATATCTAACAATCATTGCATTAGATGAGATGCCTAATATTCAAATAAATCCTTTTCCCCGCATCTCAACTTTTGACTTTTAAGGAGTTGGTCTCATCATAAAGTTAATTGTTTAATTAAAAACATGATTAACACAATCTATGTATATTCATTAATCACATTTTTTTATGAAATATCTAATCTTTTGGCGTGACCGACTTCTATTTGTGTGAGATTTGGGGAACACCGTAAAACAAGGTCCTTATTTTCGGCTACTCGAATTTTCCATAAGCGGCCTCCACGGTGATTTCTCTTTGTCAAAGCCTCAGAGGATCTGGATGCCAAACTTAATACAAGAATTTCAGCTTTTTCCCCCTTAAAGCTGCCATCTACTGAGCCGTCAGATGAATGGTCTGGATAAGGGTGTTCAATGGCCGGGATAAGGTATATCCAGGCTTGGCCTGACTTTAGAAACACTGGCTTAGGGCTGGCCCAAGTCCGACACGGGCCATAATAGTTGGGCCCGAGCTTGCCCATTTAATCAATCGGTCCTGGCTAAACCGGGTTTTTATGACTTTTATGGGAATTTGAGCACTAATTAAAATTAAATTACATGCATTTCTTACATGGGCCGGGCAGAGATATGGGCTTTATATCACTTAATTTAAGTCCAGCCCAAAGCAGGCTGGGCTCGGACTGGGCTCGGGCTGACCCAGCCCATGAGCATCAGGGAGGTCTGGACCATCCAACCATTTGGCCATGTGGGCTTGGTCAACCTCTTTTTCCAACTGGAGATGCCTTTATCAATCATCAAAAATACCAGTTCAAAGGAGAGAGAAAACCCAAAGGTGGGTAGGTCTTAAAGCAAATCAATCACATTCATGGTCGTATGCCAGTAAAGAAAAAAGCAAGGCAACTAGTTCCTGGACCAATTGGCTAACCTTGTAACACCTAATTTGGTACAAGGGCTGTGATGTTGCTTCCATCATATCACTTTCTCTCATTTGTAAGTTCGGATAATACAATACTTGAAATGATGACATACAATTGTTTGGATTATCCCCTCACATGCAAATAAACGTATGGTTATCTGGACCTAGTACCAATAAGGGTGCAACTCATCCCAAGTCTAACCCGTATGGTGTTCAGATAACCTGGAACCCTTTTTTTTTTACAGCCGTGCTACTCACCCCGGGGTCTGCCTCCGGATGTGTAGACTTTTTGTTTTTTTTAATTGCTACCATTTGGGCTGAACTAATTTCTCCGAACCCAGAAGAAAGCCGAATAAACTCACTTATAACTCAAGTGTGGTAGTGTAGTTTCGAGCCTACAACCTCGTATGCAAACTGTGGTCTTAGGCCAACTGAGCTACCCCTTGGGGTTAGATAACCTAAACCTGAATTGACCTGATTTGCAGATTCCCTGTCTGAGTGCAATTCAGGTTGATTCGAGTTAGTTTGGTTACCCAAGGTTTGAGTTTAGTTTCTCTTCCTGGGGAATAAAATTTAGCATATTGACATACTTCAATTATGATATTTTTTTTATACAATATACATATATTATACCACTCATATGTTTATTGATACGCTAAATACCCTAAGCCCAAACCCACATCTGACCCCAGTTTTGCATTGGTTATACATTTAGACGCAAGTGCGACTCAGATCCAAATAAGCCGAACGCAGATTTTACTTTTGTGAGGAGGCTATGGAAGGCCTGGCCCAAGTTGCACCTTAAATTTATGCATATTTGGCGACAAAAGTGGGGCCCATCTAATTGAAAATTCATTATTCGAGTTAACCATATAATTCGTCATATGGTCAATTTTACGATAGGATCAATTTATATTAGAATAAAATTTGGAAGACATCCTATACATAAAAAGAGCGTTGATTTTCAATAGTAGGGCCACTAGGAATTTCCACTCATCCAACACATCAATTCTCACAGGTTAGAGGAATATGCTTAGTTTAGAAGGTCATGCCTTATGTGACCAGATGATCCTCCTTTTCATAAACCTTCAAACAAGGTAGACATTCTAGGAAGAAAAAGATGCCTTTGGTGGACTGAGAAAAAAACAGATGATGCAATGCCTGTAAGCTTGGTGGGGTCCATTAACTTTTGAAAGTCTTATTGTGGGGCCCACTCCACAAGTGGAAATGCATGGGTTGATCTCTAGCCACAGTTGGAAGGTGTCCAATGAAGAACCATGCTCCATCCAGCTTTCCAGCAGAAAGAAAGGGTTCCCTGGGACCCATTTGTGGCAGGTACCAATACCAAGTATAACTATAATTTGGACTCTTTTCCACTATTGAATAGAAACAATCTCATGCTGAGTTCATCCACATGGGGCCCACCATTTGGTTTGCTTCTTCCTGACCATTCATATCACATGGCCTCTTGAAAAAGTTTTAATGTATGTGTTTTATTTCAAGCTGTGTGAGACTGCATTTGGTTGCTCAATGATGTAAAATACTACTCCCATCAAAGTCATGTTAAGTGGGGTAATCTATAAAAAAAAAAAAGGAAAAAAAAGGGGGGGTGATTAACTCCCTTCAATTGGTCTTCTAATGAGAAAAAATGTGTTTTTATCAATGATCAATCAAATGACAAATAAAAATCCAACATTAAGATATTAGGAAACCCCCAAATTCATGGGGCTTTTGAGGCTTTTTTTTTTTTTTTTTTTCACCAGCGAAAGGTGACTAGACCCTTTTAGAGATCTGACTGAGATTGAAGTGAACAACAGCAGACACTACTACACACGGGTGAGGATGAGCGAGCACAAGCAGGAAAAAGGAGATCTACACATGCAAGGGAGAGGAGAATGGATCAAAGTTTGGGCAATTGGGTGAGAACGGGGACACCCAACCACTAGGCTATCCATTTATTCTCGAATCTTGACTTTAAAACATGGTTTAGGGCGTTCTTTTAAACAAAGCTAAATCCCATTACAGATGAGCCAATATTGACTCTCTTGGTCTCTTTTTCCACTAATTTTTTTTTTTAAAATAGTCAATTTTATTTCTTTTTTTGGAATGTTTAATTGCGTAAATAAAATAACAAAACACTGTAAACAATGGCAACAGAGTTGTCTGTTCATCTTCAATTCCTGACTAATATGGTCATGGCCGATAGAATATCATTACATTGCAACACATATAGAGATACTTCTAAAATAGCTGAGGAGTTAGGTTTTGGCTACTACTACTACTATATTTCTGTGGTGAAAGAACCTGGACTTATGATGAGATCATGGTTGGAAATGGTGGCACTGTCAACTAGTGATGGAAGTGGGACATGTAATTAAGTAATCTTTACTTTTGGTTAGAACCATGGACTGACCCTGGTCTCCATGTGCTGCTGCAATGGCCATTATTTACAGTGCACCCTGTTTCACTTGGGCACTGGGGACTTTAGTTGGGCTTTTCCATGCCAAATTCAGGCCAAGCCCACTAGGCCCTGAGTGTGGGGCACTGGAGATTTTGGGCATGAATCACAGGAGGACCCTTTTTCTGATTCTTTCTTTCCATGAGAAATATTGGGCATCCGAGCCCGCTCATCAAAAGGACCAAGTCGATAAACCAAACCAAACCAAGCATTTTCCTATAAGGTGGGGTCGGCTATATGGATTTGACGACGCCAAACAAATCTGTTTAGGGCCATGTCCTCCGTTAGATCCATGTAAACAAGGTCATGTTTAATAGTTTCTTTCCAACTTCTCTTGGGTCTCCTTCTCCCTCTCCCTCTCCTACTCCTGACAATCTCTATGCTTTCACATCTTTTGACAGGTGGCTCCGTTGGACGCCTTCTAATATAGCCGAACCATCTTAGTCGATTTTCTCTCATTTTATTTTCAATCGGTGCTATTCCTTCTAAAAGGCCCAAGTCGAGAAAGGCCTAAGTTCGTTACAGGTCCAAAGTTGGTTTGGCCCTAAAGAATATATTCCCCTCCCTTTTTATAGATAATGTGTCTCCAAAGCTGCATATAGTTCTCTAAAAATGGAGATTCTATATACATATACTATATATACGTGCATAGCTATATTTTTTCTGTTGCTTGGAACATAGGACATGGTTCTGGGTCTAACCCTTTTTTAACCCATCAGGCATTCCAAATCTCCCATAAATGAACTTGTGATTAGTTGAATCAGAGCCGACCGGTGGGGTCTGGATCCATACAGCCCCTGTGCCCAAAACCCATGTTGGGACTGGGTCTACTGACAGCCCTTTGGGGCCTATACTATTCACATCACCACTCAGAATCATGGTGATCAATTATAGTATAGAAAATCCTTTTATTCTTTTTGGTTTAAGATAGAAATGATAGATAATTATGATGAAATGGAGGGTGAGCATTCTTGTTATAGAACAACAAAATCCAATAGTTTAAGGACAACATCTTCAAGTCTACAATTATGAGAACCAAGGGTTGTGCTAATAACAAAAAAACACAACCAACCATACGTGGACTAATCTTGTGATTATTATTATTTTTTCTAGTAGTTGGTTCTCAATTCTTTGGGCTGGACTAATCCCTCCGGGCCCAGAGAGAAGCCGGATAAAACCCCTGTGGCCCCCAGGTGGTATCACTAGTGGACTCAACCTTTGGTTCTTGGAGATGGGAGAATCGGAGATCGATATCAGGACCTCTAACGCTGGAAGAGATAGGAACCGTGGTTCTGGCCACTCGGCCAACCCCTTTAAACATTGGGGTTAGCTTGAGCTGCTAGTAACATCTAAACAGAAAAATGTATATCAAAGAGTCTAGATAGGTTATTCAGTTGATTAGCAATCCTATATATCACCATGGTAGTCTAGATAAGTTTGCTGTCTTTTTTACTCTTCACGAGTCTGCAAGCCCCTTTTTCAGTTGTTTGGGCTTCTTTCCCTTGTGTGCGGGTTCTATGATGGGTCCCAGCACCTTAGTTGGAGTAAAAAAAAAAAAGTGTACAAATATTTTATGCGAAACACTATAATCTTCTTTTTAAAAAAAAAAATTCCTGAAAAGGGGGATATTTCCCAACCTTTCCTCTGTAAAAATGTTACCAAGCATATGAGGAAAAACTTCTTGATCACTCATTAATATTTACCTTTCTCCATTTATGTTCACTCATTTGATGAAAGACACTTCTCTTAGAAACAAATAAAAGATGCCAGCTTGCTTGAGTTTTGAAATCATTTGAAAGGAGCATCTTCCTCAATCCAGAATGGTAAAAATATAACTTATGTATAAAGAATTGAATGCTCCTAACAAGGGAAACTATTGGAAGGGGCAGACTAATAGACACTTGAAATGTAAATAGATAGAAATGACATATTGATTATGGAGTGACATAGAAGCAAAACACAAATAGATGGGATGAGGCTTGGTGTGATAGTGATTATGTATGGTGGTTTGTATGCAAACATTGTCACTATTGTGAAAAAATAAATCTAAAAAAAGCTAATACAATGCTCAAAGAAATTTGTTTGGATCCCATTTTGGATTGGTATGCTTGGTTTTGAGTCCAAATGCTAGCAATTGGGGCCCACATGTGTTGCCATGTGGGTGGACCCCTAACCATAATATAAGGATACCCCTTGCTTTGCTTCCAACTCTTTCTTCAGTTTTAAAGACACCCTCTTGATTCTCCCTTCTTAGTTGGACTTTGATATGAGAATAGCAAAGGCCACTTTGGCAAGTCTAATTTGATTGAGATATAATTAATATAATATTAATTTTTTAAAAATAAATTATTATCATTAAACTGTTCTACAAATATACTGTTTAGGACGTTCTTTTCGCATCCCTTCTCTTTCCACAACACTTATCTTTCTAAAACTTCTCTCTACACACCCCCATTATTTCCAAAATATCCAATCGCCCCTCTACCCTCATTTTCTCTTTCCACATCCCTTTTTCCCCACTCTCCCTGCCACCGTCCTCTTTCCCTATCCCTCTCTTCCCCTCTCCTTCTCCATGTCTTTCTCCCTCCCTCTCCCTATCGTCGCCCCTCCGCCTGCGGCCTCTCCCCCTCTCCCTCTCCTTCTCCTTCTCTCCCTCCTCTCCCCCTCTGTCTACCAGTGCCTGCCATCTTAATCATTGCCCTCTCTCCCTCTAGCGGTACTGTCGAAGGGGATGGTGGTGGCTGGGGTGGGGGTGGGTGGAGTATAGAAAGAAGTTAGAGAGGAAAAGAAGTTTGACATATGTCCTTTTAGATAATTTTACATAAAATATATTGATCATGCAAAAAAAGAAATGTGAAAGGAGAAGCTTGATATGTGGCATTTGCAGCTCTCTCTTATCATCTTATAAAATGCTCTCATTTATCATCTTGTAAAACTTATTGTCATATTATAAGAATAATACATGCAAACTTATCATAAAACAAAAGGCACTAGAGGAAAACTTGTCACCTAGCAAAGTTATATGCACAAACTTGTAAAAACATATCTAAGCGATTTTGAATCATTTGACTTTATGGTTGTTTGAAAAATATATATTTTTAAAAAGAAAAAAACTGTTAAAGTTAATAAATTAGGCATTCACGTAAACCCTATTAAAAAGTCTAAAGCACTCGAAAACTTATTTGTTAAATCAGTCCTAAATCAAATAAGCCTAAAATGTAGGCCATATGAATAGCATGCTATGTGATGTTTTTTTCTAATTGAATGCATGGTATTATAGCTATCCACTGTTGGATCATAGTAAGACCCCTTTGAAATCTGAATCCCTCTAGGATAATTCAGAATTAGGACCCACTTGATGAATGGATGAGATGCAGGGACAAAATGGGCGGGCCCCTCCCATATGGTGATGTCACCATTGAATGATATTTTGGTTTTTAGGCGATACTTAACACAAAGCAACACAACTCATTATCAAGGCCGACATGATGTCGTTATCTCACTTCCTATTTATAATACCATTCGTTTTCTCGTCTCGTACAGTCATGTCATGTTATGTATGTGTTAAGAAAAAAATGATTTCTTGAGAGGCCAATGTTAATGTTACGTTCTCGGCGTATTCTCATCTCGAGAAAATCGCGGGAAATTCAAAAGCCGTGTCCCTCTTCACACGGCGGTACTTTTACGAAGGTCACAGGTCAGGTTCTGTACGAGGTTGACCGACCCACATAAGATGGGCCCCACCTTGAATTCCACTATAAAAAATACAAAGGTTATGGGATGTGGGACCTTGACCCGCGCTTAGGGTTAATTCACTCCTTTGTAATTTAAATTAAGCTTGGATCAACGTCTTTGACCCCATTAATAAACAATGAGTTGGTTTTCAGCTCTTGTACAATTTTCTTCATTGAGTTGAATTTGATCAAATCCAACTCTTCAACTAATTAAAATATGACTAACAACCTAACAATCACCCAACTTAGTAATTAAGGATCCAAATTGATCCAAATTGACAGTTAAGGTTGAGAATAAACGGTTGTTTCGTTGGTTAGCAATCCCTTATCTCACCCAATTACCTAGGATTCGATCCCTAGGTATGCTGTCTTCTTCCCACATATATAGGTCATCTTCTTACTTGTGCAAACTTTGGGCCCCGATCATCTTAAAGCTAGGGCATTATTAGCCCTGGTCCTAGCCTATTCGGGTGAATTTGATCAAATTCAACTCTTCAACTAATTAAAATATGACCAATAACTTAACAATTCGCCCAACCTAGTAAATAAAGATCCAAATTGTATTTTCTTAGGTCAAGGTTAACAGCAAGGGGTTGTTCTGTTGGTTAGCAATTTTGTATTTCATGGAACTACATAGAATTCAATCCATGTGTATGCTGTCCTCTTCCCAATAATCTTAAAAGTAAGGGCCCTAATTGAGAGATGTTTAACAAGTACGGTTGTAAACATGTCGGTTCTGGTCCGGGTCCATGGTGGACCCAGAACCAGAACCGTTAAAAAAAATGTGGAATAGTATCTAGACCCGGAACCAGAACCATATATAGGACCGGTTCGAATCCGGGTCCGGATCCAAGTAGAAAGTGATATTAAAAAAATATAGATTTTAGGAGAGATTTTCGAAAAATAAGGTAATAGTCAGGTCTCGAGTCTACGGATCCGAACTAAGGTGGAACCGGACCCGGACCCATTTAATTATAGAGGCCTAAGTAAGGACCCAGATCCAGTTTTGAACGGTTTTGAACTTCCGGGTAATCGAAGAATCGAATACCCAATTAAACAGCTATTAACATGTAATGTTGTGGACCACTTGTTTTATGTGGGTCCAGGTTGTCAGCCAATGGAAAGCGTGTGCGATTTGAGGACAGCAGGTAGTACGCGTACTTCATTTTTGCTTGCCATTTCTTCTTCAAAAGGGTCATGGTCATGGTCATGGTCATGTTCATGTAAATGGAATGGAAAGAAGTGGGTGTGTGGGGCCCTACAAAATGAGTGCGAGTGGGCCCGTAGATCGAGTCTCCATCTGATCCTTCTCCCGGGACCTTGGGCTCACCAAGCAAACTGAGAAAGAAAGAAAGAAAGAAAGAGAGAAAAAAGCAAAAGCGTTCACAGAATCTCTCTCTCTCTCTCTACAAGGGCATGCATGATCTCTCTTTCCCTATATATTCGCTGCAATTGACACATACGGCTTTCTCTGAATTAGGGTTTCTTAGAGCTTTCTCTCTCTCTCTCTCTCTCTCTCTCGCGATCGATCTTTCTCGTATTGGCTTCTTCGATTTAGGGTTAGGGTTTGTGAATGACGAATGAATTGGCTTCTGTGATCTGATGTAAGCATCAATTTTTCTTTCGTCTCCTTTTTTTTTTTTTTTTTGTTCCTCTTCTCTGATTTGAATTGCTAGGTTTTCTTTCTTGGAGATTTCAGTTCTGTGAGTTCTGAGCTCAAAAAAGAGGATTTGGTGTTTGAATTTGAGGAATTCTAGTCTTGAAAACTGGGTTTCTTGGATTCTGATTTGCAGTTTTTTGGGGGGTTCAAGAGTTTGGGTGGCGTCGGGTGTTCTAAGGGGATTTGATTTGTGGGAAATTGGGGTTCTTTTCAGGTGAAAAATCTGTTTTTTTTCTCTTTTTCATAGGGATTGTGTTTGGGTTTCATTCCTCTGATTCGTCTGGAAGAGGAAAGTGAAAGAAGAAGAAGAAAAGCACTGGGTTTCTCTTGGGGTTTAATTTGAATGATTTCGAGGTTCTCTGTTGGAGCTGCAGCTGAGTTAGGGTTTTTTTTCTTTCACATTTTTTTTTTTAGAGTGGTAGGGCTTTTATCTACTGATTGTTTTAGATGAGCTAATGATTTTGCTTCTTTTCATAATTTTTTTCTTTTAGAATTCAGATTTGCTTTTGATTTTATTCGATTCTTCAGAGAAAATGTTTTCTTGTTCCTTTCTGTCCTGTAATTTTTCAGTTGGTCAATTTGGTTTAATCTTGGACAGCACTCCTTATGTTGTAATTTTCTTTCCTTTTAATCTTAGGCCTTTGGATTCCAATCTGGAAAGTTGGGCAAATTAGTAATTTGTGCGGTGAACTGTTGGTTGGCTCTCTGATTCTTCTACCCCGGGCCTTATTTAATTCTGGTAAATTTTTTTTGATCTTTCACTCTAATTTAATTTGATTCAGTGTTATTGACTGAGGATGTTAAACATTTCAGTTTGGATTTTTCAAAAGTGGACTACTCCATTAAGGGGTGTTATGAATTTCTCTCCCATTGTTAGATTATGAAAGTTTTAGATTTGGTTTTCATGGTCAATCAAACAGTGGATCCAACTCCTATGGAGTGAAGCTTGGTGAGGGCCATAAACTATGGAGGCATTTAGTGAGATTGGTTTGGATATGTATATAAGTAGGGGGTCACAAATTTTGTTGGTGAGAAATATTAATCAGCTTTGATCCCTTTTTTAAGGATGGGAAGTTGAGATGGATGCTGCCTTATCATTTTGAATGAATTTTGAAACATTACAGCTGTCTAAGCCTTATCATTTATGGCACATAAGCATCCTTTGAATGAATACCAAGTCTTATCCTTTAGCACCCATGCCCCCACCTTGTTGTGGGGCCTACCAATCAAAGAAGAAGGTGGGGGATTGAAAGATCTAGATGGGCACTACCTCTGCATAATATTTAAGGCCCATCGCATCATTGTATCCCCTTCATCCGTGGCCCACAAATTTAATGGATTTATATTCAAAAGAAATCTTAACCCCTTGATTGGTGGCCCATTTGGATTGGTGATCGGATGGGCCCCACTAGGTGGTGTGCGCTCTGATATCCCTTTATTAGTTTCAGTAACTTTTGATTCTTAAGGAAACATTTCAGCGATCAAAGAACCTGGGTTGAAGTTCCCACCTGCTGCTAAATTGTAATTTGTGAATTTATGAGAAGTGGGTCAGACTTGTCAATCAGGGTTTTTGTTAGAACTCTATGTGTGGACACTTTCTGTTCACACGTGCTTGCATTGGAGAATGAAATACTAGCTCATCCAACTATGGACTGCACATTCATTCAGAATTTCTTTCAAGGCTTTGTTGATGTTGCTTAAGGGTCTGGCTTTTTCTCTAATACTGACATCTGGAGCTGAAGTTTTGCGGTTTTTTTTATTCATTTATACTGCATTTTGTTTTTATTTTGCTATTTCTGATATTTCATTGTTGATGTTGACCTGGGATTCTTCTTCCATCTGTTGATCTAATTAATTATATTCCATTGTTGATGTTGACCTGGGTTTCTTCTTCCAGCTGTTGATTTAATTAACTTTTAATATTTTAAAAATCGCTGCTGTACGGTTCACAAGCTCTCTCTCTCTCTCTCTCTCTCTCTCTCCATCTGAGAACCTAATACATGCGCCATCCAATTGACATAGAAGATGTGAAGAGGGGAATATACAAACCCAATCATCATAAAAAAAGATGATCCTAGAAGGCAAATATTATGAAATTAATTTTCCATCCACCACTGATTCTGCTGGAGCATTTTCTATTTCTCTATGAGAGCGCAAATAACTAGAGTTGAGATATGATTTGGGGATGGTTGGACATTAATTTAAACTTGTTCATTTATCTCTAGGACATTCAGTTCTTTTTGGATGATTTGGTTAATAGGGTGGATATGGTGTTGGATCAGGTTTAGGCAAATGAGTCATACAACAACGAATGATAGTGACGACGGGATGCCTAGGGATCGCATCAACTCACCATCAATTGATGAAGGCAGCTCTGGAGGGTCGGGCGGAGCTGGTGTCTTGAAAAAGGGGCCTTGGACATCTACAGAAGATGCTATTTTGGTTGATTATGTTAAAAAGCATGGTGAGGGAAATTGGAATGCTGTGCAGAAGCACTCAGGGCTGTTGCGTTGTGGCAAGAGCTGCCGCTTGCGATGGGCGAATCATCTAAGGCCAAATTTAAAAAAGGGTGCTTTCACACCAGAAGAAGAGCGATTAATCATAGAGCTTCATGCGAAAATGGGGAACAAATGGGCTCGTATGGCTGCACATGTAAGTGTATTAAAACTTTTTGCATTCATTTACAGGCTGTACATTTTACTCTTGGCCAGGAGAAACAGATTATGGCATCACACATGCTGAGCCTGAAAATCTCAATATATCATCCTAAAAAAATTCTCAAATTATTGCTAGGACTGGATGGTTATCTATTAATGCTTGAACTCACAGTTTTGAATATTTATTGGCACATTCATATATCTAAGTAAATTGCATTGTTGTGCTTGTTTGTATTCCCTCTTATCAAGAACATCAGCAAGAATTGAACCACTCATCAGTTGTTCCCTACAGTGTTTTTTTTTCTCTTTTCGCCCGTCTAGTTTCGTCATAAGTGATATAATAGGCATAGGTCAAAGAAAACAAAAATAAAGTAATTGAATAGAATCATTTAACTTTTGTAACTTCTGGAATTCTCTGCCATGTCTGATCCTACCTTAAGGTCTGATGGTCATACATGTTTGCAAGCTCTGCATTTATGGGGGTACAGTGATTGATTACTAGCCTCGAGATACATACTATTCTTTAAGTTCTTCCTTTAAAGGTCTAACCAAATGGAAAATGGAGAATTCCAATTGTTTAACAAGCTTTGCACACTGATCACTGATGCATATCAGAGAGGCGTGAAAGATCCCAGGAGGCCTGCAACCCAAATATGGGGGCCCCATGTTGAATTTGTTGGGGGCAAGAGGGGTATAATTTTCTTATCTTTTTAAGAGATGGACATGCTTCATGTATCAATGGATGCACAGTTGACACAAAATTAGGGGCTTAAAATGGGTTATTCAGTCACCTATAATTAAGCTTAAGATTGTGCAATTTTAACAAATATTGAAGAAGCAATTGCCCTTAATTGATAAGGTATACAATATATGAATGTTTTGTAGTGTGCCGCCATACTGGTACGATAGTTTCATGGTAATAAATTTTTTTAAGAAAGGAAAACCTAAAAAATGAAGTGAACAATAGTAAAATGAAGCCATATATTTTATCTTGCTTGCAGTGTTATATTTCTCTCTGATAATCATGCATGATAAATGAACATTACAGGTGGAGCAATTTTTGTTCTTATTATTACACTTCACTTTGAATCTCTTTTATATTCTATATGGTTTCCTCAGACAACTTCTTTCTTGTTTCAGTTGCCTGGGCGCACTGATAATGAAATAAAAAACTATTGGAACACCCGAATCAAGAGACTTCAACGTGCTGGTTTACCGCTTTACCCTCCTGACATTTGTTTGCAAGCACTAAATGAGGGTCATCAGAATCAGAATGTTAGTGAATTGAGTGGAAGTGATGCACGGAATAATGACCTATTGCAGAGAAACAATTATGATATTCCTGATGTAGTCTTTGACAATTATAAAGCCTGTCAGGGTCCTTTATCTTATGCTGCGGCTTTCCCTGATATTTCTGGGAGTGGCATCATGACTCAGGCTTTGGGATCATCGCAGAATTACATCATCATGCCACCAACAGTTCATCAGACCAAGCGACCCCGTGAATCTGATGCCTTGTTTCCTGGTTTTCTGGGTAGTGTTTCAAATGGACTTCCCTCATTTGATCCATCGCAGATAGAATCTTTCAAGAAGATCTGTCGGCCATTTGGATTGGAGCTTCCATATGATCCTTACCCTAACAGCAAGAATCCAGCACCCTTTAGTGGTTCCACCACTGGCAGCCATGCCCCTCTGAATGGCAATATCTCTACTTCTAAGCCTCTTTCGAAGGCTGTGAAGTTGGAGCTCCCTTCACTCCAATATCTTGAAACTGATACTAATTACTGGGGTACATGCCCTCCCCCACCACTCGAGACTATGGATGCTTATCTCCAGTCTCCTCCTGCTATGCAGGCGCAGTCTGACTGTCCTCCTCCTTGGAACAGTGGTCTCTTAGAAGAAGTAATTCATGGACCACGTGTTAAGAATCAATCATCTGAGAAGAGTTTGAATTCCTCTGTTACACCTGCTGATCCAATTGACAATTCCTCTCTTACACCTGCTGATGCAATGGACAAGTTGACACTGGAATTACAAGAGACAGAGTGGGGCGACTATGGTGACCCTATTTCTCCTTTGGGTTGTTCTGCTTCATCAGTATTCAGTGAGTGCACTCCTATTAGTGTCAGCTCTCTGGATGAGACTGCACCTGTTATAGTGTTTCATGGTGAGCATACTTCTTTCCTTCAAATTTTTCAAAAAGTTTTATGATTGTTGCTCAAGTTATCATGCATGCTTAGCCAGACTTATACAGGCCATTTGCTTGAAGTATATTTTGGTGCTGGAGCCCATCATTCATTGCTCTAAATTTACCTGGTGGAACCTACTGTGGATACAAAATAGAAAAAAAAAAAAAAAACATCTTTATAAGAATATCCCATTCATCTGACTGTTTGACTTTCTAGAGTTGAATAATGACTTGTATAGTTGTTTCTTAACATTTCATTTGCAAGCCTAATATCAGATGACTGGGATAGTCTGATTGGGAACTCTTTTCACCATGGTATCCATGGTTGGATGCCCTAAATTACTGGTCTGCATATTGGATCTAATGGTATCCGGATTGTGCAACCCTATTGTACCATGCGGCATCTGTGCATTATAGGTCTGGACCACTGAAAAGTGGGCTCCACTTTCAGATTGTTGATCCATATGGACTTCTGTTGGTTCTAGTGGTCAGGGTATTGTACTTTTTTCAATAAAATAAAATAAATAATGCAAGGAAGCATACGGTTCCTGAATGATGGTTTCTTCAAGAGTTATTTAATAAAATTTTCCATGTTCAGGTGGAGGCAAGGAGGATTCCACACGGTTGGATAAACACATGAAATTTCTGAGGCCTGATGCTTTGCTTGGCTCAGATTGTCTTGAGCAAGACTTTGATTATGCAAAGGACCTGGCAGCCCTTCTAAGTGAAGATTTCTGCAATGATTACAAATATGCGGCTTCTGGGACTTCTACATTCAGTCAGGGTTGGGGACTTGGCTCATTCCCATGGAATAATATGCCCGCTGTTTGTCAAATGTCTGAACATCCTTGAGACCTTGTTTATCTTTTTGTGAAGATTTCTCACAATGAGTCAATTTAAAGGGACCTGCTTCTGCTTCTTTCTTGATAAACAGTCAGCAAGGACAAGATTTTATGGCAGCATCGTAGTCATATCATTATTACATTGTGGCTTTAATCTTTCAAAGTGCGGCTAGTCATGCTTGTGCCAGAACTGAGCTCAGGCAAGATGGGAGTTGTAGGAAAATGTTAAAACTGTTGGTTTTTAGTATCATTGTAGAATAACTGCTGCGCTCTTCATGTTAAACAACAATATTGAATGGGTTTCAATTATTTGATGTGTTCCATTGCATGATTTGCCTACATTTCAGTCTTGTGTATTGATGAGAATTTTCGAAGTTGTGACTTGGTTTGCCAGTTAGTGTGCCAGTGATATGTCCTAGGCTTGCTACTCTCTTTTTGAGCTTGTGTGTGGAGGTTTGTGATATGTTACTATTAGATCAGATATTCTCATTATTACCACATCTGGCTATTTCCAATCTGAATTTTCTTTTGCATGCTTAGATGTTAATGCAATATTCATAACGTGTATGATTTTCAGGTATTTGGAACATGCAACATTATTTGATCTCTCTATTTTCCGTTTGAGCAAGGATTTGCAATCTAGAAAATAGAACAACTTAGATTCAGATGTTGTTTAGAGAAACCGTTTTGAGTATCTTGCGCATTTGGTCATATTCTACAACAATTTGCCATTCTGATCATTGGCATTAACAACATTATCATCTTAGTGTTATCAATCTAGGGTTGGCCTAAAGATCTGCTATAGACCAGAAACCCCAACTATAGAATATGAAGATAGATTTAAACCAAAGGCTGGTGGAGGTTATACTCTGTAAGCTGTGAAAATCAATTGGTTTGTTACTACAGACTTGTTGATCCTTAACCATGTGTCAATATTATTATTGTTCTTATCACTTATCAGAACCTTGGTTTTGGCCTGAAGATTTGCTAAGACCAGAAACCCAGACTCTAGAAGATGAGACATGGGTGGAGGTTATTGTACCCTGCCAAATAATATGACTTTAGCCTTGAGCCGTTCATGCTCCATTCAGCTGTTTCCATATCACCTGGTTTATGATGTCTAAAAATTTATTCTTAATAGTGTTTTGAAGCAGATTTCCTTAACCCAGACCAGATCCAGTGATCATTTGTTGGTTATTCAGACCAATCGCAGGCAACTGAATTTCCATCATTCTATCCTCTAAATAAATTTGATTTTAGTTCTCTAATGTTGAAAATTGGATATTATGGATTTGTTGGTGATGAAGTACCTTTAAGAGGAATACTGGTGACAGTAGGAGGCACCATGTAACAGACCTACATTTAGTGAGACTCTAGATTAGGTTCACTGGTTTTGGTCTGGCTTTGAGTAACATGTGTGGTTTCAGTCACACTCAACCGAAAATGTACACTCTCTCGTTTTTCTGGTAAAGACCGAAAATGTACTTGTACGGTTGTACCCAACAAAATTGACTTTGCTTGGCAAAGAGATTAGGCAATGATGTATGACCGGTCACTACATTGTTTGGTTGAGTTGGAATTGCAGTAACACAGGAGAATTCCACTTTCATGGTTTGAGTTTGACATCGAGAATGAAAGAGAGTATTCAAGTACATCTATCTCTCATCATTTATAGTGATAGATATTTTTTTTTTTGGGGTATTTTAAGTATAAAAGGGGATCTTTCCTTCAAGTACAAAATCCCTTTTATACTTGAAATACTCCAAAAAAGAGTGTCCCTCACCACAAATGGTGAGTGGTGAGGGATAGATGTACTTGAATAATTCTCAACAATGAATATGAGTTTACCCAAATATTAAACGACCTTTCGTAGCAAAAAGAAATGGGTATGGACTGGAGTGATGAGTTTTCATACCTGAAGACCGTCCAAATGAGTTACATCTCTTATCTGTTCAATCCAATATCTTCCTTCTCTTAGGGTCTGTTTGTTTCCTGTAATTGAATTTCTGGAATTGTGTTCACTTAAATGGGGACTGAATCAAGGAAAAATCGAAAATGAATATTCATTTTCAACTCCTAAGAAAAGTCAAGGCCTCACCTCTTTAATAATAGTGGAACTCATTTGATCATAAATTCATATGTATTCATTTCCTATGTATTCCATGCAAACAAATGGGTCTAATAAAAAAGAAAATCTCTATTGATGTCAATCTATATAGCTCAGCTGGTTGCGATATAAGTTTGTGAGTGGAAGAGTAGTGTGGATTCGAGTCCCAAACGTAGGAAAAAAGACATTTACCAAAATAAACTAGAAAAAATACAATTCCTATGAAGCATCTTAACAGATGGGCAGTTTTTCTGTTCCCTCATTTAATTAAGCTTGAAGAGGTCCCTTCCAAGAATATTGGAATAGGATCCATTTGGGCGCAGTAGCATTGTGGTGCATCTTAACAGATTTTATCATTTTAAATCAAGGAAGGAAAATGACACCTTACCAGAGTGAAAAGAAGCGGTCGTTCTCACGTGGGTGCCCCAGGTTCAAATCCTTGTATACCAGGCTCAACTCTTTTAGCCTTTTCCACCTTTTTCCTTATGTCCGGGTTTCTTTGCCACATGAGTGGGCTAAGTTTTAATATTAGTTCGGACTCCGTCTTGATTCTCCTAAAAAAAAAAATAAGAAAGAAATATTTGATTACTATTTATTAAAATAATATCCTTTAATCTTTGTGTTTTTAAAATAGACTCTTTAGTCGTGAGTTGACCAAGCGAAAGAAATATTATTTTCCATTTCTCAATCCATCAAGTACCAACCTTGTATCTTTATTGCTATTTTATTATTGTAAGTTAGTCAGTTAGTGAGACTCCTTTTCTATTTAAGTTTTTCAATTGTCTTTTGTTATGATTCTAAATCTTGCAATCATTTTGTCAAAAATATAATTTAAAACAAGCAATAATTATTTTATCAAATGATCAATGTCAATATCACCTTCAGATCAACTTATTTTCAAACAAAATTTGAATATATAACATGTGAAGATTGTTATTTTGAGTAGCTCACATTTTCTTTAAGTGGGACATTCACACTCTGGATTTAAATGAGTCCAAAAGAGGTTCCAGCCATGGCTTTTATCACCAACTTACAGCAACTTGTGTGAAACACATTTTGAGGACTGTACTCTGGCAATACATCATGTGACATTGCATTTTTTTAGCTCCAAGGAAGTTTCCTAGAAGGAATAAGGACATTAATGCATTCAAATTCTCATTTGACCGACACGTGTAACTGGGCCCATTTATTGGAGTTGGTTGGTACATGTATTAGAATTTTAAAATTTCAAGACTATAACTTATTCTCAAATTGAATAAAATAAAAGGACTCAAGACTCTTGACCCAAACTTACATCCATAAGTAGAGTCACTGAGATGAGTTCGTGGCACCGTACAAATTAGGGATTTGGTGAGTGGTTAGGATCACGATTTTTCCATCTTTTGAAGATGGAGGTTTTAGTATCGGCTTTTGATTCTTCCCTCTCCAAGAATCAAAATTTGAGTTTACTTGTAATACCACCTAAAGGACACGAGGGTTTTATCCTGCTTATCATATACACGAGGGTTTTACTCGGGTTATTTTGAGGTTTGAAGGAATTAATCCAGCTGAAAGAATTGGAAACCACTATGTTAAAAAAAAATATATATTTTTTTTTATTTTTTTGTTTTTTTTTACATATGTATTGGGGGCATGGACCCAAATATTTTTTCTTCCTCGTCCTTTTCTGCATTTAAGTGAAGGGTCCTTTGGGTGTTAGGACTCCCCACAAATACTAGACAGACACATCATCTGTAGAAAAATAGGATCTTGACTCGGGGCATAGCAAATTCGGTCAACAACCGTACAGATAGTACGGCATGTGGAACCACTTGGTGGGGTCAAGTGCCCGTGTACTTCGTACAGCCTCCAACTTTGACCAATGGCTAGACCACGTGCTATCACGTCATCTTGTCCATAGATTCTTTGTCCTTCTCATCAAATTGAAAATTTCATACAGCCTACACCACATCATCTCATTGTATATGCTATTGATTTTGATTTGAAAATTTCATACAGCCTACTCCACATCATCTCATTGTATATGATATTGATTTTGAGATGGTTTTTCTCTCTTACAAAAAGCATTGAAGAATATAAGAGCATGTTTGTGTAAGCTGATTTTTAGAAAGAACAATAGTGTTGTTTTCATGGTAGTTTATGTTTTGTTGTTTGTTGAAGTAGAACTCTCTATTGAAATCTCTATTTATGGAAATTTTTCTCGATGAGATAGATTTTGTTTTCGCATAAGAGAAAACATGTTATTTCCTCTTTTACGGCATCACACAAATATTATATTTAAATATAATTTTTATATTTTAAAAATTTATTTACTTTTTTTCTTAAATAAAACTCATTTTGTATTTACTCTAATAAACCTTTTCATGGTCATAGAAAATGAAATAATTAAATATACAACAAAATCAGGTTTTAAGCCTCATGGTGTAACTAGGAAGAAAATTAGTTGCCTTTCCCTTTCTTTTCTAAATCAAATCATGCTTGTTATCTATAACAGGGAATCCATCTCACTTCTTCCTCATGAGTGCTAAGATGATGACGGAAAGATTAGCCTTTTATTGTCCTTTCTACTTTTTTGTTTTAAACTTTATACTTCTTACTTTTGACAATTTCACATGTCTATCCAATGAAACGTTTGTTTTTATATATATACAAGGGATATGATTCTTCTGTTGTAAGGAGAAAAAAAAAAAAAAAAAAAACTCTACATACTTCTACGGCTAACAAAATGCCACATAGCCCGTTAATACGATATGAACTCATACGATATTAACGGATTTGGTGAGCTCTTAATGAATTCAGGTTATAAACGGATCAAACCTGTTAACACGTTAAATTAACGGATCGTATACGAATTAAACCAGTAACCCATTAACAACCCGCTTAATCCGTTAAATTTTTTTTACTCTCTAAATGTAACTAAAATTAATTTATATCCATAAAAAAGAAATTAAAATTTATTATTTTATAGTGAGATTTTAGGTAGAATCCTCTCGAAATCCTCACTTATAGTTTCATGTGGCTTATATATTTTTCTCCTTCTATTTTTGTGTAATTTTTTTTAATTTTTGAAATAATTTAATTACTTAACGGATTAATGGGTTGACTTGTGTAACCTGTTTAATTAACGAATCGTGTTCGGATTGAATTTTTTTACCCGTTTCGTTAACTAGTCGTGTACGAATTGAAGTGATTTTAACAAAAAAAAAAAAAATATTAACCCGTAATTCAAATTCGTAAACACGACACAAGTGAGAGTGTTAACAGCAGCTTCCAATCTTCAAACTACTACTATAACATTTATTTTTAGGTGCAGGCACTTCCTAGATTTCCTCCTCTCTTGGAATGGTCAAGGATCCATTCTCCTATGTCTAACTATAAACAAAGAAATCATAATAACCTTCCTTCAGTAAGACCAAGGCACAGTTCATATATATGGACTTCAAATTTGAACATAAATTAAGATTTTGATCATTTGGGGTTGCTTGACATCACTATACAAAGCACTATGAATTTTGATGTAATTTTCAGGAAGTGAAATAGGGCTCAGGTTCTTTCCACATTTGTTAAATCTTTTAGCCAAAATAGAGGCAGCATCCTAAATTCTAAGAGCACTGCTTAAGTTTAAACTCTAGTTATTAAAAGAAACCCTTAAAAATCTAGTTTAAAATAAACCCCAAAACAATAGAGTTCAAAGAGTTCGGATCCTCTGAGGATTTTTCCCACGGTGACCGTGAGTGGACCAATCAAGGCCTGCCACATCAGCGCGGGTAGCTTACCATGCACGCGGGCAGCTTGGCATACTTCCGGGCAGGGGCTGCCCACGATGACGTGGCGGACCATGATTCGTCCACTCACGGTCACCGGTAGGAGAAATCCGTAGATGATCCAGATTCCAAAAGAAACTCAAAGAAGAAGAAGAAGAAAAGAAGGAGGAGGAGGAGGAGAAGTAAGCATTAAAAGTGTGAAGAGTGTTTCTGTGAAATCCTCAAGACAAACACAACTTATATTTACCAGCTGAGATCAGCAAAACATAATAAACCCCAATTACACTGACATTTTACACAGAAACCCCAAAAAGACCCATCCAAACATGGGAAAAAGTATAAAAGTTGGGAATCTTCTTGTTACATTGCATGATGCCACGACTCCAGAGTCGGGAAAATACGAAAATCCCCACCATCGAAACCTGCAGACGAGCCCGAGCCCGAGCCAGAGCCATTATGCTGGCCCACAATCTCCTGTCTGGGCCCCACCAAAAATGCTGACGTGTCCAGCGGAGCCAGCCCTCCCCGCACCCGCGTCGCATCCACAGCCCTCTGCGGCTCCGGCTTGACAACCGGCACGTGCGAGCCCTCGACGAGCCGGGCTCCCGTCACCTTCTGCACCATCTCCCTGAAGTTCGCCGGGTCCGCCGTGATGTAGGTGGTCGGAGAACGCTTCGCCGCCCGCGACTTCCTCTTCCCGATCTTCCCCGCCCGTATCGTGTTCAGGGCCCGTTTCGACGCCGATTCGGGATCGGAGCTTGAACCGGGCACCGATTCGGGCTTTGTGGCCGGTACGTAGGAGTAGTAGTTGGAGACGGTGGCGGTTTCGGGCTCATGCCTGCTGAGGGACTGCCGCAGAGCTTTCGTGAGGGCGTCCGTGTCGCGTGCGAAGGCGTCCGAGAACAGCGTGCCGGAGAGGGCGGCGGTAACGGCCCACGATTCGAGGCTCGCCAGGTTATCCGAAAACGCCATTTCAATCACACAGAGAGAGAGAGAGAGAGCTACGATCTTTTCAACGGTTGGGAATATCGGAACGTTTCGGTTACACGATCCGAAACGTCATATGGCCTGCGACTGCGAGAGGAGATGAGACTGAGAGAGCTGTCGAGCATTGGAGCGCATTAAATAGAGGCGGTGACTGGTGAGAGAAACCGCGTATTCGGCCGTACACGTGTCGCCTTTTGATGTACGGTCGAACCGCGGTTGAGGACTGACTAAACCAGGTTAGTCTGGTGGGTTAGAGTCGGTTTCTGGTTGGTTATCTTGAGCGATGGAGACGTTGAGGGTCAATAGTCATCATCGGGTTCGACCGCGAGTTACGGGCCACCTGGTGCAACTTTTTGGATGAGGATCCCGTTTGTTAAATTAATTGATTGAGGTGGGTACATCTTTGTATAATCAAATTCATTCATGTTATCGATTTTAATAAGATTATGTTTTATTTAGCAGGACCATACAATAGGCAAATTAAGATTCTTGTTTGAGGGAGACGGACAATGACTATAATATTATTTTTGTTCATAGGTGCTTAATTTAACCTTAAAGGGTAACTCAATTAGCCTAAGATCACGGTTTGCATCTGGAGGTTATAAATTCGAAATTGGACTACCACACTGGGCTACAGAGGAGTTTACCCGACTTTCTTTTGGGTTAGGAGGGATTAGTCCAGCTCAAAAGATTGTGAACCCACCGATGACCCAAAAAAAAAAAAGAAAGAAAAAAGAAAGAGGTGCTTAATTTCGTAGTCCCAATTATTGATTGGATTTAAATAGAGGCTTGGCAAATTCCCCCCCACCGTACGATGGGGGCGACTGCCCTCAAAACCCAATATGTGGGTCCACCCCTTGGGCATCGTATGAAATTCAAACAATTCAAAATTAGATTTTAGTCTTAATTTTATGATGAATATTCTTTCACTCTAATTTGAGTTTGAATTGGGCCGAATAATGAGTATTTTGCAATTTAGATGTTTGAATTTGAGTATGTATCCAACATCGACTTGGAGCTCGGTCCAAGTCTGTCCCTTTGGAAAACGGGCGGGCCAAGTCTCTATTTGAAGTCCTTTGGTTTGTTAGGACTTGGATTCCTTCTTTCTAGCACTAACCGTGATGAATTTACAAGGAAGAAAGAGACAAGAATCATAAAATTCCTTCATAGTTGGTCTATGCTTGTGTGTCTTTGTTATTATTAATTTGTTGAATATGTATGCATGCATTAGAGCTTAATAAGAAACCCTTCAGGCCATTGACTCTAGGTCCGCGTAAATAGACCCTGAAGCTGTGACCCATATGTTTTTTTAACTTTTTTTAATAAGATGGGGAATTTTGAATTAAAGTGCTATTAATGTGACCCATTATATAAAATATGAAAAATTTATTTAATTTTTACTATTCTAATAAAGTGCCAAACGGACCCTGTATTGATCTAAACTTGTCAATTCAAATCAACCGTTGTATTTGCTAGTGACCATGGTTTTACTAAACCATTAACTTTTCCGAGTAGGAAACATGAGAATCTCTCAAATATCATTTTCCACGTTTTCTGCCTTTTCCTTTTCAACAACCACTAGGAAACTACTTAGCTCTATAAACACATAGTTAGAGATTCCTACCTTTTCTTTTTTACCCAAGAAAAGAAAGAATAAAGGTAAACTACTCAAATGGTAGCTGGGGGCATCTGTTGTGGGCCTATCTCATATCAAATGTTATAATCATTCTGAAAAGATGGTCCAACCACATTGGAATTTTCACCAGCCAAAACAGGGAAATGATTCACTCCATGACTCCACAGTTGAGTCAGACAGGTAAAGAGAGATGAGACACCAATGGTAGAGTCCCGGTTTGGTGACACAGCAAACGAATTACAGCCCCTTCACGTCATTATGGACAGCCCTCTATTAATTGATTTACTTATGATCACTATGGATAAAACCCCCTAAAAAGATCCCCACCCCAATGGGGGATCTTGTTGATGGGCCCATTCATGAATGTACTACCAATAGATGAGGATGGTGAAGGGCCATCAAGAAGATATATATATATATATATATATATGCTATGAGAGGCTTCCCAACTCTTAGGGCTGGATTAATCCCTCCGGGCCTAGAAGGAAGTCGGGTAAACTCCTATGTAGCCCCAGTGTGATAATGTAATTTCAAACCTACAACCTCTGGGTACAAACTGTGGTCCTATGCCAACTGAGTTACCTCCTGGGGTTTTAATAGGAATGTGAATTGGTACTCAATTCACTAATTACCCGGAGGTTCCGACTCGTTAAAAACCAGGTCTACGTCCTTATTTAGGCACCGATAAGTAAATGGGTCCTATTCCGGTTTCACCTTAGTTCATACTCAAGGACCCGAGACTCGACATATGACCTCAATTTTATAAAATCTCTCATAAAAACCATTATTTTTTAAAAAATATGATTCTCTATCGAAACCTGGACCCAGATTCAGACCAGTCCCATATATGTTTTTAGTTCCGATTCTGGATCCAAGAAACCGATTTCGAGTCAGGTTCCACCTTCTCCTTAACTGGTCTGGTTCCGGATCCATGGTGGACCTGGACCAGATCTGACCCGTTTACAACCCTAGATTTCAAGAAGATATAACCTAAGAATGTTTGGGGGTTAGGGGAAAGCATTTGTGGGCCAATGTCCTTTTGAAACGGCAATTGATATTCTCAGCGCATACGTAATGCGGCTAATGCGTCATGATCCACAGCAGCTTGCTTTAACGTTGTGATGTCAGGTCTACGTTTTGCTGAGTTGGATGGTATTGACTTGCTTGTTGACGAGGATAAGCCATGAGACCACGCATATGCAGGTCCAGAAGAAGATAAGCATGAGATGATTGGGTCCATTTCTTTGTAGGCATTAGGGGGAATTCCTGACTGCAATGAAATCTGCTGGAATTCTCAGTTGTGTGTTTGAAAGAGTGAGAATTCATGAATCAGCTCAGTGAAATGTCACTTCTCAGGAGTAGCATTTTAATAAGAATTTCAGTTTTCCAACTATGCTACATTGTATTTGAGCATTTGCCGGGGAAATTTGTAAAATCCGAATTCTCCAATTTTTTAGAGTCTATTTAGAAACTTTACACATAAAATGACGAGATGACACAGTGGAAAGCGGTGGACAAATAGATTATTCCACATGTACTGTTCCACCAACCCAATCTAGTAAAAAAATAAATAAAAAGATAAAAGAATAGAAAAACCCGAAATGTGACATTAGGGGAGGAGGGATGGTTAAGAAAGGGCACAAAAGCTGAATCCATAGAAGCTAGATAAACATGCTCTCATGAAAACCTTCTAAATTATGAGTAATTGTGACTTATAAAATTTAAAATTCAATATAATTGAAATTAAATGACCCCATTTATAAAATCTAGTCCATTCATGGTCACCGTGCAACAAAGGTAATAGAGGATCCGGACTCTCCCCGAGAGGGCTTTTATATTTCTTTACCAGTTAAATAGTTTATAAACCATATTTGAGTGGTCTATAGGGATGATACAAAAACTCACATACCCACAACATGAGGTGCCAAGGCCAGAGGATATGGTACCGTCCCCTCCCAATATTCTTAAAGTTCATTTTCACTTTTGGCCATTTGACAAAATGGCCTCTAAAAGGGATAAAATTTTAAGATGATGGTCCACCCAAGTACAGTGTCTTTGTTGGACCAATGCCACAAAACTTAAGACATGTTTTTTTAGTGCATTTTTTTTAGGAAAGGGAAAAATATTTAATTTTCCACGGATCTCATTTTCCATCATATGGTGCAGACAATTTTCTGTGAGGAAAAACAACTTTTATTGTCTTGATTTTCATTGAGCATGCAAAGAGGCCTTTTCCGAGGTAGGGAGAAGGAATGGTAGGGTACAAGAGAGATGGAGTATTCCGTGGGAAAGTGAAAGTTTAGAGATTTTCATTTCTACAGACACTACACTAGTGTACAAAGTGGCACTGTTAGAAGCTTCCTAGTAAAATCTATTCTGTTTTATTGAATTCTTTTGAGAGTTGAAGCATAGCAAACGCCAAGTACTAATTTTACAAAATACAAAAGTATTTGACAAACCATTTCGAAAATTTTTCATAGAAGATCTGGAGGTGCTTTAAGAAAAGAGTCCAAATCCTTGAGTCCCTTATTTAGAGAATTTTTGAGTTGAAAAAGGGGGGAACAGTCCGCTTATTAATAATCCAAGCCATTCAAATGAACACCCTCATCGTGGTTGGGATGTTCTAAAATTTTACTTAAATAGGAGTTGGCCCAAATAGTGAAAAACCCTATTCAAAATGATTCCGAATATCTTTTAACACTTCTTTTTATCTTTTAGAAGGAATGGCAGCCAAAAGCAAGATGCTGAGAAGACATAACAAATCAAGATATTACATCAGTAGATATGTAACAGTTCTAGTCCCCAGTGGGTCCGAAACCATGTTACAAAATCATGGCTCCAAGTTGTTAACCAAAAAATGGAAACCATGTTACAGAATCATGGCTCCAAGTTGTTTACCAAAAAATGGTATTCAGTGATACAATTAGTAGTAGCTGTTGCCCTATTCCACATCATAGTTTATATTTGTGGCTGCTGTAAGTCTTTGTTCAAGGCTCACTGCCATAGGCCATAGCTTAGGTCACATGACACATCTAACTCAGTTTAGTAGATTAAAGTTCAGCACTTTTTAATTGACACTAACAAAGTTTAGTTTTTTTTAATCACATTGACTAATAAAGATTAGCTTTCAATTTAATATAAACAAAGATTGAAAATAGCTTTCAATTTAATATAAACAAAGATTAGTTTTCAAATGACCTGACTGAAAAAGATTAGTCTTTTAATAACACCCACTACCTTATCTTGGTGGGTCACAGCCCTAAAAGCATATACATTGAACAACATTGAAGTTCAGTTAGCCCATTCCACACGGTGGTCTAATAAAAAGCAATTTCATTTGGATATGATCAAGATATCACGGGCTGGACTCAGTCTCCATGGGCCTGGTTAGACCCAATGAGGATTTGGGCCCTGAATTTGAGCCCGTGTGGACCATAGGAACTTCATATGGGGCCGTCAAATAAGAGTTTTCGGAGGCCCGAATCTCTTTAGAGAAGATTGAGCCCGAGAAGGACTTGAGTCCAACAAGAGTTTTAACTTACCATCTGGTTCAGTATGACAATGGTCTCAAACCTAAAGTGAAGCCCAGGTCTGCCATGTTGGGTGTGTAGGACAGCAAGGCTTAGTTGTTATTGGATTTAGGCTCTGGAGAGTCTGGACCAAACTCAGGTCCATAGACAGCCCCAATAGTAGGTCCAGCGTATATAAAACTAGACTAATGTAATACAATTGAATAACTTCTCTTACATTAATGCGAACTTTAACGTATTATATTCTATGATGCCCATATACAGCTAGGATACACCATAGACACGGTAAGGACAATGATTTTATACATAAAAAGTGAAGTATCGGATACGATACGACACGATATGTTGCCCATTTCGAAGTATCCGTGCATCATAGATTACATTGCTTTAGTGGTATTTTATAGGCTGTAAAAGAAATGCTTACATTTTTCAGGGGATGGAAATGAAAGTGGTTATTCTACAACTGGCTTAGAAACTAATAATCTGAGGATATCATCCCTGACCATTCCTTCTTTGAAGAAAATTAGTGTTCTCAATCGCAAGAGGTTCATAGGTCTTAAACTTCTCTTGGTTATGTTGCACATGTGAGTTGTTTTCTTATGATTTAGCTTTAAACCATGGGAGTTTGAATTCATCTATTTCTAGACAGCAAATCTGATAGTTTTTGACCTTATGATTTTATGGTGCTTTTTGGTTAAATCATTATACTGGGCTCTTGTTTGTGATTCAATGTGGCAAAGGTGTTGTGGGCTTTATGGTCAAGGACTGCCCAAATTTATCGCTTTTGGGTGGATGACCCTCCATGATAGATTCTTACTTTGGACTATGTCAATGTTCACCAGTGTATTTTGTAAATAGATATAATATGTGCCTCAATGATGCTGAGTCCATATTGTTGGTAAAGTAAAGCCCCACATCCTACATCGCCGCCTAAGTAATGCCTTTGACAAGGCTTCATGTACCTCTTTTAGCCGTCCACCTATCAGCTTAAGCCTTTGAGTTGGTACATGGTTTCTTACAAGGTATTTCAATCATTCGGATTACCATTCGATTTTGAGGGCATTTTGAATTTGGACTCACACCTACCTAGTCCATTCATTTTATGTTATTTTTTATAATATTGAGTTTTAGTTATGTTTTAAGTTAGATATTTAATCTTGGCCATCAATATGTTTTGGATAGTCTAGATTAGTTATAGGGTTACGTCTTTTCCTATATATTGATGTAAAGTGGGGTTGGAATGATAATGAAATTTAAGTTTTGAGTGTTTTTGGGATCTTCCCAAGTTCTCTTGGGGTTGTCTTCAAGATTTCTTTGATACCCACATTGGGGTTTGGGGTGAGGTCAATTTTTTTCCTTTTATCTCTCCATCTCTATCCTTGCCCGCCCTGCATCTCCCCTCTGTTCCGCATTAATTCTCCCGCAGGAGTGCGTGCATATGAGAAAATTATATGCATACTAAGTGGATAGTTTGATTTGTTGTCGAAAAAACTATTAATTGGTTTCTCTTTTTATTTTTCTGAGAGTAGATCAACCTTTTCTTTTGGGCCTACTCTATGTTTCAAGTTGGGTTTAGGATTCCATGCCAATTGCATACCAGTGGAAAATGCCACAAATAATTGATAACCTGTTTTCGAATGGTGCAGCTACAATATTTTATATGAAATGAAGGGATAATTAGTGAAATAAGATGGAAGACAAGCAACCCTGAGTTGTAAAGGGAAGGAATCATAAGGCAAGATTTAGTAACTAGTTTATGAGACAAATAGGGAATCTTACTGTGGCACTGAAGAAAGCTTTAATGGTGAAATTTGAAAAACTGCAGGAACACACCATAGTGCACTAATTCTTTCATTTTCCTTATGGCGCGATGTCCTCTGTCAACTGTGATGCCTAGATACATGGATACGGATGATGACACACCATGGATATGGTGAGGTCCGCGAGGACCTGGTTTCCACATAAAATGAAAAATTCTAGACAATATGATAGGGACACTGCCTCATCGCCATTAAAAAATCATATCCCATCAACTTGGGGTCGGCTAAAAAAATTCTACTCCAACTCAATGCTATGAATACATTGCCTATTTGTGATAAATGTGCGATTTCTTGGAGCTAATCACAGAGACCAAGTGTTAGGCATTTGCTAGTGACTCATTTACATTTATATTTTGTCCTTTAAGAAAAACAAATGCACACATGTCTAATCCTTCTTTTCATGAGCATAATGTAGGTAGATTTCAAAGGACCTATTTCTGCACATTGCCTCATCCCCTCTCCTTATTCTTGCTGCAATAGTGTTTGGTACTTGAATATGTCCAGTAATCCAGTTGGGACACCAGCATAATAGATCTGACAAAACATCATTTTGGAATGTTGGTGAAGCAAAACATCATTTTGGAATGTTGGTGAAGGAGCTCCTTGCAACTGTTGTCTATCTGGTTCCTTGAAGCCTAACTTGTGAATGTTTTGGTTTCAAGAAAGCAAGTTTACAATTTCCATGCTATAGACCATTTTCCAAATGGCCGTTTACAAAGTTTGCTTATAAATAAATGTCAACTTTACCACTTCAGGATTTTCAAATTTAGCAAAGTGTGGTCTTTCTGACAGGTTGGAATCATCAATCACTGCCCAACACAGATCCTATATTGAACTAGTTGAGCATCTCGCCGTAAAGGACTTGATATTGACTTCTAGTTTTTGATCTTTTCTTTTTGTAACTTTTACTGTCACTTGGAATAGAACCTTCGGAACTTTTTGATGTGATTGATGATCTTGTAGAGAAGGTCTTTGTTGAAGATGCTGCTGAAAAGGCATCACTCAACTGACTCCAGCTACTGATTGAAGATACTTCTGTACGACTTCCACTGGTTGGAGACTCTGATGGACTCAGCCTACCCTTTGCAAGTATTTCGTTGTCTGCTTGTGAATCACTGTACTCTGGCATGCTACTGACTGAGTGTGCTGGAGAGAAGTCTTCAAAGCCAGTAACTGTTTCTCCTTTCATTATGCGTTCTAATGCTTGGACAACCTGAAGCAATAAGGTAAAAAGGAAAAGGTAGTGTCTGACCATTAGTAAAAAAGAAAAGATAAATAAAACTGTTGGTTAGTTTTTTTTTTTTCTCCAAAAAACTGTACTCCTTTATTTTGTGATCCAAATTTGGTAGTTCATCTATTTATAATCTTCCATTTGTCCCTTTCTCTGTAATCCAGTTCAAGATTTATATTTCCCTTTATCAAAGTATCTTCTACTAGGAATAGAATTAGTCCTTTTCCCAGTGTCAGTGTCCATGTTTATAGGTCATCAGAAGTTTTCACCTGTGATTATGTGACTGTACCACACAGCATTCTTGCATTTGGCATGAGACTTCAAATCATGTTATATTCAAACCGAATAACTTGAAAATATAAACAATGTATGCATCTTTTCCATGCATGAGAGCATTTGGGGGGCATTTAGGGGTAGTATCTATAGGTGATAAATTAAAAGAGGCTCGTTTGAGATGGTTTGGACATGTCCAGCACAGGCCAACAATGGTGCTTGTGAGGAAAAGTTTTTCTATGTAGTTGTATGGCCCTGGCCCCTCAAGGAAAAGGTGTAGGCCAAAGGGGATATGAATGGAAGTAGTAATGATAGATCTAAAGAGGTGCAACCTATCCAATGGTTTGGTCCAGGATAGACTAGAATGGATAAATAGAATTCATGTAGATGATCCCAACTTAGTTGGGACAAGGTGTTGATGATGATGCATCTTTCCCATAAAAGGTTTAGGATGTAAAACATTGGGAATGCTGGAGTTCTTGAAACCGTTCATTTGATTGTTATCATTTCCTAACCATGGGAATAATGGAGTCACAGTCTGTTGCTTGATGTTGCTTTCGGCAGGGAATAATTGTTGTTACTTGACTGGGCACCTAACTTTTAAATTTAGTAGGAACTCCCTTAGTGTTTATCTTTTTCTGCTGCTTTTTCAGCAGCTTCTTGTGTAGAGAGATGTTGAGACATACCTTGTCCATGGATAGCCTTTTGTCAGGATCTTGCCTAAGACATTTTTCAGCCACCCGAACCATCCAAAAGAGCTGAAGGACATCATGTGAGTCTAAAATCCTTGAGTCAATCAAGTCTGGGTACTTTTTTTCCTTCAAAAGTGGTCTTGCCTGTAGTATAGAAGTAGAGAACTGAAAATAAGTCAACACCAATGAAAGAAAAATCAACTTACCTCTCTCTTTATCATGTACCGTGATTTTGGAAGAATTGCAGTAAACAAAAGGTTGTTGATAGAATGAATGAAAAAATGTTGAAATCATTACCCATCCTACAAGGCTTTGTTCATTAAGTGTCTTGTCCATTGGTGTCCGACCGGTGATCAGCTCTAATAGAACCATTCCAAAGGAATATACATCTGTCTTAGTTGAAGCCTTCCCACTTTCTGCATATTCAGGTGCCACGTACCCAAAAGTTCCAACAACCCTAGTATCCGAGGAGTGATCTGACCCTTCACGTTGAGTTCTTGCCAGCCCAAAATCTCCAAGCTAAGATGTTCAGCAATCAAAATAAAATCAGTGTAAAGCTTTCAGATGTTTTGTATGCTTTGAGCTTCAATAGTTTTAGGTCAATACCATTGGTTCATAATTGTGGGTTACAAGAATGTTGTTTGGCCTCATGTCTCTGTGGATAATGCTTTTTCCATGCAGATAATTCAAGCCTCTTGCTGCTCCCAGTGCTATTTTCATCCTATCCACCCAACTCAAAGTTATAGGGCTGTCTCCTGTATCATTTCAAGATATTGTTCTGTGATTAGCCTTCCAAAGTGCAAGCTAGCATTGACGGTTGAGTCCAAAAAAAGAGTAGCCTTGAGGATTGAGGCATGAGCCTTCATTTGTAAAAGACTATAAAGTATAAACTTTGCATTTATAATGAAAACAGTAAGGGAAAACATGGAAATTGTTTATTTAAATGACAAGTAAAATACCATTTGAAGATGGAGAAATTTGTGATAAAAAGATGCAGTAACTGATGAAACTCATTGAAGTATTATCATCACCATCTCATAAAATCTAAATACGTGTGGGGTTGTGATTTCACCATTTCTTTCATGTGACTGTTTGGTATAGGAAACTAGGATTCACATTTTATATGGCAGATAGCATAGAGTTAAATAATTGTAGGTGGATGTAAAAGTTGAATGTAAAAGTGAAAAAAAAAAAAAAAAGTCATGGAGATTTTGGGCCATTTTTCTGGACTTAAAAGTTACATTTGGGATAGTTAATATTGCTCTAATTTCTGCCTCTCAGTTACATCTGGGATGATCTAGTTGGTTTGGGAGTATATATTCTGGAGAGGGTGATAATTGTCTTCCTAGTTTAGTTTCTTGGCCCAAGCAAGTCAAGCAGTCTCTTTAACACTATGGCATGTAAGATAAGTTCCCTGGTAGCTTGTTGAGGGCTTGACTGCTTCATATGGTCTATATTTTTACATGGTCCAGCAGTCTTCTTTGGAATTTACCCTTGTATCAGTTCATGCCTTTTTTTCCTTCTAATTCAATTATGACTATAAATAAATGTAGTGAAAGACTCACATTATTGGAGGCTCATCAGAGTTCCAATCTGGTAATGTTTTATATTAGGATTTTGGGAGAAGAATAGAAAAGAAATAATGAAATCAGCTCCCAAATTGGATCTTTCTAGGCCTTTAATGCAAATGCCTAATAAGGAACCTAACTAGAGATAAAAGTTCAGGTTTGAGATTTTCATTAACTGCATGTAAAAAGAAAAAACCATTGGAAAACTAGTACGCTCTAAGTTTTCAGTATGTCTTACAATAGCTAAGTTTAGCCATCTTATGGGGTGTTGTATATCAGAGACTGCTTGAGAGGAATCAAGGCTTTGGTAATTGGCATTGTGGCTTATTAGGCTATAGCCATGTTAAAAAGAAAAAATTGAATGAGAAGGCACTATAAAGCATACTCTATAGTTCTTACGTGAGATATGTTTTTCCAGCGAACCATTGCAGACATATTCATAAACAAGCAGCCTGTGATTTTCTTGTGAACATGAACCTAGCAGCATAACCACATTCCTATGTCTGGCCATGCTAAGCACATGGACCTCTGCTTTGAATTGTTTTTCTCCTTGAAAACTTGCATCTTTAAGTTGCTTAACTGCAATCATCAACCCATTCTTCAACTTTCCTTTATAAACAGAGCCAAATCCACCCTCAGATATATAATTTTCACCAGAAAATTTCTCTGTAGCTGCTTCGAGCTCCTCATAAGTGAAATCTCTTTTCCATCCAAGCTTTGGTCTCTCATTCAAACAGTCTGGATCTGGACAAACAGAATCCTCAAATCTTTCTTCAGGCTGCCATTCTGTTAGTTCATTGAAAAAGTCATAGTCATCAACACAGCTCTGCCTCTGCCCTGGATCTTGAAACAGTATTTCTCTATCTTCTCCTTGGTCCAATTCTTGAATTGCTGAAATGGTGTTGAGCAATCCGTCATCTGGTACTGCTCTTTTGGTGTGCGTGTGGCTCTCTTCCTCATTAAAACTAGCAGTTGATGTTGCCTCATTAAAACTAGAAGTTGATGAAGCATCCGCATTCCATGGATATGGGGTTAGTGAATGGGGATGTTCACTTGATGTGGTTTTGGAAAGAGAACTCCTTGCAGTAGTACTCCATTGGGGTGCCTTCTCATTTTCATTTCTTGGCTCATCAACAGACCTGTTTCTCAAAGGGCTCCTGACATCTGAAACAAAGCAAGTTTGTTATTGAATCAGGCTTTTTAAAACAGTAGTCTTTTTAATTCACAATTCTAGTCAATACATATGCTGTTGTTTGGCACTGGTATGGGAAGGTGTAGGATGGGGGAGGTGACACTGTGTCTACAAGGATTTTGGCATGCAGGAATCTTACCAGAAGTAGGTTGCATTGCAACTGCAAGAAGTATTTCACAAGTGGTAGGACTTAGGGGCAGCTCCCTCAGATATAGGATTGATGCTAAAATGAGGCACATTTAAGTTGGAACCTGAACTAAAATTTAAAAAGTTAATCAGGATAACTACTGCATTAGACCACAGTATTATTGTTCTTTGGAAGTTGTAAAATAGCCTGGACATGGGTTTCTTAGAGAGTCACAGTAGATCAGAGACTACCCTCCATCAAGAATTTTTGTTTTCGAACATATATGATTCGAAGGGAGTGACCGTAAGTGCGAATAGAGTTTTAAAGTTGATGGAAGAAATAGTATCAATTGGTAGAAGGAAAATGAAAAGAGAAGGAAGAGAACCTCAACTCAAGAGGTGATGGTTAAGAATGAAAGTTGATGGAACTTCTGTAAGAATTCTAAGCCCCTCAAAATGACATTTTCTAGGATGGTGGGATTATGTGGTTTCCTTAAGGGAGGCAAAAGAGAAAGCTCAGGAAATCAGAGGATCAGCTCATCTTTCTATGTTGGTGATCTTGCAGCCAAAAGTATTATATGCGGGTGTTAAGCAGAAAATCTAAACCATGGATGTTTTCCTTGAATTTTCTTGAAATCAGGTAATCAGGCAGTTCTTTACCATGTGGGGAGAGGTGGGAGCAAGCATCAAAATAGCAGTTGCGGCGGGCGTAGCAGGTAGTAGTCAAAACGTTACGTAGCGGGCGATACGTAGTAGTTACGGTGACACGTAGCGGTGTGCATTTTTTAAGCCGTAAAAAAAAAACTGAATATTATATAACGGGCAATCTTTTGTTTTTTTAATGATTTGAAACCATATAAGAATAGAGACAAGTTTAGTTAAGACTGTTGAGGAGAAGAAATAGGAAAAATGATATTTAAAATTAAACTATTTGATTCTATTAGGTCTTCAACCGTAGCGCCATTATTTTTAAAATAGTGTAGTGGCCGCTATTTTGAACCATGGGTGAGAGTGTAGCTACCAAACCAATACTTTTGTAAAGAAAGTGGTTTTGATCTCCTAATTTTCCTTTGCTGGTAACAATAAACTTGTCATTCAAAAGATCACCTACTTTTGTATTATTTTGTTTTGTGTTATATATATATGGAAAATATTCATGTGCATCTATCCATCACCACATTATGGTGAGGGACAACATTGTGGGGCCACTTTATGATTCATCCAAATCATTCACACATATGGAACCTCCTAAACTACAATGGATCAATTGTTTATATATATATATATATATATATATATATATATATATATAGGGAGGTGCTCCTATGAGAGCATCTCCCACCTTACTATGAGAGTTAGGGTGGGAGGCCATACATCTATATCCAATGCCGTCTTTATCTCTTATAATAAGGTGAGAGATGCTCTCATAATATATATATATATGTATATATATCCAACTTCCATCGATTGGTTTTAGTGCGGTAAGAGAAAAGACCTCTCTTATTACTTGAGGTGTCTTGTTGTATCTCTCTTCTATGATATAAGGTACGATATAAAGGAAAGACAATTAGAAAACAGACTTAGGTGTTGTTTGACAAGTCTACTTTTTGGATTTATTTGACTTAAAGCCGATTTAAATAGATGTTGCAATGCTTTAGATTGATTAAAAAACTTTTTGTACCGTGATTGTGAATGTCTAATTGAATCAATTTTAAGACCTTTTGCCTCTTTTCCAAAAAGTAACCTAAAGGTAACGGTTTATTTGTTAAAGGGTCTAATTGGAATAGCTCTAATTTAAGCAGATCTATTTGAATAAGCTCTATTTGAAATAGATAAGACTTGGCCCGGTGTTTCATCAAAATATCATGATTTATAGATAAGAAGAATTACACACACCAAAAAAAGAAAAAAAAAGAGAAAAAAAAAAAAAAAGAAAGATTGATTGCAACCACTTACGGGTACGAAAGAGCTCCAAACTGAAACAATCATCATCCTCTGGACTTCCTGGCATTTTGTTTTCAAAGGCATCACTAGTTGCTGGGATTCTTTGATGATTTGTATCTGAAGTTTCTGGTATTTTGTTCTCAGAGTTGTCTGGAGTTCCTGGTATCATCTCATGGTATGTTACTAGACTGTTTCGACTTCCAACAGTTGGCATTGTGTTGGTCCCTGTGCCTTTTGGCCCCCTCAACTGCTCTACACTGTCATCACGCTTCATCCTTGAGATCCCACATGATAGTTTATCAAGGAAGTATCTTTTATCTTTCTTCATTTGCCTGTAGCACCATACAAGTAAAGTACCTATTAACAGATGATGGTAGTGTTCTCCATTGGAGTAAAATTGTATATATGTTTGGTTGAAAGGCTTCTGCCAAATTCATTAGCATTTTTATGCATTTGAATCTTGAGATCTGACCTGAATATTTATTTATATCAATGTATGTACTTGATATTGCATTATGTCTGCCTTTGTATGTGGTAGGCCACCAATTTAACTATATTAACTGTTGGTTGGGTGTGTGATTTGACTGCTTCCTTGTTGCTATCTACTCTTATTGTATTGTACTTTTTGGTGGATTGTGTAGAGAAGAGAAGCCATTGTTCACAAGGTGAGTTCCTCTTGTTGAGGTTGTCACCTCTCTCTCAACAAGAGGAACTCACCTTTTGATCAATGGCTTCTCTTCTCTACACAACTCTCTCTAGTTGCTTGTCTTGACATAAATTGAAATAAAGAAGAAAATGGGGCTTAGAGTCTCTACACTCACACATGTGAATCACATATGTGAATTTAAGTGGGAACCCAACATGGGCCTCCACATGAGGATGGGTCCAAATGACCCAACAGATTGGTCATCCCCTGTTTTTTTTTTTTTTTTTATTACTAAAGAAATAATATTTATTAAAACTTTCTGATAGTGGACAATATTGAAATTTTTTGGCAGCTGGTCCTGCTCCTTTCATTTGAAAATTTAAGTATTGTGTTTTGTAGGATTATTGATAAATTCAATGGGCTGTTCACAATCACCATCAATAAATTTGACTACCTGTCAAGAATGATCCAAGTTGCCCCCAATTTCTGGGCAGTTTCCAGGGCAGTATTTTTTGGTGAAGCTGTAGCCACTACTTTGATGCTGAAACTAACCTGAAAGTTCATGCAGACCAAAATAATGTTAGTATTGTAACCTGCATTGGCATTGTTCGTTCTTCTCTTTTCCCTCATTTTAGGCCACACTCCAACTTTGTTGGGAGGAGGCTATTGTACAGGTAATGGGCATAACAACATGGGTTGTGGTGTCATCATTCAGTGGCTGTCTATGTGCAAGGGAAATCTTGGATTTCTCACATTTTAAGGCATTTGCTGGTTGAGGAGAACAAATCAGTTAATGGTTTAAGGGCAAGCCAAGAATATTTTTGTTTTACAGTGGGCTATTACTTAGCTCGAGTCGGAATTGACTCCCAACTCATTTTATTATGTACTAATTGTTAAACGGTGGTTTGTGCAGTTTCCTATCACCAATTGATTTTGGAATTACGGGCTAGTAACTCAATCAGTAATGTTCCTTTTTCTCTAAATCTTAGGAGTCAAGCCAAAAATGGCTTCAGATTTATGGAAAATCTGAGTACTCTCTCTTTGCCAGAAAATGGGCCCAGTAAAACTGGAAAATCAGGAAAGAGTTCAACCCTTTATTGATGATCAGAACACTTACATGAATAATATTACTTAACATAATCTGATAATCTACCAATCAAAAAAGAAACAAAAAAAATAATCTAATAATCTATTTGTCCCTGAATAAAAGTGCATAGTCAACAATATGAACCAATGTGTATGCAGGAATAGCATGCACATATGGTAACCTCTGAAAATTATATTTATGGGTCTGCGATTTCTAGATTGGTCTACTCAAACAATCAACCCAAAAGTGTGCAGAAATTAACAATATGCAGCGGAAATAAAATCAATAAGCACACACAACAAGGACACCAAATTTAAGGTGAAAAACCCTAATCGGGTGAAAAACTACCGATCCGAACTGGATTAAATCAAACACTATGAATCTCGCAATTACAAGAAACTCGGATCTCTTTCCCGGATATCCTCTACCCAAAGACTGAAGTTACCTTGTGTCACTTCACGTTTCAACGACTTCACACCGTTGATTGCAACAGATTCAATCCAGCGCTTGACTCCTCAGGTCTTTTCGTAAGAAGATAATCTTCTACAAAAAATTGCAAAAGAACTGACTCTAGAGAATTTCGTAGCACAGCTTCATAAAAATCTCTAGAGAAGAATTCTCTCAATAACAATCTCTAACTCAGAACTTTGAGAGGTGAGGTGTATTTATTTAGAATAGCCTTTGAGTCCTTTAAATAGCCCTTGGGACGTGCTTAAAGTTGCCTAAGATGATTATAACTAAAACAAGCAGTTTGAGCACAATTAGAAATACAGGTTTCCAATTTTCGTACAGCTCTGCCGCCTTGTCCGCTAGAGCGGACCCACCATCCGCTCGAGCGGATGAGGTTCTATTTCAGCGTTGGACCATTCTGACTCTGTTCGCTCTAGCGAATGTGGTGGTCGCTCAAGCGGACCCCTCTCTGGATTGATCCAGGAATTCAACATATTTTCTCCAGCAAAAACTTCTAATTCTTTCAGGCTTTCTTCTTCTGAGTCCTTCCAAACTTCTAATTTCAGAGTCCTTTTCTAAATAAAAAAAATACAACTCAAAAGACACAGAGTTTTATCTAACCCATGAATTAGCCAACACTCAAAATCCTAACAATCTCCCATTTTGGCAATTCATGGACAAAACTCCTTAAGACAATACAATTTGATCCACCCAAAATGAAACCCAAAATACATTGAGCAAACAGCAATAAAAAAAATTAAAAAAATTTGCAATCAGCAAATGGAGATCTTCATTGTCCTAACTCAGACTGAACTTCTTTTTCTCTCCTTTGATCTGTCACCTTTCTCCCCATTTTTGTCCATAAATTGACAAAGCTAAAAATAAGAACATGTAGTTTTTTGTCAATTAGGATCAATAGCTCCCCCTCGAAAGCAACTCCCCTTGAATGTATCTTCGTAGTAGCGCTTGGGGTGGGAGCTTGACATCTTTGATCAAGGCTTGTTACATGTAGCCACCCACACTTGTGTAGTATGATCTTTCAGCAGAGTGTGAGTAAACTCCTTAGGCAAATCAGATTTCGAACCCAAATTTGAGCCATATTGGGTGGAGAAAAATTCTTCCGCCATTACTTGATCTTAGGTAGACTTTGCAACTTCTTGCAATGGGGACAAATGTGTCTTTTTAATCCACAATGATGACAAGTGAATGTGCGTGCATCTTGTGACACATTCTTTTTCTTGAAACTACTCGACAAATTATTTGAAAGTGCAGTATGTGGAGTAGCATGTACAACACTTGAAACAAAAACTGTGTTACCTTTAGCATTTGAAGACTAGGATCATAACCAAGACCGCTTATGTTAAAAGGAGAATTCTGACTACACAAGATGTTTGTAAGAGTCTTCGAACCAGTGTTCATTTTGTTTAGAGAAACTTGCTTGACTTCTAGCTTAGACATAATGATCTTCAGTCTTCCTTGCAGGTCTTGATTTTCAGCTTTTCAATGTTTCTATTTCTTGCTTCAGGTTCACTATTTTTTTTTTCAGCCTTCTCAAGTTTTTGACCATCAGTAGTCAAATTTTCAGTCACGCAATTTTTCTGACTTTCCAAGAGACGAACCTGTTTAAGCGCTTGCTCCAATTCATTCTTCAGTGCAGAATTTTCTTCTTGAGCAGTCTTGTACTTGATAGTGATTTTGTTACCATACTTGGTCATCTTGACACAATCAGCACAGGTAGCATGGTACAATTCTTCCTAATTTCTCTTGGTTTGACAACTCATCTTCATTATCTTCATCAGTATCATTGTCAGATACAGACGCAGCCAAAAATGCCACAAACTTGCCATTCACATTATCAGAAGGATCATCCTCAGGATCTTTTGCTTTTTTTGTTTCCTCTTCAGAAGATTCTTCATCCCAAGTGGTGTTGAGAGCCTTTGCTTTTTACCCTTTTTCTTGTTGGCACACTCATTAGCATAGTGAACATAGCCTTGGCACTCAAAACACTTTGTTCCTTTTGTAGAATCCTTCTTCTCAGACTTGAAATTTTTTCTATTGGCTCGTTTTGTCTTCATGTATTTTTTGAAACACTTAATAAACTCAGCCATATCCTCTTCATCATCAGATTCAGAATCAGACTCAATTTTCTTCGCATGCTTCTTTCTTAATTCTGAGATGGCTTTCAAAGCTATATGCTTTTCTTTGGATTTTCCTTTATTCAACCTGTTTGCTTCATACGTCTGAAGATTTCCAGCCAGTACATTTAACTTGAAGATATCCAAGTTTTTATTTTCTTCAATAGCATCAACTTTAGAATCAAACCTTGAATGTAGATATCTTAAAATTTTCTTGACAATCTTGTGTTTTGGTATTTCTTCCCCCAGAATGAAAACAGAATTGACAATATCATTCAGTTTAACATTAAATTGATCAAATGTCTCATCTTCTTCCATCACGATGATTTCAAATTATTTATTCAGTCTTTGCAATTTAGCTTGCTTCACCGTGTCTGTACCCTCATATACTGTCTGTAAGACTTCCCATGCTTCTTTTGCAGTTTTATAAGTGGAAATCCTTCGAAACTCATCAGTAGTCACTCCATTGTATATGCAATTTACAGCCTTGTTATTACAATTGGATGCATGCTTCTTATCCTTAGTCCATTGGGCTTTAGGTTTAGGAACAGTTTGTCCATTAACCACGATTGTTAGTATAGAGTAGCCCTCTTCAACAATATCTCAAACAACATCATCAATGGACTTAAGGAACTCAATCATCATTTGCTTCCAATATGCATAATTAGAACCATCAAATAAAGGAGGCTTGGAAGTTAATGTCCCTTCTCTATTGAGCAGCATTCTAGAAATCTTGTATGATCAAACACAACAAGACAATGCAACCCGCTTTGATACCAATTGAAAATTATATTTATGGGTCCACAATTTCTAGATTGGTCTACTCAAACAATCAACCCAAAAGTGTGCAGAAATTAACAATATGCAGCGAAAATAAAATCAACAAGTACACACAACAAGGACACCAAATTTAAGGTGGAAAACCCTAACCGAGTGAAAAACCACCGATCCGAACTGGATCAAATCAAACACTATGAATCTCGCAATTACAAGAAACTCAAATCTCTTCCCCAGATATCCCCTATCCAAGGACTGAAGTTACCTTGTGTTGCTTCACGCTTGAATGACTTCACACCGTTAATTGCAACAGATTCAATCCAAGGCTTGACTCCCCAGGTCTTCTCGTAAGAAGATAATCTTCTACAAAAGATGCAAATGAACTAACTCTAGAGAACTTGGCAACACAATTTTATAAAAATCTTTAGAGAAGAATTCTCTCAATAACAATATCTAACTCAGAACTTTGAGAGGTGAGGTGTGTTTCTTTAGAATAGCCTTTGAGTCCTTTAAATAGCCATTGGGACGTGCTTAAAGTTGCCTAAGATAATTATGACTAAAACAAGTAGCTTGAACACAATTAGAAATATAAGTTTTCAATTTTCGTAGGGCTCTGCCGCCTTATCCGCTCGAGCGGACCCACCATCCGCTCGAGAGGATGAGGTTCCGTCTCAGCGCTGGACTATTCTGACTCTATTCGCTCGAGCGGACCCCTCTCTGGATTGATCCGGGAATTCAACATATTTTCTCCAATAGAAAACTTCTAATTCTTTCAGGCTTTCTTCTTCTGAGTCCTTCCAAACTTCTAACTTCAGAGTCTTTTTCTAAATAAAAAAAATACAACTCGAAAGACCCAGATTTTTGTCCAATCCATGAATTAGCCAACACTCAAAATCCTAACAACCTCTATATTCCTCGTCGCTTGCTATATGATTTCAGTGACAGATATATCAGTTAGGGATGTATTGGCGTTATGCATGAAAAATTTATTTTAATATATGGTTTAGAAATGCATTAAGTCTTTTCTTTTTATCAGGATGCATCGGATATAAGGTTATTATGATTATGAACTGTATATACCATAAGAAAAAGCCTGTAAAATGTATATAAATTCTGTTTACATGCAACAAAAAACTTTCTTTTCCCAATATGAGTATAAATGTGCGGCCAATTTATGTTTGGACAGAAAAGGTTTTCTAGAAAATGCACTACGCTTGTTACATAGGTCTACAGGTTCCGAGTTCAAGACCAGTAAATGAATTATGATAAACTGACCTGAATCAGTTTTAGTACTGATTGGTTTATTTAGAAGCTTTAGCTAAAATTAGTCTAGCAGGTTGATATGTTCAACAACCTTGTGCATTTCATACATCTTGCGGATCTGGATCAGCTCCATGCTGTCGCGATACTCTTCAATCTTCTTCGCTCTTGCTTCATAGATGACTTTCCTGTTTGCCCCGAGTAATGAAGAGTCTATTCTGCTCTTATATCCCACTGAAATCAAGGAGAAAGGTAAACGAAACAGAAAAGTAAACACTTGTTTTTTCTCATTATCGTAGCTAGAGCCTTAGAGCTATCGTCCATTTTATCTCTGCATTCTTTTGTTATCTGTTTCAGAATAAAAGCATAAATTCTTACTCAGTATCTTGCCTCCCATGAAAGGAAACGTACTAGGGGTATTAACCTGGTGAAGAACGCCAAGGAGAGTGAGTTCATCTCCTGGCTTAAGTTGTAGGCCATGCAAGGCCCCTCTCAGCGCTTCTGAACTAATATCTCTTGATGCATCCTGGATCACCACCACCCTTTGAGCTGTCTCTGACATGTTGCCTCTGGATAAAGGAGCTCTTGGTGTATATGTTTCCTGTTTTTATGTATTTGTGCAATTGAAAGAAATACGGCAAAAATTTAAAGAGGAGGTAGTGTGAGCAAAAGAAAGAAACTAACAAAAGTATGAAGGATTATAGAAACTGGATGTTTCTGCTTGCTTTTGTTTGTAAGATTGCCTAGTGTGATCTGGGCTTTGATAGCGCGCACTCCGGCTTTCGAGCCAGATAGCTCTCAGCCTTCGTTTGCAACCTTCAGGTCGCGGGATGCTCAAGTGACAGTGTGGAAGTGCTTTTATGTCCTAAAACAAAGTGTTAGCAGCTTTAGATTGCTGGGTTTGTTATAGCTTTCATATTTTGTGCTCAGAAGTGCCTTTATGTGGATTGCATAAATTACAACCGTTGTTTGATTGTTATGATTATGAAAACATAACACAGACACACACACACAGAGAGAGAGAGAGAGAGAGAGAGAGAGAGAGAGAGAGAGAGATTGGTTTTAAATAAATGGAGTCTACAGATGTCTCCAAAGCTTTCAAGTGCTTTGTACAGCCCAGCTAGAAATCAAGAAGAAACTGAAACAGACCAATGGGAGGCATGGAATATCTGTTTAATGTTATAGCCAGACTCAAGTTACAGAAAAAAGGCCTGAAAGAAGCTTACTTCATAAATTTCATGAATCAAGAACAAAGGATATTCTTTCAATCATTGAGTTGAAGGCAACAAACAGACCGGCGAAGTGGTGGTGGCAGATCCAGGCGTGCATCTGTGTATACTGGTTCAGGCGCATATTCTCGGATATCCGAAAATTTTCAAATTTGTTTTTGGATGATAGAAGGTTTCCTTTTGCTGATATTTGTTAAAATCAATGTATTGAATCTATCAGCATTGTCTTGTTCATAAACTGCTTGTTGGAAAAGGACAGGATCACCGGAGACTCCAAGAAAATGGAACATTTAAAAAGCCTCATCTAGCTTTTGTAAATATATAATTTTTAAGTATGGTTTAGGATCCAATGTCATCTCTACTGTTGATATCAATCTGTAAAGTCCAAAACCCCTTGACATTAATGGTGATTGATCTGGTCCTTCCAGTTGGTGGACCATATCATACAATAGCAAAGTTTGCAGCTGTCTGATCCATAACCTGCTTCTGGATTACCAACAAGAGTCTAAATTAATGATCCCAGAAAATATCTATTAAATCAAATGATCAGATGGAGTAAACTGATTGCTGCTTGATTCAGGTGGTGGTCAATCCTAAGGTGACCCATTAGTTGGTTGGTCCGGATTGATTGTTGTGACATTTCCAATCTTCTAATTCAATATCATTGACTTCTTTGTATCTTGTCTGGGCGGCCATATTTTACTTAAGTAAAGACAAAGGAATGAATATGTGATTATAGTGGCCGTCCTTGAATGATTCTTTTCCCAAGGAACAAACACCTTGGGAAGTTCAGTGATGGGTGATTTCTGGTTGTGCTTTTGTGTTAGTGTTTGGATGGGAATCATTTCTAATTCGCTGACTTGGATTGGATATTTGTAGTAGATCATCAATTAACAATTGTGCTGGTAATATCTGTCTGGGTATTCTCTTTACTAGTTCAGATTAAACAAAAAAAATGCTTTGATGTACTGCAATGGCTGATTGGACCCCAGATCATTTACTATTTGATGGTATCTGTGAATCTTATCTTCTAACTCATAAGTTTAGACCCCTGATTGAATGCATTGCATTGAATTCTCATTAATAAAATAATGAATAAATAAATGGATATTATATATAAAAAAAGGGGAAAAAGTTCACTTGTAATTTTCACATTAGCATGCCATTTGGATTTTATAGCACTTTTTTGTTTTTCAGGTTGCGGCTAATCGAAGTAGCGGGCCATTGGAATTGAATCTAAATAAGAGGCTAAACACTAGACCCAATAGCTAAAGAGAAGTGATCATATGCTATTGAGAACTCAAATATTTTCACTACATATATAGCAACTATATATAGATAAGCCATTGCAAAAAGGAAAAAAAGGATTATGCTCAAGTAAATCACATAAAAATACAGATAATCACACAAAAACCCACATAAGAATTGTCTTTAAATTAACCCACATCTATGCTCAAATAAATCCAAATTCATATAAATAAGAAAAATAAGGGGGTTGGTCTAGGCCTAATATTGTTCAAAAGCCAAATTGGCAAGTCTGTAAAAATTTTGTCCAGTCTCATCTCTCAGGGTTTGAGATAGAAGCAAAGGCCCTCATTTTACAGGCTTTCTTAGTACTTTGACCAGGTACCCTAAGCCCAATTAACAACCCTAGTGCCCAAGCATTATCCCTTAAAAAATCAGCCGTGCTTGCCCACTGTTAGGATCCCAGGCTCCCATGAGAGCCGTGCCAGATGCTGAGCACAAAAACCCGGGGTCTGTAGACTTTTTCTTAAAAAATTGCCCACTTAGGTGATGCTGATGACTGATAACCCAGGAAAGCATGGCAATGGAAAGTTTTTGGTGTGAAATAGTGAAATACAAAATTTTTACAGACTTAATTTGCTACATTGTACAAGCTTATTAAGTTAAGATCCACCAGTGACTAACATCTCAAACAATGTGAAATCATGATCAATGGTAATTTAAGGGGATTAGGTATTTGTAAAGGGTTTGGAATTGGATTGGTCAGAGGCTCAAGCCTGCACTGCCTTGTATGCAAATCCAGAAAGGGGTGCAAAAGTAGTCAGTGATTTGGGTAATTTACCTATGGATATTTGGATGTGGCCCATTACTGGAACCAGACCACTGTCGACTTGGACAATAAAATGGTCTATTTTCTGGTTTGGGTGCATCCAGTAGTGAGTAATCCCCAGCCATTTGTGGAGGGGAACAAAGTTACTATGTGCATATACTAGATCTAGGTAGGGGTGCTCATGGCCTAGGTCAGCTTGGGCTTGACCCATGCCCAGCTCGCCCAATTTGGACCATAAATTTCATTGTTTGGGCCGACTTGGGTCTAATTTTTTAGGCCCATTAATATTTGGGCTGGGTTCGATTAAGTAATAGAAGCTCGAAGCTCAGCCCAATGGGGCTTGAACAAGGAGTGATAGATTCAGGGTTGTTTCTTTGCTGGAATTCCAGGAATTACTATATCAAGAATTCCTGAATTCCCATACATAATAAAATCCTTGGATGCCCTTTTGAGCTTGAGCATTCAGGAATTCTACCAAAATGCAAAGGGAGTGGAATTCCTAGATTCTCAATGGCACGTTTGTATACACACCCTTGTTAGGGAAAGGGGAAATTGTCACGTCAGCAAATTCCATAGAAATTGAAACCTTAAAAAAGGATTTCCACAGAATTTAGAAATGCATATTTGGTGCGAAGTTTTTTTCCTAGTTTAATTGGTGCTGTTGTTGTTAGGTACGGTTATGGATTCCTATAGAAAATTAAATTTTCTTATTTGGTGAAACAATTTTTTGAAGAAAAATAACATAACATGAATATTATTTATTCAACATCAAATAATAATTTATTTAAAAAAATAAAAAATGAAAGAGTTGTAGTGTTTTGGGTTGAAATAGAGGAGTGAGGAAAAGAGGGAGAAATTTTCCTAAAAAATCAATTTCTCATACTTCCCTATAAGGAAACCAATTTTCACCGTTATAAAGAAAAATACTGCTGAAGCAGGAAAACATTTCCGTGACATTGTTCTGCACCACAAACACCTGAAAAATGAATTTTCCACGGAAAACCATTCACTTTCATACGGAAAAGTGTTACACAAACATGCCCCAAAAGTTGCAAGAGACCTTTCATATTATCGGAATCCAAAAATGCTATTGAAGAAGCATGAAATTCCGGAATTCCAAGGGTAACATGTCACATCATGTCCAGAAATTTTTGGACTTTTTTTTTATTATTATTATATGGAACCCGCCGACCCCTCTTCGGTTGATCATTAATAAACCCACGGTTATATAGAACCACCTTCGTGGACGTGGTGAATTCCTTGCAGAAATTCCACAAAAGAATGGTGGGCCCACACTGATTGGAGTTAAATTCTGGCCATGAGCGATTTCAACGGATGAGATTAATCTAGGTCACAAAAGTGTGCCCCCCAGATGGATATAGAGGCCTCAGTCGGATCACATCACAGTCACAGGTGCCTCTTCTGAAGCGTCAAGTCCTTTTCGCGCTCTCTGCCTTCAACTTTCCCACATTCAAATTCGGAAGCGCGTTTTCTGGTTCTGTCTCATCTTTTTGTCTTTTGAATTACCTTTCCTTCTACAGTTCGCGTTCTCTCTTCTCCAAATTAGGGTTTTGGATTGTAATTCTCTTCTTTCTGCTTCAGTTTCTGTTGTTTCTTTTTGTGGATTCTGCCATTTCTCAAACGCCGACCAGTCGATCATCGCTCGGTTTCTCTTGTAGATTGTACGGTTCATCACCTGATGTTTCGCTCGAGATATTAACGGTTTGTAAGATCAGACCTTTCTTGAAATCTCTCTCTGTTTTTGAAACTTTTCTTGTGTTGTTTCGGCTTTGTTGTTGTCGTTATTTTTCCATTTATGTCTTGGTTTTTCTAGGGTTTCAGAATCTGTGTTGGTTTTTGTTTTTCTTGGGTCATTTTGTTTTTATCAGAATCTTAGGGTTTTTTTCTTGAGATTTGAGTTTGGTGTTCAGAATTTTTGCCTGTAAATTGAAATCTGTTGTTTTGGCTCATGATTAGTTCTTTGATTTTCTTTCTACAGGGTTTGTACTTGTTCTATTTGGACTCTTGGGTTTGGAAATAGAAATAGGATTTGTTCCTTCTGTTTTATGGTTTTGCTAGTTGATAGTTTCACTCGTGAGGAAATTCAGTTTGGAGGTTGTAAGGCGGAAGCATGACTTCTTCAACTGTAGCAATTACCTTGAATCAGGCTGCTTCCCCTTCACTAGCTCTGGATTCTAACACCAACCCAAGTATTAGGAAGAGAACTGTTGCTGTCACAGAGAAAAGATCGAATATCGAATCGGGCTCCGACAGAGGAATTTCTGGTGGGAAGGATCAGAGCCGTTCGGTTAGGGGGAAAACTGCACTTGAGAAGCCAAATAATTCATCTCAACCACCAAAAGTTTCGACCAATCGACCATCTCACCTCGGGGTCGCAAGGTTGTTCCAAAGCTTGAGAAGCCTAAATGGAAAACTATTCTTAGTGTCCTCACTAAAAACCTGGTGCTGCTGCTTGTGATAACAGTGATGTCAAGGGCAATATGGAAATGGGCCAAGAAATCTAATGACAGGATCAGTGCTCCAGTTGATGCTTTGGATTTTCAGGGGCAAATTTCGGATGTCGAGTCATTTTTAAAGTTGACAGCAAAGATGATGCAGGTTCAGATAGAGGTTGTGGATAAAAAGATTGAGAATGAGATTGGAAGTTTGAGAAGGGAGTTGGTGAAGAAGGTTGAAGAGAAAGGTGCATTTTTTGAGAATGAGTTGAAGAAATTGGGTGATAGAACCGACATACTGGATGAGTCTTTGGATGAAGTTAAGAACAGTGGTTTCTTCTCAAAGAAAGAGTTTGAGAGTTTCGCAAATGAGTTAAAGAATAGAGGTCAGGAGGCTGGTGAAGAAGGTTTTAGTTTGGACAGAGTCAGGGCTGTTGCCAGGGAGATTGTTATGAAGGAGATTGAGAAACATGCTGCCGATGGGCTTGGAAGGGTAGACTACGCGCTAGCGTCTGGCGGTGCAAGTGTTGTTAGGCATTCCGAACCATTTTATCATGACAATGGTATTAGTTGGCTGCCTGCTGTTAGGTTTAGAAAAGGGATCCATTTTCTTGCACATAAGATGTTGGAGCCAAGTTTTGGAGAACCTGGTGATTGTTTTCCCCTAAAAGGAAGCAGCGGATTTGTTGAGGTCAGGCTGAGGACAGCTATCATTCCAGAGGCCATTACTTTGGAACATGTTGCTAAGGTGATATTCACTTAAAAACTAATGTTTAGTTGTAATTTATTCTTGTGAATTGTCCTCGTGTTTTTTTTTTTTGGATCGATTTCTTTATGGTGTTATCATCTGTTTCAGAGGGAAGATGATGTCATTTCCCCCCTCTTTTTTACAAAGCACTCATACTGTGAGGAAAGTTGATGCCATGGTATTGCTATCTGTCTCTAAGAAAAACTTGATGTCATCTTTTTTTTTTTTTTTTTTCCTATTATTTTATCAGGCACTCATATTCTGGCTCTATGTTGATATTACAATTAAAAAATTTCAAAAATCACCATAGTATTTGTTATAAGCGGCAGACCTGGGATTTTTATTTGAGGGGTGCGGATCCGAACAGGCAATTGGGTTCCCGATGCCAGTCATATGATTAACAAACCCAAGATTTCCATATGGGTCTCATGGATGGACACAGGATTTTTATGTGAAGTTTTTAGAACCGAGTCAGACTTATAATTATGGATTTAGAAGCAGACCAAGGTCCAATGGGTGCGACCACCCTCACATGGATGCACTTGGGTCCGCCCCTGTTTGTTATCATCATCACTGCTGTCATCATCATCAATGAAGCCTTATCATTTTGGAGTCAGCTTTTTGACATCTTTTTCTGCTCAATGCTATTTAAAGTTAATTTCACTGTAACTCAAGAATGCACCATGGATTCTCCCTAATACTCTGAGTCTTTGTCTAATCTCTCATCTCTGCTTCCTTTGACCTGTAGCACTATAATACTTTTACTTTGTCTGTCTGTGATCTTTTGTTTGCAAGGCTGAACCATCTCAAACCTCATTATTTGATTTTTACTTATGTTGGGGCCACCTCTAGGCTATGGTACCTGGATAGTTAAATATAGGCAATGTATCATGTTGTATAGTATCTGATATTTCATTTTTTTATGAGTAAAATCTATGTCCCTTCCATATCCATGGGGTGCCCCTGCTGTTCCATCTCATATCTGTGCATCATAGCCTATGGGTATCTTACTACTACTTATTGTTATAGATTTTTTATTTACTAATTACTAATTTTTTCCTGTTTTGGACTTGATGCATTCAGCTTACTTTACTTCTCTGTTACACGTATTATAGCTTGTTGTTTCTTTGTTGCTTAATGTTTAGTTCCATACAACAAGGCAGGTATAACTTCTGTCTTTTGATAGTGCTCTCTGATAAAGGTCACAAACTATACTTAATTATCTCCATTTATCCTACCCTACACTGTATTCATAATGAACTGATGATGACTTTTATGAATACAAGCAACTTCAGAGAATAGGTGGGAAGAGCTTGGGGAAATGTTAAAATGTTGACTTAAAACCATTATGTTAATTTTCCTTGGTGAATTCCAAACTACGATATGCTATATCATTTGAAATGGATTCAAAAGATCATAAAAATAATGATAACTTGGTCCTTAACATCAGCGATTAAATTTATTGATTTGCCATCATGAATCTTTCGTTTGGATGCTGCTGCGACCACATATCTTTATATCTTGATTGTGGTACATTACCTGTCAGAGCTGAGCTGGCTCAATATATGAGTAGGTATGCTGTCTCAGTGCTAAACCCAGCTTCCTATCCCCTGATACAAGCAGAACTCATGAAAACTTCATATCCCCTGATCAAAGCAGAACTCATGATGATGGTGGTGATGGTGATGCCATTTGGTATTATCTGTCGAAGTTAAACTCATTTTCACCAACTGATTCTCTTTGGAAACATGCTCTGCACTGTCTTTCTTTCTTCTCTAGTTTTCACATTGAGTATTCACATCACAACAGCGAACAAAACATCAGAGCTCATTACTAAGTATACTTTGGCAATTGCCTTCCTTTGACAAAATGTGGGTCGAAAGTCATGCATAGACTACTATTACAGCCTATCATTCCCTGTAATGATATTTTGACTTTCTCACAGGGTGCATATCATGAAATCCCTAGTTCAGGTTCCATTTGGTTTATTTATGTGATTACTGAACACTTTAGGCTATGTTGGCTCTTTTTGAAGCCAGGAAAATCTTTTCCTGGTTCAGATTTTTTTTTTTTCTTTTGAAGTGAAAGTGTCTAAAAGACTTAAAATCTCAGGAGAGAAATATCTGGGCTCCTCGCCTGTTAAACCAGCAAGGAGTCGAAGACAGCCTTTAATAGGCCTTTGGTTCAAATGTCATTTCAGTTTTCTCTGGTTTGTGTTAATCTTAAGTCATCTTGTTATTTCAATTGCTTAATTCTGCCTTTGACATGTTCCCATGAAAATGCAGAGTGTCGCATACGACAGGTCAACTGCTCCAAAAGACTGCCGGATCTCTGCATGGTATGAGGGTCCTGATGGCATTCCACCAGGGGTAGCACCCAAAGTGTCTCTGTTGGCAGATTTCACTTATGAACTTGAGAAGAGCAATGCCCAGACCTTTGATGTCAAGTTTGCTGATTCCAGCATCGTCAACACGGTCAGGTTCGACTTCACCTCCAATCACGGCGGCCCCCTGCTCACTTGCATCTATCGCCTGAGGGTTCATGGCCATGAACCTGAGTCTGTTGCACTGCTGGGGGCGAATTCATGAGCACATTGCAACTGTATACTAGTACTCTGTAATAGCACACCATTGTTCTTGTTGCATGTTTTCTATTTTCTCGCACGTGTTCTCATGTAAATCGCTAATTATCTGTACTTTTCTAGTTGTTTATGATGTCCCACCACATTTGTACTGCTGTATGTTCCATGTTTAGATGATAGTGTCATGCCTCCCTCTCTCCTCTTCCCCCCACCCCAATTTGCAGCATCAGCTGATACTGTTAACTGCAGGAGCTCAAAGATCTGCCTCCCTCTCTCCCACACCCCAATTTGAAGCATCAGATGATACTGCTAACTGCAAGAGCTCAAGATCTCAGTTGGGAAATGGAGAGGATACATATGCGGAAGGATATGAGGAACCAATGCAATGCTCACAATATCTGCTTCCGACGTTATCCCATGCCAGGGGGAAGCTATATATATATATATATATATTTCAATTGAATGAGATGGCAAGTTGGATCTTGGCAACTGATGGCCTGGCAATTCTTAACTGACCTGCCCCACCACAACCCAAACTCAACCGGAGGATAATTCGTGGTTTGGGCTAACCATTTTGCATCTGGGGTTGCATTTACCAACCCAATTGTATTTGGCAGTGAACCACTTGACTGTCAAATGTTTCCCACGAATTGAAATTTGAGGTGCAAGATTCTTCCATAGGGGCCTCGATCTAGGTGCAGTTATCATCAGTTGCTGTGGCATCATTACTCTCAAATAATTGATGGTGACACTCTTGGACATTTGTCTAACCTTTTTTTTTTGCTTTAAACTTTTTCAATTACCCATTGTTGCTTAATGGCTAGCTGTATATATTCTCGAAACTATTTTGGGTTGGAACTAATCCCTTTAGGCCAAAGGTAGGGCTGTTAAAATGTCATACGACACAAATCTACACGATACTAATGGATTTGGGTTGGCTCTTTAATGGGTTCGGATCGTTAATGGGTCAAACCCGTTAACACGTTAAGTTAATGGGTCGGGTATGAATTAAACAAGTAACCCGTTAAGAACCCGCTTGACTCGTTAAATTTTTTTTAACTCCCTAAATGTAAATAAATTAATTTATATTCATAAAAAAAAAGAAATTAAAATTTATTATTTTATAGTGGGTTTTTAGGTGGGATCCACTTGAGATCCTCACTTATAGTTTCATATGGCTTATATACTTTTCTTCTTTTATTTTTGTATAATTTTTTTTTTTAATTTGGAAATGACTTTATTACTTAATGGGTTGGGTGGGGATAACCCATTAAATTAACAGGTCGTGTTCGGGTTAGATTTTTTAACCCATTACGTTAACGGGTCGAATACGGATTAAGGTGATTTTAACTCAAATTCGTTAACCCGTAATCCGAATTCGTTAATACAACACGATCGACATCCCTACCAAAGAAAAGTCGGATAAATTATCATGCAGCTCACCTGCAACCTCTGGATAAAAAGTGTAATCCTAAGCCAACTGCAATTCCTGTCTGCCGGTTCCGAGGGACTTGGTGGTTCTGATGGACGGATGATCACGAGTTTCAGAACTATCTCAGAATTTTTAGATAGACGACCAACATCCGACGTTTAAAAGTATCCACGACAGTACGAACACATGGCATACTCACATTGGACTATCCAAAGTCCATACGGTGGGACCCTGCAGAAACCAAGTTCACATTAACGGAACGGGTTTTTGGTGATAACTGATTATATCTAATGAAATTTCTTTACTCTAACAGTATAACATGTCAGATTTTGTCTAATCAGTTTTAAAAGGACCTCATACAGTCAAACATAGTTGATCCAAAATCCCAATTTAAGAAGAACCAGCAGTCGAAAAAGATTAAAATAATAATTTAGATAGTTCAAAAAGAATGCAAATCCCTCCAGCCGGTAAATCCTCAAATTTCAGCCTGAATAGAAGTAAGTCACACAGTGAAATTGAATACTATGATGAAAATGTGATTAACGCTTTATCAGCAATAAGGCCATGTAAGCCCCACCGGTCATACCTAGTAAAAAGTGCTAAAAAAAAAAACCTTTTCAGATAAAATGACTGATATGGTGCAAGCTCGATTAAAATGATCATTTAGGGCACTGGTCAACTATCTTCTTTTTTTTTTTTTTTTTTGTAAAATCCCCATAAAAAAATTAAAATCATTAAATTTTAGATTCATATATAAAAGGGTTAGAAACCTTTAAAGGGTGGCCGAGTGGTCAGGACCATGGTGCTAGAGGTCTTGGTATCGACCCTTAATTCTCCCTCTTCAGAAATTGAAGGTTGAGTCCATCGGTGCTCTCTTTTTGAAGCCACAGGGGATTTATCTGGGTTTTCTCCGGCCCAGAAGGATTAGTCCAGCCCATAGTACTGGGACACCCTCTATCCGAAAATAAAATAAAATAAAGGGGTAAAAGATGATTTAATAGGGTAAACATTGTACACATCCCAAGTGTCTCATTAAATCTTTCCCTCCCCAACCTCCCTGCAACCTACAAATTGCGTTGGCTCCAATGGTCCCACACTCCCACTGTATAGTTGGCACCCTCATTACATACTAAACTCGACCTCTGCTCTGTCAAATTGGGTCCATCAGTACATGTATCGTTATCAGACCCCATCAAAATAGACCTGAAAAAGAAAGAGGAAAAATGCATGCAATGCTGATAAACATGGCCCACACGGTCATTAATATAAAAAAAACAAGTGCTCCGACCGCTACATCCGACACATATCTAAAACAGCGGCAGATATCGTGTATCGTAACAGCCGTTACAAACCTAATCAATGTATGGGAGTTTGGCTGGATTGAAAATTAATTCGTGGGGAAGTGGCACCAATCGTTTTCGACCGTTGGATCTTAATTGGACGGTGATTAGACTATACAGAGCCAATTTCTTTTTTGTCTTCCCCAAAACGTTGACATTTCAATGTATAATTTACCAAGTTGCCAGCAGTACTCCCTCCTCTGCACTGCACAGCTGTGAAGAGAGAGAGAGAGAGAGAGAGAGAGCATTCATGCATCTCATCTTTAGAACTATTCTTCCACCATAAAATCTGTCTTACAAATGGAAAGCAAGATTTGTAGTTCTTGCATTGTTCCTTTTTTAGATTCACCTAACCCACTCAATGATTATTGCAGTATCTTCTCTTCCCTTTTCTTATGCCCCCTTTGGATTTTCATTCTCTTGAATTTATTGCATTGATTCTCTCTCTAGTTTTAGCAAGTTCATGTTTTTTTTTTATTATTATTATGGGTGCTCTGATGATTGTTGTTTAGCAGCTCTGAAGTTTGTGAGAATCTCAGTGGAGTTCTATCATGTTTTCTTGTTCATGTCAGATTTTCTTCTCTGCTTGAGTTGGGTTAGTTGGTAGTGTCTAGTTGCATCTGGGTTTATTGTAGTTTTACTGAAATTCTTCATGCAGCTCTTCTTTGAGCTAGATTTGCTCAGGTTTCACCCATTTCTGGTTTCTTACTTAGAGCTGCTAGTAGCTTAAACCCATGTTGGGTTTTTGTAGTTGTTTCATATGTTCATGTCTTTTTCCATTGCTGCAGCTGTAGAAGTTCTTGGAGTTAGATTTCTGTTCTGTTTTTCTGGATCTTGTTCTTAATTTGGGTTCCTTGGAGTCAAAATGCATCTGGGTTGTTAATATTTTACTTAAGTTGTTGTTGTCACTTTATCTGCTGCAGCTGTGATTTCTGGGGGATTTGATTTTACAAGAGAATTGATATTTATGCTCCATGGGGTTCTTAATTAAAGCCTGTGAGAGTGGGGTTTCATATGTGTACATTGTACTTTTTCCTACATCCTTGATTTCTCAATGTCCTACCAGCAGTCTTATGGAAGGCTCATTAAACTTGTTGCTGCTGTAATTTCAATTATTGTGTCTGTGAGATTTCTCCTTTTCTTAGTTAGAGTTTGGTACTTGGTTTAGGGCTCAACCACTAATGGATGTTCCCCAATTTTAAACAGTCATGTCCTTTCAAATCTAGGTTTAGTTAATTTTCCCATAGTATATCTTGGTTCTGGTTAGGGTTGGGGTTTTTGTGAGTCACTGCATTTGGAGAGGGAATGCAGTTCCTGTGTTTGATTTTTTTGCTATGGGTTGACCTATCCCTGGGAAATTCAGATGCAGATGCTCTTTTGGAGTTCATGAAAGGGATTGAAAAAGACCCAACAGGGCTTGTGTTTGGGTCATGGAATGCTAATTCATTAGAATCTAATGGGTGTCCCAGCAAGTGGTATGGTATTCAGTGCATTGATGGTCAAGTGGCATCAATCACTCTGAATGACTTGAGTTTGATCGGAAGCATCAGCTTTTCTGCTCTTGGTGGGCTGAAATCGCTGCGGAATTTATCCCTCTCACATAATCAATTTTCTGGAATCATTTCATCCGAGGTTGGTTTCCTTGGATCTCTTGAGGTTTTCGATGTGTCCGGTAATTCATTTCATGATCAGGTACCTGATGAATTAATGAGTTTGAAGAATTTGGTTAATCTAAATCTGTCTTCAAATAATTTCAGTGGGACAGTTCCATCTGGTATCAGAAATCTGCATAGCTTAAAATATCTTGATTTGCACTGTAACAATTTTTCGAGTGGTATCATGGGTTTGCTCTTGCAATTACCAAACCTGACTCACGTGGATCTCAGCTGCAACACTTTCTCAGGTTCTATTGATCAGGGTCTTGGGAATTCCACCTTTGTTCACTCAGTTCAATATTTGAACATTAGCCACAATGCATTGATTGGTGAAATCTTCTCTGATAATGAGATAATATTGTTTGACAACTTGGAGGCGTTTGATGCCAGTTATAACCAGCTTGTTGGTGAGATCCCTTCCTTTAACTTTTTAGTCTTCCTTCAGATCCTACATCTTGGAAACAATCAGTTCTCTGGATCTCTACCGGATGCTCTCTTACGAGAAAGCTCAACACTCTTGAGTGACCTCGATCTCAGCAATAACCAGCTTCAAGGTAAATGGTATCTAGTAGTTGAATGTCCACATGTTTTGTGTCTATGATATTGTGTGGTTTAGAAATTTGGTTGCAGTTACTGCTTAATGCTTTTTGGTATGTTATATCAAGCTTGTGAGATACAAGCCAGTCATCAGGTGAAGCTGCCCTGTAGATGCTCTGGCAAAACATCTTACTGTTTGACCCATTAAGTGAAACTTCAGTGTAGAATGGAATTGGACAGCAGAAAAGGGGAACAAAAACATTGAGTGGCTGTCCATATTCAAAACATACGTAGCCTATGGGAGTCTTGCTCACATGGCCCTTTGGAACATGTGAGGTGCAAGTCCCTGCAACAGTATCTTTGGAAGTCTTGTTTGAATTTCTCTTAAAAGATAATCCCCTTTGATGTATAGCACTGGATGGACTCTTCAGTGGCAAGTATAATTAGTCAAAGTATCGCTAGGAATACTCCATGTATACTCATTGTATCTGCCAAAGCCAACATGTTTTTCACATAATGGAATTATGGGCATCAAGTAGAGCTCTCTTTCACTCAACAGTGCAGGATGACAATAGAACTTTGGGTTACATATTTTTAACTAATGAAATGAACCTCAATCCTTCGATTGTTTTCTTTATGGAAAAGTGCTTTTGTGATCTTTCATTGCATATTGATATCATCTTAAAATTTCATTTTGAACGGCAATATTTAGTCATGTGGTGAGAAGGGATGCCCATCCACGATCAAAACTGTAAAAACTGTAAGATACCTTACATGAAGTTTGTGTCACATATACCATGGGTCCATGACTATAATACCATCTAGCATCGCATTTCTTGTAGTTTAATAACTATGCATAATTATTATCGGCTCCCAAAAAGGAAAAATGCAGAAGCTATGAATTATGAATTCCTGGACTATGATACTTAGGTACTTGTACATGCTCAGCATATCCATATCAGATAGATATAATAATACTCATATTGGTACCTGATACTGCACCGATACTTCATAGGTACAACCGTACAAGTTTAGCATATCCTACATGAAGTCCATTATTTCATATAGTTTATTAGTTTTCTTAATTTTCAACATTAAAAAATTGTTAGGAAGAAATGTAAACCATGCTAATTTCATTAATTTAGAAATACTCTTAAGAAAAAAATTTAGGATAGCCATATGCGTATCCATATCCTGGAGTTTTAGAAGTGCCCAGTCTTATTCCCAGTCCCTGTATTTGTATTTAGGCATCAGAGTTCCTGGATCCTTCAATGTCCTCTGAGTACCTGCATCAGATATGACATGGCTTGGGTATGAATATAGATCCATGTAGGATATGGCTAGGCTGTACCCAAATATTCTTTGTTAGCATTCTATATTAATTTATGAATTTTGGAATGATATATATATATATATATTTTTTTGAAAGGCACATCGTAATTTTTTTATAAGAAAGTATTTAAATATTAAGTATTAGCCATATCCCCATATGCTAAGATTTGGAGGTCAAGGAAGTCCGATACCAAACTGTGCTCCTCTCATGGTGCTCTCATCCCAGTGTCTTAAAGCATAAATGCAGGATTCTGTGATGACTTTGATATAGTGAGTTGCTGTCCTCAAGTAGAGCAGATTATGTTAAGGTCATGTTTTCTTTGAAAATAAGACCACCCTGCAGGCTGTACTTTTACTTTTTTTTTACCACTTTCTAGGCTGTCGACATTTTCTACCACTTGTCATCTTGTATCTTTTCTATATTTAACTCGGTGACCACTCAGTATCTAATATATGTGTCTTATCTTTTCATTTGTGCAGGTCCTATTGAAAGTATCACCTCTACAACTCTGATGTATCTCAATCTGTCTTCAAACAATCTGTCAGGTCCATTGCCTTCAAAGGTAGAGCACTGCGCCATTGTGGATTTCAGTAATAACAGGCTTTCGGGGAGTGTGTCCAGAATCAGAGGCTGGGGAAACTATGTGGAAGTTATTCATCTAAGTTCAAATTCATTGATGGGAACCTTACCCAATGAAACTTCACAGTTCTTGAGACTGACTTCCTTCAAGATATCAAACAACTCATTGGATGGGCCCCTTCCACCTGTAATTGGGACATACCCTGAGCTCACAGTCATTGATCTTAGCCTTAACCGGCTAAATGGATCTCTTCCGCCAAACTTATTCACATCATCAAAATTGACATACCTAAATCTTTCAGGCAACAGCTTTACAGGGCCCATCCCTTTTCTGTCAGCTCAAACAGCAATGTCAACAATCTTAGATATTCCGTTGCCTCCCGCCCAGAATTCAAGCTTGGTGACTCTTGATCTTGCAGATAACATGCTAATTGGATCTTTGCCGCCAGAGACTGGTAACATGGATCAGCTAAACTTTCTCAACCTTGGCAAGAATAATTTTTCAGGACAGATACCAAAAGAAATCAGTAAGCTCCACAGCTTGGCATATCTTAATCTTTGTAACAACCGTTTTGAAGGTAGCATCCCTGACAGTCTTCCAGACAGCCTTGAGTATTTCAATGTATCTTACAATAGTCTCTCTGGCATTGTTCCCAATAACTTATGGAGGTTTCCTGTTTCTTCGTTTCATCCGGGAAATGCATTTCTAATTCTTCCTGAATCAGCCAGCTCACCATCGAACACTGCAGGCATTACTTTCAAGGGAAAGCAGCACAATCGTATGAAATCTGCAACAAAAGCTGCACTAATTGCGGGTTTTGCTGGTAGTGCTGCTTTGGTTATTATTTTGTTCATCCTGATTTATCATCGGAATATCAGAGGGAAAGATGCAAACGAAGGGAGGCCTTCACTCTCTCATCTTTTTGGTATTCAAAAAATGACCGACCCATCTCCCACTTCTTTGAGTTTTTCTCAAGATCGGTTGTTATCTTCTGCATCAAGATCCTTGCCCAAGCATGGAGAAGTTTCAGCAATCACAATGGGGCCTACAGAAGGGGGTTTGAATTCAACAATGAAAGACAATTCCCCACCAAAAAATATGGTCAAGTCTTCTCCTCTATCTGTCCTGTCATCTTCATCACCGTCCAAGGATCCCAGTTCCTCTGAGCATCCATCCATTCTCAGTGTCTGCTCTCCAGACAGATTGGCAGGAGATCTACATCTCTTTGACAACTCATTTGTGTTCACAGCTGAGGAGCTTTCTCGGGCCCCAGCGGAAGTTCTAGGAAGGAGTTGTCATGGGACATCCTATAAAGCAACACTTGATGGTGGGCATGTGTTGATTGTGAAGTGGCTAAGAGAAGGAATTTCAAAAGGGAAGAAGGAATTCGCCAGAGAAGCGAAAAAGCTTGGGAACATTAGACATCCAAACATAGTTTCTCTGAGGGGATATTATTGGGGTCCAAAAGAGCATGAGAGGCTGATTGTATCAGATTTTATCGAATCCATGTGTTTGGCAAGTCATCTTTATGGTAAGATTGAATATTGGTCCAGCTTTAATCCATTCTAGCATAATCAATATGAATGTTGATATTGCATGTTAGCTTTCGTTGTTACTTTTCTTTTTAATTTTTTGGGTATATTTTATCTAAATTTTATTGTTTTAAACACAGCCCTTTCTTCCTATATGGGATCGAATTGTGGTATTGTTTTAATGCTCTACTAGAGTTCGAAATTCATGCACATGAACAGACTTGCTGTACATCTTGTGGTAAGCCCAATGCGGTGGGGGTATATAACTACACTTGCCAAAAGATCCTACCATCAATTTGGAGGCCATCAAATAAAAACTTGTCAATGGCCTGAACTAAAAAAAAATGCCCATTAATGGTATAGTTAGAATCATCCAATTCATCTCATATTTGGGCTATGCTGCATCTTCAGTGGAGCCTACTATTTTGCCGTGTTGGATTCACAAACATATGTATCACGTATTCAGTGGTCATGTGCTTTCATATGCATGTACTTCCATTCTCTGTCTGAGTGATGATTCCACAGTTTGAAACTTTGAATTTCTGGTGCTCTCTTGGTCTTCTAGTCTATTCATTGTAATGGTCTAAAAACTTGAGGATATTTAAGAGCCTCTTCAGTGTACCACAAATTGCAAGTAGTTTGAATACCTTTTTTTAGGTAAAAAGTAGTTTGAATACTTAAAAGTGAAGATGATGCCCATCTGCAATGCAAAACAGATTTGGCAGTGTGGAAAAACCGAACAGTATTATGGATAAATTTTTTTGAAAAAAAAAAGTACAATATTCTGTGAAATGCTATTTTCCCTCATTTCCACCTCAAGCCTAAATTCTTGCATTTTAGTCCCAACATGAACACTGGTGGCTGATTCAGGGAAAAATACCCAATCAGCCCACTTTACAACCCCCAACTGCTCTGCTGTGCTAGGGAAATTAACAGGTTCTAACTCCGGTCTCATGACCTTCAGTTAGTATTTATATAGATCAGTAAGTACTTTTTTATGTTTTTTTAACTAAATGTTCGTCCTTAGATGGGTTTGAATTGATTTTTTTTTTTGTTGTTCTATTTATATTCGATGTCTTCTTGTAAGACTACTATGTTGTCATTTTATAATGTTTCCTTGCCAAAAGCCACTGGAAATTACTTGACATGTCTTGGGCCCCTTTTTTCTCTTAAAAGGACCCATTTGGATGCACCCAACTGACAAGTGATATGGCAATCCATGGAGAAATGGCTGATTATTTCTATTGTACTGTGTTTGTTGCAGCATGAATAAGCTAGAGATGTACTGTGCAGTCTTCTGTATTTCCACCATTTCTTACCCAAACTGCTTTGTGCTTGTTTTTGCTATGACTTAAAAACCATCTGATTAGCAATTTGGCAGTCAAAGCATCTGCATTGATTTCAAGTGCACGTGTGCGCAAGTACACCTCATGCATAACATCAAAGATCAGTGCCTTACTTCATTTGTGAATTTCTTTGTTTCTTAGCAGAGACAGAGGCAAGAAATATCTCACCCCTATCACTGAAACAGCGCCATAAGGTCGCCATAGATGTGGCCCGCTGCCTAAGTTACCTCCATAATGAAAGAGCTATTCCTCATGGCAACCTGAAATCCACGAACATATTATTAGAAGCTAGTAGTCTTAACGCGCTGCTTACTGATTACAGTCTCCACCGCATAATGAATCCTGCTGGGATGGCCGAGCAAGTTCTAAATGCAGGTGCACTTGGATACCGACCCCCCGAATTCGCCAACATGAGCAAACCATGTCCATCACTTAAGAGTGATGTATATGCATTCGGTGTGATTTTGCTGGAGATTTTAACTGGAAAAAGTGCAGGTGAGATAGTGTCCGGAAATCCTGGTGTGGTTGATCTCACAGACTGGGTGAGGTTACTAGCAAGAGAAAACAGATCCACTGAGTGCTTTGACAAACTGATTCCTGGTGTTGATGGTGCTGAAGAGCCACCAATTGGACTCGAAGATATGCTGCTTGTGGCTCTCAAATGTATTCTTCCCGCGTCTGAGAGACCGGACATTCGAACAGTATTTGAAGATCTCTCATCAATACAACTATGACCCAAGTGTGGATCTTCACAATAATGTGCAGACGTGGATGAAATTCTAGGATGGGGGTTGCAATTGCTAACAGTGTTTCATACTAACTTCATTGATGAGTTCTTCCCTGTTCTTTTTCTTTTTACTGCGAGCGAAAACAGGTCGAACTCTCATCGCCGTCTAATTCTGCTGCAGCATTTTTGAGATGGTGTATGTAACCCTTCATTCCCTACTGATTTGTTACATTCAAAGAAATAAAGTTGGATGGGAATAATCTCTTTCATCTTGGTTTGATTATTTTATTTTCAAATGTGCCAAGACAGTGTGTAGTCAAAGAGACAGGATATATTTTCTGAATATATCATATCTTTCTTTCCATTGCTTGCACTTGCTCAATGGGGCATACTTTGAAGAATAGTCTGATATTCTTTCTGGATTTATGATGTGCTTCGATGTGACCCAAAACACTATTCTGACTAGTTCTGCATGTACTACACACTCTGCCATCTACTATTGAAAATTTTGTCAAAATTCATAAAGCTAGCTGGTCGGATCCATTCTCTCTACCAGATGCATGGGTGAGCTATGATTAATATGTATCAAAAACCCACCCAAATGGTGAAAAAAATTGGGAAAAAAATAAAAACAATTAGACATTTCTAGCTCTCTCACAAAATTGAGAAAACCAAAGGTTAAGATGAATGAGTTTTTTTTTGATATCCATATGATTGCTTATATGCCCACCATAATGCCACATGTTTCATGCATTAATCTATCAGGCAAAATGCAGCTCTGGCTAGCATGTGCTCCCAGCCAGTCTCATGAATTAGTTTGTCAAAATTTTGCAGTCTTTTGTATAGTGCAATTGTTTATTTTGATCCACTGAAAACACTTTTCCTAGTTCCCTCTCAACAGTAAAGTAAATTGCATTAAGTGAGAGATTCTTGGGATTTGCAATCTATAATTTCATCATTTTTAGTCACCCTTCTTCCCCTGCCAGCCCCTAGTAAGGAACCTCTTTATACTTTGTCAGTCACTCCTATGCCAAATTATTGGCAATGACTGCAGTTGAGGTTTTCATCCAAACAACCCTTGCATTAAATATTGAATCCTTAGGTTGTTGGGTGACTTTTTTTTTTTTTTTTTCTGAAGTACCATCCAAACGTGCCCTGGGTCATACGTAGATCATTTTGTTTTGGTTTGTTTGTTCTCTTCCTTATATTTGCTTGTACCTGAGCTGTGCATTAAAGGCTTTGCACTTCTATTGGAAACAGAGATACAAGAGCTTCTCCTGATTGCCATGTGATCCATGACTGTGGAAGGACATGGGCCACGTGGTAGCCACCCCAATGATCTGGACCGTTTATTGGGTGGGTCCCACTTGAAAGTCTCTGGCCACAAACCATATGGGCTGGATGGATCCCTACACCTCTGTTTCAACTACCAATATGTGGGCTGTTGTTGATAGATGATTGAGCCACATTCACATGATATGATGGCCCACTTGCATGTGGCCTGCACATGTATTATGGTTGCTATTAAATGATTTCAACTGTTGCATTGTACACTCGTTCTGGGCTTCTCAATGTAGGGCCCACAATTTGTCAATTGGTCACTGTTGGTGGATGGTGACCATTAATCAAATGTTGGTGCATTGGCCGTATCTATCATAGCTCTCTGGATCCCAAAAATCACTTTCTTGATTGGTGGGATGATCTGGACTGTTCATTTAATGGGCATTGATGGATGAGCTGGATCATCTGATATGATCTGATCATTCTGGTTATGGGACCACACAGCATCGATGGAGGCGCCTAAAGATTCTATGTACTGGACTCTGGATTGTTATTGGACCCAACCGTTCACATGGCCTGTTAAATAGGAAATAAATGTAAATGGACAATTAATACAGTTGGGGGGCATGTCCACATATGAGATGTGGGGCCCACAAAATGAGTGCAGAAGCCTGTTCTTTTTTTGTTGGAGTATAGACATAGTGGGGCCCACTAAATTAACTGTGGAGTATATTGCATAGGACCTGTGATTTTTATAATAGGCCTCCAATCATTCACATAGATGATGGTCTTCTTGAATTTGATTCTTCACCCTGAAAGTTCTTGTGTTTTCTTAGATTTGATCTCACAGTGTGAGTCTTGAGTCTTTGTTTGGGTTCTCCAATTATCAAGGTGATGCACTTTGGGTTTCAGACCCATTCTTAAGCACAAAATAAAAATGCAATATCATCATGCTAAGAAGAACTATTATAATCTAATGCTAAATACAATTCAATCTAGGGTAAACTATAAGTATATCATCATCATCATTAAAGTCTTGTCCCAACTGAATTGGAATTGGCTACATCAATTATATTTCTTCATTTCGATTTAAAACATGTTACAATTACATAATATTTATTTTTGAGCTTTTTGTATATACTTTCCTAAGGTTTGCAGGGTTTGTAAATAGGCCCATGAGGTTCTAGTATTTACAAATAGGCCCCTGCATCTTCATTTTAAAACCTTCCGCGTCTCTAAAATCAGTAGTCTTCCAACCACCATAGGCTTTTAGAGTGAAATGACACTTTTGTCAATTTCTTTGTTGCAATTATATGCATAATTTCAGAAGTTTGGACTCAAATTTTTTTTTTTTTAAAGCATGTATTATTAACAATTGCAATTAGTGAGAGAGAATAACCCTACATAATTATTTTTTTTATCAATACAGGGCTCATCTCATTAAATACAGATTGATCATGACTACAATCGACACTTGTATTTATAAACGATTATAATTTATCTGATCCATATATGACCCACCATTGGATTGATGAAAGTTTCAGATACATGATTATGCTTCATGTGCAGGGGCGTGGAAGAAATATTGGAGGAATGGGCAGATGTAAAAAAAAAAAATTATTAATTTTTAGAATCTGCGAGGGGGTGGTGTTTGGCTCTATGTTAAATAAATATTGGGGGAATGGGCAAATGTTAAAAAAATATTTAATTTTTAGAATTTACGAAGGGGGAGGTTTTAAACTTTTTCAAATATGGGTGGGGGCTTCACTCCCTAGGCCCTTGTACCTGGGTCCACCCCCAGTCATATGCAGGAGAAACTTATTGAGAGAAATAATTGGGAATTGAGATAAAATAATGATGTATTTTTAAATATTAATATTTTCATTTTTATTTAATGGATGTAAGCGCAAAGCCGTCATTTATATAAAAATCCAACACAAATCTCCTGCCGGCTGCCAATTCTTGTTAGAAATATTGATTTTGAGGACGTGAAAGGTATTAAAAAGAAAATGCAATGGCATATTTACAAATACTAAAACCTCATGGGCCCATTTACAAATCCTACAAACCTTAGGGGGGTATATAAAAAAAAATAACTCTTTAGTTTTTGACCACACAAAACCATATTACCATCTCGGTTCAAGTTTAATCGAGTGAATCAAGCTTCCGTTTGGTAAACCGTAAAATAAAGATAAAGTAAAGCATCAAATCAAGAGAGAATAAAATATAAATGAGTTATGCTGATATTTTATTTTTTGTCGTTTGGTATGAATTTTTTTTTTAGTTTTTATATAGAAATGTGGAGTTTTTTTTGTCTTTTAGTGAGAAATTGAGGTTGCATTTTTATTTTATTTGTTTAAAAAATAAGGAGCAAATTTTGAAAAAATATACTTTTGATGTGACCCCTTGTCCAAAAAATTAAAGTTTTACTTGACTTTTACTAAACTTATAAAGTACCAAATGAAAGTGGCATCACTTATTGGAACCCTTGGGTATCAAATCCATGGACCCAACCCCAACCATAACCATAAAATGGCTAACCCTAAAAAAATGGTCCAATACAACTTTTTATATTTTATTACATTTGGTCCTTTTGGTATTTTACAACTTTTTTTCAATTTTCTTCTTTTTATTAACTGAAAAAAAAAAAAAAAAAAAACTAGTAGTTTGAGGAGAAGAAGAAGAAGAGAGAATTTTTAAAGGGTTTAATGAGGAGAAGATAGAAAAGAACTAGGGTTTTAGAAAAGAACTAGGGTTTCTTGTTGTGTTTGCTGTCGTGTCTCTTCTCTATCCATCTTTCCCATGTTCTTCCGACGGATCTTGACCTCTTTATCTCGATCAGATATTCTTTTTCTCAGAGAATCCTCTCTTTTACCCAATTTTCCCGCCACAACATTCCCTCAACCAAAACTCGCCCAATTCCAACGAAAGAAGAGCTTCGGGTCGCCTTTCATGGCCACCGCTTACAGAACAGACGATGCGAAGCGCTTGCATGCCGTTACATCTGAGTCCGATAAGGTCTCTTCTCACCTTCTCCTCCTTATGATTATAGTATCTGAATTGGGGGGGGGGGTGTGGGGTGATTTTAGTTATGTTTTATAGCATCTGAATTGGGGGGTGATTTTGCTTTTGTCTTCTTCTTCTTCTTTATGATGTTTTCCAAGGTGGGTTAGTGCTTTTCTGCTGATTTTAGATGAAAGTGAATCTGGGTGAGAGTTGGTTTCTGCAGGTGATAGAGGAATGAATGCATTTTTGTTGTGGGAAGTGATTTTCCGTGGAAAAGATTAGGAATTGGAGAACTGCGGAAAGTGAAACATTTGGTGGGAAGAGTGAAATCATTTTGGGTACTTGTAAACGGGACATTTTCCATTGAACTGAAAATGGGTTTCTTGGGGGACTGATTTTTCCTTGTTACATGTGAACAATTTCCTTTGTTTTCATATTCTGTGGTGATAGCAAGTTTTACAACTTTTGCATAGATTTGGACCCAACAGTGGTTTTGCTTTCTCCAGAAAATTAAAGATGAAGATATAGGTCTTCAGAAGAAAAAAAAAAATAAAATCTGTTGATTGTTGTGGCAAAACATTTTCTATAATGAAATGTGTTGCAGCCTATGTAAAGAGTAAAGACTGAAAATAACAGTTTTCTACCTCTCGGGTCTGAATCTGCTTCATGCAAATATTGTGGAAAATGCTTTCACCTTGGAAAATGAAATCGTAGAAATGTTGAGATGAAATGGTGAAAAATCGTCCTCCCTCGTTTCCAATTTCGTTGTAAAGTGCTTCTCAAAATGTAGCTTTGGAAGCTATCAGTATCTGTATGGGGCGGACCATTGTGAGGTTATTATCACCTTTTATTTCACAGTTGGAGCTTGTCCTGCTCACTAGTTGGGGACAATCAAATTGACAGAAAAGGAAATGGTTAAAGTGTCCATTTAATGGAATTGTGTTTGGAAGCACTCCCCCAAATGTAAATTTGGGCAATTCTGGGTTGGTGTGTGAGGCAGCATAATGCTTTTTTCCCTGAAAACCATATCTTGTGCATTTCTGCTTAGACCTGAAATGCACTGGCTATTGGTTTTTTTGGTGAGATCACCTTGAACAAATAGGAGACCTCCAAACATTTCCTAAGATTAGTTGATCCATAAGTAATGCACAATCTGCAAACAGACCTCATAAGTTTGTGCCCGTAAGAGGCCTCTATATGAGTTGCCACTATTAAATAGACTGTGTCAGATTTATGAATTTGCTGCCTAATGATTGCCATAAATACAGTATTTGGAAAAGAGAAAAAAAGAAAGAAAAAGAAAAAGGAACCACCATCTTGTTGAGAAATGTTGTTGCTGTAGAAGTTTTGTTGGATTGTAGCTACTGCTCTGTATCAACTGTGCAGTCTTCAAATTGTTGGTTGGGAATGCAAGGTGAAGGATCTAAAGCATCCAATCATCATCCTGGCTCTTAGATGAGTCATATCCCAAAAATTATGCTGATTGAAAGCATATAATCATTTGATCCATCATCAATTCTAGAATGTGGAAACTAAACTTAGATGGCCAGTCAAGAAAAATGTCCAGGGTCTGTATGTTCAGACATAATTCCATCTATGAGGTAGCACATCAATGATTTGATCTGAACCTTTTTAATTATTTTCCAATTGGAAGAGTTATAGTGGCAGTGCACTCACTTGAACTCCCATCAGTGAACAAACCAGTGACACGCCAGAGGGTAGAAATACTGATTTTGAATTTTTTAAAGATATTACTTGAAAGTACTATAAGAAATATCAATCCTTTATTTCTTTTTCTTTTTATTTTTCAGTTTTGTAATTGTTTGAACGAGAAAGAAAGGCTCTAGTACGGTTGGAATGACATACAAGTTCTGACACTGATACTTTGATGTATTTCCTCAAGATACATTAAAGAGGTTCAAGAATTTGTGAGATAACCATAATCTATCAATACGAGTAAATAACCATCATATGGGTGGATCACTTGAGTTTTCTTGTCACTCAACTTGATTCGTATTTAGCTGCACTTCATTTTTGCATTTTAAGTTCATGATGTCAATATATTTGGGTCTCTATGGTAGGATGAATTGTTAAGAGGCCTTGAGGCAACATTAGGTTCATCATTCAGTACAGAGCCTCTGGTGCCTCCTTCAAACCCGCTAGTCATCGTCATCAGTGGACCAAGTGGTGTCGGCAAAGATGCTGTTATCAAGGTATTGAAACTTTAAGTGTTCTATGTTCCGGATGATGGTCATTTTCTATTTCCATGAATTATATGGACACTTTTGGATTTATGTTTTTGTTGTCGCAAGAAGTCCACAACTTTTAATTGGAGTATTTGCTTTATGCTATGCCAGCAGAATGCAATCATGGCTGACAGATTTGAATTGTACATACAACCTCTTTAGTAGCTGAAACAACTGAATGCGAAAACAAAATATTTATTATATGGTAATGGTTTCATCGATTGATGGTTTGTTTGTTGTCACTCTACATGTTTGCTTTGCAACAACATGAAGCATTTACCCTCTTTTGTTTTGGGTGAGAGAGGAGAGAGGGTTTTGTTTTGGGGGGTGGGAGGAGGGAGTTGGTTAAGAGTTATACCACACACAGAGAAGTTAACTACTAAAAGTAAGGTATAGTTTTCAATTGTTTCCTCAATAGTTAATTACTAAGAGTAAGGTGTAGTTTTCAATTGTTTCCTCAATATTGATAACATGGAGTTTTTCTCTGGTTTTCAAGTGTGAACTCTATTATAAAAAAAAAAAATTATAAATTTTTATCATATAGAAGCTGTGTTAAAAACCAAAAGAACCAATTATTGAGTTGCCAAAGATTTTGAAAAATGGTTATCTATAGCTATTGAATATAAATATATATATATCATAGTAATAACTAATAAGTAGTTTCAACTTAATATTTTACGTGTAATTATAGTGTATGATGACTACATTTTTTTTTTTTAATTGACCAAGTCAATGTAAACATTTTTCTAAAGAATCAAATCCTCCTCGATCTTTTTGTTTCTTTATTATTTATTTCTGAATTATTCTCCTCTTGATGTCTATTTATTCAGTCTTGACTGTTGAAGGTTCTAGGTCCTCCGTTTGTTCACGAAGATACAAGATATTGGGGATGGCCAATGCTTACTCTTTACTGATTTTGCAGAGACTACGAGAAGCTCGGGATGGAATTCATTTTGTTGTCACAGCTACAAGCCGGCCAAAGCGACCTGGTGAAGTGGATGGAAAGGATTACTACTTTGTTACGAAAGAGCAATTCCTTACAATGGTTGAAAGGAATGAACTCTTAGAGTATGCTCTGGTATATGGAGATTACAAAGGGGTTCCAAAGCAGCAGGTACTTGATAGCTTGTTGATCTAAAATGGATATGCTTCTTTGATTCTGCTCTATAATGTTAAACAAAATTGATGTAACTCTTTACTTTAATGATCACTAGACCTGTGGGTTGCAACAATAGCATTCTCCAAGTTTCACTTAAATTATTTGATTGGACCTTTTAATTTTTTTACAGAAAAGATCAATACATTAGACCATTATGTCTATGGAATATGCATCCCAAACAGAAGTGTCCTTTTAACTTCTAGGAGGTGTACTTCTATTCTGTACATTTGTACATCTTGTTAGCTATGAACAAAGTTTTTAATCTCATAAAAAGAGGGAAAATATCTAGGTGTACTTTGCATTCAGCTATTATGCAGGGAGTTACAAGGGCAGGTTTTTTTTTTTTTTTTTTTTTCCACAGCAAAAGTTTTTATTATTGATGAGAGAAATGTACATAACATTACTCTTGCACTATGCTGTTGCCTGCTACACGATGAGAAATACCACTCCTACAAATTACACTCCTTTCATCCTATTGGATAAAAAAAATCTAAAACATGCTATCACAATCAACCCCTGTTTTACACAAAGATCGGCCTTCTGGATGGATTCTCTATGCACATGCAAAAAGGCCACTTCCAGATTTTCACATAGATTCATATTTCCTTTCAAATAAAAGTCATCCTCCATGATTCTCCCCCTTCTCTTAACCTTGTGACTTGAATATTTTCCTTTGATTCTTGTGTTGAGCGAAGACTCTTGACCTCCCTCTTGGTATCAACTCCAAGGGAAACACTGGGTGCTGGCTCCTAGATTTTTTTTGTCAAGGAAACAAAAAAGAGCCTTGGTGCTGATTCTGAAGCCTTTCCGGCATCAAACGAACTTGATGAATGATGATCAACTTGGAATCAGAACTTCAATGTGTTACCTCTGTACCAATTAAGTTTTAACATTTTCAAAACATTGGCCTTTCGGGCGTAATTGCAGATATTTACTACTCTAAAATGAGCTTTAGTTATCCCACTTCTGCATGTTTCACTTTTTTTTTTTCTGCCAGGCCCTTCTAAATTTTGGTAATTCAAAATTAGTACATCTTAATTAATCGGGGCCATTTTAATTGTGAGCCATATTGTGGATGGAGAACAGCACAAATATCACAGACCATCTTGAAATTTACTGCCAACCATTTTCTTTTATAACCGTTCACTTGGTGACCACTGACAGCTGGGATCTTGCAGTCAATGTGGCTTTCTCAGCAATGCTACATCTCTATTGGCTGCCTTTTCAATGGTGCTAATTGATGTACATTTTTTGCACCTATGCAGTGAAAGGTTTCCCATGTAACTTCCAAAACTGTGTGATGGTCATGAATTGGATAGATGTGCTGGACGCTAGGTACATGCTTTTTCAGAATATTTCTAGAAAATAAAGTCAGTAATACACTCAAAAGTACTAGTTCTCTCCTCCCAATTTATACTTGTTCTTTTGTGTTTTATTGTAAGACAACTTGATAGGCTGGGATTTTGCTTCTCTCTCCAGATCCGTGATTTCATGTCTAAGGGGTTCGACATTGTTCTAAGAGTGGACATACAAGGGGCAGCCACCCTAAGATCAATACTCGGGAATTCAGCCATCTTCATATATCTAGTTGCTGAGAGTGAAGCTGCACTGGTGAAGCGACTCATTAGTCGTAAGACAGAGACCATTGATGCACTTCTTGTCAGGGTTGCAACTGCACGTGAGGAGGTGAAACACCTAAAGGACTTTGATTACGTGGTTGTGAATGCTGATGGGGAGCTCGAGAATGCAGTTCAGCTAGTAGAGTCCATCATTGATGCAGAGAAGGCTAGAGTTCGGCAACGTCGTGTTCAGCTGTAGATGTTGAGGTGGTTTTCTTTCCATGGTATTATAGAGCTTTTCACTACAAGAAATTTACAATTTGCTGCGAGTGTCTGCTACTTACATGCATGACTATTGTTCATTCATTCAGACTATTGATGTGATGGCCCCCACTAGGAATTGTCTTTAAAGTATCCAGATTGGAAGATCCTAATCAGTATCCTAGAAAAGGACCATCTTCAGAGTCCAAAAAAGGGCAAAAAAATGGTTAGGTTGGATCTTCGGATTAGGGAGATTTTTGGGATGTGCCATCAGTGCAATACTCACTCGGTACATATTTAGATTGGGGAAGTGCAACAAATTTTACCTCTGCTGTGGCAATTCATTTCCTCCTTAAATTACTTGCATTCTTTATCATTCAAATCCATGCTTTAGTAATCAATCTTTAACAGGCATTTTCCCCTGCTCCATGACAGATGAGCAGTCCAGATTCTCTGATTCTTTTGGCGGCACAACAGATGGCCTTGCTATAGAGTTGGGCATTTCTATCTTTTATTGTGAATTCCCTTTTGGACCATTTGTAACCCCACTTGATCTCACTGTCAATTTGGCTTCCTCTTTCGAGGATACTTGGTTTCATTGTACGTGTTGATAAAGTTGTTTCTAACACTGGCTTTCCTTGACAAGTTGTTGTTCCATTTGATTTGTAGCAATTCCAAATTCATATGCAGCTGTTGCCAATATTAATCTTTGAGTGAAAAATTGAAAATGAGGGAGGAAAGAAGAGGAAGCATTGGACCTAGTTTTCTCTCTGATTTCTGTTTTGCTTGCACCTCAAAACAAATATCCATTCATTACACAAATGTATTGAAACTGAATTGTAATTTGGTGTGCTTAGTGGTTGGTATTTGTGCAATTCATTTCATCCAGGCTCTCTTGTGCTATGGCTAGAAATTGCAATGCATGAAATTGCCAGTAAACATCAGCAGATTGCTAATGTACATGTATCTTCTATGCCCACGCCATCAGGTGCTGTCCAAAAGGTAAGTTTAGTCCCTTCATCGTGGAGGGCCCAGTGTCGATCATCATCATTTCCTTGTGCTATAATTTATCAAACTGTAGTTGGCTGAGATCTCCTCCAATTTTGTTTTGGCAAAGATTTTCCATAGTCAACTGTCAGGACCCTGTGCTCACTTAAGTTTGACATATACATAATATTTAAGTGACTTGTACTTACCATTGAATTGAATTTAAAGAAAAGATGCAGCTTAAGAAACTGTTAGACTTTGAGGCCCTTAAAGTCAATAATTGTGATGATTTGATTTGCATCTTCTTTTTCTCTCCAAAATCTCGTGAGAGCTTTTCATATTTTATACAAACATCATGCAAGGGATTTTCCCCCATGAATAAAAAAATGTCTTCGAGTATGATGTTCATCAACGTGATATGCACCATTGGATTGGAGAAGTGATGATGGTGCAACTAATTCACTAGTGAGTGAATGCATCATATGTTTGCATTGAGAAAAGTGGGCCCCGGCAATGGTGAGAAAAGGCAATGTTTGCAAACCAACATAATCAACAACATCCAATGATTTAAGACCAGAATTGAATACGCACGGATTCATGGTGAACATAGTAAGGTAGGGTCTTCACTTTCCTACGATTTAGATTACTTGGGTAATGGATGGGCATTTCGTATTTGGTTGCTTCTTTATTTTGTTTACTTTCGTTATAGGGGACGTTATTTAATGGTTGTTTGCTTGCATAAAAATAAAAAACTTTTATTATTTTTATAGAAAAATACCTTCATTGCAAACGAAAAAACAGATTACATCATATAATCGATATGAAAGTGGTTAAAAATGGAAACCAAAAGCTAGGTATTCATTTTTCAAGTAGAGATTATGTGAAATTTACTTTTAGTCTTCTTTTCTAACTGCTTTTGAAAAAAAATAAAAATCAATGTATTGAATTCTTATACATTTTTATGCAAGCAAATAGGCACTAGAATGAAATTTGATCCATCTTTAATGATGCCCAGGGTGAGTGGCTGCATCAAAGATGTGCCCCCACGTAACCGTCTTGCATTGCATGCAAAACTCGAAAGTTGCTGTGAGTTCGGACTCTAATTATCCTCTCGAAAGTGTTCATCAAAGTAGGCCATACCCAACCAAGCTTTTGGCCCAAAAACCATTCTGGTCCATTTATCAGGTGTAGCCATACAAGATGACCCCACTGTGAGTGGCTAGGATCTTCTGCACGTGGCAGTGTTGTCAGACGTGAGTGCTGCATGGAGGAGCCAGGGAGGTTGAGGAAGATGTGGCAAAATTCAACCTTTTATAATCCCATGAAAAGAGGAGAAGGAATGAAGACAAAGTCTCAACAAAAAACAAAAACAGAAAGAAAGAAAGAAAAAAAAGAAAAAAAAGAAAAAAAGAAAAAAGAGATTTTTAACTGTGTTTGCTTTTTATTTATCTGTAATTCTCTTTGATCCTTGATCCAAGTAAGTTCTTCATACTCTTCTCAATTTAATTCATTATCTATCTATTTATTTAAATTATTTTGGATTTTTAGATTGAAATTGCTCATTGTTTCCTGTTAAAAAAAAATGCTGTTGTTTCTTTAAGAATATTTGATTTTGATTGGTTTTGGTATGTTGGTTTACACCATTTGAATGATGATGCATGGTTTTTCTCATCACATGGCCACATTTTAATCTTTCCAAAAGGAAGAAAAAGAGAGGTGGTGTGAGGTGGGTTTTGAATATTAGATTGAGAATGCACTTTTTGATTATATGATAACATGTTTCCTAGAAAAATAAAAAGACTTTGGGATTTGGGTGTTTGGATTGTGGAAACTGCATTTTTGAGAATGCACTTTTTGATTATATGATAACATGTTTCCTTCAAAAAGAGAGAAAAAAAAAAGACATTGGGATTTTTTGAATTGTGGAAACTGCATTGCTTTGAATTTTGATCAAAGGATTACTTTTTTTGTTGGTTAAAGATATTATTTTGATATGTTCTGGGGTTTGAATAAGTAATTGAGGCTGGATTCTTTTGATCATCTGACCTCATTGTTATCCACATGATTTTATTTGAATTGATTTTATTCGATTGGAAATTGCATATTGTTTATTATCTAGTCTCCCTTTCTCCCAAGAGATCTGCTTTTTACAGGTTTTTGGGATCTTTCTTTCTTTCTTTCTTTTTTCCAAGACTCTGCAAATTGGTCTTCTTAAAAGTATCTCAAGATTAGAACTGCATTTCTTTTTTGGGGTTTTTCTTCTGATCTCATTTGTTCCAAAAAACAATTGATTTCTTCTATTGGTTTTGGTATGTATTTGTGTGTCTTTCATTTATTTTTTAAACTTTCCCCAATATTTATAGTTCTTCTAATCATATCTATTATGAATTGCTAGTTTCTTAGCGCATGGTCCCTTTTCTTGTAAATTCTGATTTTGATTGTTTTGAAAGGTTGGCTTGTAATGTTTCTCAAGATGAGTCTTTCATGAGGCAAGATTAGTTTTATAAAGTTTTTTTTTTTTTTTTTTTCTTTTTTCTTCTAATAGGCTTCTGAGTTTTCTAATTTTTCCTCTAATAATTCCTCAGGTTAGTAGTCCTTGAGATTTGATTCACAACAAAGTTGCTTGTTCACTCAGTCTCTCTCTTAAGAAAAGGGGAAAAAGGTAAGAAGAATTTGAATCTTTTAGGATTCCTGAGGGTGGGTTTTTTTACAGTTTTACTTGATGTTTCTTAAAACCATATTTTTAACAAAGTGTAAGAGGCTTTCTTTGAAGACCATATGGTTAATTTTCATTCACAGCGCTTCATTTTGATATGCATAAGGCTGTTCCATTGTTATTATTGCTTCTATTATAGTTTCCTGAAATATATCAGGATCTAAACTTCACATTTTTCTATTGTCTAGTTTCATTTTTACTGCAAAAGATTGATCTTTTATTAGGATTCAGGCAGTAGGTTTTCCTAATATGTCTGTAAGTTTTTTCTTGAAACCATACCATAAGTAGAGTTTTTGTTCTTGGATCATTTGTCTCATTTCTTCCAAAAGTTAGATGTTTTGTAGACGTGAGGAGAAGGTTGTTTGAAAATTTTGCATACACTACTACTCCTGAGAACATCTTAAATGCATTTTGTTTTGATCATTTGGTTTTTTTGTTACAATGGTTTTCTTTTTGATAGGTCTTGGGAGGATTCTTTTTCTTTAATCTTAACAAACTATTCATATCTTGATAGCTTTTCATGGTTGAAACTGCTTGTTTTTCTTTTGTCTGCTCTAATTGTCTCAAAAATTTTATTTTTTTTATAACTCGTAGTACATGGGGTTTGTAAATTCTGTACAGAGTATCCTCTCTAACAAAGAAGAGATTTGCATGGAAGCAAAGATGATCAGAGGCTACATCAGGAGAGGCAGCATTGTTTTGGGCGTGGGGTTCTGTTCTTTTTTCCTATACCGACTCTTCCCTTCATCTTTGGTATATAGATTTCTTCCTTCTTTGTTTGGTTTTTTGGTCTCTTCTTCCCCTGTCATCATCTGCACTGCCTTTCTTCTCCGAACCCTTCTGACCTTTGGGCAACAGAATGTTCCCCATGTCAAAGAACAGGAGATTCGAACTCCTGTGTCATCTTTAAGAGCACAGAGTATTGCTGGTGATTTGGTTGTTAAGAAGGCTGCAAGGGTTGAAGAGAAGGGAATAAAGGAAGCAGGTTTTGGAAAGGGAATTGAAGATGTTTATATCAGTAAGGGAGCTGTTATAGAGGACTATGGGAAAGAAATTAATTGGGAGAAGGAGATTGAACTGGAGAAGAAAGGACTTAGTGATGACTTTAAAGGTCATTCTAATGATCATCATAAGGAGACTGCAGGTCAATGGTTCAATGTTCATAATGATTCAGGTTCTGCTGAGGACATCTCTTCTCCAGATGTTTCAGTGACTGATGTCATGCCAATTCTTGACGAGCTCCAACCTCTTATAGAAACCAAAGCTCCAATCCCCACTCTCACCCCCCAAGATGAATCTGATGCCCAGGAATCAGATATTTGCAGTGCTGATTTGGTCGGGGGCGTCGAGAATGCGGATGAAGAAGCACAAGAGAAAGCCATGATGACATGGATAGTGGATGACAATAAGAATGTCAAGGAAATTGGGACTTTAGAGCTCGAAAGGAATCTAAGGTTGGAGAGTCTGATTGCAAAGCGAAGAGCAAGGAAGAAGTGGATGGTGGAGGCAGAGAGGAATCTGATGGACTTCAATAGTAATGATGGAATGCAGATTAGCCTCCCGCCAAGACGGAATCCTTTCGACCCTCCCTTTGATTCAGATGAAACCACGGGATTATCTCCTATTCCAGGTTCAGCTCCTTCATTTCGGGTGCCAAGATTTAATCCTTTTGATCTTCCTTATGACCAAGATGATGAACTAAGAAATCCCAAGGGTGAGAATACAAGCCAACAAGAGTCTGCAATGCCTTTGCAGAGAGATGTGTTCTTCCGAAGATATGAAAGCTTTACTTTGGGTGCATCATTTCTGGGGGAGGCAAAGCAAGAGAAGCATGATTTTAGGTTCAGACCTCATTTCGAACCGGAGGGGACAGGTCATGAAAGGAAATTCAAAAAGCAGTTGAGTGTGAGGAGGGTTCCGAAATCTCTGACGGTTCCGGCTTCTTCTACCACAAATAAAGAAGATGATAACAAAGACCTACTTGAACAGGAAATACCTCCGATTGGTGAATCAAATTCTGTTCTGAATTATGAAAGAATTGGAAGAGAGAGCGAATCATCTGAAGGAGATTTAGTGGAAATTGTTTCAAATCCTTTTGATGCCATTGAAGCAGCACCGAATGTGGGAACTAGCAATCAAGGAGAGGAGGGAGTGGAGGATGGCCAAGTTGAGGAACCAGTTTGTGATTCAAGCCCGTCGGCAGCTAGTATTTCCCTATCTAACGTGACTGCAGTTTCAGAAACTTTGTCAGATGCACCTCCAGTAACAGTTGATGGAGGCATCTTGCATGGTGATAGAGAGTCTATGACGGGTGATGAAAATGAAACAGTAGATATGAGATCCAATGATAAAGGATCACGGGTGGAACTAGCGAAATTACATTCAGTAGATGAAAATGAGTCGAGATCAAGGGGTGTTAAGGAAGTTAGTGAGTGCAATGTCATCCAAGTTGGTACCATTCCAGAAGCCATACTTGGGCAATTTTCACCAGATGTGAGTTTGTCATCACCAGTAACTAAATCAGAGCAGGGTGGTGTTATGGATAGTAAAATAAATCATCAATACATAGAGGCCCAAGTCCCTCCAAGTTTTAATCGGGAGACCAATCTTTTAGGTCTCCAGACTGGTATGGTAGAGAAGGCAGATGCCGAAGACAATCACAGGTAAGTTTTTTATGATCTCAGGTAAGTTTTTTCCAATCTGTTACTCATCACAAAAAAATAAATGTCATTAAAAAAAAAGAGGGAGAAAGCATATTAGGATACTAACAGATGTTTACATGTTAAATCTTTATTTCCATGCTGCCAAACAGGAAAAGGTTTTTGTTACCATTCCTTCTAATGAAGTTATAGGCGATTTTAGAACAAGTAGTTAGTCAGGGAAAAGAAAAAATATGATAGCATGCCTTGGGGTTAGAATGTTGAGTGTATGATCCATTGGTTCTCAAGTCAAGAATGTGCTCAGCCGGTGGGTCTGTGGTTTTGTAAAACAATATGATAGCAAGCCTTGGGATTGGAATGTTGAGTCAACTGAATAATAAATGAGAGAAATTGTATGATCCACTGGTTTGGTTCTCAGCTCGAGGATGTGTTCAGCTAGTGGGTCTGTGGTTTTGTGATCTGGGTCTTTGATCTGATCTACAAGAAAGCCCTAAAGATCTGCACTATCTGATAAACTTAACCATTATATTGATTGTCGGGAAAGAGATGGTTAATAATGAATAATGTAATGTCCCAATGCCACATAGAAAGGCTCTGTATTGGAGGGCTATGATTTTCCGATCTGGGATATTTTCAGGCAGTTTGTCAGCATCAGAAAATATCAGATCAACAGCTCAGATCATGAACCATGGGACCAACATGCACAAACTCAAGACCCAATGATGCTATGTATTTTCTCATGTCTATGATCATATCATTACAGTTAATAGGAGAGAGGCTAATCTTGTCTTATCTGGTCTTGAACAGGATGTGACTTATCCGGAGTAAATCTACTGAGGAACCCAACAACAACGGTGGATATAAGCCGAGCGCGAGACTGTTACCTTCAAAGGATGGACATTGATTTTCTTTTAAATCTTTATGTAATTATTGCCTTTTGGGTGCCTATATTTTTTTATTTTTATTTTTGTATTCGAGTTACTCTTGGATCTTTTTTCATTTTACTTGAATCTGATGAATGCTCTCCAAGATGGCATTTTGCTTTGGATCCTTGAAAGGAGTTAAAAACACATTTGTTCTTTTCATATTGTGAGAGTTTTGACTTGCAGGCTTATATAAAAACAAAGGTTTCTTCTATTTTCAAAAGGTAAATTATATATGGCAATGTGATGTGATATAGAGGTTGGTGATTGGGCTTTCGCGCCATGTTTCAAGTGTGACAACTTTGGGTGTTATTCTATCTTCACGCACTCCGCAGGTGTTGAAGATTCAATCCAATCATCTAGCAGACCTTAAGCTTAGTCTCAAGGGCCCTTTTTATCTACAAACAATGCAGGTAACTCCCTCTGTTGGAATATTAGAAAAATAACCTTTGTTCTCTGCTCTTCTTTTGGGAGTGTATTTATGTCCGACCAGGTTCGAACCAGGAACTCCTTAAGTTGCAGTCAATGTTCACTGATCAAAACATCAACATTAATTTACTAAATAAAGCATTTTAATGATTATAAAATAACAAAACTATGCCAAGAGTCTTCTTGGAATAGAACAAAAGGTGGAGATAACTGCTCACACAAATTTGTATAGTGGACAGTTCTCTGCTTGTTTCTCTAAATCCAAAAGGCTCCCAGGATTAAAAAAAAGAAGTGAAGAGCCTTTTGGTATATTAAAAATATCTATACACCTCCTACATTTTTATTTTTATTTTGGTTCCTGAGGTACTATGAAGGTTAGGGTATCTTCAAGTCCTTGGGAGTGTCAACAATTATCTTAAGATAAGAAAATTATTAAGGACCCCTTTGTTTGATCGACAATGAATTTCTAGGATTTTGAGTAAATTCCTTTATGTGAATGTGCTATAAGTGAAATACTAATGGGAATTGCATATGTTGGAAGTTTTTTATAGCAATTTTAGTCGATGGAGTATTTGGAATTCCTTGTCTGATTGCTATAATTCTAAAAATTCAACCCTTTGAAATGTGACTTTTGAACGTTCAAATTGTGCAAATTCCAACTCTTTGAATGTTAAGGTGTAAAGGAGGATTTGGGGAATTTCCTGTGAGATAGCATTTGGAGAATTCAAAATATATCGATTCTCTAAATTCCGGCAACCAAACAGGCCTCAACATTTGCTTGTATGATTTTTACACTGTAGGAAAATGCGTAATCTAAGCTCCAGTGGCAATTTGTGGTGGAAGGTTATTCACATAGTTCTAAAGCTAAACACTCCATGACGTTTATATATTATTGTATATTGCATATGGTTCACCAATATTTATTTTTTATCAAGCTTTTAAAGTTAAATTTACATTTTGTTCCATCCAATGCCATTATAACTGCTGTTCTGTTGATATTTTTGCAGTATACAGTAGTATTGATATTGATGGATTGACAAGTTAAATAAATAAAAGGCAGCCTCCACATTTTAGTGGTCCCTTCTTGAAAGTGCAACATCATTAACTCTTTCTAGTGTTCCTTGAACAAGCACTGAGGGTTTGGTTCACAAGAAGAATCTATAATTGAAATTTGGTTGTCTGAGAATTTTGAATGTATTATCATATTCTGTCCTTTGAATTTTCTAGATTATGAAAATCACAGTAGTAAAGTGGCAAGATATCTTTCCAAATATTCCAACTTTATAGAAGTTTAAATGTTTCTTTTTGGAGATTGGAATTTGAAAATTCTATTTATAATTTCTAGAATTTTTTTGAGGCAGCCTATTTGTTTATTACATGGGAGGAGTAGGGATAAAAAACAAGTATAAAATTAAATAGAAGTGGGGTTAGAGTTAAAAATCACAATAATTTATCCAGGTTGAGGAGAGTAAAACAAATTGGCATAAAGTGGGGTAAAATACCCTTTTTCACGTCACGCAAAGAGTTTACTCTCCCCTCCCCTTTTTCATCCAAATACCCATTAAGCAAGGCTTTATGTTACACCTACTTTACTGTCATTTTACTTTTTCTATCTAAACACCATTAAGTAATACTTTGTGTTACATCAATCAATCTCCTACTATGTAAGCAGAGCAATTTTTACCTACGAGACTCCTAGACAACAAGCATATGGAAATTTCAGTGAAAGCCTCTAATGTGTAGGGGTTCAATGTAAAATAAAGACTTTCCTAATTATTTTAGCGTCTTGGATGGGATGATTGGAAATGCTCAATGAGCTTGAGTGCTTGTAGACGGCTAAATTCTAAAGCTATCTTGTATTTGTGAGAGCGAAACTATTTTACAAGTTTTAGAAATACGTCCGTAAAGAAACTGAAAAATGTAAAGACCTTGCAGTAAAAATTATTGAAAGCCAAAATTCTGCCAAGACCGCTTTTACAGTTCACACTCACTGCCCCAGTGATTGCTACTGCTAATGCTCATCCCCAATGTGTTGCTATCAATACCAACTCAACTATGATCAGTATCAATGAAATGAAAGTCATGGTTCTTATTAGATGGATCATTTCCATTGGCAAGACTTCTGCATCAGATGCTTCATGTTTTGAATTTTGACTCTGAACTTTGGTTTATGCCTGGTAATAACATCGGATCAATGGCTTAAGAGAATGTTTGCTTGCATAGAATACTTAGAATTCATGGTTGATGAGCTCCATCGGATAAGGGGTGGAGAACATGAGTTGAGGGGTGAAAGATATGTGGTAGGCATGTATATGAGACGTTGACTTTGTACGATTTTAATTACTAAGGTGATGTTCGGGGTATTAGGGTATTCATTTCCCATCATTTGTTGACTTTTCATTTTTAACCACATACAAAAAAATTAAAATCACTAGGGACCTTTAATTGTTTGCGTTAGAATACATGGATTTCATATCGTAGGTGGCTGAAAATAAATATCAGATGTGAATTTTCAAAAATGAGTATCAAATAACTTTTTTTTTTTAATGGAAACAGAATCAAAGAAAGATGGAAAATAAATACCTAATTATTGCTGTAATAATCCAAAACATAAGAAACTAAATACTAGCTGTCACCCTAATAATGAACATGAACATGAGCACGTTATTTCCTATCCAATATTCCAAATGCCCAAAGATTAAATATATATATATATATATATATACATTTGTTGTATCTCCATCTCGCGTATAAATTACATTGAGAATTTAAATAAATGAAAATTTGTACCTTTACTTTTTAGATGTAGTTCATGTCATAGTCTGCTATATATATTTTCCCCTTTTCGAACAAATCTTGATATTTAGTATTTTAAGAATGCTTCTGATGATATAATTTACTTATTTTTAATTTATATTCTTTGCAAAAATATATCAAAGAAAACTATATATTTTTATATTACAAATATTTTAGTCATCTTTAAGAATTTGTAAAATTTATAAATATATCCAATTTAAATTTGGACCCAAGCTTAATGTGGGCCTTTTTGCTTAAACTATATTTGCAACAATATGCTAGAAAGAGAAGTATAACTCCATATATGTTTCATCTGCGCCTGTAGTTTAGTGTTACACGCAGCAAATAAAAGGAAAACTTGCCTTATAATGGGCCCAATTTCAAATTTCAAATAGTGCAACATCAATGACTGGTGTTGCATATAGCTATCTAATCATGTGAGCATTCAAAGTCTCTAGTTTCTGAACAAAGTGAGTAAAAAACAAATTTTGAAATTGATATTTGAATCCGAGCATATAAGATCCTAAAGATTCAAATCTGTATGCTTTTATGTTTCAATCTGAAAATAAATATGTTTCACTTGTACTTTCTTTTTATACCAGCACATGAAGAGCCGTTTATTTCATGAGTCCCAATGTTCTGTCCATTTAGATTTTTTCTTATTTCATTATCAAATGAGCACCAACAAGTACAAATCTGTTTAATAAAATCAGGAATAGAAAACCACCAAACCTCCGTACTATCGGTAAATTGAGCATGCATAACTAATTTATGAGCAACAACATTACCACTTCTTCCCACATGAACAGCTTGGCAGTTGTTAAAAAGTTTCATCATACCTATCGCTTCTTCAAATAAATGGCCTCGTCTAGATAAGTTGGGCGTAGATGAATTAAGGGCATTGATCGTCCAAAGTGAATCTCCCTCGATGATAATATTCTGCACCCCAATGTTGCATACCATTTGAATCTCCCCCGCAAACAGCCAAAGCTTCAATGTCATGTGCCTCATTTACTAGCTTTTCAGCTTTGCTCATTGGCATAATGACCCATCTCATCTCTTAATACTGCTCCCACTCCGGCTTTCGCTTGTTCTTCAAATATAGCTCCATCAAAATTTAGATGTTAGCTTTTATACATTTAAACAAATCATTTTGAAGGCCTCTTATCCAATCATACTAATACATTTCACATCGTATTTCATATTTGTATTGAAACTAAATATCTCCTTTATTTTTCAATTGGTTAAAACAAACTTAGATTCAGTCTTTCAGACCCACCATGGTTCTATCCAAGATTTGGCTCATTTTATATTTCTTTTTAATTATCCATCTTGTCAAATCAATAAGAAGAATTCCACTTCAATCAAAATTACACCCCGTATCCTTACATTGATCATGCATTTTAGATGTGTTCAATGCAACAGTGATGAAAGGGTAACTCGCTAGTGATTACGTGTCATTTTGGATATAAAAGGTGGACAAGCCCAAATTGATTTATATAGACATTTCATAAATCTCGTAGGGCACATTTGGTAACCATTCTTGTTATGCTCCAAAATCCTCTATTCAAAAAATTCTTTTATATCCTTTAGAACCAAGCCGATAATCTCGGTCGATAATTTATTAGGGAAAGAATCCTATCAATCCCACAAGCCAATAATTTCGGACGGGAATTTATTAGGGAAATAATTCTATCAATCCAACTGGAGTAAATCCCGATGAATCTATATATGTGTGTGTATATATATATACTATATGCCATCCAATGAATCTACATTTCTTACAATCCATGAAGGCATTCTCTTCTTTTTTTTTTTTTTTTCTTTTATTATGTAGGTTTCCTCATTTTATAGTCCTGTACACTTTCTCATATAGAAGGAAACCCTTGGTGCAAAAAAATTAGAATCCATGTAATCTCCTAGTTATAATTTTATAATGTATAAGAGTAGTAGAGCAACCATGGCACTTTTACTTTTTATGTGAGAGGGTTCTTCAAAAGCCAAAGGAAGGAAACAGGATCAGGGCTTCTCTTTCCATCCATCCATCCATCTTCTCCTACTCGGATCTAACGAAATCTGTAAGATTTATTTTCTTCTCTTCGATCAGCATCTACTACGCAACAAAGCTTCGAAATCGAATCCTTTTTGCTGTATCTTCCATACAAATCGGTAAACGAATTGCTCCAAATTTCTTCCTTTTTTTTTGTTTGTCCCGCGAGATGTTGATTTAGGGCCTGTTTGCTTGAGGGAATTCCTTGCAGGAATTTCGATCGACTGTCGGTGATTTCTGCTGAAATTCCTGTCCGGAATTCCTTGTGTATCTGGAAAAGAAATGATTTTTTTTCTTTGGGGTAATCAGAAATTTGAGATGAAGGGGTTTTTCTTATTTTTTGATTTGGTTGATGATCTGGGGTGTGATATGATATATAACCCTTGATTGGGTCTCTTGATTTTGATATGTTTTTGGATTGATAGTATCATGATCTTTCTACTTGCCTCGGATCTTGAGAGTTGCGTGTTTTAGATCATCTGAATATGCAGATTTACTGGTGATTTAATGCCTGATTTGATCAGGTGGTGTGCAGGATAGGCCCGTACTGCACTTTTATCCAACTGGGTAACTGGCGAGATGTCGAGGCTGAATGTTTGCGGCAAAGTAGTAGATGGAGTTGAGTTATTAAAGAGGAGACACTGGCCTTGGCGCTTAGATGTATGGCCATTTGCCATTTTTTATGCTATTTGGCTTTTGGGTGTTGTTCCTAGCATAGAGTTTGGTGATGCCATAATAGTTCTTGGTGGGCTGGCTGTCGTTCACATTCTGGTGCTTCTTTTCACCGCTTGGTCAGTGGATTTCAGATGCTTTGTCCAGTTTAGTAAGGTAAGCAATGGATTGGCATCCTGAGCAAGATTATGTTTCCATCACTACCTGCTTTGTGTGTGCTTCACTGATTATGCTGACTAAATTTTGTTTGTGGCATTTGCTTAGATGCCTTAATTCTTCTCTTGATTGCATTCATCTCATATAGTCACGGTTGGGTTTCGCTTGCATTACATGCTTGATGTTTAAGCTTTCTATCCATATTTCTTATATTCTTTTTTGGGAACCTAAGTATGCTGTTTATAATTGTATGATTCTGGTATGTGTGCATTTTGATGATTGACAAGCCACATTTTCATGCTGGCACCTCAGCATGTATAACATTCATCTATACAGGAATCAAGAATCAGGAGCGATTGTGATGTATTACCATGCAGATGATAAACTTTGTAGTAGTTGATTTACCCGTATGAGAAAGGTACTCTTGACATATAACGGCAGCATGACAAAACCAACACTCCAAAAATAATTTGCTTCTCTCCCTGCTGCATGAATATTAATACCTTTGTCAAGGATATTGTTGTTGATGTGTATGTAATATATGAGCAAAAGCACTGATTTTTGTAGGGAAATTTCCAAAGAGAAAATAAGTAATTCAGAGGGCTCCCACAAAAGAAAGAAAGAAAGAAAGAAAGAGATAAAAAGAAAAAGATCTATTACAGTATACATTGCAGCTCAAGGTTTCCTTTGATCGATAGAAAAATGAAACAGACGTTAAACCTGTGAAAATGATACTCTTTTATTTATTTATTTATGCAACTGTTTTTGGAATCTCCTAATTCACTCGGTGAATTTAAATTATTATTCAAATGGGAGAGGGTATTTTTTCAGTTGTGGTAGTTTGGCCTTTTCATCAAGGTTTTTGTATCATTGAGGATTTAGATTGCATATTGTATTAGAGGCTTTTTTTTTTTTTACAAAGGAACCCCTCTGTTTTTCAAAAACCTCAAAAAAGCCCTATATTTTAGGTTTTTACTTAAACCCCGCTTGACTCACGGTGAAGGAAAGGAAAAGCAACTTAAACCGTTTCCCCTACTTAAACCCCACTTGACTTACGGTGAAGGAAAGGAAAAGCAACTTAAACTGTTTCCCCTATTTTTCTTTCTCTTTTTTTTTTACTGTTCTATCCGTCACTTATAGTAAAATGGCATAAACACATTCGCCCTTAACCTCCTTGCTCTTCATTTCCAATGAGGAACGACTGTGTGAGATAATGGGTACGATACTTCCATGGACATGAGAGATGGGGTTTGTCTGAGTGATGGGTTCTATTGTATGGCCAGTATGGGTGATAACTGAGGTGGGTTGCAAGTTCAGATGGGTTGAGTTGGGCGGTTTCTATGAGTTAGGCTCAGGTGGCTGTGTAGTGGTTTTGCAGAGTTGGCTATACAAAGTGGACTGATCATTGAAGTGGGTAGGCTGTGGTGATGATGTAAAGATCAATTGGGTTGGGTGAGAGAGAGAGAGAGATGGAGCTGAGTGGGGTAATGGAGAGATGGTGTGTGCATGTGTAGATCGAGAGTTGCAAGTGACTTGTTGGCAAAGAGGCAGGTTGTGTTTGTTTGGAAGGAAAAGTGGGAGATGGAAGAAAGACAGGTAGGTGTGAATGGCTTGAGATATGGTGAGAATAAAGATGGGCCATGGGCAATGGAAGGATGTGAGGGAGATGGTGACTGGTTGGATGAGGGTGGTGAAGGCTGAGACTTGGGTAATGATTTGGGTATGGGTTCTGGTTGCAGGTTGTTTGGTTTGATGGATTTGAAAGATGGAGATTGATGATGGTTGAAGATGGGTTAGAACATGGAAGTTGCTTGCATTATTTGGTTTGTGGGTTGCTGGAGTTGTTCGGCTGTAGGGAGAGGAGTTTTGTTGGGGTCGTTTGGCTAGGAGGACGAGCAGGACTTAGGTTGGCTGGAAGATGAAGAAGATGGGTTCTGTTTCTGGGTTCGATGTTTGTGTAAGCAGGGCGTACAGTGGACTTGTTTGGCAGGAATAGGGTGGAGAGTAGGAGAGAGAATGATAGTATCTGGGTACCGTTGTTGGAGCGAAAGTGATGAGAATAGACTTGGCGGGTGCAATCTCAAACATGCCACTGGGTATGAAATGGGAACGAAGAAATGTGATGTTGATTGTTGATTCGTTGTATAGTATGCTACACTGTAGAACGATTCTTTGTTATAAAGTACAGAGGCTATTTGAGTCCTTAATTGAGAAATAGGTGATCCGACTGTCTGGCTCCATTGGTTTATTCTAAATGGATGTATTTTTTTTTTTTACAATGAATGGCAGGTAAAATGGTAAAAAAAAAGAAAAGAAAGCTAAAGAGGTCACATGGTATAATTTACTTTTCCTCTCCTTGACCGTCAATCAAGGGGGGTTTTTAGTAAAAACCCAAAATACAGGGGCCTTTTTGTAAAAAACTCTATTTTGTATTATTGCTGGTGACTCTCCAAAGTGCGTCAGAGAAGGCAATCCAAGTGTATCTAAGAGGGCTTGCTCCTTGGATGGAGCAGAAAATTCATCTGTGTGTGCATCATGCTTAGTGGGGGGTCACTGCAGGTGCTGATACACATCCTAAGCAAGGGGTCATCCAGCTGTGTCTTGTTGTCAATGTTGTAACTTCAAATTCTTCTAATAGATTTTACTTTTCTGATAAAATATGAATAAGAGAAAATATCATCACTAGTTGTTGGGTTGGAGAAAAAAATTAAAACAAAAATGTCACTTATTACTGTTTTCCCTTCTAGGGATGAGGCAGGTTGACCAATAAGCATATATATCAGAGTGTGAGACCTTTCTGGCGATCCCTTCTTTTTTTTTTTTTTTTTTGTTTTTTTTTTTTTTTTTTTTTTTTTTTTTTTTTTGTGTTTTTTTTAATAAGGTAGAGGTAGCTTTTAACTGTTCTCAACTCTTAGTATTTCTCATTGTATTTTGCTTTAGTTTTCATCCATCTTCTGATTTTGCAGGTGAAGGATATACACCATGCAGATGCATGTAAGATAATTCCTGCCAAGTTCTCTGGGTCAAAAGAAACTGTACCTCTTCATTTCCGTAGACCAGTAAGTGCTATTCTCCTATCAAGTCTCAATAACTCATATTTCTAGAGATGTGTGTGTTACTGTATTTGAAGCTTTATTGTAGGCTCTTTCTGTTGAGGGATTTTCTCCTACCAGCGTCCGTAGGAAGCCTATGCATGAGATTCACTGGCATGTCCTATGGAAGCCCACAGGAGAAAATTCTGCTTTTTTGGTATTATATTAATTGATGCCACTAGTGATGCATCGAGAGAAACTCTTAAACTGTGATAGTGTTTCTTTAACTGGATATGACCGCTTTTTACAATTGATGTTACATCAATCTATTATTGATATATTTATATAGATCCAAAAGAGAAGATATCAGAGTAATTTACTGATGAAAAAAAGAGAGGTGGGAATGGGAAAGCAGATATTCCTTTTTACTAACATGTTTGAGACCCTAGCGGCCTGTGTGTGTACTTGGTATTGAATTCCTGGGAATTTATAGTAGAATGGGTTCTAACAAGGGAATATTGAAGAGGTGAGAGGTGAAGAATATAAGGTGGGAGATGTAGATGGGACTCTTGAGTCTTGACTTTCCTAGAATTTGATTTGCTAGGGCAATGGCTGGGTAATCAGTTTCACCAAAGGGAGGTGATTTGATGTAATTTGAGGATCTTTACTTTTAATTTTTATTAAACTTTAGCCACTTTGATGGGAAGAAATTCTTAGAACTGTTAGGAATGCAATTCATGCGAACAAATGGTCTCTAGATTTGCATGCCTCCATTTGGTTGCCATGCCATATATTGGGTGTTTGATCCAGATGGTGGTAAATGTTTGTGGTGGTGTTACATTTGATGAAATTGCAGGAGCTGGTTCCATTCATCCAGGGGGAGAATGATTATGACTTTGCACATGTTCGGTGTTTCAGTTTTTCAGATGTGCTGGTATGGGTCAAATCAATTTGGGTATGGGTAGTGGCTTGGGTTGATCTAGATCAAAATTAAGGAAGCTGTGTTGATCAGGCTAAGTTCAAAGTCATATCCCACTACTATAATGGTCAACTAAAACAAAGGAATTGACATCAGTGAACAACGGAATCCAGCAAGCAGTTAATGGATATCCGGCAGGTTCATTAGAATTTCATCTAGTCATAAGACTGATCAATAACACATCCATCTAGTTCTGTCAAACTAGGTCGTCCAAACTCCAAACCACAAGCTACAGACAAACTATCATCAATCAGAACGAGACTGACTCAACATATTAAATTGGAATTTAACTCAGCCACAGTAGTTCTTGTAAATAAGCTTCACACAAACAAGAGACTATGACTTTTGGTCTATTACCATCCACATGTATATTGGGCAGGAGGTGACCTGAGGATTCAGCTAGGTACAGCACAATACTATCTTTCCCCAAATATAGGTCCCACACTGTGTGTGCTTATCCATTTGAATGGCAGAGGGTCAGCAGATCAAACAATCTCAATCAGCTGCTTCAGTTGTGGTCTCATTCCATATCAGTGTGATGGCACAAACAGCAAACATTTCAATTGCAGCAAGCAGCAGCAGCAAGAAACAAGGAAGAAGCAGAAAGGTTCGAAAGGAGGGCCTCTTTATTAGGGTGGGAGTATCAATTAAAGATTGCAATTAGAGAGGGTTCAGATTCTTTGTAGTCCAAGTCAGTGGCCAAAAGGTCAATATATATGCTTATAATTCGAAGAAATTAATAAAAAAAAGGCGTCTTTCCTCTTTGAACTATAGTGTTTCTCTTTGGGCATGCTACCTTCATATAACTCCATGGGCTGCCGATGATGATACCCCAAAGTTTTGAAGTTCACAAAGACCGATGACTCCAGTCCTCCAATCCTACAATATCAATGCATGTGCTTTTGGAGTTTAAGATATGCAGAATTTGTATGTAGGATGTAGCTGCAGATCATCTTTGTTGCTTGCTATTTTAGGAGATTCTTCTTCACAATTTTAATTTTAGTAGTAGTAACATCTTTTATGGCTAGTTTGTCTTTTGCTAAACCGCTAAACCTCTCATATTTCATGAATCTCTGATAGTCCATGGAAAGGAATCTCCTAGGATCTTTTTTTCTTTTTTTAATGGTAACTGATTAATTTATAAAGCTGAATAATAGTACAGAGCCAAATAGGCCTATTCGAAAGAGACACAACTGCTAGAGTGCAATAGCATCACCATTCCAGCAACATTTCTAAAAATCTGGCCTGAAACACCTATAAACTGGTTTATTGAGGTTACATTTAAATAACCAAAGATTGAGTGTCAGTTGCACTTGCAAGATCAAATGCTGGAGCAGACATGTTTTGGAATGTCCGCCTTTTTTTTCTTCTTTTCTTTTCTAGCCAAATCAACCGCACGATAGCAACAGACTGGGAAGAATTTATCTTCTACAACAACAGCTATTGCACCAATTCTTTAAAAGGGCTTTTAACATTTGGTGCATCACCCACATAATTTTAATTAGCTGGGGAGTGAATAACTTTAAACTGAAAGAGCAATATGGGATGGGAAACGAATAGAAAAATGTGATACCTCCATCTTCGTCAAACAATATGCCTGCACTCATGATGCAGGCCAGCTCCATGATCGGCCAACCACTGGGCCCAAGCCCACTAAAGTCCATAAAGAGAATCTTCAGATCATGCAAGACTTTCCCTATTTTCTATTAGTAGCTGAATTTTAATGATAGTTATGAGATTCATTAGAAAGTTTTATCTGATTTGATTTAGAGTTTATTTTTATCAGGATTGTTTCCAAGTAGATTAGGGTTAGAGTCTTTATAGAGAAATGCAATTCCTCTCATTTGATAAGTTGATTGATAATAAAATTTCTCCCTTGAGTTGTTTTCTCTTGTTTGTATGTCTTTGGTGTGAGACCAAGACGATTTGGATCCCATGGATCCCTATCCCTAAGCCTTTGGCTTGAGAGTAGCCCGTTGGCTATTCTTCCCAATATTGCGTTTGCTTTTGCTTGGCTTTTGCACTGTATCAGTTGGTCAATGGTTAGGATTTTGTGCAAGGTATCTGTCCAACAAAAAGGAAGCTCTTGGGAATTGGGATAAGCTTTTCAGAAGATGAAGCTTCTTTGCATGTGTCGGGAGTCTTACGCTCTCTCTCATATTCAAACCATCTTTTGATAGATAAGGGGTCTTATGAAATTAATATGAAGCTTCTTTGGATGTGTTGGGAGTTTCACTCTCTCATATTCAAACCATCTTTTAATAGATAGGGGGTCTTTTAAAGTTTTCTTTTCATTTTTGTTGAATGTTGATCATTAATATTCCACTTTGATCTGTTCTTATAATTTTCTTTGTTCCTTCTAGCTCTGTTTTTATGTAATCCATAGTTCTTGCACGTTATTTTTTTTTTATTTAACAAAAGATTTATGATATTATTTACAACTTGAATTCATGTTGGAGTTTCGTTTGGACATATTATTGCCTTTTCCATTTGTCATGTTTTAGATTTGATGAGATCTGTGATTTCTTTGGTTTGGTGTTTAATGGTATGATCATACGAGATTCAATGTTAAGTAAATGAATGGATTTGCATTTCTGCAGTCAGTAGGGTCATCAGTGCCTTCAGGAGTAGATGCACAGGAGATTTATTTTGATTTTAGAAAGCAACGCTTCATTTTTTCAAAAGAGAAGGAAACCTTTTGCAAGCTTCCTTATCCATTGAAAGAAACATTTGGTTTTTATCTCAAAAATACTGGCCATGGTTCAGAAGCTAAGGTTGCTGCTGCTACTGAGAAGTGGGGACGAAATGCGTAAGTTCTCCTTCTCCTGTTTCAGGTTCTTACTTTAGAGGTTACAGTTTTCGAAACTGTTTTATGTGCAATGTAATGTAGTCTAAATATAACACATAATGAGTGTTTCGGTTAAACTCTACCTCCCTCTTCCTTCCTTTTATGAAGGAATTTGCCTCTTGTTTATGAGAATTGATTATGATGGTGCAAGTATGGAGACATCTGTATTTTCTCCGCAATTTTATGAAGTAGGTCCCCCATCCCACCTAACACTTGAGAAACTGATTGGACATCAACCTCCTTGCATGATAGGTAACTTCCTTGGGTTCCACTCTCTGAGCATATTAACCCATATATTTTCCCTCCTTTGGTCGTGTTTCAGTGGTTAATCCATCATGAATATCACTCTGATCACAGTGATAGTTAGGGCTAATACCATTAATGGGAGGTTGATATGCAGTGGGTTTGCCCCACTGTTAGGAGGACCTCAATGTATGGATAGGAGACACCAGTGAGGGAGAGAGGGAGATCCTATTTAATTATTCATCCATGTCCCACACACACACATGCGCGTGCATACAAAAAGAGCTATTTAATTACTCATCCATTTCTTCCACACAGACACACACAAAAGGAGCTTCTCTTCTCATTTCAATTGCATCAGTTCAGTTATAGTTCTCGATTTTAATAATTAAAAATCTGTCTCCTGATGCACCCCCACCCCCACCCCCATCCTTTTGAGGATTGAAGGACTTATATCTGTGGTGCAGATTTGAATATCCTCAACCCACATTTCAGAAATTGATGAAAGAGCACTGTATGGAGCCATTTTTTGTATTCCAGGTTTGTCATGACCCCATTTTTTTGCTGTTCAACTTTGCAACTCTATGTTGGTGTTTACTGTGTTTATTCATGTTTTAATGTGAGAGTAATCTTTTAGGTCTTCTGTGTGGGACTCTGGTGTTTGGATGAATATTGGTACTACAGTTTGTTCACCCTTTTCATGCTATTTCTGTTTGAGTCAACGATGGCAAAAAGTCGGTTAAAAACACTTACTGAGCTTAGGCGTGTCAGAGTGGATAATCAGACACTGATGGTGCATCGTTGTGGGAAGTATGTTGCCACTATTCCAGTTAATGATTTTTTTTTTTTTTTAAATTTGTTAATTTTTTTAATAAGATGTAATGCTTTAAGCAGTCTCTACTAAAAATGGTTGGTTGTAGGTGGGTAAAACTCTCTGGAACAGATCTTCTCCCTGGAGATGTTGTTTCCATTGGGCGTTCATCTGGTCCAAATGGCGAAGATAAGACTGTTCCAGCAGACATGCTTATTTTAGCTGGAAGTGCAATTGTCAATGAGGCGATTCTCACAGGCGAGTCTACTCCTCAGTGGAAGGTGGTTCTCTTACCTAGTTATTCTTGATTATTGTTGGGGTATGTGTATTTGACTTGCTAAAGGAGTGCAATCCAGAGTCCAATGTATGAAACCATCCGTACCAGTGAGTTGGCTACTATGAACCGTGCTTCCCTTAATACTGTGTTCTCTCCTTAAAAGAGAAGAAAGTGACTCGTTTGAGTGCCTCCCCTCCCACCTCTTTATCTCCTCCTCTCTTCAACTGAACTGTTAGAAGAATTGTTGTCCTCTGATGTCAGAATAAAAAGGAAAAACTGGCTTATATGTGCATTTGTGAAGGCTTAGCGATGGGTGCATTAAGACTTCATTATTCTTCTTCTTGATGAAGCACACACAAAATTTTTTTTTACGGGGTCCTGCATGACGAACGGCACCAATGCACTGGAGAAAATCGTCCATTTAACAAATGACTACAATAACCCTAAAACAAAATTTGTTGTCATGACTTTGCAAAACTTTTCCAAGTCGCAGGATCTTGGGTCCATTAGAAGGTCATTGGATAAGCGCTCCAACATTACTAATTTTGTGCCATACTGACATTGGGTGCAAAATATTGCCCAAAATTAAATGATCAAAACAAAGTTTCATTATCAACTGATGCTCCCTATTAGAAAGAACTTAAAGGGCTCTAAAGCTATGTTACTAACAGTAACAAACAAACATGTTGTGTAGGGAGCTCACTGACTTCCCTCCATCTTGATAGGTCTTGGATTTACTGTCAATTTCGAGTGACTTTTGACATTGCTGTTTGAGCTTGCTGTTATTTATGCCTTTGGATGCTGTTGAAGTCTCACTTTCCATACTGTCCATCATTTAACTTTGTGGGCGAACATAGATTCTAAAGTTTGTCTAATTGTTTTCATGCCAGTGAAAATCTTAGTGAACCTGTTAATTTGAAAATCTCGGTGCTTATGTACTTGTAATTGTCTTCTAGAATGAACGTCTAATTGCAGAAGAAATGATGTTGACCTTCATATTTTTTTTTTTCAAAATCTTTTTTCTCCTCTTAATTCAGTAATTCTTTGGTTCTTGATCAGGTTTCTATCACAGGTAGGGGGATAGAGGAAAAGCTATCAGCCAAGCGAGATAAAAGCCATATTCTGTTTGGTGGGACAAAGATATTGCAGCACACTCCAGATAAGGTAACTAAAGTCTAAAGTTATAGCTGTGTAATCACTAAAAAAAACAGAGTAGAAAAGTTATAGCTGTGTTTTTTGTGACTCTACTGCATATCGAACTTGCTTTTATACTGCATAGCTAACATGCTTTTACCTTATTGGATTCAGTTGGTTCATCTAAAAACACCAGATGGGGGTTGCTTAGCTGTTGTTCTACGGACTGGGTTTGAGACTAGTCAAGGAAAATTGATGCGAACAATTTTATTTTCCACTGAGAGGGTAATTACCTTCTAATCTCAAGTTAGGAGTTGGTTATTGGGGGATAAACTACAGATGTTCTTTTTGTTTTTTCTTTCAAATTTTTGATCTGTGAGAGTAATGTATTAATTATAATAAAAAATGTTACAGTATGCAATCTATTAGATGTTAGATATACCTGTACCCTTTTGCTTCCCTCCTATTTACATCACTAGCTTCTTACATATTTTCCCACATTACAAGAAGCCTCTATACAAAATTTATCTCCACGTATCTCTCTTTATTCCTGCCTTGTAGTGCCTTTTCTTTTGGGCTCCTATGCATGTGACAAAATGAGATGCCAACAATTTCCACAAAGCTTCGACTTCTGCCATTATTGTAGGCAAATTTCCATGGAGAGGAGGAAGTTAGTCTTCTTTGATGTATAACGTGCGAGAAAAGTACCTCTTGAATATCCTCAATGCCTCCCTTATGCCAAAAGTTCTGCCTCACTTGAATTCTTTATTCTATTGGGGGCTAGAAAAATCAGCGAATACTGCCTCATTGAGTGTAAAATTCCTCCCATCCACGCTAGCATTGGTTTCCCCCTTGCCTTTTTATCTACATTAAATTTGAAGACTCCTAAAGCTGGTGGAGTCCAACTTGTTAAAGTTTTGACTTTGGCACCAATTCAACCTGTAGCAAGTTCCAATTTTTTTTTTTTTTTGCTAGCGGAGGTTTCCCAACCCTTTGGGCTGGACTAATCCCTCCGGCCCAGAGAGAAGCCGGGTAAAACTCCTATGGCCCCCAGGTGGTAGCACAAGTAAACTCAACATTCGGTTCCTGAAGTGGAGGGAACCGGGGGTCGATACCGAGACCTCTAGCTCCAAAAGAGGGAGGAACCATGGTCCTGACCACTCGGCCAAGTTCCCATTGGTTGAAAAAATGTCTGAAATGAATATACCTCTGAATTCTTTCCTGGTGGACAGCTTGAAGCTTCACTGAACTTGCATGTCCAGAATGTCTCTTTGTCTGAACTCGACTTATTTGAAAAGACCCTTTCGTTTCAATCTTTATAAATGGACCATGATATTGCCACCTACTTACCAGACAACTCTTCCTTTTAGTTGAAGAACCTCCCCCAATTTAAATTAGAGCTGGTCTAGGTTGTTATGTGTGAAGTTAATCATGTAGCTCAATTTGGGTGCAGTTAAGTTGATGGTGCATCGACTGAATTTGTATATTAGGCCATCTCTGTGCCCTCTGTAGAGTTCTATATTTATCTTGACTTATAAAGGTCTGAGTTACTAAAGGAACATGCTAAGAGAAAAACCTCAATCTGTTTCGTATTCCAGGTTACTGCAAACAGCTGGGAGAGTGGGCTATTCATTCTTTTCCTGGTTGTCTTTGCTGTCATTGCTGCTGGTTATGTGCTTAAAAAGGTAATGTCAGACTATTGTTATGCAGAAGAGCTGTCAGCACTTTGTGTGGAGCAGAGATCTGGGTTGTACTTTGATATTAAAAATGATTATTTCTCTGCCCTAGAGTTGTTGCCTTTTACAGTTTGATATGATAGGCATTGTCTATTTCTTTCATTCGTGTGTTGTTGTCACTACTCACTAGAAGCACATATTTCTGATGTAGGGGTTGGAGGACCCAACAAGGAGCAAATACAAGCTTTTCTTGAGCTGTTCATTAATTATTACTTCTGTCATCCCCCCTGAGCTTCCAATGGAGCTGTCAATAGCTGTTAATACATCTTTAATTGCACTAGCACGACGTGGAATATTTTGCACAGAGCCATTCCGAATTCCCTTTGCTGGAAAGGTTTGTAATCATAATTTTTTTTTTTTTTTGGTATACAATCATAATTGCTATTAAGAACCATTGTATCCAGTTTCTCAATTGTTGTTCTATTGCCTTTACTCAGCTGTGCCATTTTAGGTTTATGACAGTGTATTCTCTGCAGGTGGATATATGTTGTTTTGACAAGACTGGAACTCTTACATCAGATGACATGGTAGGAAGCTGAAAGCACACAAACTCATATATTCATCCATCAGTGTTTGATTTGTGAAATTTTGGTTTTATTCCAGGAGTTTCAAGGAGTTGTTGGTTTGAATGATAGCACAGACTTAGAGTCAGACATGACTAAAGCTCCTACCCGAACGGTGGAAATTCTTGCTGCTTGTCATGCCCTTGTGTATGTAGACAACAAATTGGTGCGTTTGTGTCATTTCCTGGTTGAATTCGTACTACAGTGTCTGATTCATTGATTTGGGTTCAACTGTATGATAATACCTATGCCTTGGGCTTATGAATTTTACACTGGAATTTTAAAATTATTTTGGGTTGAAGGTTGGTGATCCTCTTGAAAAGGCTGCTCTTAAAGGAATAGACTGGATATATACATCTGATGAGAAGGCCATGCCTAAGAAGTAAGTAACTTTTTGATGATCCTCTTATTTTTCTTTTTAATTATTTTTGAGAATCCATTATGTATAATGTATAACCAAAGAGCCCAGGTCCATGTAGGATTGTAGGTTGTCTCATGTTTCATTTTAGATTGCAGATTTCTCACGGTGCATTAGAATTCCACTATCTGCGGATTTCCATCTCTGCGGGAGAGAGGAATCCTGCATTCCTACTCCTGACATAGGACATTGAAATCCTCTCTATCAAGGAAAAGCAGGTCATTTTTTTCCTTTTCTGAGTGGAAAATGTGTCGCACCAAACGATTGAAAAAGGGATTGCATGGAAAATTAGAACAATTTTCCTCTCTACCGTGGATTCCTCTTGTTGCACAAACGTACCCTAAAAGAAAAATGGGGTTACTTTTAAACATATTCTGGGTATTGGAGGCATGTTTCAATTGGTTATTTTGCATTTGTCATGTTTGGTCCCTTGTGTAATAGTTAGTTTTTTTTTTTTTTTTGGAATGATCATAGTTAAGTTGTTTGTAGCTTTTGTATGGATATTGTTATCTTAATAAGTTTTTAATTAAAAACGTTGTGGATTTTCCAAGAGAAATCATGTTTCGGGTGTATCGTATTTCAACCGAAAGGTTTCATGATGGGAATTATCTAAAAAGTGACTGCTTGGTGATGATCTGTGAGGATGTTCAAAAGAACTATGTTCTCCACCATTTCTTGTCCTTGCACCTTTATTGATTTCTGACAAACTTTATAGAGCTAGCAAATTTCTTTTCTGCACAAAACTATTTGGTACTCCTATGAAGTCAAATGTTCTGGTTTCTGAAATTGTTCGCCCCCATGATATAATCTTCTCCTCTTTCATTTGAACTGCAGGAGTAGTGGTCATGCTGTGCAGATTATACATAGACACCACTTTGCATCTCATCTAAAACGGATGGCAGTTGTTGTTCGAGTTCGGGAAGAATTTTGTGCTTTTGTTAAGGTTTGTTGATTGCTCTTCTTGTTCTTGCAGAGACTTCACTATGTCCACATCCCATTGGAATTGCAGGACATTTCTTTTTCATATATAACTGCAATTTATGAAAGGGCATGAATGATAAGGTATCAAACATGCAGGAGAGAAGTTACTGAAATTGGCCAATGCCCATAAATATTGGTTTCTGAGTCAATATTTAAGTAATTCAGAATTTGTGTTGGCGAACTTTGGTTGAACTTAGTCAATCATATTTCTTTCCAACAAAAACAGAGGACTTTTCTGAAAATTTTGTTCATGAAAACTGGATCTTGCCAAACAAACATTTAAACCGAGTAATATGCCAGAACACTATCTATTTTCGGGAATAGTGATCCTATAGTAGATCCCCTGGCCCAGAAATAGGGTGTTCTACTCATCTAGTGGACCGCAAATATAAGTTAAATGTGGACTTCTTTGCATTCTTTTCATATCCATTGCTTCTGCACACATGCCCACCTGATGAGTGGCTGGCCCGTTCTTTTGTTCAGGGAATCTATATAGTGACAGAGCTGATGAGTGGATCCTACTTACTTGCCATGCCTTCTTATGAGTAATTGTGGAAATAGGTTCAGCAAAATTTTTCAGTTTAACTAATTGCCTCAGTTGATGGCATAAGGCTCTCAGTCTGTCTCTTTTGATGAAATGTCGTTGGCCCTGAGTTTCTTAATCTTAACAGTTCAGTCTGGATGAAAAAATAATATAAATGAAGCCATTGATCAAGATAGATGATTTTTTTTCTTTCTGCTCTGAATCTGTTATAAAGTTCGCAATGGAAACTGGGTTTTTGATTGCAGGGTGCACCAGAAACGATCCAGGACAGACTTATTGATTTGCCTCCATCATATGTTGAGACATACAAGAAGTATACACGTCAAGGGTCTCGAGTACTAGCTCTTGCATATAAACCTCTCCAAGAAATGGCGGTAAGCATATGGGATTGTGGTGCTTTGAGAACTGAGAAGTATTGCATCCTCGCATGCATGCTGCCTAAAACTTAGGGCATGTGTGGAGACTATAGTCTAATCCAATGAGAGCTAGTTGGGTTAGGTTAGGTCTGGAATGCATAGCTCTAACTTTTAATTTCAACTCTCATAACAAACAACTCGGACTCCTTAGGCTGACACAGAACTGTCCTAACAAACAATTCCCAAGAGAGATTATTACCCAGACCATCATAGCACTCTTAACTAGGAAAAAGATCTCCTGTGCATGGTTCACAACCGAATACAGGAGCAGTGACAGTGACAGAGGCGGCCCCACCCATATGTATGCATCAGAATGGTTCCTGTGCACGGTTCTCATGAGAACTGTGGCAGGAGAATATCTTCCCTCTTAACTAATGGCTCTATGTTGGATGCAACCCTTAAAAAGCCTAGAAATAGCCTTAAGAAGGACCCTCCCTGCCTCCCATACCCAATTATCAAGCTACTGGACTCTATCCCTGCCCTGACTCTGAAACCAAACACTTTACTCAGTACTTCTGTACTGACAATAGATATCCCCAAAACAAGAGATAGTAACCCAACAACCCTACCTTCTATGTATAATCAACCTGTACATTACATGCCTACTCTCTTAAGGCCATAGATTTTTGTTCTTGAGGATACTTTTCTTTAAGTATATACAGGTCTGCCCATTCTTTGGGTCTGGGACTTTTGTCTCGGTGCTCTTTCATTCCAGGATAAGTGGATAACCTCCAAGCAGGCCCCAAGTGTTCTGCTACTTATCAGAATAGAACCCTCCTATTTTTCCTTGTGTAAGGGGTGAGGTTGCACTCATTGTCCATGTACATTATTGGATTCTTCATTGTTATGTGCATGTGGATCTTAATTTACAGTTATTATCTTTCTTACTAGGCCTTTCTGTAACTTTTATCTGGATATAGCTATATTCTGTGGTGGTGTCGATTTCAATTCTGGTTAAATGTCAGGTTAGCGAAGCTAGAAGCTTGGACAGAGATTCAGTGGAGAGCGGACTCGTTTTTGCTGGTTTTTCAGTAAATAATCTATCGTTATTTTGTTTGAAATGCAAATCAGTTTATCAGAAATTAACTAGCCATTGCTGCTTTTAATCTTGAAATACTCAATGTTTTTTTGCAGGTTTTTAACTGTCCTATTCGGGCAGATTCTGCTACTATTTTATCTGAATTGAAAAGATCATCACATGACTTGGTATAATTCAGTTGCCAGTAGTGCATCTTGTGGTTTCCTATTGAAGTTTCAAGAGTGATTCCCTTGACCTGTTGAGATTACACACCTATATATGTGTGTGAGTGTGGGGGTGGAGGGAGTGTATGTGTGTGTAATAGCTATGAATCCTATGATGCTTGGATACAGACACTGATACGGGGATTGGGGATACTATCCCACTTTTGAAAATCTAGGACACGGATATAGATACGGGTGTCCTAATTTCTTTGATATATCACTTTTGAGTCAATGAAATTATCATTGTTTTCATCTCTTTCTAGCACTTTTTATGGTGAGAAGTAAAAATATTAAAAGAACTATATGAAATAAAGGACTTTATAAGAATATTAAAAGAACTATATGAAATAAAGGACTTTATAAGTAGGATAGGTTAAACTTGTTCCCTAGAAGTATCGGTGCAGTATCATGTACCAATGCAAATGTCGTATCGGTCCGATACGGATACGTTGGACTTGTACAAGTATCCGGGTATCATAGGTTAAGAGTAGGGGTGGCGTGGGGGAAACTATTGGCCTTCTTAGCATGCAATTAATTATCTGACAAGATATTTTTCTTGGAATCAGTAGATAGTGAGTGGCTGGAGGAATGGAGTTTGCATTTTTTTTTCAAGAATAATTTGTCTTTGCATACTTCAACCTCTTGAATGTTGCATTAAGGGAAGCTTCCATTTCAGGTTATGATTACTGGAGATCAAGCTCTTACAGCTTGTCATGTGGCAAGCCAAGTTCATATTGTTTCCAAGCCGGCATTGATCCTTGTTCCACGAAAGAGTTGTGAAGGTTTTGAATGGGTTTCACCTGACGAAACTGAGATCACTCCCTACAGGTGCAATATTAGTTATTTCCGCAGAGATTTCTTACTATAGTTTACAGTACTCATTTTTATCTATTAGCTTTAGCCAATTCCTCCTTTAGCAATCTCTCAGAAGTTATGCATAACTTCATTGACTCTTTGAGTCTATTCTCGTACTCATAATTTTGTAATCTAGACCATTGGACTCAGGGCCTCGCTTTGGGTAGACCATGCCCATATGATATTTCTTTTGAACGTAGACCATTCTCATTCTAAAACCATTCTCATTCTAGAACTGTCTATGAACAGGCTGTTAACAGAAGGCTTATGAGCTTATAAAAGTCCAATTGAGTAGGTGTTTTTTGTGTGGCATGTTTATCCACTGTGAAGCCTAACAGATTAATAGTCTAATTACTGAAAAATTCACCTATTTGTACAACTCAAGGATACTGTGCATATTCTATGCCTCAATTACCAGTATTATTATTTCTTTTTCTTTTTTTTTTTTTTTGCCTTTGCATGTGCGCATTTTTCAGTTTTGACTGATCTGTAAGTAGTAACTGATATTGTTGTGGTTGCAGTGAGAATGAAATAGAAGCTCTATCAGATTCCCATGATCTCTGTATTGGTGGGGACTGCTTTGAAATGTTACAACAAACTTCGGCTGTTCTTAAAGTTATCCCATTTATAAAGGTTGGGGCCATCTATCTTTTCAAAAGGCCTTATGTGATATGATGATTTCATTTTACAAAGGTTGTGGTAACAATTATTTCAGGTCTTTGCAAGAGTTGCTCCAGAGCAGAAGGAGCTTATCTTGACCACTTTTAAGACAGTGGGAAGGATGACATTGATGTGTGGAGATGGAACCAATGACGTTGGGGCTCTGAAGCAGGTAGAAACCTTTTAACATATTATTTGTGATAGAGGTTAAGAAATTAGCAACTTAAAACTGATGCTAATTTGTTAAGATAATTACTTTTTTCACCCATCACGGGTGTGGTCAGGTCAATATTGGTAGTCTTAGTTTTCATTTGGTGGGATTTATTATAGGATGGTTCTGGTGGGATTTATATATATATATATATATATATATATATATATATGCATCTTCCTTCCATCCACAGTTGAATTGCTTGGGGTCACCAAATGTGCTGCCACATGTACTATTTGTGGAGCAGAGAATGGTCTGTTCAAAGTCAGCTTTTAAAGTATACCAGCTTGTCTACGCAACTCTTGGAATCCTAAGTTCTCGTGAGCCAACCTAAAGCATATCTGGATAGCACCCCATTACAATTCATCATGCATGCATTGATCTTTAGCAGTAAGAGTTATTTTCTCTGATGTGGAGTTGATGGGATTGGAAGTTATATCCTCAGGAAGTTTTCTGTTTGAACTGTACAAAGTTATTTATCTACCTTTTAGGGCCTGTTAAGAATTTGGACCTGAGTGTGTAGATGGTAGAGGATGTGCATGTGCATCACTGTCCATCCACATTTTGGGGAGACAATTTTGTTTTCCCTATTCCACAAATGGGATAAGGGTGATGCAGGTAATGTTCTACCACAATATGGTTCCTGTATGAGGATAAGGTGAAAGGAGGTGGGGTGGATGGAGGTCCTCTGATCTGCACAAAAGAGAGCATAAATGGGTTCTTTTTTCTCCCTAGGAAAATACTTCAATATTATATTAATGTGAAATTCTGAAAATTTTCAGGCTCACGTAGGTGTTGCCCTTCTGAATGCACTACCGCCGCCGAATCAGACTGGAGATTCATCGTCCCAGACCTCCAAATCTGATCCCAAGTCTGGAAAACTGAAGAAGCCAAAGCCCACGGCAGAATCACCTAACCTAACGGGAGCCCTCAGTCTAAATGGAGATGTGCAAGGGAGCAGCAGAACCACTGCAGAGTCCAATCCTACTATTACTTCGTCAAGCAACCGCCATCTGACGGCAGCTGACAAGCAGCGTCAGAAACTGAAGAAGATAATGGAAGAGATGAATGAGGAGACTGATGGGCGGGCTCCGCCTATTGTCAAGCTTGGTGATGCATCAATGGCATCACCCTTCACAGCGAAGCATGCCTCAGTGTCCCCCACCACAGACATAATCCGTCAGGGCCGGAGCACACTGGTGACCACTCTCCAGATGTTCAAGATACTGGGTCTCAACTGCCTCGCAACAGCCTATGTGCTGAGCGTCATGTACTTGGACGGAGTCAAGCTCGGGGATGTCCAAGCCACCATCAGCGGCATTTTCACAGCTGCCTTTTTCCTCTTCATTTCTCATGCTCGCCCACTTCCAACCCTCTCGGCTGCCCGGCCTCATCCCAACATCTTCTGTGCCTATGTTTTGCTCTCTCTACTTGGCCAATTTGCAGTGCACATCCTCTTCCTGATCTCTGCTGTAAATGAGGCCGGGAAATACATGCCAGAGGAATGCATTGAGCCTGACTCTAATTTCCACCCAAATCTGGTGAACACTGTATCATACATGGTGGGTATGATGATTCAGGTGGCGACATTCGCAGTGAATTACATGGGCCACCCCTTCAATCAGAGTATTCCTGAGAACAAGCCATTTTTATATGCATTGTTAGCTGCAGTTGGGTTCTTCGTTGTAATTGCTTCAGATTTATTTAGGGACTTGAATGACTACTTGAAGCTAGTTCCATTACCAGAGGCACTAAGAGGGAAGCTGCTGCTTTGGGCTTTTCTCATGTTCCTCATCTGCTTTGGATGGGAGAGGATGTTGAGGTGGGCATTCCCAGGCCGCATCCCCGCATGGAAGAAACGTCAACGGCAGGCAGCAGCTACCTTAGAGAAGAAGCGTGTGTGATTGATTTGACTGGTCAATAGCAATCTGATAAAAGAACCAGGCATCAATGAGCACTTGCAGTGCCCGGGACTGCCTGGTAAATGATAGTCGGAGTTGGCCGCTTCAGTTTTGCAATTTTCTTGCCTTTTTTCTCTCTCTCCTTTTATTTCTCTCGTCACCATTTTCCCTGGTTACTTTGCTGAAAAGGGAATGATTTTAATTTTATGATGTTTTAGAGGCAATAGACTTGTACATTCAGCTATTATTACAACAGAACAGTCAAAAGCAGACGCAATGTCTATTAACTGCTATCCGTTGGATTTAGATTTTGAAGTGAAAATGTATCATTTTTCGAAAGTGGGAGTTTTCCTTCCACTATTTATTATAACTTTCTTCTTTCCCTCTAGTGCCCAGGGTTCTGTTAAAATCTATGATGCATGGATACTTTAAAGTGAATATCACGTCGTATAGTATTTGATACTTCGTTTTTGCCATGTCCATGCTCTGTACCTGCTGTATGCATGCCGGTTAAAATTGCAATTTGTTCCAAGGAAAATGCTTTATTTTTGGAAACAAAAAAAAAGGGAAAATGTTTGAAGAATGAGAGCTAGAGCTCTGTTTCAATTTATTGGTATTTCTGATATGTGGTTCAACAGCTTGCATCGTCTGCATATTTCAATTGAAACTCTGTTTCCATGTGGATTGGTGTAGAAAGGAAGAAAATAACTGTCAGTTACAGGTAAATGGAGTAACCTGCAAATGATCCAAGTGGCCATTGGTCATATGACACCAAATGTGGCATTAAAAAGATTCAAACTAGATGGAAACTTTCTATGGTCTTTCAGGGTCTGGAACATGTAAGACTTGGATTTTGGATGACCTGATTACCCAAGTGGTGATTTTCTTCTTCTTTGCGTTAACCAATTGCATGTAGACAAAGCTTCAGGTAATTAGATTTACAGGAGAACTGTAGAGACAAACTATGTTCCGAGGTTAAAAAAAATACAGTAAAATCTCAGATTGAAAGACACAAGCTTAAATGATTAGAGGCCTATGAGACGGCGTAGAATACATCAACCCAAGCTGTCTTTCTCTGCTTTTGGCATTTGATTAGTAATGCATAAGATCATGTCAATCACATGATTAATCATATGCTGGTGAGCACTCTTATTGGAGTAGAAGTAGGTAGGGGTGAAGAAAAAAAAAAAAAAAAAAAACCGCTAAACCGATCCAAATCGAACGGTATGGATCGGTTTTGTAGTAGATCGGTTCGGTCACGGTTTGGATTTCCTTCAAACTGTTTGCTTCGGTTCAATTTTCGGTTTGAAGATGCAGTTAAACCACTCAAACCGAACCGAACCAAAACAATTTATAAAATATATAAAGAAAATATGAGAAATTACTTGTAGAAGACTCAAACCCTCACTCCGTTACTTGAAATCCAACGTCTCTCACCAATTGGACTTCCACTTTTCTATGAAAAATAAATAAATAAAACAGAAAAACCGTAACCGAATCGAACCGGTTCCTTTCGGTTCGGTTCGGTTTGGGAAAATAGAAAACCGATAAATTCGATTTGATTGATGATTTTTCTTTTAAATCGATCCGAACTGCCCATTTGCACCCCTAAAAATAGGGGACATTCCACTGAAGGAGAGGGCGTTATTGGATTTACATGAAGCCCAATGTGGCGTTTCTTTTCGCTCTTAAAACCATGTAATGTCAGGCCATTTAGTGTGCCATCATGCTTGCTTCGTCATTCATACTGCAGTCACACACTTAATGCTTGTGGCACAAATGCAAGGATAAGCGTACTCATGGTTGCGCGTGCGACGTGTAATGATATAGATACCAGGCAATTATGAAGAGGTGTTTGACAACATGTAGGACCTAATGTGTGGGATTCAAAAAAGGGTTCATAGAAGGAGGGTGTTGGAATGGATATGAAAAAATTCTGTGGGCTAATTTGTTTAAATAAGTAAGCGGGGCGAAGTATATTAGGTGGAGATATACTGATAGAGATTAGACCTTGACTTACTTAGGATTGGAAAGACTAGATTGATGAGCATTCATTTCTCATCCTCTCTTAATTCATTTTCATTGGAGCGGATATTTTTGAGTTCATTTTTCAGGTATTCACATTTGGCTTTTCCTAGATTTCAATCACATGAAACAAACCGATGAGGAGCCGGGAGAGGTTTATAAAAGGCCTAGGTTTTTGGCTAAAATAGTGTAGTTATGGTGTAAATTTGTTTGGAGAATGGTAGGAGGTTGTAGAATGATGTGTGGGTAGTGTAAAGTAGGGTTTAAAATGTTATTATTCTTTATGTTGTAGGCACATGGTTGAATCTTGACTCTGATAAGATGACACTTTATAAGATTTGGTTTAAACTGAGTTTAATAGCTCGATTTTTGATGATTTTGGCCATCACCAACACTAATTTACTCCAAAGTGAGACAGTTCAAAACCAAAATGTGTTTTTTTTTTTTTTTTTTTTTTTTTAAGAACAAAACCAAAATGTAAATAAAATCATTAAATTTATTTTGAGAGGTTGTCCATTAGCAATGCATAAAAGACTTCAGCTCCGTAAATCATTCTTGGTCATGAGATTTACAATTTTAAAATATTAGATAGCTTAGTTGAAAGCCATTAACATATTACAATCATTGCTTTAGATTGGATGACCACCAAAGCTCACGATAATATCTAGTATAACTATCTCAAGATTTTTTTTTGAGGCCAATAACCATCAATGTGACTAAATTCTTTTCCAACTTTTCTAGAATATATATATATATATATATATATATATAGTGTTTTGATCTCGATTGAAGAAATGAAAGATACAGACAAATTAGAGGACCCCACTCAATCAAGTGTGGAAAGATATGTAACATGGATGGAGACCCATCAGCTCCATGTGATCTGAATATGGTTGAAAGGCATGAATGACCCCATCCTTATCTCACCTGTGTCATTTTCTCTGCTTTCAATTCTTCTTTCTAAACTATGGGTCTTTCTCAAACCAGCTCTTTATTTTTATCTGAGCCTCTTCCTCTTCTTTTTTTTCCTTCTCTTGGCCTATGTTTAACAATTCCAAGCATTCACTCTCACCCACTTGCACAAATTGGCATTCACCTTGATTTGGCATTGTTTGACAACTGCATGTAAAAAACCATTACATTTTGAGGCATTAAATCAAGAACTAGTAAATTGATATTTGACCCCACCTCTCACTCATTCATATTCTTAATTGTATATATTGAGAATGAGAATGTCTCACTTTTCAGAGAAAGCTAATCCTCACACTCCTTTTGTGTTTTGTGGACTGTCAGTATTCTCTTAAGATAAAATCACACATTTTTCTAGTCTTATAGGAAGAGAGACTGATTGAATCATTCAATCAACATAGTAAAAATGAGGAGTCCTTCTCTTATTCAACTACAAAATGAATGGTGATTTCAACACCAGTGACTAGACATATTTATGGCAGCTAATAAAATTGTCACACTCTTCAGGTTCTCCAATCATCTTTGTTGACTCTGGACAATTGGCATGTTTTGATGCCCTGTTAACCACTTCATATTTTTCCACACATGCTGGGCCCACCTGATGGGTGGTTTTTTTGATCTCTTTGTTGGCTATGAGATCCTCAATTTGGAACCTTTCTTCCCAGCCCATGAATTACACACATGCCATGTTAAATTTCGAATGGGCACTTTGTCTTAGGGTGCAACATGGGCCGAGCTTAACCCGACGCTCAATTGACCTGACCTGACCAGACCAAACACCAAATTCAGGTTGAGTTTTTTTGGGTTTGGGTTTGGGTTGGGTTGGCCACACAATTAAACTCGATTCGAACTCAGGACCAGCTGTTCGGGTTAAGTTTGTGTAACAAAGTGTCTAGTCTAACTGGGTTTAAGTCGGGTACAGATTGGCTCTTCTGGGGATTTTAAGTAGGGTCAAATTGGGTGAAGTCAGGTTCAGGCTCGGGTTGGCCCTTCTAGAATTCAGGTTGAATTTAAGTTGGCTCCACCTAGTTGTAGGAAAATGTTCTCCTACAATCCGGCTGCTTAAGCAGTCCAGCTCTATGGGGCCCACTTAGGCTCTTTTTTTTATCAGTACTGCCCCTTAAATAATCTTTTCATTCCATGATTTGGCATTAGGCTCTAATTTTACCCACATTGAATCTTCGCTCGAAGTTGGGTTGAATCTCAATAAATCTAAATTAAGACGCTATTAAACTTTGAGGCCGACAAATCAAGGGCCAGAATAATCAGGTGGGGTTAATTTTTGCTCCCCTTCTCCATAAGCTAACCTTTTCATCTATCCTCCTCCATTTGATCGACATGCATTTAAATGAGTCTCACAAACTTGATGTGCGTATGCGTATGATAACATTCTTCCCTACTTGTAGCCTAACTTGAATGATAGATGAGGTAACAAGCTATTCATGATATGATTTTTGTTATATGCTTTGTGGGAATAGTTGTTAGGGTTTTAGGCTGAGAGCTCACTCCTAGTACCTAATTGAGTGTAAATGTGAAAGCTCTCATGTTTCATGAACTTGTTAGGTGCTAACTAATTTTAAAATATTGCAATTTGCATTGTCCAATGCTCCCAAACCAACTACTTGGTGTCTTTTCTTCCCATGAAAATATTGAAGTCGGCAATACCTATGCTCAAGGAGATACTTTCTTTCTTTTTTGTCACTTCAAAACAACTGAGAAATATATAATCTTATTTGAATCTTTCTCTATCCATAAACATAGAAAAATATTTTAAAAACATTATAATTATGTTTGTAGTTGAGTTTGATTAAGACAGGTGAAATTGATTAATATTTATCCAATGCCCCAAACGTCACTCCAAAGGAACAGTTTGATTCATGTGCCATGAGCATTTTGGTGAGCTCTCCCCTGTTTCTGGTGCTACAATCAAACCATGTGCTTTCCACAATGACCTTTATATAATCAAGTTATTCTTCACTAAATAATAGAGGTGCACAAAAAAACCGCTAAACTGCTGAAATCGATTTTGTAGTAGATCGGTTCGGTCACGGTTTGAATTTCCTTCAAACTGTTCGTTTCGGTTCAATTTTCGGTTTGAAGGTAAGATTAAACCGCTCAAGCCAAACCGAACCAATTATATAAATATATGTATTTTTATAAAATATATAAAGGAATATGAAAAATTACTTGAAGAAGGCTCGAACCCTCACTCCATTACTTGAAGTTCAATGTCTCTCACTAATTAAACTATCATTTTTTTTGTGAAAAAAATAAAAAACCGTAACCGAACAGAACCAATTTTTTTCGGTTTGGTTTGAGTACATGGGCGCTTCGGTTCTATTTGGCAAAAGGAAAAAACCGATGAGTTCAGTTTGGTTGATGATTTCCCCTCTAAACCGATCCAAACCGCCCATGTGTACCCCTACTAAATAACATGAATAAACACACCCAATTATAAGTTAATAAGCCAATGCAATGCAAGCTTCCGTACTGGTTTTTATGTAGGCTCATCTTCATTTGATTCGCCTTCTATAGAAAGTGACTCAAATTTTACTCTAATCAAAGTAATATATACCAATAAATTTACAAACGCAAAACCTATGGTAACGTCTTTAATCTAATAATATTTATCACTATACGTTGAGAGAGTATAGATGATACGGGCCGATTTGATCAAACAAAGATTAGGTCTGGTTAAACAAGTGGCTAGCAAGGGTGAGGAGGCATTGTGCCAAGGGGACCTAACCATTTCAAATTTTGAAAACCAACAGCTACTTATAATAGTCAATTGACAATGACATTGAATTAGATGGTGGGCAAAATGGGGTGACTTTTTCTGTACTAGTAGTTGGAGTAGCTAGCAGTTGGATTCTAGGTCTATGGTCCACCAGCAATGGACGTTTGAAATTCAAAGTTCTTTGGTTGTTTTATGATTCAATTGAACCAGTAACAGGAATGATGTCACATTAAATCTTAGACTATTCATTTTTGAGACGTTAGTGTAAGGATTTGAATTGTTTGGGTCCTAGTTGGGTGCATGGTGGACCTGAACCAGAACCCCATTTCTTTTTTTTTTTTTTTCTGTTATTGGACCTAGACCTGGGAGCAACCCACATGGGCCACATCCAATGGTTGGAGACCCAACCTTGATTGGACACAGGCCCAACCCAGGACCCGACTCGAAACCCGAATATATTATTGTTTATATATGTTATTTATAATTCATGACCATGTATATTCTATATAGGATGTACATGGACATCCAATTGTGGACCTCAGACAAGATTATCAATGGGCCCAAAAAATGGGACCCATACCCAGATTTTATTTAATATCATAAAGATTTTATCAAGTGATTTGCTCTTATTATTTTATTTTTATTTTTCATAAAAATAGTAATTAGAGAGTAGGATCCACCCAAAAATTGTCATTTAGTTATGATGGGCCCACCTTGAGTTTGTAGGCTTCCCACTTCTCACTTTTGTTGGATGAACAGAAGGCCAGTCCCATCAAGTACAAGAAAGTTAAAAAAGAAATATTTTTTTGGTTTTATCAACTATCAACAGTGAGATTTATTTGTGCAATGTAAACATGTTTGATAAAATTGAACAGGAGAACAGACCACTTGAATTGACCAGGTTCAAATAAGTTTGACCATTTCTTAGGAGACTTTTAATCTTTTGGTAAATTTTTTCCAGAAAGGTTGAAATTCAATTTTCTTTCTTTTATTATTATTTTTTCTTTTATGACTCCAATATCTTTGAGGTCTTCGGCATAACGGGGTACTAATTTCTTCATGCCTGTTTGACCTATCAAAGCACAAACTGGGCAAATTATTGAAAGTTTTAAATATAAGATACTGCGGAAAAGAAAAATCCACGCCTTATGCGACTCCACCGACTTACACATCGGTCTTTATCTTCAAATTAAGGTATGACTTTTGTTTATTGATTGATGGGCTACATCTCACAAACCAAAACGGTTCGATCAAACTACTCCCACTAGTTAGTGTGTCTACACCGTTGGATCTATGACATATAAATCTAGTGATGAGTGACACGATCACTTCTGATCGACGGTTGGATGATTGCATGAGATGGCCCACTTTTCATTCATTGGAAAGGAACGCATTAACCCACAAGGTAGGGTAAGCTGTTAATTAACTGACGGCGTTATCTCTTTCTATCATAATAACGCACGCGGGACGACGTGGACACAACGATTTGCCGTTATCTCTTCCACACCATTAGAACACCATAAAATAATCCTCTCGATGTCTTCGTCTTTGTTCCTCCTCTCTCTCGAAACCCTAATTACCGCCGATTTCTGCCCCTCTTTCTGATCATCTTCGTATGTATTCTTAGAATTCTCAAACCTCCTTGGTAGGATCTTGCGATCAGGTCATTTCCTTGGGGTTGCCAGCGAACGGCTCCAAAATCGTAAGATTTCGATGCACAATCGGTGAGATTTGGTTTTAAAGCGGATTTTTTTTATGAAGGGAATACGGATTTGCAGAGAAAGATCGGATCTTTTCAGTGGCGGAGGAAGAACCGATTGAAGAATCGGGAAAAAGCGAGATTCTTTGGGTAATTGTGCATTTCCCTGTTTAAAGTTTTGAGTTTTTTTGTTGTTTTAATTGTCGATTGCGTTTGGTATGGCTTCGGTAGAGAAAATTTGGGGATTTCGTTTCTGTTGGTGAAGTCTCTTGGATTTCTAGGGAATTGTGGGTTTTTTTTTTTTTTTTTTTTTTTCCGTTTTTGATGAATATACTGATTGGAAGGAGATTTAAGATCTCCAGGTTTCATTGTGGTTTTGGGCAAAGATTGTTTGTGCCCAAATTTCCCACCAGCCATTTCGAGATGGGATTCTTACAGCTAGGTTAGACTTGGTCAAGATCAAATGTGACCAAGTAGGGAGGGCTCTGAAGGATTCTGACGAGTTTCGGTTTTGAAGGAGAATTAGGGTTTCTTTAAAATCTGTTGAAACCCTAGATAGCCATATATGCCAAACGAATTTTTCGTTGGTTTCTATTTGCCCCAGCAAATGGGTGGCCACCAAACCAATTTGGAAAATTTTGTAGGAAAAGGAGAAAACAATCCATTTAGGGCCCATTGGTTTTCTTTACGTGGAATTCCTAGGAATTTACAAAGGAATATTTGTGAGATGAGGGCTGAAGGATATGAGGTAGAGATTTAGATGGGACCTGGCATTCCTAGGATTTGATTTAATAGGTTGATGGCTTGGGTAATAATTTCCCATAGAAGGGGAGATTATTTGATCGCCATTTGTTGATCTTGAGCTTTGATTCTTCAATTTGGCTGCCACCTTCTATAGGAAGGCGTTTCTCAGGATTTCTAGGGATTGAATACATCCCTTAGTGGGTAAAGAAAGGACTTTGCTGATCTTATGGTTAAGACTTGATCATGAAGAGACCTTCAATGGGTTTTTGGTTTGGTAGAATTGGGATAAAGTAATGTGTGTTTCCCACCATGGCGTAGATAACATGTTAATTTCATTCATTTAATGCCTTCCATGTGCTCGGGTTTCCACAATTTTACAACAATACCTCCTCATGCAAGAATTGGAAAGAACAGCTTACATGTAGGTGTTTTTTTTTTTTTTTTTGATTGACAGCTTACATGTACGTGTTAAGGTGTTCATTCCAATCTGGTACTAATTGCTGCTGTTAGGAAGTACTGTGGTCCCTATTCTGATTGTCCAAACGGTCCCTAGGAGTTTGTGGGTTGTCCCACTAAATGAACAGCCTGGATCCTTCTTGAGGTGGGCATATCAATATTATTGCTGAACAAAAAAAAAAAAAAATGCTAGTCCCTTTTTTCTACTGGGTTGAAAATTATGGTTGTCAGTTCGCTGGGGGCACTTTGTATTTTTCTCTGCTTTAGTTTATTATTTCTCGTTTTATTATCAACAAACTTTAAAAAAGATTTCTGCTTCTCAGCTTCTCTGTTCAATTTTCTGAATCAGTATATTCCAATGATTGTTGAAAACTTCATGCTGTATTCTCTGCGTCTCTAGTTTTTTTTTTTTTTTTCCCCTTCTGTTGCTGACTATCTGCAATAATGATTGTGTGCACTTTAATATTTAGGACTATTGTTATACTCTTTCATCCCGCAGCTGGTTGTGCCTGTAATTTGGAGGAATTTTCTTTTACCGTTTTGGGCTTTGCCTCTTTTTTGGCAATAAAAAATTTCATGCTTGTTGACCAAGGGACATCCAAGTCCAAAAATATCAATTTGAAAATTTCAATTTTTGGAGATTGTTGCTGTTGTATATTTCACTTGAAATGTTAAAATGCTGCTCTTTTTCAGGCAAAATCCAGGAGAAGTCACTAGAGAAGAGTTTTTGGTCCATAGATCCTTCTATTAGAAAGTGCCATATTAAGAAATGCATTCGAAAGCTCAAACTGATGCTGATCCTTTCCCTGAGGATGACCAGTTCGACAGAATTCCTGATTCTATACTTCTGATCATCCTCAACAAGCTTGCAGATGTCCGCTCCCTGGGCCGCTGTGCTGTTGTCTCCAAGCGCCTTAACTCTCTTGTCCCCCTTGTGAATGATGTCTATATCAAGAGCGACCGTGTTGTATCTGTCGATGGCAATGGAATCAAAGACCCAGACTCGTGTTCTCACAAACCACAAAATCTCCTCTCACACCTCAAGCTCATCTTCTGCAACTTACTTAAACCCTTCCATCAATTCCGAATTGGCAATGGGAACAAGACCCTTTTCCCCCAACTCTCCCATCACTCTGCTGAGCAAGTACTTAAAAAATTCAACCATATTCACAACCTGCTAATTGAATTAACAGCTGGGGATCTTGGCACTGAAGATGGGGTACTCATAAAATGGAAAGCTGAATTTGGCAGCACTCTCCAGAATTGTGTCATCTTGGCCGGTACTCAGATAGACCGAAAGCCAGTTTCTGATCAAGAACTGCTTGAAGACAATGGAAGCATGCCTGAATCATTTTACACCAACGGAGGGTTGAAATTGCGTGTAGTTTGGACTATTAGTTCCTTGATTGCTGCCTCCACAAGGCATTATCTGTTGCAGTCGATAATTAAGGACCATCCAACACTGAAGAGCTTGATCTTGACAGATGCAGACGGGCAGGGGACCCTTAGTATGTCAGGTGAGCAGCTGAGGGAGTTCAGGGAGAAGCCATTATCTGCTTCAGCATGTTCAAAGAGGACCCAGGTGCCAGCTTCGAACATGAAATTGAGATATGCTCCGTATCTGGAACTTACAGAAGGGATAGGAATGCAAGGAGCGACTTTAGTGGTGATTAAACCAGCTGGGGAGGGGAGTGGGGGGAGTAGGAAGGATGCAGAAACGTCAGTTTCAAGGGCTTTTGATGGCCCATTTAAGGTAGCTGTGAAGTCATTGCTGAAACGGAGGGCTTACCTTTTGGAGATGAATGGTTTCTAGATTGAGGTTGCCTACTTGGTTCGACATAGATGGCGTCTGCTTTGTATGAGGTCTATCGCTGCCCTCTGTGCTCTTTTATCTTTGTAGTTCTGTACAGTAATAGTTTCTCCACATGATCATCCATGCAGATACAACATGAGAGAAAAAGTAAGCTTGCCAATTTGAGTGTGATGGATTCATCTGTACCTGTATCTCAACTGTTTACTTCTGAATCTCTATGTTGATCTGATATTCTAGCAAATGGGATTGAAGGGTTGTGGGCAGTGGTCAGTCACCAAGCAGCTGCTGATGGAGATTTGATCTTTAATAGGGGGTTCTGAGTCCTCATGATACTTGCCGCCACCCCCACTGCTTTCTTACTAATGTCATTGGTTGGATTTGATCTAATTAAAGAGGAAAGTTAGCTTTGTGGGCTTCTTTTTCCTGATATGAATCTTCAATGGAATCATGACATGGTGGTGAGTCAAAAAGTATTGTTAAAGGGGGCCTTTCCTTTCATATGGCACCCCGACCACTTAAGCAGGCCACACCGCGTGTTGTTCCCTCATCGATTAATGAGATCAGGCTTTGATGATGATATGACTCGTCTTGATTTGATCAAGCTGCTGTTGAAGTTATCCTTCGGTCTTGGTGTGCTGGGAGCGGATAATGTGCTGGAGGTGATGTGTGTTTGAAAGTTTTTTACCAGTTAGGTTTACAGTAGAAAACATATGTGAAAAAGGCAAAACCAGAGAGTTTTGAACTTCAGATTTTGTACATTAATTGGAGATTCCGGAATACATTTACTAATTATTGATGCTGATGTGGTCCCATTTTCTGTTATCATATTCCTTTTATATACATATTTATAGGGCTAGTGGTCATACCAATCCAGTTCTCAATGCGGAGGATATAAGGCAGAAATAGGAAACAAGATGGTCGTAAGTAGACCTAAAAATAAACCCGATTTGAGGGCTTGGGTCCAGTTGAGTAAGTTTCAATAAGCAAAGTATAAAAATGTATATGTTCCATGCTTATGGACCTTGTGAACCTAGGCCCCACTATTATTATTTTATTAATTCCATTTTTGCAGACCTGAACCCTGGACCAATATTTTAAGAGTCCAAAAACTGGACCCAAGCCCTATTTATCTCATCTCAGGCACTTTTACCACTGTTCTGAAGGGCTTACTTACTGCGAGAAATAGCTTTGAATGAGACTGAAGGATAGGAAAATTGTTCATCCTCTTGATTTTCTCTGCTCAATGCCCTTCCCTTCTCTTCCCTTTAATCACTCAAAAAAAGGCCTGTTTGGATCTCCATTAACCGAGTACAAGGAGCTTGGTTTTTACAGTAATTCCCGCTTCACGTAATTGGATAATCTTGAGTAATTGTAAAAGTCACAGTTTCTCTTCTACTTCATAAGATAGTTTACATAATAAAATCAGGTGTAACCTCGGTTTTGAAGATCCAAAGTGGGCCTATGTACATTTGCATTTGCAACTCGTAAATATAAATAATAATATTGATCAACTGCAATTGGAAGGCCGGAAAAGGATGTCCCAGCATGGAATACTTGTCAAATGGGGACTTTCCTCCTCTTCTTTGGTGGGCGCCGCCAAGACCGACCCGTCTCTTGTTTGATTACCGCTGGAGATTTATTGCCTTCTTAATGTGCTGCATACGTAAAGCAGGGCCTATTGTTTTAGATGGCCTGTCATCCTCTGATTATATGAGTACCACTGTACAATATACATACTCCCAAACAGAAATGAGTACGGATTTGTCTTTTTTTAAAAGTTTTTTTTTTTCAAGCTTACAAATGTTCAACAAGACAAGAAGGTTGACAGATAGAGAGAGAGGTACTTTCTCAATTGGTTCAGAGAGATTTAATTCATTGGAGAGGGACAGTGTTGTAGCGTCAATTGGTACAGATAGATTTAATTCACTGGAATTAATGTGTGTGTGTGTGTGTGTGTGTGAGAGAGAGAGAGAGAGGGGTACTATCTCAATTGGTTGAGAGATTTAATTCACTGGAGAGAGACAGTGGTAGCCTCAATTGGTTCAGATAAATTTAATTCACTGGGGAGAGAGAGAGACAGAGAGAGAGAGAGAGAGAGAGAGAGAGAGAGTCACTCTCAATTGGTTCACAGAGATTTAATTCACTTGCGACAGAGGGTTCCTGTTTAAGCCCAAGAAAAACCCAGCTGCTCCACCACTCATTACATGCAGAGTCTACAGGAAAATAATTGCCTGATCCCATGCGGCAGGAGTAGAGAAGCCAACAAGGAACATTAATCAAACAAGAAGCATTTAATCAAAGAGGATTCCATGGAGCATAGCTTTCTACCAATGGGGATTCCATGGAGCACCAGGTACCCACCAAAGTGTTTAATAGAAAAAAGGATATATGCGATCAAAACAGCCATCAAGTGCAAACATCTTTGATCCACATGAATGAATTTGAAGTATCTCCATTGAACATCAAGAATGTCATAATTATAAATGCAATTCATACAAATGATTTACAAAAATGCTAATGCAGTAGAAACACAACGCCCGCCCCCGCCCCCGCCCCCGCCCCCCCAACAACAACCCACCACAAAAAAAAAAAAACTGTGACAATTACCCTACCACAAAGGGGTTTTACACCTCCCCTCTATTGTCATCGATGGCAAGCATCATCTCAAAAAGGACTCTGTTACCCTCCCAAAAATTTGACCCTTTCTGTAACTCATTTCATCGAAGCTCCATTTCTCAGGCTATGGGCATCACGTATACTTCCCGATTTCCATCTTCTTCTTGATTGCCCGGTGGCCATGATACACAAATGCGTCGATAATACCAGCTACTGCAAAAACACCTAATACCACCAAAAAAAAAAAATTTACTCATCCACAAATGGCTCGCTGCATTTATTTATTGAGGGGGGAAAGTAGCTTCTTTAGTAAACTTAGTGCACACCAACACGACAAAGCCGAAAACATCCAAGTATATTTTTTTGAGACATAATCCAACATGGAATGGAATCCCATTCCACATATCTTTTCTTTCCTTTTCTTTTTCTTTTTTTTTTTTTTTTTTTTTTAATGGTAAAATAAAATTCATTAAAAAGTCCATCATTACAAGAGAACTATATTGACAAGCTGAAATAACACCTGAAACATCCAAGTATATTTTAACTATCGTTTGGGTTGAAATTTTAACATGTAGGGTGTTTCAGTAACAAATTTTCAGTTAAGGTTCAAATAGCTAAGATAATGACTGATCCATGGCAAGTGCTCACTTTGCAACTTTGAAGTTGTGGGTTGAAGACTGAAGTCAAGTTACCATTATAAATAAATAAAAAAAGTTGATTATAGAAATATGTGTTTTAAGTCTGGTGTGTTTTGAATTGGAGGATCCCTTCAAGAAAGGTAAGTTGTAATGATCAGGGCCAGACATACATAGGTCCGGGGATGAATAACCCAAGCTATTCGATAATGGGCAGGACCTCATGGCACTAGAATTCCCACTAACCATCCACTGTTGCTAGGAGAATGACACTCTTGACTTTCTGGTCTACAACATCCATAGTCAAACAAAATTCATATAATTCCACATGCTATGACGATGTTGGTACTGCCGCTCAGCCATTTCTGGCAGGCATTTAGGGCCAAGTTAATGTGGGTCTCATAGCATCTGCAAGAGAAGGTTGCCACGGTCCACTCTTTCTAATTACTATTTCGCCTGCTGTAAAAAAAGAAAGGATTAAAAAGAAAAAAGCAGCAGTACCTCCGATGATTGCACAGATATTTGTAAGGAAATGTAGGAGAGATACATTTCCCTCTGTGAAGATCACCTGCAAACGTAACGTTCGAGTTCAAAACAGTATGTACACACCTATAAATGATATTATAACGAGCTTAAAAATAACCCATTGTTTTTTAAAAGACATGATTTATAACCAAAGAAAAAAAAATATATTTCAGCAAAAAGACAAAAAAAAAAAAAAGAGCATGAAAAAGAAGAAAAGGAATAAGCAAATGCAACCTGTGAAGTTGAGAACATGACCTACAGATGAGGTATGGTCTTTGATTTAAGTAGGTTGATTAATTCCAATGGATGCAGGAGAAGAGAAGCAATTCAGTTTGAATGTGTTAGTTCAGAATCAAGTGATCTACACTATATATGAGAGTGTTTGTGTGAGTGAGACTTGTTACATATTTTACTTGGAACTCTAATGCTCATGCTACTACTCAATACTATGAAAGGAAAAAAAAAAAAAAAAAAAACTTTTATCTACAATCTGAAAACATGAACTAATTTTCTAAATGAGGAAAAATGAATTATGAACTAAAAAAAAGATTAAGAAAATGTGTATATGCAAACACAAAATTGAAATGGGAGTTTAAGAAAAGCATCATATCTAAACATGTAAACTATTTAGTATTGTATGCAGTTGCCTCAACATGGACATAGCAGCAGGTTGTTCTAAAATTGGAAATATTTAGGTATTTTATTTAATCCTCAATATGGGTTATTTTATGAATGTTACGTTTTGATATTTAATGCCACTGTACCATCATGAAATAAATTTGGGCAAAGCAAAACTCTGCACCAAGACCTCTAAATTTGAGTTGGATGGTCAGAATTTTTTTTTTAATGGCAGTTATATAATTGAATAGTACTACAGCTGGTTAATACTGTAGATGGGCTAAGATGCACAAAGCCTTGGCTGAGGCTGGGTCGTCTTCAACTTGGTAAAGGATGAGCAAAGTCGACCACCCAACATGGCTTGAAGATCGCCCCAACTCGGACTAATTCGACTGATTTTTATGAATATTAAACAAGTGAATATTTTATGACTAGCTAAGTGAAATTCAGGTCCTGCCCTCAGTGACGGTCCGGATGCGCACTCTCGCAGGAGAAAATTTTCCTAATTTACTATGGATTATAATAAGACTTTGACACAAAAACAATTTCTTGAATTTCATAACATTTCCAAGCTCTCTTTTTTATTCCTTTTTGCTTTTTAAAATGGTAATATGCAAGTTTTCTTTGAGCTTTCATTCATTAAAACTCATTGAACAAGCAAGTATCCTACTGGCATCAGTATCCAATTCAGCAGATTTTAAAATGTTGGATTTGTGGATTTGGCATAATATTCAAAAACTCATGTAATTGTTTATTTTCAAATGAAAATAATAGGAGAAAATTTTCCTAATTTACTATGGATTATAATAACTTGCTTGTTCAATGAGTTTTAATGATTTCAGTAGGGTGCGAATTGAATTGCTCATTTCATACCTGGCTTAGCCTTGTTTTGATTTTGAGGACGTTATAATTGGTTGCAGCAAGAGAGGTTTCAAATCAACATAGAAGCCAGCAAACGGGCAAATAGAATAAACACTTCCATTACTTTTCAATTATAGGGCATCTTTGAATTAGCTCACCTTAATTGGAGAAAAGTCATAGAAGAAGAAAACTCCAGGTAGGCGCTGAGGATAACCATCGGCAATGCTCAAATGCTCGGTCACAGAAAACTGCATGAAGAATGTCTCTGCAGTTATGTTTGACATTGTTCAAGAGTAAAACAGACATAATTTAGCTGTAAGCACCATTCTTTACCTGGTTTGACTGGATCTTGCGCCCTCTAATATCAGTGTAGATTGTGGGGACTACCTGATCAAGGGAAAACCAGTTCCAATTACAATAGTGTAATGGAATCTAAGCTCACTAAATCTGAGATCAATCATGTATATGATCTTTTATATTACATCAAAATAACAAGCCCAGGAGCATATAATGAATGAGTTGATATATAAAGATAGAGAAGAGGTAGTTGGTAAACAAGTGAAGAATCAAGTTACACAGTGAGTTGATATGTAGGGAGAGCACTCCATGCTTGTTTTGGCATTCCAAAAAGCTTACAATTGAGAGGCATACTTAAGTGCTTCGGGATTCCTTCTTTTTTTCTAATCAACAAGGCTAGGCTCCTTTCTGTTACTTTAAAAATGTGTAAGCCACTTGTTTTCTTCTCTTATAAAAGGCAACAACTCTTCACCTCACAAACTTCAATGAGATCCAGGCTTCTAATATCAATGGGTTATGGGTGATCCCAACAATCCATTAGGAGGGTTTTGGAGATTGCAAATTGACTGTTGAGAAAACTAACTGAACAAAAAACCTACAGAAGGCCAACATTTCTACGTCATTTTGTTTTTGAATCATGGTGTATTACAGAGAGGGCCAATGTATGAATGTTATATAATTCATATCCAAGCATCGTGTTTTAATCGACAATAGGAAGAAGAAAAGGTGGGACTCCAGACTCTCTCCTTTCTGTTTCATTAGGGAAGTTGAGTAAAAAACAAGGTTTTAAAAATTGGAATGGGGGGTTGTGTTTTTCTTTCGTTTTTTTTTTTCGGTTTTTTTTTTTTTTTGTTTGGGGTGGGTGGGTGTGGTGGGTGTGTGGGTGTGGGGTGTGGGTGTGTGGTGTGTGTGTGTGGGGGGGGGGGGGGGGGGGCTGCTTTAAAAGATAGAAATATAGTTCTCGGAATCTACGACTTTAAGACCTGTTCTGTTCCTACTATTCAAAAAAAAAAAAATTGTGTTTAATATGTAAACAACTAAATAAATTGTTATGGCACACCAACATTTACATTTCACTGAATCTGATGAATAGCACTGCTGATTTTCAAATGCCAAATTTTTGAATAAGAATAGTTTTGATCTTCTGGAATCAGTGCAAAATGTCCTTAAGAGCCTTCCACAGCTTTTCCAATAGAAAGAATGGGAAACAAGAGTGCTTAGGGACAAAAAAACCATTGGGCACGGCCAACTGGGTGACTTGGTGGATGATTCAACTTGCCACCTGCCAAGATGGAGTCGACTAGGACTTAGCCGACTCTTAAACGTAGTTGTCAATTCCGTTCCAGTTTGACCCCGTAGCGGAACGGCATTCCGGTCAATTCCGGTATTCTGTTCTAGAAAAGACACGATTGAAAAAAAAAAAATTGAAATTGAAAAAATAGTTGAATGCTAAAATAATACTAAAAATGCATACTTACATCACTTAAATCAACTACACTCTACAATTGATCATTTTCTAGTTTTCACTAGATATGAATGGAAGTATGAAACCTTGGCCAGAAGGGGACAAAATTGGTCCAGCATTGGGACAGGAGCGACCGGAACGGACAGGTATTGGGATTGGAAACTCTTAGGGGGTCATTTTGTTCCGGCCAAGGCCAATTCCTGAACAGAACAGAATTAACAACTATGCTCTTAAAACCTTGGTCAGAATATGGAACATGTTTGAATGGATTTGTTAGATTACTGAAAAGGGCTTCAAATGGTACTGGGGGAATTTTAATAGTGAGAGGTGTAAACTATGAAGGAAACAAGGAAGGAGCCCCAAAGAATACAAAAAAACAGGAGCATAATGGGTAAAAGATGAGAAGGACTCGCTGACACTGTCCCAAACCAAAAGTGAAGGAAAAAGGAAGAAAATATGATCCAATAATATCTGATCCAAGAGTTATCACAGTTTTTAATGAACATTGGAAGCCGGTTAGATGGGGCTGGGAAGGAAAGACAAAAATTCCAAATAAAAAAAAGAAAAAAAGAAAAGAAAATAAATGAAATGAAAAGAAGGGCTGCAGTTAAGACAGATATTCAAGCAAAGGTAGATGTGCTTTTTGGAGACTGAAATTGAGATGGACAGGACAATATAATTGCTGAAATATGAGATGCCTTGACTGCTGGTTGGGAGCTTTTTCCTTCAGTAGGTGCTGCTGGAGGCCTCTTTTTTCGAATGGTGACTAATTGTATTAACAGAAGGAGAGACAGTATAAAAGAAATATACTGAGAAGCCTGAGCTAACAAATAAAGGGGCCCAAGAGCTATTAAAAAAAATGTACAAAAGAAAGGAAACCATAAGCCTGAGTGAGCCTCTAAAGGGGAATAGAGGGATCCGTGCCAAAGACCAAAGGCCTGTAAATTGTAATTCCTTCCCGTAGCCAGCCAAACAGCCTCCTTATTTGCACTACACTTGACATGACGAGAGGAGAGACCTGGAAAAGTTTCCCCTGTCCTCACCACCTCTTCCATCACATCCATGATCCACCAGTCTCAGGAGAAGGGCATCAGCTGCCAGCCAAGTTGACAGCAAAGGAGAAGTCTCCCTCCTTGCATGGGATATATTGAGGCAATATGCCTTGTGAGGACCTATCCTTAAAGCTAGGCATTAGCAATTGATTGGAAGATATGATCAAGTCCTAATGAATGTTTGAATGGGTAGCTTGGAATGTTAATGGGCCAAAGGAAGACATTTAGGGCCGCACTTTTGGAAGGTATCATTGTATCAGTCACAGAGTCAAACTCAAAGTTTACCTAGGCGTATTGTGTGAGAATTGAATGTTATTTGTTTCCGACAAGAGAGGATGAGGGATTGCTGTACGCTCAGGATATTGAGGAATCTTAGGAGTGTAATTATAATGAGTTAGGATCAACCTTTCATAGGAAGGAAGTTTATATGGACACATAACCAGGAGTCCATGTTCACGCTCGTTTGCTTCTATCCCAAGAATGGGAAGAGCTTTTTTTTTTTTTCATGGTCGGAAAACTCCCCGAGTTGACCCTTGACTCTCCCAAATCATCTCGTTTTGACGAAGGACCGAGTCAAATATAGGGGAGACTCAGCCGAGCCAATTCAGTTCATAGTTATCAGAATCCTACGATTCGTATCCCGAATCCTGATTCATATCCTGAATCCTGATTCATATCCTGAATCTTAAGGAAAATGATTCGTATCTATGTAATGAATCCCATTTACAAATGAATCTTAGGATTCATGTGTGAATCCTACGATTCGATACTCGTTTTATCAAATCTTACGATTTAAGTGATTCGGCTAAGTGAGATGGCTACAGCCGATAAGTTTTAATAATCCTTTACCTTTTTTTCTTTTTTGAATGGTATTTACCTTTTTCCTTTCTTTATTCTCTCTTTCTTTTATCGCTTGTATTTTTAAAAGGTTATTTAGTAGTTAACGAAACCTCGTAAGAATTTTTTGCGACTTTGATAAGATTTAAAGATGAATAAAGAACATGCATTTAACTCAAGCATTTGATTGTACGTATGGTGCTTATCTATATCTTCTTCTGTTTTTTAATCTATGTTGGTTTCTTTTCTTCATGAACAATTTCTTGACTTTAAAAGATATCCTACTGTGTAAGATTGATGGTTAGGATTTTATTTTATTTTTCTATTTTGATTTAAAGATAATAAAAATATGTATTGATACTTTAAACTTATTTATCTATTTACACATTATTTATTTCATTTATATATATATATATAAATATATATTAATGTATGTCATGATATATTAATGTATGTCATGATGTTCTTGATATAATTGTATGATAGACTTACTTGTTATTATATTTATACTACTATAAATGGGAAAATGGATGGTTATGAATAATTAATTTTTTCCCTTTCTTTTAATTTTTAATTATTTTTCATTTTTATTAGAAAAATAAAAAATCCTACGATTCACGATTCGATTAATGGGTGTGAACGATTTGCAATACAATTTCGATTTTGAAAACTATGCCACAGTTTAGTAAGCTATTATCTTTGAACCATTTGATATGTAGATCTAATTTTAAACGGTTAGTATTTATTTTTAAAGTAAGTATCCACAATTCAACAATTTAAAAATGATGATTGGAATATAATTTGAGACTTATATTTGATATTTGGACTAAAAATTTATGTAATATACAATCTTTTTCATTTATTTTCTTATTATAATATTTTCCTTGTATATATGAACTTATTAATTTGAATTTATTATCATGAATGCATGTAAATAAATGTATATTTCTATTTTATAAGTATTTGATCCATTTTTAAAATTATTTTAAAAAAGACACGACTCTCTTGAGTCACCGTGTTGACTAGTCAGAATTTTTGCATTGGACGAGTGAAGTCCGAGTCTTGAGTTTTCCAACCTCCTTTTTTTTGTTGTTGTTGGGGGGTGGTTAATGCAAAAATATATAGATAATCAGGCAGAATGACTCACCTTAATGAAATATTGGTACATTCCAGATGATGCTTGCTGCGTCCATTGCACACTGTAAATTTTACCAAAGGCAAATGGGTAAGAATGCGTATGACCTTAGTTCACCAACTTAAAGATATCAGAAAATCTTTAAAATGTTTCTAGGTTGAACTAAATACATGAGTAATCTGATAATCTTACCCATCAAGTGGATTGACAACTCCTGGGAACTCCTGTCCAAAGGTTAGCTTGTTTATTTTATGGCTTATCTGGCATCACAGAAAGGTAAAAGAACATTAGATGCAGCACAGGTACATAACTGAAAGAGTATGAGGCCACATTTAAGTTGAACGCTTAACATTGCAACCATGCCTTTGGATGACACAGCACCATATCAAGCAACGTGCTTGCCTTTAAATCTTGTTTTTCATAAAATAATACAACATTCAAAAAAAAAAAAAAAAAAATTTGTTGCACTGTAAGACTTGTCCAAAAGCACCCCAAGTGTGGACAATGTTCTTCTACGGGAAATATGCAGTCCAGCTTGTGGGGCTCACTTAGATAATGCATTTTGGAGGAGGAAGGGCAGATGGAAAGGTCTCCTTCTAGCCAAGTGAGAGCCAAAATATCAGCCCCATCATATTATCCTAGCCCCTCATTTAACAGCCTTAAAGTTTAATGGCATCTTAACCACAGATTTTTTTAAGATTTAATTCAACGGTGAGTGAAGGTTCAATGAGTGTAAAATTGGTCCTAATGCCAGATCATGGGTTGATAAGAGTATCAACAGCTCTGCATTGATCAAAGGTGGGACCAAGTGGACCCCATAGAGCTGGAATGCACACGCAGTCTGCTTGTAGCAGAACATCCTGCCCCTAAAGTGTAGTGGCCCATATCACGTATTTTTCCAAATTTCCAATTTTTTATCCATTTAGAACTGCCTAAGTCATTGTCCTTTTTTAGGATTCATACTCACATTAAAACTCTCTGTTCGAACTCCCAGTAGATCATGCACAAGAAGGTTTGATTGTAAAAAGCTTTTTCCAGGAGCAAAATGAATATTGCCAGCCACTTTATTGACTTCCACCATTCCATGGATGTTGCATCCTTCACCTTCTTCCTCTCTAATTTTTTGAACAAAGCCTTCTCTCTTGCACTGTAATAAGAAGTACAGTAAATACCAATGAAATTCACACAGACGGAAAATTTCCTATTATGCATTCGCACATTGAGTTAAAAGAAGACATTTATCAAGTAAAATGCAGACTAGTCAAACTATTAGAAAACCCAAAGCCAACCAAGATCCAAGAAGAGAAAAGAAAGAAGAAATTTGTGTAAATACGCAAGATTGCCACATGGATATGGATAGAGATTGGCTCGCCAAAATCAATCGAAGCCAACTTCTATGGCAAAGCATACTAGAAAACTGACATTGGCACTGTAATGGAGGATTGGAAGTCATCATACAATCTTCTTGACCTTATGGGCTTTGGAGTTTGGAGTCATCACAATCAGTAGCCCATGGTTGTCATAAAAAAATGGAGGGAGGGAGCATTCTCATTTAGAAACACCATATTTGAGAGAGAAAAGGCACAAAGTTACATTGAATGCATGAATGAAGTGCATAGACGATTCACAGAGGATGAGACAACAATACTCCTTATTAGGGATCGTAGATAGGATTCTGACTACGGAGTTGGCCGATTAAGAACCAAACGAAGATTAGAATGTTGCGAAGAAGTTGAGACAAGGGATGATGATGATGATGATGATGATAAAATTTCTTTTCCCCTTTGTGAAATGATTACATGTCAAATTTTTTTCTAATTAGCATTTCTTTCTTTCCTCTCTTAACAGATTACATGCCAATCAACCATTATGGCCTGAACATACATTATGGTAGAAATATTGACCTTATTTCTTGACATGCACATCACCATGTTACTTTTTCTTAAATCGGTTTTGTAAAGTCTTAAGTTTTTGAAGATTGGGCAGATCCATTATGCACTTGCCTTTATTTTCAGAAAGGTACAAACCGACCAGAAATATATACAAAAGCAAATGATAAAAACAGACATGGACATAATGTTGCATCATGCAAAGGGTAAATGAAAATTGGCATCGACAGCTGTCTTAAAATACAAATGCATACTTTTTACGCCACAGATGTGGCAAAAATCTCACATGAAACTATCTGGGCAGTTGAAGGGAATGGCGTGGGTGTCTATAAAGACTATAAACACTAGGCATGAGAAAAAAGTGCAGAATTAACAGTTTTAAGTGATAGAATGAGACCAACAAGAGGTTTTCAAAGACCTGGTCAATCAAATCAATATTGGTCATCCCCCATCCTTTCTTTCGATAAGCTTCACGAACTTCTTCGCAAGAGTTACAGCAATCATCATCTGACTGCAACAAATTAGCAACATATTAGAATTGTTATTCAGTTGGAATTCAAAACAGGAGATGCACTATTTGCTCGTATCTTCTAATTGGACAGTATTCTGTGTGTGTGTGTGTGTGGGGGTGGGGGGGGGGGGGGGGTGGGGTAGGGGTAGGGTGGATATCCACAAGCAAGGCTTAGCATGAGAGGAAACATACCGCTTCTGCGCCATAACAAGAACCACAGTATGTTTCATTATGATCAAGTCTTCCTCCATGCCTCTGTAAAGGCCTTTCGATCTGCAATCAACTTAGGGGAGCTAAATTAACAAAGCTGAAGGGAAACCCAGTTCTCTTGATAGAGGCAGAAGGAGCAGGAGTCCATTAAAAAGTGTCAATTATAACATTAAAAGGAAAAACATTTCATAAGACAGGCATGATGAAAAAGGTAAAAGACAATTCAAGAAGTTGGGAAAGAAGCATGAGACCAATAGTACAGTCTACGTTGTACATATCCTACTTTCTGTAAGCAAATATAGGATAACATTCTGGATAAAACTTTCAATTAGCACTTGAGAATCAAAATTGAAAGGAATAAAATAAGAATCAATTCATAAAGAATCTTGCGTTCCCACAACAGCTTGATAATGAATATTCCAAGGCATAAATACTATAGTGAGCTTTCACATCTGGCCAGCAACAAATTCACTGAATAAGTTATTTGCAAATAGGGCTCAGGAGTGGATGGACCTGAGTTGGTCAAGCCCAAGATTTTGAATCAATTGTGCTGGGCTTAATGAAGTTTTTATTTTCCTTCACTAGGGTCAACACCATTGAGAAGAATTTTTTGAAGCAAAGGAACATAATGTGCCTTTTTTTTAATAGTAGGAATATACTGTGCCCCACCTTCCTATACATTCACTAACAACTATATACAACTTTCAAAAATTCAAATGATGCATCAGCATCATTACCCACTTTGCTCTCTGGAACTGCTTATCTTCAACACAAGAATACTGCTGAAGTGCTACTGAAAAATGGCTATTACTAGTGCTTCTAAGTAGACTTAAATACAAAGCTTGAGGAACTCAATGAAATAGACCGTACAAAAAAAGGAAATTACTTTGTCACAGAATAACTCAGTAAACCACATGCCTGCCCAGTCAGAAAACAAGTGAAAACCACAAACCTTGGGCGCACCAATTCCATCTGCTCTTGACTCAATAATATTGCCATGGTGATCTATTCTCTTCTTTATAATGTCGTGTCTCTGCAAGAAACAGACACTTTAGATACAAGATGCATTCACAGCACTTACCAGCTGGAGTTAAAAAAACCAATATATGTGTAATAAATTGAGTGCAGCAAATAGTGGTTTTGATGAATTTTAAGAGCAAAAAAAAAAAAAACAGGTATTATTGATAAACTCAACTAAAAGGTCAAAAGTGTAGAAAACATACTATGTCATAATGCTGTTCCCCACTGATATCCATTGCATCGACACTAAGCAGTGAACATGCAAGGGCTGGAAAAGTCACATCAAACTGCAAAGCCAGAAATACATAAAGTTTCAGTTCAGATATAAAATTAATAGAATGAGCCAAAGAACCACTTAATAGAATGGGAACACATTTTTCAAAAGAAAGATGGTTCACAAATCCATGTCAAAACTATGATCAAAATCCTATATAATAATAGTTGATAACATTACCATAGTTCTATCGAGTATTTGCATGATGAAATCTACGACAAAGCAGCTATGCAAGTTTTACTTTGTTTTTTATCAGTCCATTGATCAACACTTATCGGGTTCAGCCAAGGTCGATCTGACAAATGGATGTTATTAGCTAATAGCTTCATATAGGAATTGATACAGTTGGTAATTTAGTGTTTCACTCCTTTTTTATATTTTTATTGTAGGAGGGGGGCTGTTTCGTCATAAACATTTTTTTTTTTTTTTTGCTGTCTCGCCTTGTTGGACATATGAAACCTAAAATTTATGTGATTTTGACTTGTAAATCTATAATAACTACATTTATGTATTTTTTCAACTAGCAATCATGCTATCTAATTTTTTTTAAGCGCAAATTCTTCCATAGGATAACGATAAGAGTACTGGTGTTGAATACTTCCAGATATTTGCAGGTTATAATTAGTAAATAGCCATTTCTCATCTACAAAATTAAGGATATCCAGTTTTTCCCCCATACTATTGAACATTCTAAGGGGAGATGCACCATTTAACATCAAATGGACAAAGAGTAACTCCTGTTATTTATTTCCCAAAAAAAGTGAGTAATTTTGCCTAATAAACAGATTCTACTAAAAATACGAAGAAAGGAGTGAGGTGGAAGCATGGATACTGACATTGACACGAAGAGTTTCTCCTCTTGAAGTATCTACTATCAGTTTAGTCTCAGTAGCTGCATTAAGATATAGTCCTGCAGCAATGAAATGAGAATCGAAATCATCAAGTGCAAATAAGAATTCATGGGCTTATATTTTCAAGCACCTGAAATACAAGCTTCAACGAACAACTTATTGGACCATGAAGTCTGTAAGAAGACGAACAACTCAGACAGTAAATTGCACAAAAGGAACCAAATAGCCCAATTTTCCATGGCCATTGTACTGGAAACAGTTGCCCATTAACAAGAAATAAAATATTAATCACGCCTGTTCTTTTTCTTCACACACACACAAAAAAAAAAACCATCAGGAATTACTTGACTCCTGGGGAACATTCATTACATTCATATTACCGAAAACTTAATCTACTATGGCATGTTGGGGTGAGCAATCAACTCAGCTTTTATGTACTCAATACAAGAAATAAGTACAATAAATACAGAACAATAAAAAAAAAAAAAAGGAAAATAGGAACTGCATTACCCCTGAACTCTACAAGGAATACTTTACCATAGTGAGAAACCGGTTATCTATATCCATCATAATTGAGAAATTTGTTTTGGACTGTGTTTTGGTTTGGTTGCCAAACTGAAATATTTCAGTCGATTCGGTATTTCGGAAAAACACTTCGTCTTTACATTATAAAGACAAATCATCATCATCATAAAAGCCTTGTCCCAACTTGATCCAAATTCACAGATAAGTTACACTTCTTCATATATATTTTTACCACCTCCATCCAGGTCCTCCTTGACCTACCACATCCCCTTGGTGGGTCATCAACCTTCATGGCCAAGCTTTTCCTTACCGGCCTACGTTAGTCATGCCCAAACCATCTTATATGGGTTTCTCTAATTTTACCTTGTTGCTACCATTAAATGCTCTCGAAAGTGCTCATTTCTAATTTTATCCTTTCTAATTTTACCACACATCCACCTCAACACTCTCATCTCTGCTACATCCATTTTGTGTATATGCTGCTTATTGATTGGCCAACATTCTGCTCCATAGGTCATAGTTAGTCTAATCGTTGTCCTGTAAAATTTCCTCTTTAATCTTAGTAGCATTCGTCGGTCACAAAGCACTCAAGAAGCAAGTCTCCACTTCAACCATCCTTACTAATTATAGAGCCAAGGAAGCCGAAAGAATCACTTTGTGGTATCTGCTAGTCTTCAATTCTCACAGTAGTTTCAGCTCTTTCTATATGTCCACTGAAGTTACAATCCATATATTCCGTCTTTGTACGGCTTTTTTTTATATAACATTGTATGGCTTATTTTAAAGCATTTGGATTCTAAAGCCTCCCATCATCTCCAAATAACACACACCAAGGTACCTCTTCTTGAATATGACCACTCATCCATAATCAGTGCAAAGAGATAAGGGCTTAAGGCCGACCCCTGATGCAAACCTATGGTCATTGGGAACTCCCATGTCTCTCCACAAGTAGTTCTCACACTGATTACTGCTCCTTCATACATGTCTTTAATAATTTTAATATAACCTTTTGGAACATTATAAAGACAAATATTAAAATGAAATCTGGCTAGGGCCCTATTTTCTAATAAAGTGAAACTTGGCTAGGCCCCTATTTTATATTTATATTAGAATGAAATTTGGCTAGGGCCCATCTAATTATTAGTGGGACATTTAGTTATCTTAGTTTAGGGCTCAAATATGGCTAGGGCCCATCTAATTATTAGTGGGACATTTAATTGTTTTCAATTTAGGGCTCAAATATGGCTAGGGCCCATGAAATTATTGTGGGACATTAATTTATTTCAAGTAGTGCTCAAATATGGCTAGGGCTAATGTAATTTTTAGTGGGTCATTTAATATATCTTAATTTGGGTCTCAAACAAGGCTCAAAATCACGGTTGCAGTCCATCGGTCCATCGCGATAAAAAAAATTTGAAAAAATATCCAAAAAATCTAGAATATTGTAAAATGCTAGAAAACAATATTTGCCACCACAGGGTATATAGGTTGAAAGCAAAATTCTAGCATCTACTGGGTATATAGGTTGAAACCAAGTCAATCCATAGTTCAAACCTTGGGGAAGTGTTCCTGTGTCCTTATCCTAATCTAAGTGTCCAAGTTCCAATTCAGATACAAAACTTTTTTTCTTTTTTTCAAGGATCTGAGCATCATGAACAACTTGGAACTCAGAGTGTTTGAAGTCATCACTGACTCAGCACATGCACCAACTTGGAACTCATTCGGCCCATCTTTTCTCTCTTCCTTCTCCCTCAACACGGAGTCTCCCTTCTCCCTCAACACAGAGCGAAATTAGATTGTGAGTTAGGGTGATCAGACCTAATGGATGAATTAATAATCCAAAATCACCGCAATTAGATGCAACGAATCTCCTCATTCAAATCCTGCAATTTCCATCCATTGAAAGTGTACATTGTCCTTTTTACACTTCTCAACTCATTCAAACGTCTACTTTCAGGTCACTGATGCCAAACTAAGGCAACCCAACTCCCCACGATCATTAAATCACGCGAAGCAACATGGTGCCGCCGCCCTAGGTCAAAGGTCTTGAATAACAAAAAACCACAGCATCATTAAAACAAATCCCCCAGAACCCTAGCTACACTTCAATCACCTAAAAATCCAATCTTTAAGCCATAAATTCAAATTCAATCCCGCGAAATGAAAGGGATTACGTCCTAATAAAAAGGAGGAAAAAAAATAAAAAGGCACTTACTGAGTTCGGAGAAGAAGAGGAAGAACATGGCGATGGAGGAGACGAGGGTGATTATGCCACCCGAGAGCGTTCTGCTGTAGAAATCTTCATTGATCTTCGGATACGCGTCGAGATTTCGAAGCTTGTTGAAAATCTCCATCTCTTACTTTTCTATTTCTTTCTCTCTCTCTCTCGCTTCTTCAACGAGGGGGAAAAAACCCAAATTTACCCTAGATATGGGGAGAGAAGAGAGAGATTATTCGGTTTTTTAGGGTTTTGATCTTCTGTCCGTGAGTTTCAGAGATTTCTGAGGAGATTTCGGAGGTGGGAAATGGGAATCATAGAGTCGTCATTGGATTCTTCTCCTATTTCATATCTTATGTATATTTATAATGAGTGGAGAGTAATGAAGCCGGCTGTGTCTGGGCTGGGTTCTAGGGCTCACATTTGATGATGGGACAACCCTAGTTGACCCTTTCTTTTGATGATCATGGACCCCTAAATTCACATTGATCAAGGTGATTCATTCAATCCAACGGTGAATAACACTCTAACTGGTGCCATCATCGCGCTCCTCGTTTTTGATGTAGGAGGCGTGGTGGGACCCGCAAAGGATATTTTTGTGGGCCTGAAAGGGTGTTAACAGGCATGGCCCATTTCAGGTAAGGAAGATACATATAGTGCCTGTTTTTTTACTAGAATTCCGGTATGGAATTCTAGTAGCTGGGGTTTTTGAGATATGATGATGTGACATCATGTCCCCTTGCATTTTCAAATCACTTGTTTCTTAAAAAGAATTTATGGATTCCAGCAAATGATAAGTCTGAATTAGCATTTAGGAATTCCTGGAATTCTGTCTTCTTTGCATTTTGGTGGAGTTCCAAAATGCTTATGTCCTTCGGAAGATTTTGAAATTTCACCTTGTCTAGGAATTCAAGAATTCCCCAGACAAGAACTCTTGGAATTCTGGTAAACGAACAGGCTCATAAAGTATAAACAACTTTTTTTGTGTTGGGATCTCAGTCAAGCTCATGATTCGTTCAAGGGAGCAAACGTACAAAGCCCTTGATGAGGAATAAATATGGAAATTTTCAAATAATGCCTTAGGTTTTTACCTTATTTAAAAAAAGGATACAAGTTTTAAAACTTTTCAAATTAGTCCCTCTTAAGTTTTCCATGAAGTATTCAATTGAAGACATTTGGTCATTTAAAGGTATTTTTTATGGCCTTTTCTCTCAATTTTTAAAAACACCCAGAGTACCTTCATTTAAAGCAATGACATGGTTCTGGCAGCCACAATATTTAGCCGAAGTTCCTAGTTTTCCTCAATCACTATAAGGCTACTAGTAAAAAAAATGGAGAAAATATAGAGTAAGTGAAGGGGGGTTTTATTTCATTGAAGGATAATTTGAGTACTTTAAGAAAATTGAAGAAAAAAGTTGCCCTAAAATATCTTTAAATTGATGAATATCCTTAATTGAAAACTTTATGGAAAACTTAGGGACGAATTAGAAAAGTTTTAAAACTTGTGTCCTTTTTTGAAAAAAAGCTAAAACTTAAGGACTTATTTGAAAATTTTCCAAATAAATATGGTAAGAGGACACCATTTTGTATTTATGTGGGGGAATGGCTACTACCAAAATCATCTCCTGTTTTGAATTCATCGGAGGCGGACAGGCCCTACCTATTCTTACCTGCCTGTTCTGGGTTCGAATTCGGGCAAGCACCTTTCCTCACCTCAGGCTGTGATACCTCATCACTAGAGGGTCCTCACCTCATCTGAAATTTACTTCCTCTGGGGTTAAAAAAAAAGAAGAAAGAAAAAATAAACATAATGAAATAAATAAATATATATTACAGTGCTACATGGGAAGAAGAAATTCCCTTCCCAAACCACCATAATGAAATCGATGTTTTAGCAAATAACTACAGTCGTGAGAAAAGGTCATGCAAGTATTAGAGGGGATGCAAAATTTTCCAGTTTTTAATGAAACTGACTGACTAAAGTATGCAGAGATTCCTTTTGCACTAAGATGTACCATAGATAGAGCTGGTAATTGAAACGAGGACTTTACATATGTAATTAAGAACCTAATAAATTTGGAAATTCGTATGTATTAAAATTCAATACATATGTATTAACCAACAAACAAAGAGGCCCATGGAAATCTATAACAGGGCGCACCAATGGCGTGTTTGGATCTATAGTGAAGTAAGGTGAGGTGAGGTAAAGCCTCCATTATCTAGACAATAAAAAACAATGAGTCATATCAAAAGTACATAATTTCAAAATTCTCTCAATCTTTTTCAAAAAAAGTAAAAAAAAAGCAACCTCTTTTCTCCACTAAAAGACAAAAAAGCTCCACTTTTCTATACAAAAAGTAAAAAAGATTACATACCAAACAATTAAAAACAAAACACCATCATAACACCTTATGTTTTATTCTCTCTTGATTTGATGCTTTACCTCACCATACTTCACCATACATTCAAACAGGCCCAAGGAAAACAATTAGAGAAACCTGTTTGAGATGGTTTATGCATGTTTAACATAGGCTGGTAGGGTAATAAACATAGATATGAAGAAGTGTAACTTATCTGAAAATTTGATAAAAGATATATCAGAATGGAAAAATAAAATTCGTGTAACCGACTCCACTCCAATATAGTTGGGACAAGGCTTTGATGATGATAATGGTGGTCATGCTAAGGTTGTGATTTGAACTTTTAAAATTTTTACTTCTATAAACCCTTGATTTTTAGATGGCCCATCACAAAGGGCTAGGATGATCAAAAGGGGAGCACCTCCAAGAATTGGAAGTAATCCCCCATTTTTTTTCTCACAAAATCTATATTATTAAGGGAATGTATTTTCCCTTCGTTTAACCGCAGAGCTCCAGGTGTCAGTATCTCCTCTCCCTCTCCACTCTCCTCTCTCTCCACTCTCACTAACGGACCCACACAACTTCCTAAAAAAAAAAACCACTACGTAACTTATCTTCTTAACTGTTTCCTAAAACACGTATTGTCCCTCTCTTTGATCAAGATAGTGGGCCAAACAGGGCCCACATCGCACGAGTCCACCACATAATGGGTCTCCGGTGGGTCCTCCTTCGGATCCACAGATCAGATGGGTTATTGGGTCGCCCACCTGGGTCTAATATTAACGCAAGAAACTGAATGGCCCAAACAATGACTGAAACTTAAAAAAAAATAATTCCCGCTTCTTAATTGCTTCCTAAAGCACGTACTCTCCCTTTCTCTGATCAGACGTTGAATGGTGGGCCAAACAGGGCCCAACTTGCACGGGTCCACCACCTACTAGGTCGCCCATGGGTCCTCCTTCGGATCCACGGATCAGATGGGTCATCAGGTGACCCACCAGGGTTCCTGTATCAATGCAAGAAACTGAATGTCCCAAACAATGACTGAAACTTAAAAAAAAAAAAAAAAAAAACAAATAAACAAAAGCAAATTTCCAATTCTTAATTGTTTCCTAAAACATGTACTCTCATTCTCTCTTATCAGACTAGGATGGTGGGCCAAATAGGGCCCACATCGCATGGGTCCATCACATAATGGGTCTTTGGTGGGTCCTCCTTCGAATCCATGGATCGGATGGGTCATTCGATGGCCCACCTGGGTCCCGGTATCAACGCAAGAAACTGAATGGCCCAAATAATGACCGAAACTTAAAAAAAAAAAAAAAAATCTCAATTCTTAACTGTTTCCTAAAACACGTCTTCTCCTCTTTGATCAGACGCTGGATGGTGGGCCAAACAGGGCCCAACTCGTACGGGTCCACCACCTAACGGTTCTTTGGTGGGTCCTCCTTCGGATCCATGGATTGGATGGGTCATTGGGTGGCTCACCCGGGTCCCGGTATCAACACAAGAAACTGAATGGCCCAAACAATGACTGAAACTTAAAAAAAACAAAAAAACAAATTCCCACTTCTTAATGCTTCCTAAAACACGTGCTCTCTGATCAGACGCTAGATAGTGGGCCAAACAGGGCCCACCTCGCACGGGTCCACCACTTACTAGGCTGCCCATGGGTCCTCATTCGGATCCACGGATGAAATGGGTCATCGGGTTGCCCACCTAGGTCCCGATATCAACGCAAGAAAATCAAAGTGGACCGTGCATAGCACGGGGTGTTGTTAGTGAATTTACTATATGAATGCATGTATTACATGCATGCACATGCATGATTCACCTGAAGAAAAGGAAAACAAAAGGAAAAAATATGAGCATATTCCCACAAATAACATATAAGGGAGAGAGAGATAACAATAGTTACAATACGCAAATCTTCTAAATGTTTTTTTTTAAAGGACAACTGCATATCTGTATTACTATCAGATCATATGAGGGGTACATGTACAAGTCCTATATTTCCAGAGGAATACATCATTACATGTTCTTCCATAAACTCATCATCACAATCCCACAACAAACTAGCTTACAGACTCCATTTTCCTTTCATACATTTATTTGGTAGAATTACAATCTTCCACATGGTGTATTTATTTAGATCTCTGCACCGCAATGTGAGGACCCCCCATACTGCATTTATTCTTCTCCTAATTTATTACACAAATGGTGGGGTTGAAACCCCCAATGCTTCATGGATTCTTGATCTCCAAGACACCCATCGAATTTGACATGGAACAACACCTTTGGATTTACCCCAGAAGTTCAAATGGTTGAACATTCAAGCAGAATGATGTTCATCCCTTTCTCTTGCTTGATATTGGACATTCTGGAAGTTGGAAACCACACTTGCTGGCCTATAGGTTTTTTTTTTTTAATCCCTCATCGGTGCTACAAAAGGAAAAAATAGCAGCATCATGGAACGATGTTTCCAATTTCTTTCCCTCCCCGAAATTTATGGTAGCAAGAATAACTGTCCTCCTTGCGAAAATATTCATAAGCTCACAATTTGAGTGTACATACAGAGACAGCCTTCATCGATTCAAGAAAGAGAACAAGAATGCTTCATTGGCATGGTTAGACGATTGCTGAATGCATCCTTGCCTCATTATATTTTTTGTGGGCCTCCTCAATCTTCAGTCGAAGATCTCCATACCTTTTCACCGATGAATTAGCAAAGTCTTTCAATTCATTGAAGAATCCTTCCAAACTCGACTGTAGACCCGGGAAACCTGAATTCCAATCCACCATTGCTTCATTTCTATCAATATGTACTGTGCCGTTACTGTCATCCGCTTTCCATGGCACTGATGAGAAGGTTAAACTACGATTCTTTCTGAGAGTCTCATCTTGTTGTGGTAAGTAACGAGCAGTCACTGCTACAAGCTCTTTAATGGAATCTGCCACTCTCTTCACCTCTAAACCCTCGACAACATTCAGCCACTCACTGCAAATGATGAATATGGGGGGTTCAAGTTCAACAAATCGCCTGTGTGAGAATTGCGAATGCGATTGTCTTCCCCTCGAAGATTTTTGTTGTTGGTGAGAGCTGCACTTCTTAAGCCAACTGTCGATGGCCGCTAAGTAGAACTTATGTTTACCAATCCAATTTATGAAGCTCGCAGAAAGAACTTTCAGCTCATTCACAAGATGGATGGTTGCCTGGCGATGGGATTCTGATTGAATGGAGATTTTGGAACTTCTGTTGTTGTAAGCTATCAAGATAATTCTGTACTGAAGCTTATGGCTTTCGAGCATCATTTCCCACATTCCGCTTAAACTGCATTTAGCAAGAGTTAGAATCGCGTTTGCTGAGTGAAGGAAGCAGAAACAGAAGCAGAAGCAAAATATGTGATAGCTTGGCTGCATTAAAAATTTCAGTAATACAGAGATATATTTATTATGTTTATGACACATGCATACTGTAACTTGCTTTATCTTTCAGCTAGTATAAAAGCACTCATACACCAAAGATATGAATGATGGAAGAAACCAATATCTTTAGTTGGTGGCAAGAAAATGCAAGGTTTAGAACATTCTGGAGAAGGCCAAAGACTGATGAAAGGCTGGGATCTTCTAAACTATGAAATGTAAGTGTAACAAGAAAACCCAGAACACTGATAGTAGGGGAAAACCCTAATCTGTTCATCCTATTTCTTTCTTTCTTCTTTTAACACTATTTGTGAACTAATTATATTATTATATTTCAGTGCAATCATAATCATGTTAATAAGTTTTCAATCCTTGCTATTACAGTTTGGGGGAAAAAATCCTCAATCAGGCGTCCATTCTTCTTTTTTTAATACAATCTGCAATGACATATATTTGCTATTTTTATTTATTTGGATAAATTTTCTAAGGGCCTGTTTGTTTGAATAAAATACACGTTTCCCAACCACCATTTCTTTGTTCTTGTCTATCCAAACAACCCCTGCATTAATAGAGTAAAGGACAACATACCCTTCAATCAATTCCTCAAGTTGTGGTTGGAGCTCTTTGTCCCTTAGCTCCTCGATTCTCTTTGATATGGAGGTGATTTGGTGAATTGCAACCCTAATCCTTGAGTGCAGGTCCTTGACAGTGGCGCGGGTTTTATCAATCTTGTAGCGACTCTCTCCTTTTGAGTCTTGTTGTCTTAAAAGTTTACATTTCAAGTCATACTCCCTTCTGATGATCCCACTTGCCTGAAAGTAGAATGCGATAGTTGCAAACTGGTGTTAGAATTTCCTGAACAAATGGCTATATGATTGATCAAATAAGGTAAGCGGAGGAATTATATGATCCTTAACCTGAGAGCACAAACAATAAACTTAGCACAAGAGTATGTACAAGAGATCTATTAATTGTGATACGGACTGCTGGTATGAAGGGCCAACCAAAGGAGGACAGCAAAAGTCTCTCCAGGGAACAGGGATCATTAGAGCGCTGTTTTAATCCCCTAATTATTAAAAAAAAAAAAAAAAAATTCACAGTGGATTTGGATTTATCTTGGCCATCCAATTGATACTTTAACCCCCATTCTTTTTCTCCTTTTCCCCATCAATCGAGCCGATTAATCAATGGCTGGATCAGTCGCATATCCAAATAATACTTAATCATCAGCTCCTGTGTCGGCCACTGAAATGATTAGAATCTTCCAGCCTTGGGGATCCTTTAGGGCATCCCTTATTTACAGTGGAGTCTATTAGAACTATGGTCTCCCAAGTGAAAAGTGCAAGATAGAAATGCTAAACTACACGTAAATAGAACACATGTACATAATCTGGAGTATGGACTATCCATTTGTTTGGTGGCCATACTCCCCCACCTACAAAGCCAATTTCTGAAAAAAAGAAGTTGCCTGTGTCACCAAGGTGAAGAAAATTTCTCATAATACCAAATTGACAACCAGTAGCTGGATTTTTATTTTTTTTTTGGTTTCCTAATTTTACATTTGCAACCCTAGGATCAACAAACTATATAGTTCTGTTTCTTTTCTTCTTTGATCAGTAAATGGCGCAAATCTAAAATACGCCCACTCAATGAAGGGCCCTGCAGATGGAATATGTAGTGAATATTTCATACAACCAAATTTAAGAAGCGAGTAAAAGGGGCATTATCCAGCAAAAAAAAAGAAAAACCTTAAAATAGCGTAAAACGGAAAAAAAATGCAAATTAGGTCAACAGAAACAGCAACAGCATTTTGTTGAACATTGCAAGTAATTAAAAATAATAATAATTACCTTGACTTCATCATATAGTTTCCTTTCCCAAGCATACAGCCTATTTAAAGTTGAGGCATGACTGCCAGAATTCATGCAGAAACTGTTGAAAAGGTTACCGCTGCTATCCTCAGTATTGTCCTTTGAAATTGAGAGAGGAGTCCTGGATGATGAAGAACGTGATGATGTCGATCTATGCCAAGTTAAGTACTTTATAGCATTTGTGGTGTGCTCTACACAAACATCCAATCAATGGATTAGATGTATAATGCAATGGTCAAAACTCTAATACATAGATTAGCTTTAAAAAAAGACAAACACCTTGGTGAAACACTGCATCCCTGATAAAGAAGTCTAAACCAGATACACTGCATGCCTTCAATTAATTGATGAATCTTGAACAATGTATGTCTCAGAAATATTAGTTAACGTAAGTACAAAACATAGAGAAACTATATCCTGCTCAGAGGAAGGGAATGATCCTTGACATAAGATAAGCATGGCACCCTTTCCGTTTAAAGTTTGCAAGTGTGGGACCATGTGTTGGTGAACTGGATCATTGATTTGATGAGTTAAGATAGACCATTGCCCAAAAAGTAGCCAGGATTAAGAGATCCCATCCATCAAAACTTTGTATTTTACCCATGAAATGTGGAATGAGACTTTCTTTCTTAACCATCTATGTACAGGGCATTGGTTAATTGTCGGATATTGCCAATTTGTAGGCCCAACTAGAGAAACTCAAGCTCTGAAGACAAGAATCATATTCCAGGTTTGAGGGGTAAATGGTTCCTCCATGATAGACAGATGGACTGATGGACAGACAATTAACTAGATAGACAGAAATATAATCATAAAGCGAAAAGTGAAGAATATTAAAATAAAGAAGAGAAAATTGGCATTGTCCCGGTAAGCCTGTTCATAAGTCAACCAGATATTTCTAACTAATATTCATGCATGAATGGAGGTTGCTACAATAAATATGACTGCCTGTGCTTAGTACAAAATGCCATTTTCATCCTATATTAAAAATTAATTCAATCATGAGATCCATAAGAGTATCAAATATACCAATTTTTTTTTTGGAGATTTAGGGTTATTTGATACGAGGATTTGATTTGGGAATTTAATGTCCAAGATTTTCGGGGTTTTGGGTTTTGTGACTCAGTGATGTTCTAAGCTTTAGGCCTCTGCGATTTACTGATCTTTGGGAGATGAAGGGTTCTAACACTTCGGAAATTCTACAACTTGGGGATCAATTATGGGTTATGCAATTTTTTTTCTAATTGTTTAAATTTAAACCAATTCAGCTGATGTGGCAAGTCAGATTAAAACTACAGGGCTTACAGTCGGTTTAGGCTCAGGTTGATGGAGTGGGCTGAACATTGAGATAGGGTTCAAGGTGCAGGTTGAGGATATATGGAGTCAGGTGAGGTTAGTCTCAGGGTGGCTCATAACCCAGCCTAACTAGCCTGAGTTCCACCTATAGGTATGAGAGCTAGGAAGTCATTGCTAATTCCAAAGGATACTCCTAAGCAGCTGAGATAACGACTAAGCATCTTGGAGACAAACAGTTTCTCCACTGATCTTAATGAAGCCTGCAAATTCATCATTTTTCATCTGAAGCCTGCAAATTCATAGTTTTTCAATGGGGTTTATCACATGTAGATTGTTCTAAAGGATATGGGTCCTGGAAAGAATATAATATCCTCTTATCAAATCTGCTGGAAATGGGTGTAAAGCTAGAGAGATTAGTACTTAAATCCATCCTAAAGAACCCCATGAGCTCTGTTTTTACTAAGTTCCAAATGTGTGATTGCAAAAACATTGGCCTGTTTGTTTGCACTTTGAGTAAATTGAAAGTGGGGTGGAATTGGTCCCTACAGTAGGAAATTCCACTTAAAGTTTTTGGAATTTGGATGGCCCTGAGGAGACGAGGAGTTGGGATTCCACTTTTATTTCACTTCACTCTACTCAGAGTTACTCCACAATATATAATCGTGCCTTTTACTCTATCCTCTTCATTTAAAACCTTTATTTTTTTTACTTCACACCAAGTCCAACCATCCAAACACATGCAAAGTAACTCACTACTCATTTTATTTCTAACCCACTCCTCTTTAACTTTACGCATAATGTGACACGTACACCACTCTTACTCAATCCTTCTTGCAAACAAACAGGCCTGAATGGCCAAGCTAGTAGCTCATATGTTTTTTGTGTCCAATTTGTCTAAATGTAGGACAAATTGAAAACAAGAACCTTATGCGCCCAACCCCAAATTTGAGTGTCAATTTGAATTTCAGCACAGAAAAATACTGAAGTCCATAGCATATGTCAGGTGAGAACAGTAATCATTCCAATAACATAAAATCTCTCCTAATCATGGTAATTAAATGCCAGATGAGTGGCTTGCAACCCCCAAAGTTGTATGTGGAGCACGTCCTCAAATGTGGATCCAGATTCTAGCCCAGTGTCCAGGTCCGATCAGTGACCAACTTAGTCAGCGCCAAGTCCAATTTGATTCGGTCCAGCCACACCACTGGCAGAACCAGGGAGTTTTAATAAAAAAAAACAAAGAAAAAAAAACCCATATATTTGAAAATACCTTGGTCTGGCTCTGAGCTCAGCCAAGTCCCTGTGAACTGGTAATGACTATCTCGAGTCAACATAGACTTCACTGTTTTCTAAAATCTTGTGTCCAAACCTGTAGACAAGATTCATGCCAGATTTGGAGCTCATGTTCAGATCTAGGTACACGCAAGATTCAACCAGAAGCCAACCTATTTACACCCATGCAATAATGCTTCCATGAACTTGAACTATAGCATCTCTTTTAGACATGTATGAATCACTATTTTAAAGTCGCCATGTCCAAAATCTCACATATGTGATCGTATCCAAGTTATGTAAACAAGTAATTTCCAAAAGTCATAACAAGAACTAGGCCAGTGAAACCTACCTTGAGGAATATGTTCTGGGTCATCAAAGCAAGCAAGACAGGTTGTGAAAATAGTAGAAACGCTTGATCTTTGAGCTGCAAAAGAAAAGGAAAAAAAAAGAAGAAAACTTCTCATTCAAAATTTTCAACCCAACTGAATATTAAATTCCCTGTGAGCGTTCTTCGGTGAAACATGAAAAGAGTTCCAGGAAAGAAAACTCCATCCTTAGATTATGTAGATAACTTTTAATGTCAGTTGATGAGATCTATAGGAAAATATAAGGATGATAAATGAGGTATTACTTATAGTAAGATACCATGCACCAATACAAAAGCTTAAGCTGATAGGTGGTAGGCCCAAACAAGTATATGAAGTCATCAAACCCATTACTTGTGCGATGTGGGATGTGAGACTTTCCCAACACTCCCCCTCACGTGCAGGCCCAACAAATTTCATGGACGAGACTGCCACATGGGCTACACAAGAACGACGAGATCGGAACCCTCTCTGATACCAAGTAAAGATACCATGTACCAACCCAAAAGCTTAAGCTGATAGGTGGAAGGCCCAAACAGGTATATGAAGCCATATCAACCCCATTACTTGGGTAATGTGGGATGTGGGATTTTCCCAACACGTATGGCTTTACCAAGAGAAAATAGAACTTCTTGTACAACCCACAATTGTACAGTAGGGCCCACCTTTCACCAAACTATGCCATTCAGCCAGCGGGCCTCATTGTTTCACTGCTTTACTATCTTCCTTTGGATGATCCCAGCCTTCGAATTGGCTTCTTAAGAATGGACCATTGTGGCCAGTGCCTCCCACTTAATAACGCCAAAACTCCAATGGTTTGGATCATCTCAAAGAAGGGATATTTATAGTGTCATCAATGATAAGCCCCGTCACATGAATGGATGGATACTTGGATCAACAAAAATTGAGCTGCACATGTACAGCTTGTAGGGCTTAATAAATGGCTCAATTGCATACCTAAAATGGAAGTTCCTCTATGAGACCCAATAAATACAATCAACATGACATGATGGCAGACCTTTTGTTTCTGGGACTATTGGACGGTATTGCATCTTATTTGCCTCAAGCATCCTTGAAACTTTATTGCCAGATTCAGAAGCTTTGAAGAAAAGATATTCAATTTCTTTCATGCTTGATAAGAAATCCTTTGGTGCAAGCGTATTCTGAGAAGCGCGCTCTTCCTCCATTCCTCTATTTCCATCAGTAGGAAGGGCAACTAGAGGTGAACTTTTCGATGTTGTCACATCAGGAGTTTCACTTTCACTGGCATCATCCATGTTGTCCTTGGGCATCTTGTTCTCTCCATTTAAATGATCAGGTTTTTTATTTATGCTTCTGATTGATTGCAATTTAGGAGACGCATTTGGAGAAAAAGAATCCAATCTGTCATTCTGTCTTTTGGAACTCTGAAATGAAAGCTCATCATCATCATCATATCCTTCATCAGAGCCATCATATCCTGTCCTCATGATAAAAGCAACCTTTTCCCCTTCCTCCAAATCAGGAATACCCTCCTCTTCTCTAAATCGTTGAATATCATCAGCACTTTCTAGTTCATGGTTCAATGCATTTCCATCTTGAAAAGAGAACTGATTGTCAATTGAATGGAAAAGGCCAAAATAGTCCCATGGTCCTGGGGGCGGAGGTGGGGGTGGAGCTTCAAATGAACGTCGAGTTTCTGCAGATCGAGGTGTACGATTTTGAGGAGTACCTGAAGATGACATTAATGTGGCTGTTGCTAAAATGGGTGCTCTCTCTTCAACTGTTGCCGAAGAACTCCCACCAGTTTTCATGTAATTCAACCGTAACCGGCCAGAGTAGGGTGAAGAAGCGGCTGGCGATAGGGGTTCAACTGTTTCCACATGCTGAGAAACAGATGGAGATGAGTATGAGAACTGTGAGAGAGACTTGTCTGTTAAAGCAAGTGGTTCTGGAGTAGCAGAAGTGGAAGTGCCCAAAGAAGATTCCACTGGAGCATCAGGTTCTGCAAACTTTCTTAATGCAATTCCTGTGTTTCTGAGGGACTGAATATAAGCAATGTGAGCAGTCGCTAGCGAGCACATGCCATCAAGTGCTTGTCTAACAAGGCGCCTTCTTTCTCTACATAGTTGTAGGGCCTTGTCATCATCTAATTTAGAGGCCGCAACACCCATTTTCTGGAAGAAAAGGAAGTTTTAATTCAGCTTCCTAGACCAAAAGTTAGTCTACTTTGTACAACTGAGATATATTTCTGAAGACTGAATGGGCTACTGACATTGAAAGAGAAACTGCATGCTACAGTAGGGAGGAGAGAAACCGTCAAAAAAGCTTGAAAGAGAACATAAAAGCTCCAACTCTTAAACATATCATGAACATTGCAGAATTATGCTAAAACCTGATTCGACACAAAGAATGAAGGTTGAATAAAAATGCAAGCTCTAGACAAATGTTAGGTTATAATCAGACCAATTCACAGCACTCCCAGTCTTTTCACATACAATACTGTGAAAATTCACCAAACAGTCACATGTCATCAGATTAATCAATAAACCAGAAGATTTAATAATTTTACAGTCAAATGTCTGTTAAGTAGTTAGTTTTTTGCACCTTTAACGTATAGGCATTTTGGGTGTATTGGTTAGCAACTTAAGATAATATTGGAGCCAACATGTCAAAGGTTCGAATCTGCACATGGCAAAAAAAAGGTCTCATGCCATGTCTTATGTGCGGATGCATGTGCGGAGCGCAAAAAGGGCCCACGCCGCGTCTTGTGTGGGTGTGTGCTTTGAATCCGGGTTGTGTCCCACCCAAGGGGGGATGTCAAGTAGTTAGTTTTCACACCTTTAAAGTCTACGCATTTTGAGTGTAATGATTAGCAACTTAAGAATGTCCACCTTTTTAGATTTAATAATTTTACAGACAAATGTCCACATTTCTCTTTCTCCCAATACTCCAATAATCTCAAATATAGTGATATATATATATATAAGTTAATAAAATCCCATATTAGTGAACCATATTTTAACTACGATACAAGAGCAAACCTAAAAATTCAAACCACCCTCAGGATATTAAGTTTTCCATTAAACCCAAAAATAAATTAATATTAAGAGATTTAAATCTACCTCCTTCCTCTACCATCCACAAGAGAAAAAAGAAGAAAAACAAATAGAAGAGAATCCCTCATAGATTCCAAACAAGAAATGGGACTATAAATAATCAACACATTATAAAAGTCAACAGAGGAAAATAAAAAAGCCTGTTTCAAAATGTAGTTGTAGAAGTTTGAGGCCAGTTAAGAACTAAGAGAGAACAACTGCATCCCTTCAAACAATTACCTTGCTCTCAAAACCCGCAAAAATACAAACCCATCACAGGAGTACGTTCAGAAGCCTGACCTCAAACTCCCAAAGCCTGTAGAAACGGGGTTTTTGCATTCTCCAAAAACCCGTAGGAACATCTTTTTCAGAATTCAATGCATCCGATCATCATAGTCATCATCAAGCCTTGTCTCAACCATGTTTTTTGGGGTCACTTAATTCAATGCATTCAATGAAGGGGAGAAATGGAAAATAAATGAATTGGCTGTGAATCAAATATAGGTATGTTCGAAATAAAGACATACCAAAAAGCATCTGAAATCCCTACTCATAAAATGAGTTGTTTCTTTTTTTTTTTTTTTTTTTTTGTTTGAACAAAAATTTAAAATCAGAAGTCAATATGTCACTTTCATGGGAGCAGCCCACAGTCAAGGGCAGGACATTAGGCTGAGGTACCAAGATAGTAGCAAAATACAATGCGAAACATAGCAGGGCCATGAAGTTTCCCTCTGGACAATGATCCATGAAGACTATGATGGAGCATTAAAACTTTGAGGATTTAGTGCTTGGGATTGTGGTGATTTTCTAAGCATGGGTTGAGACTTTGAAGCTTTGAGTTTGGGAGACATCGGTTTCATGGGCCTTTAAGGGCCACAAGATTATTGGGTATGATGGTGTCACAGCCTAACCCAAGCCTTGCTGTACTGCCATGACATACATGTAGCTTTCCTTGGTGCTGAGGGGTGCTAGTTTATAAATTTCTAACTTAAACCAACACATCAGCTAAAGACCAAACTAATAAAAACCATCTGAGAAACATGATAAATAAAACCAAAAAGAAAAAAGGAGGAAAACATGCTAAAAAAAAAACTCATTCTCTGTATACAATAGAAATCATTCAAAAGGAGATGTTATTAACTTCAAAAAGAAAACCCAATTATCTATCAATTTAACTCCCAAAAAATACAGAACACAACCCAATCAAAATAAAAATTTCCATAGTGCCGAAAATAATAAACAAAAACTGATGAACCATCTATGAATTCTTAGATATCTATTCAAAATCAACCCAAAATTCAAAAAAAAAAAAAAAAAAAAAAAAGAAAGAAGAGAGAAAAACATAAGCACAGACCCATACCAAGGACATGCTTAAAAAACCCACTCTTTATATTTCTAGGTCCACAAGTCGAACAAATAAGCAAAAGCACTCCTAATTAATTAATCAACTAAAAAAATTGACTATGGATCTAATTACAAAATTAATTTAAAAAAGTATAAATTTATAATAAACTCAATTAAAATCAAAAGATTCCCACTAAAATTCAAACTACCGAAATGGATCAAAAAGAAAAACCCAACTTGATAATGAATTTAAATTAAAGAATAATCTACAAAATCTTCATGCAAAACATTCAAATCAAATTTAGCAACCCATCTCAGAAAGATGCTATAAAATCTGAATCTCCATGGTTTTTTTTTTTTTTTTTTTTTAAAAGGTAAGCTAACAGCTTACAAGTCCCCGCAACCTCGTGGTGAAAAGAAAACGAGAACACCAAGTTTCTGCTAATCCATTTCATCAATTTCAATTTCAATAGTGAAGCCCAAAAAAGAACCAAATTTGATGAGTCTAAGTAAAAGATGTTAAAATTCAAATCAGCCCATCTTTCTGATATACACATCTCTAAAAACTTCTCAATCTCTACTCGTCTACTTCCAAAAATCAACCAAACCACCAAAAGACAATTACTCTGGCACTTGAATTCATAATTCACTCAACACCCACCATTTCTACAAACCAAATTCACACAGTAAACTTAAAAAACTCCTGCGAAATCAAAATCTCAAGTCACCCCAGAGAAAAGATAAGAGAGAAAAAAAAAAAAAAAACCAATTTTGGTTCAACCAACAGAAATTCCAACCAGAAACAACATGAAATCTGAGAGCAGTAGCACATCAAATTCAGAAAAGATCCAATCTTTACCCACCTGGAGCAGACTCAGCTACTGTACGGTCTTGTGCAGAGAAATCATCACCTCAGAAGAGTTCGTGGATTTCAGAGAAGACCCAGATGAGAGAATCATGAGATGGGGCGATTTTGCAGCTCACATGGCCAAATCGACAGCTTTTACTTACGCTAAAAAACAACTGACAGAGAAGTGCTGTGTATGTGTATGTGTATGTGTATGTACTGTGTGGACTGTGGACCCCAACAGAAGCCAAGAAGACTTGTCTGGTTTTGCAGTAGAATAAAAATAAAAGAGAGGGTTGACGCTAGTGGAAGGATCTTTCATACTACTGTATTTTTAATATGCAGGCCAGTGAGAATTAATGCTGCTGAAATTTTCCACATTGTCTATACACATTGACTGAATTGCCCTTTACCTTTTCATTGAATAAAACTTTTATAAGTGAAAATCTTAAAAAAAATCTTATTTATTTCTAATAAGAGGAACCATCAATTTATAATGATGTGGGGACTAAGATGGGACATGTCAATTACCAATTCCATACGGAAAGTTAATTGAGTGTAGATTAAGTTAGATTTGGATGTGAGGTTTGAATTTGCTTAACTGTTTGCATAAATGGAATTATTCCGAAAAGTAAAATCTAACATTAGATAAATGATCTCGAGGGGTAGCTTAGTTGGCCTATAACTACGGTTTGCATCTGAAAATTATGGGTTCGAAACTATACTATCACATTGGGACCACACGGAAATTTTACCCGATAAGAAAAAAAAAATACTCTAAATAAATGTAACAGGGCTTTGAAGAAATGACAAATGGTTAAAAGAAAAAACGCAAGTATCTGCCAATTGAGTTGTACAACTATTCAATGGGAACCTAACCTTTACCTGCCTCTATGGGTTTCCACGGGGATGAATTTGATGGCTGAAAAATGGGGTGCCTACCTGGAAATGTAGCTCTAGTCCTTCAAGCAGTGGGGTGATTAGGTTTAGATTATTGTTGCCAAATTTGACTATAATCAATGGTCGAATAGAAGATTTATCACTTATAAAATATGAAAAGAATATTATCCGAAATAGCAAACCTACTAAAAATAGTAAATAATTAAAAATTACATTAAAGGCCCTTGACCATCCCTAAATAACTTTCTAAGACCTTCCACAAAGAGTCAAACTCCAACGGATCAAAAACCCATTAAGGCATACAAAATGATAATTTTCCAAAAACTGCATTTTGACCTTCGAAACGACTAAATAAAAAAACAGAGCAGGGAGAACACTTATATGCTCACACACACTTAGGAGACCAAAATAGTTAGCTTCACATAAGACGCTGTAACTAGACTCTTTTACTTAAATTATATATCTAATTTGGGGGGGGGGGGGGGGGGGGTGGGGGGCGGGCTGCTTACTGTTTTCAGGCGATCCGGGTGGCCACCTACTTATGGCCCGATTTGGGCCTAAGTCGGGATTGGGACTATAGTTTCGAAATCGGGTCGAGCCTGGATATTCCTTAGCTTGGCCAAGTCTGACTCATGAATACCCCTACTTCTAGATAGGGATGGCAAACGGATCAAGTCAAGCCAAATGTGGGTTCCGCAACTCATCTGTTTTCAAAACGGGTTGTGATTCCTCAACCCACACTCACAGGTGGGTCAGGTCGGGTCGGATCAACCCGCACAACCTAAAAATGGGTCAACTTGAACTGAACCAAAACAATAATCCCAACAATGATTCATTCCATTTCTGAGTACATGGCCATATTTGATGACATTTCATATATATATATATAGTTACATTATCTATCATAGTAAGGTGAGATATATATATATATATATTGATGAGATTTTACTGAAAATCTAATTTTTTAAGAAATTCTACAATAGCGTGTATCATTCCTGTATAAAGTTGAACTTATATATGTAGTGTGTTGGATCAAGGTAGACCCACAGGTAAGTTAGATGATTAAAACTTCCATCAGCATTGTAAAAATTGAAGAGCGTAATTATATCTTGTTAAATTTAATGGTTTATTAAATTTACAATAAATTATATTATAATTTTAATTGGGCTGCTATAGCCTATAGTTGAAAACTGATGGAGAAGAGAACCAAAGAGTTGCAAGTGCTACTTTACCTAGTAGAGTTGATGCATCAGAGGAAATTTTACTTGGTATGCATTCTGACAAAAAACAAAAAAAGAACTTGAGAATTGAAAAGGCTTAGCAGAAAAATTTGAGATTGGAAAGAACTTGCATGACTTGCAGTCGATATTCAATGGTTAGTGCAACCAACTCCTATAACAGTAAAATTTGGAGATATTCCATATTTGATTATCAAATTCATTCTCTATTTGTATAAGTTTCTCCGGAGAAAAGAAAAAACATGGAAACCATTTATAGCAATACATGTCTGCAACATTTTAAGAGTTATGATCTGTTGGGTGGAAATGGAAATTCGTGGCATTGATGGATGAACAAGCAGGACAATTTTTCTGCAACTTCCGTCCACGTACACGAAACCTCCGTGAAGATGTTAGCAACTTTCTCATGCATTTGAGAGCAGTTGCCAACTTGCAATGCAAGTATGACATCCAAACAGTCTAAACATGATATTCTTTTTTCATGTAGAGATGGACATTTGCTGAAATTAATATTATTCACAAGAAGTGGTGATAGAAAAAAAAGAGAAAAAAAAGAGACTAACTTGAGTCAATGCATAACTCATATTATTTGTTAGCAAGGTTTGAGAGTACTAATAGAAAAACAAGCATCTTCACTGATCAATGCTATTATGATACAAAATTCATGTTAATAAATCTTCATAAGCCAACTAACTTGAGAGCCAGTATAAAATATAAGAGCTCCACCATATCGCACAGAGTGTCTACCTTGAAAAACATCCAATTCTAGTGTGGCCCACTTGATTGGATTGCTCAACAATGTAGGGTTTGAAAAGATTTGGATGGAGATTAGGGGTATGTAAAATATAAGGTTGATCAATTAATCTCATGCCTTTGTTAAAGGTACTAAAGTTTAATAGCTATACATTATGCAAAATTATTGTGGTAGGATTCAACTTGACTAATGTTTGGATCAATGTCATCAAGGCTAGTGCCAAATTAATCGAGGGGCTATTTGTGTATGAAAGAATTGGATTGTCCCCTGTATGGAAACAGAAAAATAGATATCAAAGAAGGGGGCGTTCAAGAGAATTTGCCAGAATATAATACCAAAGATATGTAAACTACAAAATCCTAATGATGGAAAATTAGGGCCTGCTTATTTTACATAATTGAATACGTAGGATTGTAGTGATTAAAGTGAAGAACCAAAGGTAAATACTAAAAAATAACCATCAAATACCCTCTCATTTAATGAAAATTGAATGAGGAAAGATGAAAAAAGAATACTCAGACATTAATCTAGTAATTCAATACTTAAGAAAGTCAAGGTACATTTACATCTCCTTCACCCCTTACCTCTCTAATAATTATTTGGTGGAGCTCATTTTACGATAAATTCCGAAGCAGACCTCTTTTTTTTTTTTTTTTTTGCAAATAAACAGGTCCAAAGTGTGCTTTACGGGGAATTAGTCCACCATTGAACTTTACATTGCCAGCCATGAAATGAACAGAGCGAACATAAAATTGAAAGTTTCAGTAAGATTAATGCAACTGCAATGCAGCAACTATGAGTTTTCAAGTGTAACCCACTTTATCCTCTTTTATTTTTATTTGCTTTAAACCGACTTGAATTCATGCATCTTCGCATACTACATAAAGTCCCTAAATCAGTTGAGCTACATTCAGGGGGAGTTATGCCCTCTTGATCATATACATCGAGACCACCTTTTAAGAATCCAAACTCTTTAAAACATGTTTATCTAAAATTATAGAAAACTAGTTCCACCAAAAATTAAAAAATGCTATTAGCAGAAAATCGATCAAGTCCAACCCCTCAGAAGTTTTCCACAAATTCATGAAAAAACTAGTTCATTTTTATTTTTTTTTCTTAAGAAAAGCAACCACTCCAAACAAGAAACTTTTAATTACGAGGAAACGTAGCAGCACTCTTCGAATCAAAATCGATGTCAATTGTCTCATTACCAAGTTTTTTTCTTTCTTCTTATGAACTCTCAAAGTTCTAATCTTGTCTTCTGCTAGCAGTGGGGGTGGGTGCGCAGTCAATCGGCCAAAGTGTTTTCTGAGAAACTGTAGGTCCATCCATGCCTGATGATTCGGAACTTTTATGTTAAACCATGAAACTAAAGTACAACCCCTCCTGATGTCAAAATGCCATGGCCAGAAGAGGAATTTAGCTGTAAAGAAGTAAAGACGGTGCCGACTTTGACAACAGAAGTCGCCCCTTTATATCATAATCGGTACTGTCAAATGCATGCATGTATGTTCCTTAAAAGCCCCTTGAATTTCCTCAAATATCCAAACTGCATGCATCTACTGTCGACGCTATGCCCGTTTTCTCCACAGCTTATCATCATCATCCAAACGACAAAATATGGCTGGCTGTGTATGGGAAAAGTTTCTGGAACAGCTCATTCCATGGAAGAAGTTAGATGAAAGTATGGGCGGCTCCAGGAATTAAAATTAGTGGGGTCAAAAAATACTTATCTTCCGCAATCCTGCAACTAGAGTTATGACCCAGGTCAGGCCGAGGTTAAGCTCTTATCCTACCCTCTTATTTTACGGACCAGGCTTAACTGAGTAAAAACCTTCGACTTTCACATAGGGGGCTGTAATTTTTAGGCCCTTACCCTACCTTCAAATATTTAGTATTAGAAAAATAAGAGAAAAATGATAAAAATAAAAGAACCTAAGATAAAAATCCTATTTGAGCTTCCTATGAGTTAAGGCATGTCCATTTAAATTTATAAGCCATTCAAAATTATTGGGCTACCCGTGACACAAAAGTACACGGTTTATCTTTTTTGGATGTTACAAAATGGTCAAAAATTTATAAGTCATTTTCTCTCCTTCAGGTCAAACTCTTAAATTAAGTTGGTTCAAAATCTTCCCATAAGAATGTTTTTAGATTTCAGTGGGGTCAAAACTTCTCATAAATATTTTTCTTTTTTAGATCTCAGTCGGTCAAAAGCTTTCCACTCATAGGTTCGCAAGATTTTTATGACTATATTCAGAGATCTCAGTGAGGTCAGTTGATTCCACTGTGATCCACATGGCGCCGCCCATGGATGAAACGCCTTTTTATGAATAAAGGTCAGCAAAAAAATTAGCTCCGTTAGATTATTTGGCCCCCTTGATTTAACGGTCTTAATGATGGCGTATTACGCCTATAGGTTTTTATGAGATTCAATCCAGTGGTTGGTAAAAATTTAAAGAGTGTAAAATCGGGCTTCATACCAGATCATTGAATGTAACAAGTGTAAAATGAGCTGCATTAATCAAAGATGGGCCAAGTGAGCCTATAGAGATAGGTGGACTGCACTTGCAGTTCCCTCACATGAGAAGATTCTCCACTGTGTACAATAGCAGTTAGAATTATTAAGCAATGCTGGTGTCTTTCTTAGTTCTCCCAACACTTTATTATGTTAAGAAAAGAAATTCCAACCCATCTAAACTGTTATATGGATTGGTGTTTTAATATTAAATACTGGAACCACCTAAACTGGGAGTACTAACCCACAGTTAGAATTTTTTTCCTTATTAAATATCAACATCCACCTGTCACATTAAATAATTGATCCCATGGTGGGGTCACTATCATTATTGACGATAACTAATCAAGTGTACTAACCTGTGCAGGGCTGTGTTTGCTTGATCTAACCTGCTATTAAGACACAGACTACTCTATGCATAAAGTATTGCTCAAAATTTTCTCCTATCAAAATTTTATACACTATTTAATCGATCATGCATAGAAAACAGAATTATGTATTTCACATAGAATCAATTTAATAATACACGTCACTCATATTAGAGTAAAATTTGGATCAGTGCTAAATATCACATAGGTTAAATAAGGATCAAGTTGTGTACGTACAAATTAACAGCAGAATAGGATGGTTTCTCAATGGAACCATAGCCATTAACTACCAACACTAGAATTGCTAAAATACTCATAGGTCAAGGTCAAGGTCAAGTCCAAGGCCAAAGGGAATTACATGAAAGTATCCTGGGTATGGTTTTGGAACAGCAATTAAAACAAAGGCCTCCATTGATTGTCTTAGTCATGCATTTAAAAACTGGAATGATTTAGAAGTTCACTGAAAACAAGTGTAATAAATTGGGTCTTTTAATGTGTCTGTGGACCATGTTTTTCTTTTACAAAGCTTGTTTGGCAGCTTCTAGTATTGAATAAAGAAGGGTAGTGGAGTTACCTTTTCCTTTTTGCCAAAGCTTTTTGCATTGCGTTAGTTCTAATAACATCTCTTCCATTCTCTATTAAAAAGGCTCTTTTATGTCAATAGAATAAACTGATCTGAAAGCGATATATCCCCATGCACATACACAGAGATAGAAGGCCCTAGACCTGACTTTATGAGAGAATTAAATGCCCATCTGATCATATTCCTTTGTTCCAAAGGAAGGTAGAGGTGCTCATGGACAATGCAGTCAGAGTCTGAAGAAGCCCGGCCCATATTTGACTGGACTCTGGCTTGTTGGGCTCATAGTTAAATGGGTCAGTCCTAGGCCTATATATTCTTTTGCTCAGCCCAATATGATTAACACAGAGGTTTATATATTTAACATTACAAATGGGTTGGCCTTTAGACCCATGAACATGTAAATGAAGATACTGTGATAACTAAAATGCCCATTTTCTTCATTTTCCTTAGCCCCAAAGAAAGAACCTCTCACCATGTCACATGGACTCACCAACTAAGGCACTTCATCAAAAACACCCCTACCTTAGAAATGCCCCCATTTCTTATTTTACAAAAGAACAAGGCTGTTTCTGACTTTTGCACCCCTTAAAAAGAAGATTAGTGGAACTAGTAGAATATACCCAATATTTCTCCTTCATCACAACAGGAAAAGAAGATGATGTGTAATCCACTTTCCCAATTAAATGTAAAAAATGTTGCGAACTTTATATCTTCTGTGGGTGCCAAAGAGAAAACATGAAATATTGTTTTGGCCTGATCTTTCTCCTTTGATGATGTTAGAGTTACTAGGATTATTTACAGGGAATCTTGGTGAGTCACCTCTTGTGGGAGGTGCTAACGTGCACATGGGTGGGGCAGGAAAGGGTCTTGACCTCATCTTGAAAGTAGGGATGGGTTGGTAGGTTATGAGAATCATTGACACATGGACCACTTGTAACACTTGTAACTTACACATATGGGTGTGGAAAGGGATGGTGATTGTACGTTTGATTTTGATCTCACGTTGAAAGTTGGGATGATTTTGTTGGGTACAGGAACCATGAATATACTAGTGTAGTTACAAATGTATGTAGTGCCATGCACTTTATACTTTTGATTGATTCGAATGAAATTGAGACATCCTGGCCGTCCCCACGTGCAACACATGCAGTATCATGGAATAAAGGGCAGCTAGGAATGTTTCTGTGTAAAGATTACTAGAAGAAGCAATTGATTGATTGAGAGAGAGAGAGAGTATTTCAAGGCAAACCCTTGAATGAATGGCTTCAATCACATCTAGTTGGGGGATTGTGGATCATCAAAGCCTTTACCCATGGGTTGCAATAGTTAGTTTAGATGATGTGAGAACTTACATATTATTTTGGCCCTTTTGGACTTGAGAAATCAATGGTTTGGGTCAATTAAAAGAATGTGAGCAATGGGACAAACTTTAACATGAATCCATCACAACCCAGCCTCCCAAGTTCTAACTTATCACATGAGATGATGAGAAGATGGAACCCACCAAGGGTGAAAACCATAATTTTTTCTTGAATTGGGCAACCTTGGTGAAACCTAGAAGAGAAACTTATCAGACGACATCACGATCCACCTAGCCATTACCTCCCCTCTCCGGCCTCCACCTGCTCCACCCACGCCCTGAGGAATGTTTTAAGTACTTAATTGATGAGTCTGGATCACCTATTGCATTTATTATATCTTCATCCTGAGTGGACCAATAACACTCCGATACGTCATCCAAGAATTTAAGTGATTTTGAAGTTTAAAAAATTTAAATAAGATGAAAGAGAATAATAAAAGAGAATCACCTAAATTCTTGGATGACGTGACGGAGTGTTATTGGTTCACTCACGGTGAAGGATTAACAGATGCGATAGGTGATCCGGACTCCTTAATTCATATGCAGCTAGTTTTGATTTAAGATTTGAGGGCCTATTTGTCCGCATGAAAATTGTATAGATAGAAATTTTTGGTCAAACGGGCTTCAACAAAAGACTAGTAAAGAGGTGAACGGATCAGATGAGGACTGAATGATGTAAGAATGGGCTAATGACTTTTCTAGAATTTGAATTAGTGGAGTGATAGCTGGGTATTTGCTTCCCATCTTCCCTTCATTTATTTTATATGAAAGGAGAGGTTGTTTGATAGTCGTTTTTGGACGTTCACCTATGAATCTTCATTCGCCTTAGAATTCATATGTATTCAACTACATAAAATGAGAGGCTTTCATGTAGTTGAAGATATAGAAATTGTAAGATTTCTACTTTTTTAGAATTTAAAATTGAAGAAACAAAAGTGAATTTCTAAGAATGACTATCAAATTATCTCTTTGTTATAAATAAATTAACCAAGGGGAGGCGAGGAAATAAATACTCAACCATCACCCTTGTAATTCAAATCCTACGAAAGTAATGGCTACATCTACATTTCTTCAACCTTTCCCTCATATCCTTCACTCCTTCACCCTTTGCTTTGTTAATAAACCATCATGGAGCTCATTTGACTAAATTCCTATGTATTCTGTGCAAACAAACAAGCCCCAGGTATTCATATATGGTTAGCAGCACGCTCCTTTTCCAGTTCATCCCATGGGTTATTTTTCCAGCTCTGTGAGGCTTCTCTCTCAAATTTGGAAAAAGTAGACATCTGAAGGCATGCTAATTAGTTGTCTTAGCTTGTTTTGGCAATGGGCTCTCACCCTCATTTTTGGTTAAATTTGGCATGGGTTAAGCAAAATGATTCGACTGGAGTCAGCCAAAGCTCGCTTTTGGCTTGACAAAATAATAAATGATCTGTCCCTTGGTGTGTTTTCATTAGATGACCTGCGAGCATAAGGTAAGTTGTTTTTCTTTGATAGAATCTGGGCACTGGATCTTTGCTTGGCATGCCTTGGGCTTTGTTTGAACAAGAGCAGATTTGCATCAGTGAGCCTAGTTGTGTTAGAAATTCAAGTTCATGAGCCACATGGTCGGGATGCTCTTCCTGATGAGGTCTGATGGTTGTTACACGTTCACTAAAAATATATATATATATATATTTAGCTGCACGAAAAACCACTTTTAGCGGGGTTTTTTTTTCCAAGTCGCAAAATTTAATTTTTTTAATTACAACGGTTAAGATTTTTCTTCACTAAAGCAACATAAATCCTCTAGACGGTTGGTTTCTTGGTTTTTATGACATTTTTTACGATGAAAAAAAAAAACCGTTGTTGAAGGTTGTTTTGTTCGCCGCTAGAAGTCTCATTTTTTTGGTAGCTGCAATGGTTTTAGTATCCAAGCTCATGCTTGCCCATTAGCCATTTAGAAATGAATGAATTGCCCATTTTCATAATTTACAAAAATTACTATACATTATTAACATTTTAGAGTCATTAGTGGCTCATGTGCCCATCTGAATGACCATTGAGAAGTATATTATGGATATCAAGACTATGTGGGGAATGATTACATTATATTGCCTGTATGAAGTAATTAAGTAATGTCAAACCAAATATATAAATGTAGTGTTCACTTTCAAAAATCTTGAAAATTATAATATATTAATAAAAAGAAATTGGTGCACTGTGGGGCTCATTTTTGGAGATCTGGACTATTCATTAGAAGTACAATTTTCTCTCATGTAACTATGGATTTCTAACTCAATTGGAGTTGCATTCACCATCAGATTTTACTAACAGAATTTAGCCACAATCTTCATATGTATATCCTATCCAATGGTCAATCTTATACTTCAAATTAAGGAAACATGATAAGGCAGATAGATTAGATGTTAAATGGTCCCCGTTGTGTACAAAATTTGATTTTATTAAAAAAAATATGATTTTAACTGAATTTTATGTAAAAATAAAAAAAAAGAGGAAAATTACAGATGTGATTGAACAGTCGAGATCTCTACAAAATTGACTGCATATGTACAGAACCGCTCTTACTTGACCACATATAGCGAGCCTATTTATAGGGTGCGATATTCTTATGTCCATGACATATGTCCATAACTCGTAATTGCAGGAATGACAAATTCATAATTAGTTTGGATCACCTATCGCAATTGTTACACTTTCACCGTGAGTGTACCAATAACAGTCCACAAAGTCATCCAAAATTTTAGGTGATTTTAAAATTTAGGTGATTTTAAAGTTTAAAAAAATTTAAATAAGATAAAAGAAAATCACCTAGATTTTTGGATAACGTAGCGTACTGGTTCACTCATTGATAATAGGTCGGTTTCGGTGTGGGACCTGTGTGGGATATCTTCATAATACCTAGATTCTCCTAGTTTTGGTAAGAGTACTAGCTAAGTATATCCTGGTCTCGGTTTTATATATCTTGGCAATAGTGCCAGTGGGGATATTCTCACAGTACCAAGATCATTCTAGTTTCGGTAAAGGTACCAACTAGACATATTTTGGTTTCGGTGAGATTGTTTTAGTTTCGATAAAGTTATCAGCTAGGCATAATGTATCTGGGCAATAGTGCTATGATACGTTTATGCCATGACCTCAGTATCATCTTCAGTTCGGTTCAATTAACCGAGATGAGTACTGAGCATACTTCCAGTTACAGAGCGTATTGATAGATAAGAATAAACACCGGATAAAGGTAATGAGTTATCATTATCCGATAATTACGTCCATAATCCCTGAAAAATCGGGATAGAGTCCGAATAAGACTCTATCATCGAAAAATCAGGACAAAGATCATGGGATTCTCAGCCTATATATACAAGGAGCAAATCCAGAAGAGGTATGCATACTCATATGCTTACGCACACTTATGCTCCAACTCTCCTCTTTTCTCTGCCTTACTCACCCTCTATCTAGTTATTGAACTAATTTAGGCATTGGAGTGCCTTTGGCTGAGTGCAGTCAAGATTTCTGACTTTTGTTTCTCCTTCTCTTTCAGGTTTCAAGTTTCCAATCCTTTCCAAAAAGTTTTACATTCATCCAAACAAGTCCCTAAGAATTTAGGCACTTACAGGACCCATGGGTCAAGGTAAACTCATAATCCGCTCCCAGCAGCACCTGCATTATCTGGCCCCAAACCTCCCCTAGATAAGTTCAGAAAAACTTCTACTAAAACTAGCTCTGATAGGGACAGGGTCGAGTTGGGCAGCTCACCTTTAAAATCATAGTTACCACTGCCATCCTTGTGAGATTCTACTTACCTCTTGATAACTCTCGTGGAGTTTTTTAAAGTAATCTAATGCATGAATCTGGGACCCTCAAATGCATTATTTTGTCATGGATGATTCTGGAAAAGTTTGAAAACTCATCCAAGGTGGGACCTCAATTGCATTAGTTTCGACATCATGACTCTCGTATGGGTTAATGAGATTGGAGAAGATTAATTCACAGGGACCATTTGCAGCCATCTTTCCTTATTCAATGTTACATCATAGAGACGTATCCAAACAAACCCACTAAAAATCTTTGACATGTCGACACACCTTTGAATAGAAAAAACTTTGGCTTGTTGAGTCATGATAGAGTAGTCAATACAATACAAGCTATAAGTACATCAAAATGCATATGGGAGAACCGCAGAAACAACATTCAACTTGAAGAAGAAGAAGCAGAAGAGGAAAGAAAAAAAATGGCAGGAGATGGGGTGAAGCTGTTGGGCATGTGGGCGAGCCCTTTGGCTCTCAAAATTGAATGGGCTCTGAAACTGAAAGGTATTGAATACGAATATGTCGATGAAGATCTTTATAACAAGAGTGAAAGGCTTCTGAAGTATAATCCCATTCACAAGAAGATTCCTGTGCTCTTGCATGGAGACAAACCACTTCCTGAGTCGCTCATCATTCTTGAATACATAGATGAAACCTGGAAGGAGAATTATCCATTACTGCCTGAAGATCCTTATGAGAGAGCCATGGCGCGTTTCTGGGCCAAATATAATGATGAGAAGGTAAGACTCTTAGACCTCAATTATCTCTGTAATGTATTTTAAATCCTTACTTTATCAAATGATTATGATAGAGCTTGTTGTATTGTATTTTTTTTTTTTTTTTCTATTATTATTGAGGTAGTTTCATGAAAAATCCAATCCATGGGAAGTGCACCACTTCTTTGCAATCCATTTCTTTTTAATTCCCCGAGCCAAACAGAGGATAGGATAGATGCTCATATTGCAAATGACTGATAATCTGATAGGACCAACTAGAGGAAATATTCAAGATTACAGAATCCTAGCCATCCAATTTCTGTCCCTTAACTTTGTACTGTTGGCCAGTCTTTTTTATTATATCATAAATGGTGGACATTTCTACAATAAAATTGAAATCTAAATATTCCCAACTCTTCTAGATACAGAACAGTACCATTTGGATTATCACATTTGTATTTAATTCATGGCTTGGATCCCCCCACCTCACGCACGTGCGCACACAACTTTTTTCTAATTAAGAGGTAGGCTATTGATGCGTTTTATAGTGAAAAATCTATTGGAATGGATGTTAGTTCCAAAAATCAATGCAGCCGAATAAAAAATAAAGCAAACTAGTAAACAGATCTACTAATCACACATCACAATAAGGCATGCACAATTTTAACGTGGAAACCCTATCCAGGGAGAAAAACCATGATCATAAAAACCAATCACCATTGAACAGTTATAAGATATACTCAAAACTCTTGGTACATCAATCTAAGGACTGTAGTTGTTCTAACACAACTTCTCGCTGCCACGACTACTCACCACTCTTCGTGCTTGATCCTCCAATAACACCTTGAGAACTAAGATGCAAAAATCTTCTATAAAGAATTAGAAGTTTCAAACTTTCTAGAGAAGATTTCCAACCTAATCCCTTAATGATAGCTCTAGATAACAATGAATCTCTTTTAGGGTTTTCTCACGTAGAACAAGAGAGAGCAACTTCTTGTCTTACTTAGGATTGAGAGAATCACCCTTTATATAGACCAAAACTCGTGCAAGAGTTTTCTAATAATGATCCAATCAGAATAGCAATCAGTCTCAAATTCTTACTATGAATTCGGATCAGAATGGGCATACCATCCAAGCTTGCTATAGTGAGCACCTTCTCTATCACGGAAGGTGGCCATGTTCGCTATAGCCAACTAAATCTTCGCTATAGCCAGTGATTGTTTTGGTAATTGGCTTCTTTGCTCCAAAACACTCTAATCTTTTTTGCAGATCTTCCAGTGACTCAACCACAGCCCATTCTAAAAGAAATACAAAATCACAACTCAAGTGAACCCAGAGTTTCATCCAACCCATGAATTAGCCAACGCAATGCACAATTTGAATTAGCGAAAACCCATATTTACTATTGCATGGTTCTAAAACAATCATAATTGGCTTAGGTGTAGCAAATGGGCCTAAAGGACTTGTTTCTGCAGCGACTACAGACTGTGGCTGTGCGCTTTCTAGTGAGAAATCACTCTATTCCCTGGTGGAATAAAAAAAAAAAAAAAACATTGTTTTTAGGGTTTCAAAGCTGAAAAGCTGTTACACCAAACATGAGGAGGCAAAATTCTGCTCCACTTTTACATAAAGGTCCTTGCACAAACACATCCAAAATGTCAGCCAATGTCCAGCCTAAAATGAGTTGGGTTAGGACCAGACCATCAGAACCCCAGGTTGGCCCATCCCAACTTGGAATTATTGCATATCCTGTCTTGTCGTATTCATAAGCTAATTAAGAGACTATTTATTATGGTTTTTTTCCATTGTTTTTACAAAAAATCCTTCCTGTTTAGAATTCCAAAAGGAGTATTGCTCTGTTTCTAAATTCCTTATTGTATGGGGAGGATTCCAAATCTCTGATTATTTTGTTGGTGTGAAATGACTTCTCATATTCTAATTGCTTCTTGGTATAGAAGCATTTTGAGATTTTGAGGAGACAGTTCCAGTAGACCATTGGGCCCAAGGAATCCTAACATTATGCACAAAGGATCTAGGGAGTAGTAGAGTTTTCATGCCAACCCATTAGGCCCTCCCAGTCAAACTGACTCAGTTAAAATCGATAAAAGTTAGGTTCTTTTGGTTTTTAGACCATGGTGATAAGCATGCAACCTAGTAGTAGATTGTAATCCCATTATTAGTAGAAAAACACCATCTTCTTTTGAAACCAAACAGATGCAATCTTGTTTGCGCTATTACTTCTGATCTTTAAAATGTTCATTCCCTTTTCTTCTTGCAGCCTTGGCTTACAGTTTTTGGAGCCTTTTCTAAGACAGGAGAGGAAAAGGTGAAAGCAGTGAAAGAAGCCCAAGAGACCCTTAAACCCCTTGAAGAGCTTCTCAAAGGAAAGAGGTTCTTTGGAGGACAGACCATAGGCTATTTGGATATTGCTCTTGGCTGGCTGGCTATTTGGGTCCCTCTCATTGAAGAAATACTAGGTGCCACTTTTGTTGATGAAAATACACTGCCTCTCCTCCATGCATGGTTTCAGGAATTCTCAAATATTCCCTTGGTGAAAGAGAGGCTGCCTCCTAGAGAGAAATTGCTTCCTTTCCTTAAAGCTTTTAGGGAGAGCTTGATTTCTTCTTCTTGAGTATATCTCCCTATAGGATTGAAGTATACGACTTTTTGCAGTAGTAACTCATGCTTTACACACCTATGGCTATGATAGCAAAGAGGAACCTTTTATGTTTTGTATTCACTCTAGTCACTCTAGTCTGAACTTCTGTTTGGTATTTTGTATGAATAAAATTATATATTGAAGCCTCAGTGTAAATGTGTGTAATCACGAATTTAATAAAAGCCGAACTCATACTTTGGAACTATAATTGATATGAAAATTAAAAAATGGGGAAAATTCCCTATCAAAGACTGGTTACATTGCTATGCTTGTTACTTGCCCTATTTCTTAGAAAACCAAGAAACAAACCACCGTCTCCTTATCTTCTACTGAAGCAAAATATCGGGCAATGGCTTTGCTACTTGTGAGGTTAATTGGTTGCTATCTCCTTCAAGACTTGGGGGTAACTCAAACTCAGCCTACACTCCTCTTTTGTGACAATCAAGCAACATTATATATTGCTGTGAATCCAGTTTTCCACGAGCACACAAAGCATATTCAAATTGACTGCCATTTTGTGCGTGAGAAGATTCAAGATGGACAGTTGCGAACCTCCTACATTCCTACAGGTCACCAAATTGCAGATTTTTTTACAAAACCTTGGGGCAAAGATCACTTTCATTCACTTATCAGTAAGTTAGGTGTCCTTGACATACACACACCAACTTAAGGGGGAGTTTTAGGAATTTCTTGACTAAGTCCAATGTTACTGTTGTAAACTAATCCCACTATTTTTGCTCAGTTAACAGAAGATAGGTTTAGATCCCCATACTCTGGGATATTTAGTTGCGAATATTGGATATATATACCATACTTAATGAAGCAATCAATACTAAGCTGCGCAGAAGCTTTTCTAAATTTCACACAAGAGACCCTTAAACCCCTTGAGGAGCTTCTCAAGGGAAAGAGGTTCTTTGGAGGAGAGACCACAGGCTACTTGGATATTGCATTTGGTTGGCTGGCTATTTAGGTCCCTCTCACTGTAGAAATACTAGGTGTCAGTTTCGTTGATGAAAGTACAATGCCTCTCCTCCAAGCATGGTTTCAAGAATTCTCAGATGTTCCCTTGGTGAAAGAGAGGCTGCCCCCTAAAGAGAAATTGTTTTCTTCTAATAAAGCTTTTAGGGGGAGAGTGATTTCTTCTTCTTGAGTATATCTCCCTATAGGATTGTAGGAGGATTTTTTTGTAGTAGTAAGTCATGCTACATACCTATGATAGCAAAGAGAAACCTTTTATGTTATGTATTCACACCACCATGTCTGTACCCTCACCTTATATTTAACATGATTATGGGTTTTGTATGAAAGTTATATTTTTAGTATTACTTTTATTGTGTTTGGTATTTTGTATGAACAAAATTATATATTGAAGTCTCAGTGTAAATGCGTGCAATCACGAATTTGATAAAAATTGAACTCATACATTTGGAACTATAGTTGACATGAAAAATGAGGAAAATCCCCTATCAAGCCATTAATAGGCACATCATTAGCCATGGGCACAACTCAGCCCAAATCATGTTGGGCCCAGGTTGTTTTACCCTAATCCAACATGTAGGGATGGCAAATTCTGTACCAACTGCTAACCCAGCCTGAATGCCACCAAAGAATTCAGGTTCTTTTTTTTGGTAGAAGAATTCAGGTTCTTTTAAATCATAATTGCCACGGCCATCCTTGTGAAATTCTAGTTACCTCTAATTCTTGACTTTATATCGCTTGCAACCAACCATTTTAGTATTTTAATCTGGAACCCATTTTACCATGAATTCCAATGTATTCAGTTCTGTGTTGATAAATAGGCCTCAAAAGCAATATTTGACAAATTTAAGTATTTTGTAGATGGCTAATTCTTAAATCCCTCTTTTGCTCAAGGTGGAGTTTTGAATGTCATTTATAATTTGTGCTCTTCCCTTCTAATTCTTAGATAACTCATGGATTTGGAAAAGTAGTTGTAAGATCTTACACCCCATTGAGCTACCATTTATCTCAAAACCAATTGGTGATAAGAAATAGCACAACAATGGTTTTATGGTGAGGGCGAGGGCGGACGTTGACTTCAACAATCCTTCCCTCAACGGCACACCCGCTGCGACTCCTGCTGTGCAACTCGCAAAACGTGTATCCCGTGAATCGAACACCGACCTATTAGGCTCTGATACCACTTGTAGAATCTTACACCCCATTGAGCTACCACTTATCTTAAAACCAAAATGACACAAACCAATTGTAGAATCTTTGAGATGTCGACAAACGTTTGGTTAGAAAAACCGAGATGTCGACACTCCTTTGAATAGAAATTCCTTCGGCCATGTGAGTTGATTCATGATAGAAACCATCGTTCAACTTGAAGAAGAAGAGGGAAAAAAATGGCAGGAGATGGGGTGAAGTTGTTGGGCATGTGGGCGAGCCCTTTGGCTCTCAAAATTTAATGGGCTCTGAAACTGAAAGGTATTGAATACGAATATGCTTTATAACAAGAGTGAAAGGCTACAGAAGTATAATCCCATTCACCAGAAGATTCTTGTCCTCTTGCATGGAGGCAAATCACTTCCTGAGTCGCTCATCATTCTTGAACACATCGATGAAACCTGGAAGGAGAATTATCCATTATTGCCAGAAGATTCTTATGAGAGAGCCATGGCGCGTTTCTGGGCCAAATATAATGATGATAAGGTAAGACTGTTGGACTTATCAAATGATTATAATAGAGCTGGTTGTATTGTGATTTTCTTTCTTATCATCAATGAGGTAGTTTCATGAAAAATCCATGGAGGTGCACACTTTCTTTGCAATCCATTTCTTTTTAATTCCCTGAGCCAAACAGAGGATAGGATAGATGCCTCCCTTAACTTTGTACTGTTGGCCATTCTTTTTTTATCATGAATGGTGGACATTTCTACAATAAAATTGAAATCTAAATATTCCCAACTCTTCTAGATTCAGAACAGTACCATTTGAATTATCACATTCATTCTCTCTCAAAAAAAATAAAATAAAAAATTATCACATGCACATTTAATTCATGGCTTGGATAAACACAACTTTTTTCTAATGAAGAGGTAGGCTATTGATGTGTCTCCTAGTAAAGCCAATCACATGAATGGATGAATGGCGAAAATGGGTCAGAAGTATTCACCTTTGAGCATATGTCTATATGTGATCTAGTTTATGGTGCCCATTTGGGCCTGCCTTTGATTAGTTCAACCCTTTTATGCTCACTAAGCCCATGAATTGGAGGTAAGCCCTATTAGACAATCATTTAGCCTTCATTTGCCACCAGCAAAACATATCCACGATCGTCAATTTAATTCATAAAATAAAATATAAGTTTTTAAATATATATATATATATAAGAAATTCAAAATATTATATTTTCTACATGAATTGCATTGAGATGGGAAAGACTATAAGGCTAAAATCAAGCGGTACCAATACCATTGTCGAGCCCTGCTACCTGTCCCGGGACAGACTCCCCCTTTATGTCCGTTGGATCCCAAGGGACGGACATAAAGGGGGAGTCTGTCCCGGGTTCTGTCCAGAACCCGGGACAGGTAGCATTTTTGACCATTGTCATGGGTTCAATTCCCATCCATCACATAAGTGCTATTAATCGTACAGTGAATAGAAAACCATCCATGTCAATCATGGGGCAGGTCAGGAATGAAGCAAAGAAACTACATAGTAGTTGGAGCAGGTCAGGTATGTCAATATCATCTTTCAAACCCTTGAATCAATCACATCTAGTTGGGGAGATTGTAGTAGTCGTTCATAATCATCATCAAAGCCTTTGCCATCTACGGGTTGCAATAGTTTAGATGATGTGAGGAAGCTTACATATTATTATTTACGACTTGAGAAATCCATCACAACCCAGCCTCCCAAGTTCCAACACATCACATGAGATGATGAGAAGATGGAACCCACCAAGGGTGAAAAGGAGACTCTTTTCTTGAATTGGGCCACCTTGGTGAAACCTAGAAGAGAAACTTATCAGACGACATCACAATTCACCATACCACTACCTCCCCTCTCCGGCCAACACCTGCTCCACCCACGCCCTGAGGAATGCTTTTAAGTACTTAATTCATATGCATCTAGTTTTGATTTGGCATTTGAGGGCCCTATTTGTCTGTATGAAAATTGAATATATAGAAATTCATAGTCAAATGGGTTTCATCGAAAGATTAGTAAAGAGGTGAAGGGAGGTGAGGAGTGAATGATAAAGAATGCGCCGGTGATTTTCCTAGAATTTGAATTAGTGGGGTGATAGCTTGGTATTTACTTCCCATCTCCCCTTCATTCATTTTCTATGAAAGGAAAGGTTATTTAATAGTCATTTTTGGATATTCACCTATGAATCTTCATTCTTAAATATTTTTACAAAGATAAGCCTTAGATTTCATATGTATTCAACTACATAAAATGAGAGGCTTTCATGTAGTTGAAGATATAGGAATTGTAAGATTTCTACTTTTAAACGTGTTTAAAAATTGAAGAAACAAAAGTGAATTTCTAAAAATGACAATCAAATTATCCTTCTTATAAATATATTAACCAAGGAAAGGCGAGAAAATGAATACTCAACCAACACCCTTTGTAATTCAAATCCTATGAAAGTAATGGTTGCATCTAGCTACATCTCTTCCTGAAATCCTTCACCTCTCCCTCATATCCTTCATTCCTTCACCTTTCACTTTTCACTTCTTTAATAAACCTAGATGGAGCTCATTTGACTATAAATTCGTATGTATTTTGTGCAAACGAATAAGCCCTATTGTAGGAATGCCAAATCGATAACAGGCCGGTTTAGGAGTGGGACTTATGGGTCAAGGTAAACTCATAATCTCCTCTTGCAGCACCTGCATTATCTGACCCCAAACCTCCCCTAGATAAGTTCAGAAAAACTTCTACTAAAACTACCTCTGATAGGGACAGGGTCGAGTTGGGCAGCTCACCTTTAAAATCATAGTTACCACTGCCATCCTTGTGAGATTCTACTTGCCTCTTATTCTTGCACCTTACATGGCTTGCCACTTACCTTTTGTACTACTCTTATTTTGAACCTATTTTACCATGAATTTCTATATATTCAGTTTCATGTTGATGAATAGGCCCTAAAAGCAACATTCAATAAATTTAAACATTCATTGATGGCAAACCCTTAAATCCCTTTTTCCTTCAAAGCAGTGTTTGAATGTGATTTACACGTTGTCTTTATTTCGTGCTCTTTCCCTTGTAATTCTTAGATAACTCTCGTGGAGTTTGAAAAGTAATCTAATGACTGAATCTGGAACCCTCAAATGCATTATTTTCTAATGGATGATTCTGGAAAAGTTTGAAAACTCATCCAAGGTGGGACCCTCAATTGCATTAGTGTCAAGTTTCAACATCATGACTGTCGTATGGGTCAATGAGATTGGAGAAGATTAATTCACAAGGACCATTTGCAACCATCTTTCCTTATTCATCATTACATCATGACGTATATATCCAAACAAACCCACTAAAAGTCTTTGACATGTCGACACACCTTTGAATAGAAAAACCTTTGGCTTGTTGAGTCAATATGATAGGGTATAGTCAATACAATACAAGCTATAAGTACATCAAAATGCATGGGAGAACTGCAGAACCATCATTCAACTTGAAGAAGAAGTAGAAGAAGAAGAAGGAAAAAAAAATGGCAGGAGATGGGGTGAAGCTGTTGGGCATGTGGGCGAGCCCTTTGGCTCTCAAAATTGAATGGGCTCTGAAACTGAAAGGTATTGAGTACGAATATGTCGATGAAGATCTTCATAACAAGAGTGAAAGGCTACTGAAGTATAATCCCATTCACAAGAAGATTCCAGTCCTCTTGCATGGAGACAAACCACTTCCTGAGTCGCTCATCATTCTTGAATACATCGATGAAACCTGGAAGGAGAATTATCCATTACTGCCTGAAGATCCTTATGAGAGAGCCATGGCACGTTTCTGGGCCAAATATAATGATGATAAGGTAAGACTGTTAGACTAATCAAATGGTTATAATAGAGCTGGTTGTATTGTGATTTTCTTTTTTTATCATTAATGAGGTAGTTTCATGAAAAATCCATGGAAGTGCACACTTTCTTTGCAATCCATTTCTTTTTAATTCCCTGAGCCAAACAGAGGATAGGATAGATGCCTCCCTTAACTTTGTACTGTTGGCCAATTTTTTTTTATCATGAATGGTGGACATTTCTACAATAAAATTGAAATCTAAATAGTCCCAACTCTTCTAGATTGAGAACAGTACCATTTGAATCATCACATTCATTCTCTCTCTCAAAAAAAAAAAATTTATCACATTCACATTTAATTCATGGCTTGGATACACACAACTTTTTTCTAATGGAGAGGTAGGCTATTGATGTGTCTCCTAGGCTAATGCACAGTTTGAATTAGCGAAAACTATGGCCCATATTTACTATTGCATGGTTCTAAAACGGTCCTAATTCATAAGCTAATTAAGATATGGGTTTGTTTTATTTTTTTTTACAAAAATCCATCCTGTTTGGAATTCCAGAAATTCCTTATTTAATGGGGAGGATTCCAAATCTCTGCTGTTTTGGTGTGAAATGACTTCTCAATTCATATTCTAAATGCTTATTGGTATAGAAAAAGTTTGAAATTTGGAGGAGACTGATAACAACCGCTGTGGGCCCATCTAATGCTAATAGATATTCTGGGACCATCTCACTTCAAACCCATGTATTCTACATTGATTGAGTCTTCTGTTATAACTATCTCTATTCATTTGGCCTAGCCCAAAGGGTTGTTCCCATAATTTCTCACTTACCTCAATTGTATCATATTATATATATTTGAGAAAGATATAAATCTTTTATTATTTTCTATTTTCTTTGAATGTGTATATATAGAGATTACAAGGAAAAAATCCCTGACTTGAAGGGACGGAGGATATGCAATGAGTATTTACAGTATCAAATCACTCAATTAAAGGAATAGAAAAAGATCACTGTTGACTTGGGATTCCGTGATATGTGATGTGGAGTATGTGACATGTAATATTAAGAATATTGAGCATACTTATCCAATCAAAGCAAGCTGGACATGGTTTATGGTATCAGAGCATCTTGATTTTGTCTATGGAACATTTCTCTTTTGTAGTCTTTTGTTTGAAACTCTATGCACAGGTATCAAGAGTTAGTTGGTGGGGAGAATCCAAAGTCTTTATTCAAACATTTTTTGGCTAGGTCCAGATCACCCATTGTACTTGTTACACCTTCATCGTGAGTAGACAGTTACTCACGGTGAAGGTGTAACAACTACGATAGGTTACAATTCGGTTTGACCTTCCTGTCAATTGCGTCATCTTTATCTGCAAACTGCCAATTCCCTTTGTCTTTTGCAAGTTTGATTCGGTCTGTTTCATCCTTATCTGAAAACTACAGCATCCCCTCGTCCACCATGGTCTCCTCTGCGTCATCTTCCACTTCTGTCTTAGCCTCTTCATCCGCTGCAACCACACCTAACCTTGTAATCTTGAATATCGCTCATCTCATTCCCATTAAGTCGGACATCACCAACTTTCTACTGTGGAAATCCTTGTTTAGACCCATTCTGCGCAGCCTCCATTTGGAGCATTTCTTTGATGGCTCCCAACCAGCTCCATCTCGAGAAATCACTGTTGCAGATGGAAAAGCTTCTCCCAATCCAGAATTTTTTATTGGCCTAGCCCTCAGGGTTGTTCCCATAATTTCTCACTTACCTCTCAACTATATAATATCATATATGGGAGATGCTCCTGTGAGAAGCCCTCAGGATTGTTCCCATAATTTCTCACTTACCTCTCAACTGTATAATATCATATATGGGAGATGCTCCTGTAAGAACATTTTTCACCTTTCTCTCATAGTAAGGTGAGAGATGCTCTCACGGAAACTGGATTTGTATATTCCGGAAAATTTGTAATTATCCTAAAACATTGGGCCTAACATAATGCACAAAGGATCTAGCATGGTGATAATGCACAAAGGATCTAGGGAGTAGTGAAGTTTTCAAGCCATCCCATTGGGCCCTCCCACTCGAGCACTCACTCAGCAAAAATCGATAGATTTTTTTTTTTTGGTTTTTAGACCATGGTGATAAGCATGCAACCTAGTTGTAAGGTCGCTCACGTAGCACTTACTGCCCTTAACCCCCACAGGGGATAGGCGGGGCCCAGGGCCCCGGGCCTATTGTATACACTTCAGGAGACATGCTCCCTAATCATGCATTTGTCCCAGGGTGGATTCCGGAAAATCAGGCACCCCAGGGGCCTCCCCAAGACTCGAACCCACAACCTCTCCCTTAAGAGTTAATTGGGGAGAGTCCTGGTACCACTGAGCGGCCTTTTTGTAAGGGCAATAAGTGCTACGTGAGCGTGCTACGTGAGCGACCTTACAGTACCCCCACAGGGGATAGGCGGGGCCCAGGGCCCCGGGCCTATTGTATACACTTCAGGAGACAGGCTCCCTAATCATGCATTTGTCCCAGGGTGGATTCCGGAAAATCAGGCACCCCAGGAGCCTCCCCAGGACTCGAACCCGCAACCTCTACCTTGGCCCAGTGGTACCAGGACTCTCCCCAATTAACTCTTAAGGGAGAGGTTGCGGGTTCGAGTCCTGGGGAGGCCCCTGGGGTGCCTGATTTTCGTGAATCCACCCTGGGACAAATGCATGATTAGGGAGCCTGTCTCCTGAAGTGTATACAATAGGCCCAGGGCCCTGGGCCCCGCTATCCCCTGTGGCGGTACTGTAAGGTCGCTCACGTAGCACTTACTGCCCTTACACTAGTAATAGATTTTAATCCCATTATTAGTAGAAAAAACACCATCATCTTTTGAAACCCAATATATTTACTCCTGATCTTTAAAATGTTCAATCCCATTTCTGCTTGCAGCTCTGCCATACACTTTTTGAAGCCTTTTCTAAGACAGGAGAGGGCCATCCCATTGGGCCCTCCCACTCGAACACTGACTCAGCAAAAATCGATAGATTTTTTTTTTTTTGGTTTTTAGAGACCATGGTGATAAGCATGCAACCTAGTAATAGATTTTAATCCCATTATTAGTAGAAAAAACACCATCATCTTTTGAAACCCAATATATTTACTCCTGATCTTTAAAATGTTCAATCCCATTTCTGCTTGCAGCTCTGCCAATTTTTTTTTATCATGAATGGTGGACATTTCTACAATAAAATTGAATCTAAATATTCCCAACTCTTCTAGATACAGAATTATCTTCCACTTCTGTCTTAGCCTCTTCATCCGCTGCAACCACACCTAACCTTGTAATCTTGAATATCGCTCTTCTCATTCCCATTAAGTCGGACATCACCAACTTTCTACTGTGGAAATCCTTGTTTAGACCCATTCTGCGCAGCCTCCATTTGGAGCATTTCTTTGATGGCTCCCAACCAGCTCCATCTCGAGAAATCACTGTTGCAGATGGAAAAGCTTCTCCCAATCCAGAATTTTTTAGTTGGCCTAGCCCTCAGGGTTGTTCCCATAATTTCTCACTTACCTCTCAACTGTATAATATATATATATGGGAGATGCTCCTGTGAGAGCATCTCTCACCTTTCTCTCATAGTAAGGTGAGAGATGCTTTCACGGGAGATCCAGTCAAGCTGGATTTGTATATTCCGGAAAATTTGTAATTATCCTAAACCATTGGGCCTAACATAATGCACAAAGGATCTAGCATGGTGATAATGCACAAAGGATCTAGGGAGTAGTGGAGTTTTCATGCCATCCCATTGGGCCCTCCCACTCGAACACTGACTCAGCAAAAATCGATAGATTTTTTTTTTTTTTTGGTTTTTTAGAGACCATGGTGATAAGCATGCAACCTAGTAATAGATTTTAATCCCATTATTAGTAGAAAAAACACCATCATCTTTTGAAACCCAATATATTTACTCCTGATCTTTAAAATGTTCAATCCCATTTCTGCTTGCAGCTCTGCCATACACTTTTTGAAGCCTTTTCTAAGACAGGAGAGGAAATGGTGGAAGCAGTGAAAGAAGCCCGAGAGGCCCTTAAACCCCTTGAAGAGCTTCTCAAAGAAAAGAGGTTCTTTGGAGGACAGACCATAGGCTATTTGGATATTGCTTTGGGTTGGCTGGCTATTTGGCTCCCCCTCAATGAAGAAGTACTAGGTGTCACTTTTGTTGATGAAAGTACACTGCCTCTCCTCCATGCATGGTTTCAGGAATTCCCAAATATTCCCTTGGTGAAAGAGAGGCTGCCTCCTAGAGAGAAATTGCTTCCTCTCCTTAAAGCTAGAAGGGAGAGCTTGATTTCTTCTTCTTGAGTATATCTCCCTATATAGGATTGAAGTAGGACTTTCTGCAGCAGTAACTCATGCTCTACATAGCTATGCCTATGAAAGCAAAGTGGAACCTTTTATGTTATATGTATGCACACTAGTCGGTACTTGTGTTTGGTATTTTGTATGAATAAAATTATATAATGAAGCCTCAGTATAAATGTGTGTAATCACGAATTTAATAAAAGTTGAACTCATACTTTGGAACTATAATTGATATGAAAATTGAAAAATGGGGAAAATTCCCTTTCAAACCATTAATAGGCCCATCATTAGCAAGACCGGCTCGAAACAATTTGAGGTCTAAAGTGACAATTCTAAATGATGCATTTTTTATATATTTGATATTATTATAAATATTTTATTTAAAATTTATTTCTCTTAATTTTTTGTGATGCAAATTTACTAATTAAGTTTTATATTCAAGTTTTGTTAACATATCTTAATTCCACCTCCAAAACCGACATGAAATTTATGGGCCCATTCGCAAAACTCACATGGAAATTTTCGGTCACAAAATCCAACTACCTATTTAGCTCTACCCCTAATAAATAAAAATCTTGAGTCTACCACTTGTGGGGCTTAGAGCATTTTCACATGCACACAGTGCGCATATGCACCATGAGTTAGGACTGTCCAAGATGGACTTTAGAGGTGTGCCCCACGTATTGGATGTTCCAGATGCACGGTGCTCATATGCACTGCAGACAAGTGAATAAATTTTGGCGGGGGCCCTTTGTTTATCTTAAATTTTAATATCTATTATTAGGGATGAAATCCCAAGCTATGGATCTATTACAACCACATCATGAATCAAATCTGAATGAGCCCCTATTGAAACAGGATACACAAAATAATGAGAAAGGCTTTCAAAGAAAGTTTATGACTGAATGTATGGTTGAGATTTGATACGCATGGACTATTAGAAATATAATAGTGCGCTAAAATCAATTGAGCTCCTTACAAATATAAGGAGAAGATTCGAAAATATAATAGATCATAAATGACGCTTTAAAGCCCCATGAAAATCTTGATGGTGTTATGAGATATGGATCTTGGGTGGATGCCCACTTAAGATAAGTTAGGGTTAGTTCTAGGGTTTCTATTTTATGAGATCACTTTGCCTATAAATAGGCGTCTCCCTATTGTATTTACATAGATATATTGAGCTAATAAGAAACTCTCTCTTTACTCCCTCTAATATTCTCTCCTGCTCTCTCTTCTTTTTACAACACGTTATCAGCACGAGAAAAAAAAAATATCAAGCCTTCAACCTCGATTCGCGTGCAACATCAAGGACCTTTGCAAGCCCTTTTTCTACCGTCCGTGTGGAAGAATACAGGTCAGAGATTTTACAACAGAGAAGACTTTTATTACTCGACAGAGGGCCCATCCCTTTTGCATTGTATATTGCAACTCCTCTGAGTACAGTGGCTGTGTAGTCATTCGAGAAGAATACAATGGAAAGTGATGCGCACAGTCGTGTTGAATGGACTAGAGAAGAATACATTAGAGCGTGGTGATGTGCATAGTCGTTTTTGAAGGGATAATTAGGAGAAGAATACAGAATGCATAAAATCACTTTATAATGCTTGCTTATAATATTTATAGTATTTTTTTTTTACTGTTAATCCTCTTGCATATTTATTCTATTTTAAATTTATATTTATGAATTTGTAAATAGAACCAGAAGTTCTAAAAGTGAACCTGAAGTTCACCTATCCATGGACCGGCAGTCCTAGAAGTTGGAAAAATGATATGAACCAGCAGATTCATATCCAAAAAAAAAAAATTAAAAAAGTCATTAAATTAAACATGAAGTTTTGACAGAACCAGAAGTTTTGATCAATTTTTAAAACTAGAAGTTCTAAATCAAGCCTGAAGTCTTGACAGAACCAGCAGTTCTGAATCTCAAAGTTATGAACCTGAAGTTCTAAATCAAGCCTGAAGTCTTGACAGAACCAGCAGTTCTGAATCTCAAAGTTATGAACCTGAAGTCTTGACAGAACCAGCCGTTCTGATTCTCAAACTTGTGAACCTGATGTTCTAACTTTTCCAATGTTCTAACTTTTCTTTGGCAAATTTCTTTTAAATTCGTTCATTAATTACTTCTGATATTAATATTTCATTTTTTTTTTCTTTTCCTTTTACTTTATTTACATACAATTAACTTCATATCTTCTCAAGAGAGTTATTATGGACCTTATATTTTGGGGAGAAAAAAAAGGGTTGGCACTTGAAAATTTTGCTTTTTTGGAATTTCAAAAGATGTCAGTGGTTATTGTGGGATCTTTTTTTAGGCCTAAAGCAATGACTTTATGGTAAAATCGACCCTGATCATTAGCGCTTAACGAACCTTTCCAAAGTGGAAGATTCTAGGAAAGGTTCAATGGGAGGCTCATTAGTGAACTCAAAATCTTCCTTTAAAGGACCAAGTATTATCATTCACCGAATTGCCAAGCAGCCTTTCACCTGTGGGTCCCACTTCTCAATTCTCTTCCGTGGCTAAGAATCTAAGAATCGCCAATAAGAACTCTCCTTGATCAATGATTTTGGTCAACTTTGGGAAAAAGTGGGACAAATTGGACCATGTACATAGTGTTTCAAAAATTCAAAAGGTCTGGTACTTTTTTGAAATAGATGTTTAATTCTTTTCTACTTGTATCATAAGTGGGCAGCTTAGGTTTTAAGCGATACATGGACGCACGTCGGTCAATTGCAACACTTTATATAAGGCTATATGCACTCTATTAAGCTTTATATGCATTTTCATATCTTTAAATTTAAAGAACTTTTCGGCTTTTTACCATGAGCTCTATGCGCATGTAAATTTGGCTTGACTCGGGGTGCTGGTTCTATAAATGTTTAATCGGGGCCCATATTCTAATATAGAATAGCCAACCTTTGCCATATTTTTATTAATTTTTAGTGTTGTGACTGAGGGCGTGTTTCTTTACTAGAATTCTTGATTTCTTATTTTCTGACAAGAATTTATGAATTTCAGCACATAAAAAGTTTCAATTGGCCTTTAAGAATTCCGAAATTCCACTCTCTTTGCATTAATTCCTAAATGCCCAAGTCCAAAAGAGGATTCAAGAATTCCACCTTGTATGGGAATTTATGAATTCCCCATAGAGGAGTTCCTAGAATTCTAATAAATGAACATGCCCTTAATGTGTGGATTTAACGTTGTGATTTATTTTTAATCATTTTCTTAATGATTTTAACATTGTGGGATTAATGAGACTAATGTAATTTAACATTGTGGATTATTGCCCAATGAACTCGAAATCCCTTATATTAGAATTAGTCATTTTCTAAAAAACTGCAACTTTTCTAAGCCTACCGCCTATGTTCTTTGTTTTCTGGTTTCATTTGAGCCTCTCCGTTTGAGCCGTTTGAGCATCCTAAATCGGAGTCTAAAGTTCAGAATGGATGTGCGACCAAGACTGAACGAGGAGAATGTCGTTGTATTATGGGGGCGGTTCTGCTGATAACCTTCGCATCTGGGTTCATCCTAAGGGGCATAACTCGTCCTAAAGAGAGCATCATCAAATATGCCTCGATCACACAGTTTCTGCTACTGATAGTCGATTTCCGCCAACGAGTTTCGGAGTTCTCAGATTTAGTATTATTGTTATATTTATTTTTACAGCAACGCCTTTTACTGTAGCATTTGTTCAACAGCTAGGAATAACATGGAGTATATGAAATCCTACCCGGACCCGTGTCAATCATGGGGCAGGTCAGGTATGAAGTAAAGAAACTACGTACCATTTAGATTTGGTTCGGGTCGACCTAAACATAAATCTGACCTGCCCCAAAATAGAGGCATGCATGCATCCAGGTGAGACCCTCTAGCTGGACAGCAGATGAATGAGCAGGTTGTCACTTCATAGAATCAAAATTGGTAAGAATTCCCATTGAATTACCTCCAAATCATTGGCTAGCGTTGCAATGAAAGGAAAGAAAAAACAAGATACAGTTTCACATTAGAAGTAGCCGCCACACATATTAGACTAAAGACCTGCAGATACTGATATAGTCTCACTTTACAAACATCTTTCTCCATAGCCGTCTCACTTTAGGATGTTTAACCTTCTAGAAATCATGACGTAATGCGTACAAGAGAACAAGAAAACAAGCACATAGTAGATATGCAATCACATAGGAACCTGCGAGCTGCGATAGATCTCTCCTTGCTCAACAGCTGAACATCTACTTTCTATAAAGGCGTCTCAACCCTTTGAATTAAAGAATATTTTTCCAAGCCTTTGAATTTAATAAACCTTTAATTCACAATGCAAACTATAAGTACATGTATGGGAGAACTACAAAACCAAAAAACAACTTGAAGAAGAAGAAGAAGAAGATGGCAGGAGATGGGGTGAAGCTGTTGGGCATGTGGGTTAGCCCTTTTGTTCACAGAATCGAATTGGCTCTGAAACTGAAAGGAATTGAATACGAATACATCGAGGAAGATCTCGTCAACAAGAGTGACAGGCTTTTGAAGTATAATCCCATTCACAAGAAGGTTCCTGTGCTCTTGCATGGAGACAAGCCACTTACTGAATCACTCATCATTCTTGAATACATCGACGAAACCTGGAAGGAGAATTATCCATTATTGCCTGAAGATCCTTATGAGAGAGCCATGGTTCGTTTTTGGGCCAACTATACTGATGAGAAGGTGAGCATGTTACACTTCAATCTTCATTTCAATCCTTCATTTTTTACCCCTTTTGCTTGAAAGACATCACTTAAAATTTCTCGGAATCCAATACCCAATTAAACAAGTCTTGTTGGGTTTATGTCTTGTATTTCGGTTTAACCAGATTGGTTCATTGGCTTAACCAATAACCAAATTCAGAGCCAAAGGTATTTTGGTCATTGTATCGGGGCTTTTTTTAAGGCTAAGAAAGCAGATATTATTTATTGACATAGTCGGTAACCCTAGAACTCTTAGAGAAAGGGGTGAGAGCTCTCTCTCCTGTGCTTTCCAACCACGGAAGGGGGCAAATGTGAGAAAAAGATTGAGACATATGGAGAGAGAGTAGGCAAAGTGTTAAAGGGTTTGTAATCCTTTAACGAGTTGCCCTAATTCCTACATAGTGAAATCCCCATAGCTCCGTGGACGTAGACAATTGCCGAACCATGTAAATCTCTTGTGTCGTGGATTGCTTGTGGTTGTGATTGATTGTACGTGTTGAGGAATTATAGAGTCTTGAATCTTGATGCATGTGTATGGCTACATAGAAATAAATGGACCAGAGTTTTTCTAGTCAACTGATCGGGTCTTCGAAGTCAAAGCTAATTAGGGTGGAAATCAATTCAACTTGGGTTTTTCAGTTTTTTGACCATGGTAACTAGCAACCTAGTAACAAGGTATTAACTCTTTTTAAGAGGCTAGGGTATAACATCATCATCTCCTTGAGTAACAAAAAGATTCATAATCTAAAAAGTTTTGATGTATTTTCTTCATGCAGCCATGGCTTACAATTATTGGAGCATTTGCTAAGACGACAGAAGAACAAATGAAAACACTGAAAGAAGCCCAAGAGAGCCTTAAACCCCTTGAAGAGCTTCTTAAGGGAAAGAGGTTCTTTGGAGGAGAGACTTTAGGCTATTTGGATATTGTTATTGGTTGGATAGCATTTTTGGGCCCTGCCTACGAAGAACTACTGGGGTTGACTTATGTTGATCCAAATTCAATGCCTCTTCTCCATGCATGGTGTCAAGAATTCACAAATGTTCCACTGGTGAAAGAGGGGCTGCCTCCTAGAGAGAAATTGCTTCCTTATCTTAAATATATTCGGGAGAAACTGATGTCTTCATCAAGGACATTCCCCTGAAGCATTAGAGTTCCATTTTTGGGGGGTATCAAGTCACTTTATATGTCTATGATGGCAATACCTTTGAGTTGTGTATTTAGCTAATAGGGCATGTGGAGCAAGTTGCAATGCTTTTATAGTGTAAACCTTTCATGTATTTGGGTTCTGAATGAAAAAAAAAAAAAATGATTTTAGAGTCATGTTACTAAATAAATGTAGTCATGAATTTAAGAAAAATTGAACTCATACCTGACTCTGTTATTCATCAATGCAAGATTTAGACCAGAGATTGTTTGATTAACACAAATTCTTTTATGGGAATTTGGGTTATTGGGTTTCAGAATGTATGTTGGAAGTTGGCCGAAAACCATATTTAATAGGAGGAATTTTTAAAATTCAACTAAAATTTATCAGAGCATTATAGCCTTCTTTTTTTTCCTTTAAAATTCATTTTTATAACTTGAAAACAGTGTGATGTCTGTGAACCCCCACCATTTTTTTAGTAAATGTTGAGATCATTTTGCTAGACTCAAACATTTTGGATGGTCTCCCACACTTCCATCATTGAAAGGAAGTGGGTGACGATGCAATTTTGATATTTTGTGTGGGCCGGGTTCAAACTAGAATGATGTGTGGATATTTTAAATAATTGTTCAAATATGTTTTTTTGTTTAAAAAAGGATCAACATTCTTTAATAGATAGAATGTTTTAGTCTTTTGGAGAATATTCATGCTTGAATTGCTTCAAATCCATAAAAAAGAAGAAAAGTTTGATGATGGTGAAGGCATTTTTAAACATTCAAACAAAAGGTATGGGCTTTCAAGAATTGCTTTAGTGGGTTCTGCTAAAATAGCAAAAGATGTAATTTACTGCACATGCCCAAATAGAAAAGAAACGGAAAACAAAGGTAAAAAAGGGGTTTTTTTTGGGGGATAAGAATGGCTTCTCTCTCTTGGTTTGTTCAGTTTTGGGGATTTGGTTCATATGAGTAGTATGAGATTGGTAATATGCAATGGATTACCATGGTCATGGGTTTAATTCCCATCCATCACGTAAGTGTAGTTAATTGTAAAATGAATAAAAAACCAACCATTAGAAAATCCAACCTGTACAAACAATGGAGCAGGTCATGAGGTTTGGAGCAAAGAAACTACCATTTCTTACGAAAAGCAGACAAACAGAAAAAAAACATAACAGAACAGAACAGAACAGAGAGATTGATTTTGAGTCGGCATAAATATAAACGTGACCTGTCCTGATCCAACAGAGAGGCATGCATGTGTCCAAGTGGAAACCTCTAGCTGGACAGATAATTGGTGAGAAATGTGGAAGGGCTAGTGTGACAAAGAAAGGGAAGGAAAACCAGCCACACAGATAAGATGTGATAGTCGCCCCTTATCCAACTTTCTAACATATTTCTCTAAAGCCGTCTCATATAAGAATATTTAACCTTCCAGTTCCAGATCAGTGTGACAAGAGAGAAAAAAAAAAAAAGAAGCACACGGTAGAAATGTAAGAAAGAAAATAACCTTGAACATTTCAACTTGAGAACATCTACTTCCTATATAGGCGTCTCAAGCTTTCGAATATTATCCATACCTTTGGATTAAGTAAATCTCGGTCTTGTTTGTAATTCACTAAAGCCTAAAATCAAGAGAGAATATGTCACGACCCGGGCCCGAGCCGAGCCGTGAAACCCATACTTACTCCCGTAAACCCCGAATTAACCGAAGTTAAAACGAGATCCACAAGGGATATCAATCACAAGAACCTGCCAAATATAAAACTTTTGCGGAAACAATATATATTTGACAATAATAAGTTAACCTTTACATGTATCAAAAGAAAGTCCTTATACATGTATCGTTTTCCATATACATTTAACAATGCTGCATATACAAAATACTATGCAGCTAACCATTGATTACATTTCCAAATCATTAATTACATTCCCAAATGTTAATTACATTTCCAAAATGAATATATGAACATTTTCTCAAAACATCATCCCAAAACATTTATCAAAAGCTCGATCTCACTCGGATACCACATCAGATGGTATCCCGCCGGTTCCATTCTATCAATCCTCCTGGAGGAACCGGAGCGGTCTCCTCCGCTGGCGCCGGGGGCGCTGCAGTGCCGGCAGGGGCAACCTGGCCTGTAATGCCATCAATAACACTAATGAACACGACGGTTCAACAATGTATAAACAATTCTTGCAATAAAGTATATCAATACATCCATATTGCAATAATGACAATTTCAATGCTAGAGTAATCTAGACAATTCTACAATGACAATAATAGACTATGACAGTAATAGACAGTGACAGTCAGTATACGTGTACCAATTGGCAACTACCATAGCATTCTTAAATTGTATTTCATTCAATTCATTACCATCTTCCCTAAAAGGAAGGCTTCAATCAATATCCTAGGATATGATCGGGATTTATTCATTTACCATCTCCCCTCAAAGGGAGGCTTCAATCACTACCCGAAGGTATGATCGGATATATAGGTGGGACTTACCAGTGCCCGGGCCAGGGACACTAGCATCTCCACGGAGCTCCGGAACACCCCAATACCATCTGCTGCAGCAGGATTAGTCATTCATTATCCATTGAACTCACTTGGAGTTCTAATACAATCGCTAGGTAGTGCCAGACTCAATAATCAATAACAGTCAGTAAGAAATCCACTTATGGATCCAACTCAACTCAATGATTCCTTTCATGACAAAGGAAAGGAATAACAATGATATCAATCTCATTAGACTGATCAATGACACAAGGAGAGTAACATTAACCACATATGGTTGTACTCAATCCCATCTCAATCCCATCTCAATCCTATCTCAATTCTAAACAACCATTCGGGTGTAATCATTGGTTCCCAAATGCACGTGTTATTCTTGATGGACATCACATTTACATTTAATATGTGCATTTCAAGTCCCCCTAATTAACACCCATGGAGCTTAGGCAATGTCCAATTGTGGTTCGCTCAATGAACCCCTTTGAAACCTTACTAATTCTCAATAATCTAGTTTAACCACGATTAGTCTTTGAAATTAATCGGAACGCATTCTTCCTTAAGAGTCGCACTCCAATTCTCGTAAAAATCCAAAACTCGAGCGGACCCCAGTCAGAAATACTATCACTGGGCCAGAAACAGGTTGGCTCGAGCGGACCCATTGTTCGCTCGAGCGGACCCCAGTCAGAACCCTGTTCGCTCGAGCCAACTTATGGTTCGCTCGAGCGAACTCCCACAGAAACCTGTTCGCTCGAGCGAACAAAATGTTCGCTCGAGCGAACTGCGCAAAAACCCATTTCGCCCCAAACAGAGCCTTGATCGCTCGAGCGAACCTCCAGTTCGCTCGAGCCAACCGTGCAGAATTTCACTCCGAAATTCTGTGCAGTTCACTCTTCTTCTACTCTCCTTTCTTAACCACATTTCTACAACCTGCAATGCAAATGGAACCTCCTGTTCCTCCCCTCATACATCATTCATTCACATTTATCAATAATCACACTTCTAAACATCCATTAATCACATCATTAAGCATTCTTAATAAACCCAAAATCCACATAAACATGCACATAATCCATGATAAATCTATCATGCATCTCTATAACAATTACTATGATCAATATGAATTACAAGCAAGGTTTATACTTGCCTTTTCAGAAGCTATTAGCCAAAAACCTCTTTTGCCTAGCTTGGTTTGAGATTAAACCCCCAAAACTTCAAACCCTAATCAACAATAACACCCAAATGAACTCCCATGAGTCATTGGTGCTAAAAACCACTACTTAATCACTAATAGAGCTTGGAAATCACAAAGAGGAATCCATTACTTACTTGTAGCTCAAAGGGAATGGTTCTCAAGCTTTCTCTCAAGCTTTTCTCTTCAACAATGGTGGAAACTCTTGAGGAAGAAGATGAAGTTGATGCTCCCTTCTTCAAAGACCACTCAATCACTCACTAGCTCACTCTCAACAAGAGGAATGGAAGAGGAAGAAAAATGGAGAGCTCTAGGGTTCTCTTGGAATGGAAAATGGGAAATGAACCATCTCTCTCCCATTTCATTCTAATATAAGCAACTTCACACTAAAACCCCCTTTCATTTAGCTTATTTACATTTTGAGTCAAATAACTCCTCACTTGGCCCATTTGATGTCAAATGGAATCGCGTTTATTATGAAAGTTGACGTACTCTTCGAGATACACACGTTGGCATCAAGAATTTCCGTATTTGACCAAATACGCGAAAATCCGTATTTACGAAAAAGTCCTTAACACATCATGTTTGAGTCTAAATTCACTCTAATCAACTCAATTCCATTTCATTAGGCTTAATGTGTCATTAGAGACTGATTTGTCCCTCTTTGGTCATTAACCTTAGTTAATTCAATTATCTATGCTTAATTAGCATTAATCACAATTAATTAAGCTTAATCACGATTAATTCAGGTTGGGGTGTAACATAATAAGATACCGAGGGGGTCTAATCATAGTATTATGGCTTTTTATCTTTAGTGGCTCTATAAGAGAAAAAAAAAATTTTTGAATTTTTGTAATTTTGAAAAAACCACCTCATCTTCTCATGTCTGTTCAAGCGAGGCTTCACTAAGTTCACTTCACTTCGCTTTACAAATGAATTACCCTAACAAACGTCAAAATACAAACTATAAGCACACGATGGGAGAACGGCAAAATAAGAACTCTAACTTGAAGAAGAAGAAGAAGGAGGAGGAAGAGGAAAGAAGAAGGAAAAAAAAATGGCAGTAGATGGGGTGAAGCTGTTGGGCATGTGGGCCAGCCCTCTCGTTCGCAGAATCGAATTGGCTTTGAAACTGAAAGGAATTGAATACGAATACATTGAGGAAGATCTCGTCAACAAGAGCGAAAGGCTTTTGAAGTGTAATCCCATTCACAAAAAAGTTCCTGTGCTCTTGCATGGAGACAAACCGCTTCCTGAATCACTCATCATTCTTGAATACATAGACGAAACCTGGAAGAAGAATTATCCATTATTGCCTGAAGATCCTTTTGAGAGAGCCATGGCGCGTTTTTGGGCCAAATATACTGATGAGAAGGTGAGCATGTTACACTTCAATCTTCATTTCAATCCTTCACTTTTAGCTCCTTTTGCTTGAAAGACATCACTTAAAATTTCTTGAAATATTCCAATAGCCAATTAAACAGATTGGCCCTTAGTGTTGAGGAATTATGAGGTCTTGAATCCTGATGCATGTGTTTGGCTACATAGAAAACCTTGGAACAGGCCAAGTTCTTCTAATCAACCAATCAGGTCTTCAGAGTCAAACTGATTAGATTGGAAATCAATTCAACTTGGGTTTTTATGTTTTTAGACCATGGTAACTAGCAACCTAATACCAAGGTTGTAACCTTTTTTGAGAGGGTATACCAACATCTCCTCAGGTAACCAAAAAGATGAAACTTTTTTTCATCTAATCTCTAAGAATTTCGATCTTTTTTCTTTCTTTTGTTGTTCTTGCAGCCCTGGCTTTCAATTGTTGGAACATTTTCTAAGACAGGGGAAGAACAAATGAAAACCCTGAATGAAGCCCAAGAGAGCCTTAAACCCCTTGAAGAGCTACTCAAGGGAAAGAGGTTCTTTGGAGGAGAGACTATAGGCTATTTGGATATTGTCATTGGTTGCATAGCTGTTTTGGTCCCTCTCTTGGAAGAAATACTGGGGTTGACTTATATTGATCCAAATGCAATGCCTCTTTTCCATGCATGGTCTCAAGAATTCACAAATGTTCCATTGGTGAAGGAGAGGCTGCCTCCTAGAGAGAAGATGGTTCATTATCTTAAAGCTTTTCGGGAGGGACTGATTTCTTCATAAGCTTCTTAGAGTTGGATTTTTAGGGGGTAGCAAGTCATGTTCTATGTTTATGATGGCAATACCTTTGAGTTGTGTATTTACCTAATAGAGTAGAAGCAAGTTGTAATGCTTTTATAGTGTAAACCTTTCATGCATTTGGGTTCTTGGGTTCTGTATGAATAAAAAAAATGATTTTAGAGTCATGTTACTAAATAAATGTAGTCTGGAATTTAAGTAAAACTGAATTTTAAGTAAAAAATGAACTTTGTTATTCATGAAAGAAAGATTTAGACCAGGGATTGTTTGATTAATACAAATTCTTTTACGGAAATTTGAGTTATTGGGTTCCAGAATGTATGTCAGAAGTTTGCCAAATATCATATTTACTAAAAATGCAACTAAAATTTATCAAAGCATTATAGCCTTTTTCTTTTCCTTTAAAACTTTATTTTATATATAACTTGAAAACTGTGTGATGTATATATGTGAACCCAACCATTTTTTTAGTAAATGTTTGACCATTTTGCTAGACTCAAAACATTTTTGGATGGTCTCCCACACTTCCATCATTGAAGGGAAGTGGGTGATTTTGATCTTTTGTGTGGATTCAAACTAGAATGATGTGTGGATATTTTAAATAATTGTTCAAATATGTTTTTTTTGTTTCAAAATGGATCAACCTCCTTTACTAGATAGAATGTTTTAGTCCGTTGAAAAATATTCATGCTTGAATAATTATATTGCTTCAAACCCATAAAAAAGAAAAAAGTTTGATGATTGTGGAGCCATTTTTGAACATTCAAACAAAAGGTACAGGCTTTCAACAATTACTTTAGTGGGTTATTTTAAAATAGTATAATATGTAATTTACTGCATTTGCCCAAATAGAAAAGAAAAGGAAGACAAAGATAAGAAAATGTTTTTTTTTTTTTGTGTGTGTGTGTGTGTTCTGGGCTGTTTTGATAAGAATGGTTTTTCTCTCTATTGGTTTGTCCAATTTTGGGGATTTGGATCAAATGAGGAAATATCAGCTAACTTTGACCTTAGCTGGGTTTGAGGCAGGGTCAGGCTTTGAGTTTGCATGTAGAGTTACACTAGTATGAGTGGTTATAGGCCATGCATTCCAAGGTCAAGGGTTCAAATCTCATCCATCACATAAGTGCTATATATTAATTGTAAAATAATTAGAAAATCATCCATTAGGAAATCCGACCCCTATCAATTAAGGGGCAGGGCATTAGGTTGGAGCAAAGAAACTCCATTTAGATTGGTTTCGGGTCGGCCTAAACATAAACCCGACCTGACCCAACGCAAAGGCAGGCATGCATGCAGGTGGGAACCTCTAGCCGGACATGTATACATGAAGGAGCAAGTAGACATGTCACATTCACTCAGGTGAGAAATGAGATGACTTAGGTGCATAACATTGAAATGTCAATTATGAGAGTAGGGTAGGACTTAGGCGCTTACCCTCCCCATTCCCGGGCCTTATCCTTTAACAACCCTACCCATGAGGCTGTTTAAGGAAGTAAATCCCAATGCCGAAGTGATTTTTGCATATTTGGGGCCGCTGATAGCTTTACAGCCGCTGTAAGGAGCAGTATACCTTTTCTCCTAAAAACCCTGTTTGGAGGCTTTACTAGTGGAGTTGAGTGGAGTAAATATTATTTTGAGAAAATAATAAAATATAAGTGGGTTATAATGGTATTTTATTTTTAGTTGTTTGTGATGGAATATTTTTGACTTTTTTTTTATTGAAAAGTAGAGTTTTTTTTGTCTTTTAGTAGAAAAATGAGGTTAGTTTTTTACTTTTTTTAAAAAAATATGGTGGTAAATTTGAATTAAAGTGTTTTGGTGAGATTTTTTTTATAAAAATTGAGTTTTACCTTACTTGACTCTACTAGTAAAGCCCCTAAACAGGCCCTAAAGTTCCACACTTTCAAGGAAAGAATATAATTGCAGCTTTACTGGTGTTAAAATCCTCCTCCAATCGTTTCATTTTTTTTCCCTTCAGATGTGTTTGTTCCAAATTCTTACAAATATTTAGAATACAGATATGTATAATCTGCACGCAGGCTAGGCCTACGCATGAATTTTAGGCCATTGGGCTGGAACCAACCCTTAATACAAGGCTCTATAGCTAAAATGTCTGATCATGGACAAGCTTAGGGTGGCCCCACTCGGGCCATTAATTCCTTCACCGAAAGTGATACCCATTACTTCACAAAGGTCAACCCTAGTCAACCCGACCAATTTTGTCACCCATGAACACCGTAAAAAATATCGGCAATATTTTGAAAATATTATTACAAAATATATATCCAAAATGTACTTATCCGCAACACATTTATAGTAGAGTGGGGTTGGCATCTCAGTATCATAGGTCAATCCCAGGTTTTTCAAGTTAGAATTGTCATTCCTGACCAATAGTCCAGCTTTTAAAAAAAAATAGTAAGTTTACTTAGCCAAAAATATCATGATTTTTCTAAATAATATACTAAATAAAAATAATACTAGAAAATCACAAGAAAATCAAAACAAATGAGAAAGTAGGAAAAGTCTATAAAAGTAATTTTCACCATACTATATGTTTTTCTCATATATTTTTTCTATTTTGTTATCTAAATATCATTTCATTTGTCAGATAATGTTTCTGATCGTATCCCAAAAGAACTCTAGAATTGAAAATATTCAGACATTTCTCCCGAATGATAATTTCTCGAGCACTAAGATAATGCTCCAACTTAATTGTAGCCCCAGCATGGATGCAAAAACCGACCGATACCGGTTCATATCGGCTGATATGAACCGGTATCGGCTGATACCGATCCGATATCTCAATGAGATATCGGATCGGGTAAAAATCCTCAAAATCTCGGCCCATATCGGCCGAGATTTTGATTATATCGGTGGAACCGATATCTCGGCCGATATTTTCAAAATATCGGCTGAGATATGATATTTTGCTTTAAAACCTTTTTTTTTTCATTTTTTTCCCTCATCTTCATCTTCTTCTCCTCTCTTCTCATCTTCTTGCTACCCATACCAGCAGCCCCTCTCCTTCACACATCCCCCTTGCATTTTTCAAATTCCACTTCTATTTTTGAAGAAAAAATTATCTAAGGTAAGAGAAAATCAACTTAAAGTATTTTTTTATGTTATTTTTTTTTTAGATGAAATTATAAATCATTTGGGTTTGTTACTTTTGTAGTTGTGTTGTTTTCTTCATTTAGAAGTTAGATCTACATACTTTCATGCTAGATTTACTCATACACATGATTTTGAACTTTTTTTTTTCATTTTTTTTGTTTATTTTCGGATTTTTTAATATTTGAATTATAATACATAATTTTTTGGGGATTTCATCATAAATATGTTCTTTTAATGATTCATGGTCATTATATGATGTGTAAATGATTGATCTACATACTTTAATGTTAGATCTATAGATTTAGGATTTTGAAAATGATTTTATTATAAAAAAATAATTTCTAAAAATAATTGTTGTTACTTGTTACTTTGTTAGCATATTTGTGATTCCAAAGGCTTAATGGCTTATTAATAGTGTGTAGATGATAGATCTACATCTACTCATAGTCATAAACATGATTTAAATTTTTATTTTAATTATTTTATTTTTGGATTTTTTAATATTTGAATTATAATATATCATTTTTTGGGCATTTCATCATAAATATATTCTTTTAATTATTCATGATCATTGTATGGTGTGTAAATGATTGATCTACATACTTGTATGTTAGATCTATATATTTAGGATTTTGAAAATGATTTTATTAATTTTTTTTTCCTAAAAATAATTGTTGTTACTTGTTAGCATATTTGTAATACTAACCAAAGGCTTAATGGCTTATTAATAGTGTGTAGATGATAGATCTACATCTACTCATAGTCATAAACATTATTTAAATTTTTATTTTAATTATTTTATTTTTGGATTTTTTAATATTTGAATTATAATATATCATTTTTTGGGCATTTCATCATAAATATGTTCTTTTAATTATTCATGATCATTGTATGGTGTGTAAATGATTGATCTACATACTTTTATGTTAGATCTATATATTTAGGATTTTGAAAATGATTTTATTAATTTTTTTTCTTAAAAATAATTGTTGTTACTTGTTAGCATATTTGTGATATACTCATATGCCAAAGGCTTAATGGCTTATTAATAGTGTGTAGATAATAAATCTACAACTACTCATAGTCATAAACATGATTTAAATTTTTATTTTAATTATTTTATTTTCAAATTTTTTAATATTTGAATTATAATATATCATTTTTTGGAGCTTTCATCATAAATATATTCTTTTAATGATTCATGATCATTGTATGGTGTGTAAATGATTGATTTACATACTTTTATGCTAGATCTATATATTTAGGATTTTGAAAAAGATTTTATTAAATCTTTTTTTTTCCTAAAAATAATTGTTGTTAGAGTATTACATGAATTTCTTATTTTATAGGAACAAGATGGTGCGTGATATAGATCCAGCATGGAGCCACGATGAAGCAGTTGGAAGCAAAAGTAAAGTACAATGTAATTATTGTGGAAAAGTGCTCAATGGCAGGATTACTCGATTGAAACAACATTTGGCACATGTATCAGGACAGGTGAAAAAATGTCATAAAGTGCCACCGAATGTAACTGCTGAAATGAAGGAGCTCCTCAATGCATCTGCAAAAAAGAAAGTTGTACAACAAAGAAGAAGAACTGAAGAACTTGATGCTTGTAGAGAAGAAGTATTTGGTTCCTCCAATGATGACGATGAAGATTCGAAAATGAGGAGGGCTAGGAGAGAAAGTGTGAGGTCACTTCAGGAGGAGGAAGAGAGGCGAAGAATGCAATATGAAGCAGCCTCTAGAGGTAGCCAATATGAGCATGGTGGTGGGTCATCCGGACCTGGGGGAGCGAGCTTGCGTCGGGCATTTAGTCAAAAACAACCCCGTCAGGATCCAGACATTGAGGAGATATCAAGACCTCATACACATGCACCTCAACATGTGGGGCCAACTGACCCATTTGCTTATAGAAAACCAACATCAAAGCAGCCCAGCATTATGAAAGCATTAAAGGGCAAGTTTGGTAAAGCAAGAGAACATCTATTGAGAGCCACTGGGAAGTTTTTTTTAGATGGAGGCATTCCTCCCAACAAGGCATCTTCTCCTTATTTCACCACCATGTTAGATGCAGCTGCAGAACATGGTCCAGGTATAAAGGCACCCACCCCTTATGAGATTGGGCATGTTTGTGTTGAAAAAGAGTATGAGGAGTTGCAGGCTTGGGTGCAAACTTTCAAATGGGCATGGAAGGAAAGAGGTTGCACAGTAATGTGCGATGGGTGGACGACCATCACACATCGTCATCTCTTGAATTTTCTTGTCTACTCGTCTATGGGCACGGTGTTTATCAAATCAGTTGATGCAACTGATTACATTCAAGATGCAAAATATATTAATAAGTTATTGAATGAAGTGATTGAAGAAATTGGGGCAGATTGTGTAGTTCAGGTTGTTACCGACAATGCTGCAAACATGAAGGCTGCAGGAATGATGCTTATGAAACAAAGGCCAAGGATTTTCTGGTCTCCATGTGCAGCACATTGCCTGGATTTAATGCTTGAAGATATTGCAAAAGGAAAAGTCATGCAGCAAGTGATTGGTAAGATAAAGAAGATCACCAATTTTTTTTATCAATCATATAGACTCATTTCCATGATGAAAACGTATACAAACAACCATGAATTACTACGGCCTAGCATCACTAGATTTGCCACTCACTTCATTGCTATCGAAAGTGTTTACAAGTATAGAGAAGGACTTCTCCGATTGATAAAATCACATGAGTTCATAAACTCAAAATGGGGAAAGATGCCAAGTCCCATTACTCTTGAAGTATGTAAAATAATTGAGTCCAACAAGTTTTGGCCTCATGTGAAGGGTGTTTTGAATGTTTTTGATCCCCTAATAAAGATTCTTCGATTGGTTGATGGCGATGATAAGCCAACAATGAGCTTCTTACATGAGGCCATGGAGAGATCAAAGCTGGCTATTCAAGCAGATTGTAAATATTACAAAAAAGTTTTGGAAGATCATCGACGATCGATGGGGACGACATTTGAAACATGATTTACACACTGCAGGTAAGTGAATGCTATTTCCTTTAATACTTGAATTGTTGTATTCAACTCTCCAATCTCTTCTCAGTCCTCACTATATTAATTTATCAATGACTAAAATTCATTGGTTTTATAGGATACTTCTTTAATCCCCAATTTACGGATGAACACATATCTGATGAAATCCGTTTGGGACTAAAAAATGTAATTGAAAGATTGGCAGCAAGTACAGATGATGTAATTTGGGCTACTAATCAGGTAGGATAATTAAGGAAAAAAGTATATAACATTGTAATTTATAATTTCTCTAATTTATTTTTCTACGTTAATGTCTTCAGATTAACATATACAATGTACGCGCTGGAAGCTTTGGAACGATGACTGCGCAGAGAGCTATCGCACAGACCTTTCCTGGTATTGATTGTGATGTCGTCTCTATATTATTCAGAGACTTATTATAATTTTATTGACTCTAATATCATTTCTATTTTTTTTCAGCTGAATGGTGGTTGAATTATGGAGAGAGTGCTCTTGCACTAAGGACAATTGCTATTAAAGTCCTTAGTCAAACTACATCGTCTTCCAATTGTGAAAGAAACTGGAGCACATTCTCATTTATCCACACTAGACCAAGAAATAGATTGACAATGCAGAAGCTAAATAAATTGGTCTACATCCACTACAACCTCAAGCTCCGGAGCAGAAATAGAAGGAGTAGACAGTTTGAGGATCATCGGGAATATTTCTGTTCAATTAATTTGGACTATATTTTTTCAGAAGAGGATACCGTGTTAGGTCAATGGCTGGAGGAACAAGAAGAACCAGTGTTAGATCAAGACCCAGAGTTTGAGGAGTTGATGGAGGAATTGACTGGGGATAGGCCTGAGCCAGTGAGGGCTACAGAAAGGATACAAGAAATAAATTTGACAATGCAGCAAGGGTGCGCACCTGATACGAGTGAGCCAAGGGGAAAGAAGGTGGACGAGGAGAGCGAGTCAAGTATTTCTACTTCTTCATCATCATCAGGAATTCCACCTGACTCTCCCGGGGATGAGGGTCATTATAGAGATGATGAGCATGTCACTTATGAAACAGTTGAACATTTTCCTGATGTTACCGAGTTAGATCCTCGCCGTGGCTATGTCAGACATGTTGGATAGACTGAGGCAGGGGGTAGTAGTAGCGCTGCTACTCATGGTCATCATGGGAGTTATGTTGGCCAAGGTGCCATGTATGGACAGCATGGGGGTTATGTTGGCCGACAAGGTGCCATGTATGGACAGCATGGGGGTTATTCATATGACCCTAATTGGGCACCCCCTTCACCAACACCGCTTATTTCTATTGAACAGATGTTAATTGAGCAAGGGAGGCTTGCCCCACCAATTTTCCAACGACCTCTTCATGCTCCTTATCACTATTTCATGCCATATGAGTACAACTAGTCATCTCAATCCACGGGGGATCAAGATAGTTCATCATCTTATCAAGAACAATCTAAATATGGTCATGAGTATGGTAGTGCTGCACAACAGTATGGAGCATATCTTTTTAGCTAATACCGAAGAAATGATGACGATGATATCGAATCAGGCCGACACTCCACTTGGAATTAAGTTGTCAATCTGTAATACACTCATACAGTTATCCTCACCAATCTCTCTATAGTCTCTACTCTCTACTAGTCTCCTCTAAGTTCAGGTAAACCATGAATCTTTGATGCCTAACTGCTTTATGATTTATCGATCTCACTATCATGTTTCTGATTTTAATGTCATCTTCATGGTCTTGAATTTCACAACTTTTTTGATTATTGAGTTAGTATTAAATGATGATTGATATGTTATATTTATTTTCTTATATTTTACACTAATAAATTGATCATGATCATCAATAATGGCTGCATTATATGAAATACTGGAAAAGACAGTGAACTGCGATACAGACAGGACTTATAACTTAAGGTGACCGAGATTTTGATTTATTGCTGTTACTAATGGAAAAAAATATTGTTTTCCAGCATTTTCTAATATTCTGGATTTTTTGGATATTTTTGTGAATTTTTTTGGATTAAAAAACAAATTCGCACCGCGATGACTGCGACGGACCGATATCCGCGACCGATACCGATATCATATCGGTTTTTCTGCCCGGCCGATACCGCGACCAAGACCGAGATTTTAAACCATGAGCCCCAGGGGCAGTGCACTTAGCTTGGACATTGGCTCAGGAACTGGAGGATGCGATTTTAAACTCAAGAAACTTACCCAGGCATAAAAAAAATAAAAAAAGGGAGGAGGGGGTGTACAGTTGTTGAAAAGTGGAAATCACAGATTTTCCGCTGTTAGGATCCGCGGAAAAGTCCAAAATGCAAAAGTACTATCCGCTTTGCCGCTACAAAGCGTAGAAAAGTCAGGATTTCCGCTACAAGGATAAGCGGAAAAGTGGTTTAAATTAATTTTCCGCCGCTAAAATCAGCGGCAATGTCTGCAGATTCAACGTTTCCACGGAAGCTATCGGCGGAAAGTCTTCACTTCTCCATTTTTTTTGTTGAGCTGCGTCAGGTCTGGATCCATATAATATTTAACTCAAAGACTTGTATAATTTGCAAACGGGCTGAGCCTGTTGATGAATTTTAGGCCAATTTGCTGGAACTAGGCCTGAATATGAGGCCCATGGGCTAATCGTGGACGAGCTTGCGATGGTCGAACTCGGGCAATTAATGCCGTCAAAGGTCAACCCTATTTAACCCGACCTATTGCCACCCATAATCACCGTCACAAATATCAACCATATTTTAAAAATATTATTATAATATATACCTGAAATGGTACTCGTCTACTATAACGTTCATTTTTGGTTTAGTGGTGTTGGCACCTTAGTTTCATAGACATGCCCTGGGATTGATCCTTAGGTCTTCATGCTAGAAGTGTCACTCTCGAGCATGGTATGCAATACCGGCCAATACCGGTTTGATATTTTGATGTGATGTCGGAATCGGTATCGGACACGAACATATTCCCAAAATATCGGACCATCTCGGCCTATATTTTAAAAATATCGATTTATTTTCAAAATATAGCCTAGAATATCTATATATTATAGGATTTTATGATACAACTTATTTAGTGTAATGATACAGCTCTTTATTCTGATCCCAATTTTAACTCTTGGTGACGCACCTCCCTTCCATGGAACCAACCAAGGATAATGCGTGGGTGTTGCACTGATGGTGAGGGACTTGTTTGAGGGTATACGTGTGTGACTGCTTGCCTCTGTAATACATATGTGTATAATAACAAAATAATAAAAATACAAAAAAGTATGATAAATAAAATGGTGAGGCATTTGTTCGTCAGCCGCTGCTGTGATAGCTAACAAACAAAATGCATCAACCCGAGGAGGAGCAAGACTGAACCAAGCTAAAGCAACAAGAGCTGTAAAAAGTTATGTTCCTTCTAAAGCTGAGCTGAGATAAAAGCTTTGATCGAGAAATCCCCATATATGGAATGCTTCCAAATCCGAGAATCTTTTGAATTCATGCACAAATAACGTTAGAAAGAAGATTCAATTGCTCCCCATACTGGGCCTTTTCTGAAAGGTGGAGACTTCTCCTAAACGGCACCCACCACATAGTGCCTCTATCCCTCTCCTTGTAACAATCACTAACAGAAGATCCATTATTAGCCACCACTCTATAAATCCTAGAAAATAATACATATAAAAGACCGACCCCACTCAATCACCCAATCAAAAGCTCACATCCGTCCCCTCCCCCACCACAAAACCCACCCATTTGGATAAAAATTTACCATCACTATTGACTCATCCCCAACCAACCCCGTAACATTTTTTAAGTAAATGTTTGACCATTTTGTTGGACCCAAACATTTTTGGATGGCCTCCCACGCTTCCATCATTGGAGGGAAGGCGGTGACAATGCGAGTTCGATCTTTTGTGTGGGTTCAAACTAGAATGATGTGTTGATATTTTAATAAAACTTTCAACTATGTTTTTTTTTTTTTTTCAGAAAGAATCAATAATATTCTTTAATAGATAGAATGTTTTAGTCTTTTGGAAAATATTCATACTGGAATTGCTTCGAACCCATAAAATAGAAGAAAGTTTGATGATGGTGAACACATTTTTGAACACTCAAACAAAAGGTATAAGCTTTTAACAATTGCTTTAGTGGGTTATTTTAAAATATCAAAAATATATAATTTACTGTATATGCCCAAATAGAAAAAAAAAAAAAAAAAAAAAGAAAGACAAAAATAAGAAAAGGGTTTTTTTTTTTTTGTTTTTTTGTGGGTGGGTGAAGGGGGGATAAGAATGGTTTCTCTCTCTATTGGTTTGCCCAATTTTGGGGATTTGGATCAAATTAGGAAATATAGTTGTGGGGGAAGTAGGAAATATAGTTGTGGGGTGTATGGGGAGGGGGTGGGGTTGTTTGTTTTAGGGCAGTGCTACATGGACAAATTTTTTTGGACAGAATTTTGGACAAACCATATAATTTGACTTCAAACCAAATATAATTTTGGCTTCAAACCATATGATTTGTCCAAGAAAGTTTTTCCAAACGGATTTTTTTTGTTTGTTTTAAGAATGGTTTCTCTCTCTAGAGGTGAGAAATGAGAATAGGCTAGTGTGACAGAAAGGCCAAAAGGAATTAAAAACCAAGCACACTGCACACATGTAAGGCGTGATAGTCACGGAACAATATCTCCTCACTCGACTTTCAACATCTTTTTCTATTGCCGTTTGTCCTACCTCCTCACTCAACTTTCAACATCTTTCTCTATAGCCGTTTGTCCCACCTTTTAACATTTACCCCCTGTTTGGGAAGAGGGAGGAATGGGGGGGGAGGGAAAAAAAGGAGGGAAAGTGAGGGGAAAATATTTTTTGAGGGTGTTTGGGAAAGGGAGGGGAGGGAAAATGGAGGGGAGGGGGAGGGGAAAAAGGGTAAAAAAATTTTCCCCCCAAAATTGGAGGGAAAATGGGGGAGAGGAGGGGAAAATAAAAGAAAAGACTAAATTGCCCTTTTATTTGTAAAAAAAGTTTTAAAGATTTTATAAAAGTAAGGGCAAAACGGTAATTTTCTCTCTATCTCACAAACAAACAAAACCCTACTTTTTCACTTTTCTTCCCCCTACTTTTTCACTTCCCAAACAAGAGGAGGTAAAATTAATTTTCCCTCCCCTCCCTTCCCCTTCATTTTCCTTCCCCCTCAAATTTTCCCTCCCCTCCCCTCCCCTCTCCCAAACGGACCCAACCTTCCAAATCATGACGTAGTGTGGGGCAAGAGAACAAGAAATCTAGCACACGGTAGATATGTAATCTAGCATGCCACTTTCTCTGCTTGCTCCACAACTTTCTATATAGTCTTCTCAACCTTGGAATATTTTCCACACCTTTGCATTAAATAAACTTTTAATTCAAACTACAAACTATAAGTACATATGATGGGAGAACTGCAAAATCATAACACAACTTGAAGAAGAAGAAGATGGCAGGAGATGGGGTGAAGCTGTTGGGCATGTGGGCTAGCCCTTTCGTTCTCAGAATCAAATTGGCTCTGAAACTGAAAGGAATTGAATACGAATACATCGAGGAAGATCTAGTCAACAAGAGCGAAAGGCTTTTGAAGTATAATCCCATTCACAAGAAGGTCCCTGTGCTCTTGCATGGAGACAAACCGCTTATTGAATCGCTCATCATTCTTGAATACATCGACGAAACCTGGAAGGAGAATTATCCATTATTGCCTGAAGATCCTTATGAGAGAGCCATGGCGCGTTTTTGGGCCAAATATACTGATGAGAAGGTGAGCATGTTAAACTTCAATCTTCATTTCAATCCTTCACTTTTTAGCTCCTTTTGCTTGAAAGACATCACTTAAAATTTCTTGAAATACTCCAATAGCCAATTAAACTGGCCCTTAGTGTTGAGGAATTATAGGATCTTGATGCATGTGTTTGGCTGAATACAAAACCATGGAACAGGCCAATAAATCAGGTCTTCCGAGTCAAGGTTTTAACCCTTTTTAAGAGCATATATATCAACATCTCCTCTGATAACCAAAAAGACAGAACTTTTTGATTTAATCTCTTCTATCTTTTTTTTTTTTTTTTTTCTGTTTCTTGCAGCTCTGGCTTTCAATTGTTGGAGCATTTTCTAAGACAGGAGAAGAACAAATGAAAACCCTGAACGAAGCCCAAGAGAGCCTTAAACCCCTTGAAGAGCTACTTAAGGGAAAGAGGTTCTTTGGAGGAGAGACTATATGCTATTTGGATATTGTTATTGGTTGGATAGCTGTTTTGGTCCCTCTCTTTGAAGAACTAATGGGGGTGACTTATGTTGATCCAAATACAATGCCTCTTCTCCATGCATGGTCTCAAGAATTCACAAATGTTCCACTGGTGAAGGAGAGGCTGCCTCCTAGGGAGAAAATGGTTGTCTTTCTTACAGCTTTTCGGGAGGGACTGATTTCTTCATCAATTAAATTTCCCTGAAGCATTAGAATTGGGGTTTTTCGGGGTAGCAAGTCATGTTATATGTCTATGATGGCAATACTTTTGAGTTGTGTATTTAGCTAGTAGGGCTGTGGAGCAAGTGGCACTGCTTTTATATTGTAAACCCCTTTCCTGTATTTGGATACTATATGAATGAAAAGATGAATTTAGAGTCATGTTACTAAATAAATGTAATAATCAATTTAATAAGAAATTGAACTCATACTGCCTGACTTTGTTATATATTCATCAAAACAAGATATAGGAGTGTTAGCAGAGGCAGCATAAATACTTTTAAATGCTCTCCCTCGGGTGGGGCCCACTCTTCAATACTCCCCCTCAGGTAGAACCCGGTCGGCCCACTTTTGGCGGCATGCATTTTTTCGCTTTAAGTTATTCTTCATGGGATTCGAACTTACGATTGGTTGGCCGTGATAACATCTTAAATTTGTTCAGCTAATAATTTTTACGTACAAACCTTGAGGCGTTGGTAGAGACAACATAAATACTTTTCAGTATAATTAATAAAATTTTATGAAAGTTTGGGTTATTGGGTTTCAGAATGTACATTAGAGTTGGCCAAAAACCATATTAAATAGGAAGAATGTTAAAAATGCAACTAAAGCTTGAGTATTGTATGCATCAGCTATGTACACAAAAATATATTTATCATTTGACATTCTTCATCATCAGATTGTAATAATTCTAGAAGTCAATCTTATAGGAGTTATATCCACCTTTTGATTGAACCATGCTTTGAAGACATGATCAATCCGACTGATTGAAGATACGATTCAATTTTCTACGGGTGACAAGTTCATCACCTATCATGTCGGACAGAATCTATATTTGGAAAGTTCTAACCCCATTCTCTACAGTAACATGCTAGAACTCAATGTCTGACAGGATAGATACTGATATTCACGCTTGAGAGTTCATAGAGTGGCATAAGACGTGAATTTACTTCCTACATCTTGTATTCATAGCCGTCCTATATTTGTCCGGTGTGCATTTTTATGGGTTTAATGGGTGCTTCTCAGGGAATTAGTCCTATTGGGTCAAAAACTTAACTTTTATTCACGTCATAAAAAAAAAGGATAAATATTGATATTAATATTTATAAACATTTTATCTAGTACTTGAAGGTTGATAGTCAAAATAAAAGCTAATTAATTAATAACTTATAGTTGTCATTTTAAGTATGTTTAATCATAAGAATCTAGAGAGATTTTGATTAAAAAAACATCAAATTCTTTTCAGAAATTCCACCATCGGATATCTATAAATGCTAATCTATTAAGAAAAGACATTAAAATTCAAGATTTAAAACATTTCAAGACTTGACTCATTTATTTTATTCTCTCGATCAATTTAGGTTGTTGATACACATCTGTAATTCGTGATGGTTAATTCTCTTATTCATGCAATGAGAGAATTTCGTGTTCTGTAGATTTTTATTTTTCACACGAAAGGAAATCCTACCTTCTTGCCCTTCCATTAACAAATAAAAATCTTCTCTGCTAAGAAAGCCAATTTATATATTTATCTTTGTTCACAAGAAATCTTATCACACCAAATAACACGCAAAATTAATAAACAAACAATGATTTGTAAGAAAAATAAAAAAGAACCTTCACCTTTATCCCAAAAGTCTCTCGCCACATTAATACAGCATGTAATTACATATGAAATTGAGTCCCATAAGGAAAATGTAAAATCACCATGCATATTGTTTGGGGGTCACATCAACCTATCGTATTTGGACAGGGCAATCCCACCAACCATGTTAGTGTTTGCCAACCCACACGCTTCTCATAAGTGGAAGGAGTCAAACAGTAAAACCCTCCTAATGAAGATCCAAAATGCTCAAAATAAACGCCAATGAGAGGCGTACAAAGTTTACTCCAAAACAAAATAAATCGATTTGCTATAAAATTAAGTATATCAAGATTGGATTATGAGACCAACTATTTTTGGAGTAACATTTGTAGACATCCTATGAATAGCTGGTCTCATTTATTTTTTTCTCCCCTTTGACAATTCACTTGCAAGTTTAAAGTAAAGGATCTCTCCTTCATTAACACTCCGTTTGGGAAAATGAAGGGGAGGGGAGGGAAAATTTGAGGGGGAAGGAAAATGAAGGGGATGAAAGGGGAGAGAAAATTAATTTTACCTCCTCTTGTTTGGGAAGTCAAAAAGTAGGGGGAAGAAAAGTGGAAAAGTAGGGTTTTGTTTGTTTGTGAGATAGAGAGAAAATTACCGTTTTGTCCTTACTTGTATAAAAACTTTAAAATTATCTTTTAAAATATAAAGGGCAATGTGGTAATTTTACTCATTTTCCCCCCTCCTCTCCCCATTTTCCCACCATTTTTGGGGGGGAAATTTTTGTACTTATTTTCCCCCCACCCCATCCCCCCATTTTCCCTCCTCTACAAAAATTCCACCCCCATCACCCCCCCCCCCCAAAAAACATAGGGTAAGAGACAAGAAAAGAAAAAGAGGTCTTATTCAAAAGTATAAGATTTCAAAAAATTAACTCTTCTTTATTTCTAAAAAGTCAACAAAGTATCTCCACTTATCATAAAATGACAAAAAGTCAATAAATTGAATTTTAAAATTTCATAATTTTTAATGAAACCCTTTTTCTTTCCTTGTCTCTTAAAAATTGAATATCTACTAATCCTAAGGGGTTGGCAGAGTGGTCAGGACCACGGTTCCTCCCTCTTTCGAAGTTAGAGGTCTTGGTATCAACCCCTGATTCCCTTCTCTTCCGAAGTTAGAGGTCTTGGTATTAACCCCCAGTTCCCCTCTCTTCCGAAGTTAGAGGTTTTGGTATCTTCATGAATCAAAGGTTGAATCCATTTATGCTACCACCTAGGGGTCACATGGGTTTTACTCGACTTCTTTTTAGATTTGGTTGAAATAGTCCAGCTCAAAAAGTTAGAAACGATTCATTGGCAAAAAAATAAAAAATAAAAATTTGGCTATCTACTTTAAATTCACATTGCAAGGATTCTATTTTTAATTTAAGTGGGCCCCACACTGCGTGGGTTCCACTCTCTTCCACGCACAGGAAGCGAGTCGGAGATCAATCTTGGTGATCCAGACTGGACTGACAACATGCAGTCCACATCTGAACCATGAGTCCAGATCCAAACGAAGCCCTTTCCATTTTTCAGAAACCCTAGCTTTCCCTCTCTCCTTCCTTTTCAAAACCCTAGAATTCCCGATCAGATCTCAGAGATGAACACCTCCTTCTCTTTCCACAATCTCTAGATCTCCCAATCCACCAATTCCCCCAGTCGCAAATGGAAGGTTTCAGCGCCAAAGATCTCTCCACGATTGGAGGAATCGCGACAGTTTCTCTCCTCCATTCCTTCATCCCCACGCATTGGCTCCCGTTCTCGATCGTTGGACGCGCGCAGAAATGGACGCTATCGAGGACCCTCCTCGTCAGTAAGATCTTCTTCCTTTCTTTCTTCATCCAGTTCTTCTATTTTGCTTCATTTGTAGAGATTTTCAGATGCTTTGAAAGCTATTCCTTTTTCAAATCTTGCATTGTGTTTTGTTGAATTTCGTTAAGATCAAGCAATTGATGTGTTAGAACTGTGCAAAATGCTTTCTTGATTGAGATTTGGATGAATTCTATTTCTTGCTGCATTTGACATTCGCTTAGTTAGGTTTGGAGTTCATTTGGATGCTTAGGCTTATATGTTTGTACCAGATCCGTTGTCGGCCAGGTGAAAAAACGATACAGTTTGGCTGTATCAGTTATATCCATGTGGTTGGCATGTATCGGTCTGTATAAGGCATATCGTGTATGTGTCGGTTGGTATTGGCTGTATAGGTTTGAATTGGGCGTCACAGTGATACCGTTTCTTGAAAAAACCGATATGTATTGACTGATATTTAAGATTTATTAAAGCATGTTTGGATGTACATCAGATCAAAATCAAAGTACGTGCACATATTTCTTACGTCGATGCTTTGCTATAGAGTTGTATTTTGTTGGCCCGAATAATGTGAACCATTTGAAGTGGGGTGTTGTGTTCTCCCTTTTCTGCCTTTTAGGTGCCAAATCAACATACTCTGGTGTTTGTAAATTGGGGTGTTGTGTTCCACATTTATCTATATGAATATGTGGATGCTGAACCCATAAATTTGCTGAAAATTGGTTGATTCGATCAGACCTTGAGCTTGAGAACATTTTAATCAGAGCGCAAGGATCAAAGTGGATTTTCTAGGAGGAATTGATGACAAAACAGTAGTATTGCTTCTGCAAATTTACATGTGCTGAACTTAGCAAATTGGATTTGTGAGGAACCCAACCAATTTTAAGCTGCAAATTGAATAGTAGACCAAGGGAACATGGTAGAGTCTGGTAGCATTTTTTGTTAGTTGTTAGGGTTTTTTGTTAGTTGTTAGCATGGGATCACCGCACGACAGTTTACTAGACTTTCCTCGGTATTATTGTCCTCTGTGGGTTATATAGATCAATTTGGTTGTTGTGTGTGTGAGCATTTGTGTTTTCTGTGTTTATTTATTTATTTATTTTGCCATTAGATGAACAAAATGTTAGGACTTATTTAGTTTGTGGGGCCACATTCCTGATTACAGAGACAGGTTTTGCATATTGACTTGCGGTTTTTGGTATCACCAATTAATTATTGCTAATGTTACCTTACAGCTGCATTTGGAGCTGTTTTGCATGTAATGTCTACCTCGCTTCTTGGCATAACTGCCATCACTATGGCAAACACTATTGCTGGTGAAGAAACAGTCCACAAACTTGCTTCCCTGTTGCTTGTAGTTCTTGGAGGAAGTTACATTATATTGTTTCTACTCGGAAAGGGTGGACATAGTCACTCCCATAACCATCCAATGGAGAAGATGGCTGTTGCTGGTCTCGTTCTTGTTCCAGCATTGTCTCCCTGTGCAACCACGCTTCCAGTGTTCCTTGCTGTTGGAAACTCATCTTCCATGATGCTGCTTGCAATTTTAGTGCTGCTTTTCAGGTATATGCCAAACGTCAATGCATTGATCTTTTTTGACTGTTTGTTTCTGTCAATTTGACCCACTTAGGGAGAGCACAGTGTGATCTAGTTAAGGTTATAGGTGTGCCATACTCTAGTTGAAAATGTGGGACAGTGGTTCATGCGTTTCAGACCATTCTCCACCTAGGTCCCTATTTACTGCATCTATTTGAGGAAAATCTCACTAGTTGGTTGAGTTCCCGTCAGTGACTTACAGATGAATGAGGGAAAAAAATACTTAGCAACAAGTAGGTCCACCAGTGAGATATAGAATCATATGATCTAGCAAATAGCATGTGCCTGCTATGAATTGTTATTCAGTTCAAATCCGCAGTGTGCGATGTGCTCCATTAACAATCTTTATTCTTTACCAAAGGTGTTGGTTGAAGTTTTCATTTCAAGTTTTTTTTTTTAAATAAAATAAATTATCAGCTGCTTAAATATGTTCTGATGTTTGGTTTGCAGTACAATCACTGTGATGACTTCGCTAGTGGCTCTCTCATTCTACGGGGCAAGCCAAATCAAGTTTCATTGGGTGGAGCGCTATGACAAGCTTCTTGTAGGGACGGTGTTGTGCCTGGTTGGTGTCTTGACTCTCATTTTTCACGACCATGATGGTGAAGGGCATTCCACTGGAGAGAAATTGCCTAGAAAGCTTATCACACTATGATGCAATTCAAAGGGAGAAGAAGGAATGGGGGCAGTTCCTCACATGATGCTTTCACGCAAAAGAGAGAAATGAAGGAAGAGAGGACTCATTGTGGAGAAGAAACTCATCGCATTAGTTTTCTATTCCAAAAATTGATGAGACCGAAGCCTTGCATAGTTGCATATTTGTTTGCTTCTTAAAGGTAAAAGTAACCCCTATGTACCATCCTAATATCAGTTTAATATAAAGGGAAAGCCATAACCTTTAATTTACAAATCTTAAAAAAGACGAGTAAAGAAATAAGACGGAATTAATTTAAATAAGAGACTATTATACAATCCGAGTGACACTGCAAGGATAAAGCTTGATTATTTTATCTGAAAACAATTATGAGCATTAGTGTAGCTAATCCTGCATGCAGGCATGTGCAATTTCCAAGATTTACTGGGATATTGATTGTAGGACAACTATATTGGGTGCATTCAAACAAACCCTTAGAGCAGACACTGTGTTAACTGTTAATCCTTTGACTTAACAACCAGTTGTTGGGTAGAAACTGCCCGAGACGTATGTTTTAGTGGCTCTTGATTGATGATGAACTCATATGCCAATACATGGATAAAGCAATTTGGATTAAAGAAGTTGAGTTTTCTCATTGCATTAGATAGTCAGTGTAGAGACTCTTTACACCTCGAAAAACAGAGGGCTCAGGTTTAAGATTATGCAATAACCTATAGTAACATACAATTTTTAGGTGAAAGGCAAGTTACCATAGAGTGGAATATTCTGCCATAATCATATTTTGATTCAGGTATGATGATTCTGCCAGCTGCCCAACTTGGGCTTCGGTCATCTCTACATATGTCGACATATCAAATCGCAGTAGAAGTTTTGTGCATAAGGAAGTTTTGTATTTATGAGCCTGTAAAAGAAAGGATTATATTTAGCAAGACTTATGGTGTGATTGAAATTAGAGATTTCACATTCCATGGATTTTTCTTTTCTGTGGGAGAGAGTAATTATGAATTCTTGCTTATTGAGGAAAATTAATTCATCTTTCTTACTTTTTGCATAGAAAGTGTTGCACCAAATTATAGTAGAGTTGGCTACTCACAAAATCAAAACAATTTCCTCCCTACTGCAGCCGCAGAGCCCTCTTGATACAAAAACAAACTCAAGGTACAACAAACACTGCTTGCGATGAATGAGGTTACCCATATGTAGATTTAGAATGAGTCCTCCACATGTTTGAAAATATTGAGTCAGGTAACAGCGTAACCCATAATTTTGGGTCGAGTTTCTCAACTGTCACACAAGAAATAGATGTTTGGTTTCATTTGGGTTCGGAATCTCTTACGTTAATACGAAAAAAAAAAGGTAATTAAACTAATAATTGATCCTCCTTATTGGGTTGACCTTGAAGTTTAAATCATTTAAAATAAATGCGAATTATATTTGAGTTATCTCCAAATTTCACTCCAATAATAATTACCCCGAAATGGGTTGATCATTATAAATCACTGAAATTTCTTATAATAGTTTATTCATGTGTTATAAAAGTGATTAATTTGACAGCAAGAACAACTGTTTTTATGGGGATGAAATCCTGAATGTTTGTGGTTCTCCCAAGGCCTAATCTAATGTCTAATGTCTATAAAATTCTTTGAGGCTAACCGTGTACATCCATCACTGTTGGCCCTTCTTGTTTGCTTGGAATTTAATACATTAAGGCCTTTTTTGGTATATTTCTACTCTTATTTTAATAGTGCCATCCAAAATGGAGCCATAAAAAAAGAGAGGCTAAAGCTTTTATTTTCACAAGCTAGAAAATGTGGCACTTCATTTTAGGAGGATTTGTATCATTTTTATCTACTTCCCCTAAGTGGGTAGAAGGTAAAATCGTGTGCCAAACATGGACTAAAACTAATGGTCAAATGGACTTCAACAAAAGATTTCTATAGAAGTGAAGGGTAAGGATACAAAGGATTCCTAAAGGGCACATTTGGCTACCGTCGGCCCCACGGATTTCTACCCTGTTTTCCTCCATTGGTGTGGAAAGCCCATGTTTGTTGGACTGATGAAAACAGAGGAAAGGGTATCCAACCGCGGAATGGCGTTGCTGCAGTGATGTACAGTGTTTTAGGCGGGGGACATTGGGTCACCGGTTTTTCTGAATTTTTTTTTCTTCCTGGGTCCCACAATCAAGATCCAGACCGTTCATCATCAGAACAAATGTCCAAAATGTTGAATAACGAGATTTGAAGTTTTGTGGGGCCATGTTGCAAAATCTGAACCGTTTATTATACGTAGAAGACCAAAAACAGCTATGGCCCCCAAAATGGGTTAGTAAGTCATATGGGATCACAAGATAATAGCAAAATAATTCTAAATGTTGATTTGCCCCGGTGTTAAAAATGAGATTTTTAGGCAGAACGTTTTATTCTTTTTTTGTTTTTTTTTTTTTCATGTGGTCTCCGAAATCATGATCCAAACCATGAATCAATTCTGGAAGGCCTTCCTTCCTAAGTTTTGAGATATTTGTAAAGAAAGTCAAAATTAAAAAATATTAATTTATTATTCCAGTGGGGCCCCCTTTGAATGATCTGAGTCGCTCAAATTATCCAGATGGACAACAACGGCTGAGGGATGAGATCTAAGGTCTAGATCTTTCATGGATTTTAAAAAATTTGTAAAAATCTTACAACAATTAGATCACATCCTATGGATGGTCGGAGTCCTCTCTTTTTACTAAACATGAAACTTTCCACAAAAGTCCTCTTTGAAGATGTCTTGATTCCAAAAGATCGAGGAAATCATCTCAATAAAGGAATCTTCTGTATTTGCCAAACGTGCCCAAAAAGGTGAAGGCGAGACATCTAAGTTCAAGATGACACTTGGACTCTCATAATTTAAGTTGATAGGGCAGTGTAGCTTTGATTTTCTTCTCCCCACATACATTTTTCATCGAAGATGTGATTATTAATCAAAGTCAGTACCTTGTCGCTAGACCATATTTCATTCCAGTTGTGATTGGCCCACCCGATTAACATCCTCAAATCTCAGTTCAGCATGAGTGGGACCCACCTAAAATGGGACTCCATGCTGATATGGTATCACTCTAATGTGGTGCTAGTTACATTCCCATCACGAACTCGATTGGACAGTGGGACGCGGAGCTAAAATGCGTGGATATACATCTAAGGGCCCGTTTGGCACTTTACTAATACAAACAAAGTCAAGTAAAGCCTCCATTTTCTAGACAAGATGTCACATCAAATGCACTTTATTCAAAACTCCTCCCATCTTTTTCATACAATAAGTCAAAAAGCAACAACCTTTATCCACTAAAATACAAAAAAACTTCACACTTTCCATACAAAAAGTCAAAGATTCCATAACAAACAACTAAAAACAAAATACCATCATAATCTACTTATATTTTATTCTTTCTTCAAAATCAACTTTACTTGACTTGACTATATTAGTAGAGTTACCAAACTGGCCCTAAAGAGTATGGAATTTATCTTGAACGGTCCATATTATCCCTCCATGTGCCCCGTATGCGTGTTATACAATTCCCGTTTGATAGACACAATGGGAGAGCTAAGCCTAAAGAGTATGAAATTTATCTTGAACGGTCCATATTATCCCTCCATATGCACTGCATGTGTGTTACACGGTCCCCTTTGATAGATGCGATGGGGGAGCTAAGTCTTACAAGTAAGAAATTTATTTTGAACAGTCCAAATTATCCCACCATGCACCGTTCCCGTTTGATAGATGCGATCGGGGAGCTGAATCCACTTCTAAATCGGCGTGGGTGGGACCGACTATAGACTTGGCACTGATAAGTGCTACCTCTCAATGGCAGGGGCAGTTTCGTCAAAATGTGAATCTAGGGTTTCTTTATATGCACAGCATCTCCAAAACCCTAGGGTTCCTCGGCTGCCATTTGGATCTAGAGCTTTTTATTTTTATCGATCTTCTTCGCAGATAGAGCAGCGCGGCAGCAGCAGCAGCAATCATGGTGGCCGTGAAGAAGAGCGTAATCTCTCTCTCTCTCTCTCTCGGAAATGATAGATTTCCTGTTCTTGAAGTTCACGTGATCTAGGGTTTTTGTTTCTTCTCTTTCTCAGATCTTCTCCCTTTTTTCATATGAATCTAACAATCTATGCGTTTTCCGTGTACTGATCTATGCAGAAAAAGACTCATGAGAGCATCAACAATCGGCTCGCTCTCGTGATGAAGAGCGGCAAGTATACCCTTGGTTACAAGACCGTCCTCAAATCTCTGAGGAGCTCCAAAGGTTCGTTTTTTCCCTTCATTATCCTGAATCGTTCGTTTCATGCTAAATTCCATATCCCTGTTCTGCTATGAGGATTGCTTTGAGCACTTTTGGTGGGACCCACCTGGATCCAACCAATGATGGATGAATGGGGATGAGGGGAGTGTGATTTGATTAGGGTTTTTCAAGATATCACTTTTATGGGGTCATCCTAAACCTTGATTTTATTGCATCAGAGTGCTTCCTTCTTCTTCTTTTTTCCATATGGGGTACTTATGTTTTGATCAATTTATATTGATTGGTTTATGTAGGGAAGTTGATTATCATTGCAAACAACTGTCCTCCTCTTAGGAAGTCTGAAATTGAATATTATGCTATGTTGGCTAAGGTTGGAGTCCACCATTTCAATGGGAGTAAGTTTCATTCACACTTTTTTGGAACTTTGTTTATGTTAGTATTTCTTTAGTTTAATAAGAGTCTTTCATACATCTTTGTAAAAAAAAAAAAAAAATTTATAGTGGTTACTTGGGTTTACTGTTGCTCATACTTATAGTTATTTAATTATATTTCATTGATTTGTTAAAAGTATTTATTCTTTTATTTAGCCTATATCAGTTTGGGTCATCATTGTTAACAGTCCCTTATCCTCCAATCTGCAAAAATCTACCAATATGTTTGTGAACAATAAAAAGGTCTCTCTCTTTGTGTGCACATGCCTGCATGTCTGTCCTTGCATGCTTGTTGGTAAGAATGAGAAAGTTCTCTATCTAGAACCTGACATATGCTATATGATGGCCCCCTCTGGCTATATAGAGATGTAAGCTCATCTTTAATTGCTGCAAAACTCATCTACTTGAAACGATATATACATATTCTACAATTTCAGTTATCTTTAGTTTCTGGCAACTGTATGAACACCTCTAAGCATGTGGCTTCTTTGCTACGTGAACTTTTATCTTCTTGACTTTCTTTTGTTGCCCAACATGCAATTCTATAAAACATACTGTCACTGAGACTAATTGTTGTCTTTTAAAAATGTCCCTTTAATCTAAGTGCCTCTAAACAATCGAATGATGCTTTGCTAGTTTGGTTCCACTTAGTCCGTGTTTGTATTAATTAGAAAAGGATGTTTGGATGACCTTATTTCCATATATTACTTTCCCTGTACCTCGTTTTCCCCTTCCTTGGCTGATGCCTGTTTACTTGTAAATACTTCTGCACCCAATTGTCCAAAGTCTTTTTAGGTCACTGCTTATAAATTGAATTCTGATTTTTTTATTAGGCCTCTACAGATTGTCTCTGTGAATTCCAGGCTGATTTTTAAATAAACTGGTGGCTTGATTAAGCCAATTGTCGGTTGATTTTGAGTGATACTGTGACCGATTTCTGTTCTGTTGGAACCGAAGTTGACGTTGAGTTTGTAGACTGTCATTTGTGTATGACCATTTTTGTTGTGTTTCTTCCCATGTCCTTTATGGTTTTAACAGTGGAATGACTCAGGTTGAGGAGGTACTCTGCACCTCTTTTGGGAGGGTTGAATTTTTTTTTTTTAATGGTAAATCACTGAGTTCATACTAGTGCAGCCATGTTGCAGGAGTAAAAACTGTTGGTACAGTGGGAGTAGGATGGGGGCCCATAATGGGGTGGTGGGTGCTCCAATAATAAGCAATAACCAATCTTTAAAGCCCTTTCGCTGATCATGAGCTTGCAGATGATTAGCATTCCATACTGCATAAAATTTTATGTGAAGTCTAAATTGGGGGCTTCCTTGATCGAGTGGGGTGCCATTACTTTGACTGAGCTTCTGGCTCGAGGATGGTGTCTATATCCTTGGGCGGAGGGCGGTTAATTCGACATTGGGATTATTGTAAACTGCTGTGCAAATTATTGATCCCCTAAAAAGAAGATATTCTTCTGAGCAAAAGAACATCATGGGTATCCGGCTCTGTGTTCAGTTCATTTAGCCAATACTTTCCCACCTATCTAGTCATTTAATTGTGTCTTGTCAAGATATTTATGTGCCTTCTAATTCAATTTTAGTGCTTCCCTCTGCCGAGCTTGATTTTGCATCCATATTTTGTTCATCAGATAATGTGGATTTGGGCACTGCTTGTGGCAAGTATTACCGGGTTTGTTGCTTAAGCATTATTGATCCAGGTATGTTGTCTGTTATCCAGCTGTTTCCCCATTTTTGCTTTATCATTCTATCTTCATTTTCTATTCTAGCACTAGGAAAAAAAAAAAAAGACCTGATCAATTGCTGCATATCTATGTTTCAGGTGATTCGGACATTATCAAGAGCGTCCCTGGTGATCAGTGAGACTTATTGGAGTTGATTGTCGTTCAATGTAGTTTTCAATGTTGGTTTTATAGTGTCTTTGTGTCTGTTAAGAGGCTCTGACTTTTCTCCCATTCATGCAAGAAGCAGTCACCTGAGAGAAATTTCGTTAAATGATGACCCCATTTGGTTTATATTCTATGTTGTGGTTGGTATGGTTTTTTTTTTTTTTTGGTTTTTGTCAGTTTGAGGCTAGATCCTGCTTCATGGAATTTGACTGCATATAGAGCCTGTTAATGTTCAGATGATGTTATCAATTCACGTCACAATTGGTATATATTGCAAATCTAAGTACTGATTCAGTGTTCAGTGTAAGCCTAGGCAAATCAAAGTTGCCCTACAAGCCTTTTTGTGGTAAATCTACAAAATTAATTCTTGTTGACTGTGGCAAGCAGATCCTCCACCCTCTAGGGAAAATTGGTCCTCCATCTTTGCTCTAGTTTAATAATAGCAGTAAATGTCTTCTGTAAACAATTTGGATCTATTTGTGTTTCTGACCTCTAGGAGGGCCCGGAGGCAAAAGTTGATTATCGGATTGTTTATCAAACTGATGCTATGTTATCTGGAGCCGCCCATAACATCCCTGGCCGTATAGAGTCGCCCTTTTACCGATGGTCTTGTCTTGGTCGCCTAACAAACTCTGTAGACCGGAATGTGGATTTTACAGCAGCTAAGACTCCTTTTCTCAGAAATAATACTAGCATAAAAACATGTGCTAATCACATGAATGCATGAAGAGATAAGATTCTATGTATGTTAGAAAAGAGGAAGATGTGAGTCCAAGTACATTAGTGGAAAGTGGAGAGAGTGTATGTTAGCCGTTGTAGAAATAAGAAATAACTTGCTAGTAGTAGTAAAAACCGAAAATAACTTTAGATCCAAAACCTTCAAGTTTAATATATTATTATATAATTAGCACAACAACCCATGTTTAGCATAGGTATGGCCAACATTACAACTTAAATACTCATGCATAAAAAGGTATTTATAAATTTTTTTGAAAGAAAGCAAATGAAAACAAAAGGATTATGAGAGTATTTGTTTACACAAAAAGTCTACATGGACAAACTTTTTGTCCAGAATTGTGGACAAACTCCTATGTATTCCTTGAATATCATAGTGATATTCAAGGGATACATAGGAGTTTGTCCACAATTCTAGACAAAAAGTTTGTCCATGTAGCACTACTCTTGTTTACATAATCAAAGATCTGATTGCATGGAGTAAAAAAGGAAATGGTAGAGTTCAGGTAAAATGTAGTTAATTCCAAACATCGTTTGCCCTCGCGATGCACATTGGCACGCAGGTGTGACAGAAAAAAAGGGAATAGATTACAGTCGTCAATCACAATTGAGACAAGCAAGAGAGAAGTGATGCGTTTATAGGATTGAGGAAATTTACCCCACCAAAATAGTGGAGAAGGGTTTATTATTATTCAACCCACCACAGGGGCCTCTTTATAAATATTAGAGACATTAGGGCGTATTTAACAAAGTTGTTTTGAGGGCAAAAGTGTCATTTTTATAGAAATTGAGCAAAAGCAGTTATCCGGAGATATGAAAGGTGTCAAAACACATAGGCAAGGCCTATTTACAAATAATGAAACCACATAGGCCTATTTGCGAATCTTTAAAGCTGTAGGTGGGCATATACAAAAAAAACAGACTTAATATTTAATGGGTGTTAGAGCTGATAAGCGGCTTAGATTTTGATAAGGTAGACCCCACCATGCATTAAAGAAGTCTCTTGCACCATAGTATAATGCGACCACGCTGCATTATAGTCCTGCCATTCAAAGAAAAGCTTATGATCTTTTTTTCTCTAGTTGGATTGATAGAGGCACAACAAATTGAATATTACTTAATTTCTATTAAGAACAGTTATGACTAATGAGAAAATTAGGATCTAAATAGATCAATCATGTCTCAGAATTTTTTCTCAATTTATACCATCCTAAGGGCTTGTTTGGTATCTCTACTCTTTTTTTGATAAATCCATCTAAAATAGATCCATTAAAAAAAGAGTCATAAAAAAAAGAGGCTAGAATAAAAAAAAACGCGTTCGGTAACGCACGAATATAGTTTAAATACATTGCCTCTATATTTTAAGACTCAAAAGCTCTATTTTTCATCTGCCTACTTTTGGAGCATTTGGATTTTAGAGGATTTGGCTCTAAATGTCTAAAGCGGAAAGAGTCTAAAATCTTGTGCCAAACGCTCTAATTGTTCAAACCTCTGTCCGATTTAGACATATAGAGAAATAGAGGCATGAAATAGAGATGCCAAACATGGGCTAATTCCTATGTAAACTAGAGAGGAATTTATGGTGGGCCCGCATTGTATTTAAGTGTTTGTATGAGAAATCATTTTAATTCTGAGTGTGGAGGGGCTGTTTTTCTGGGTTCTCTCAATATGCCCACTTCCCATGAGTAAACATGCATTTGGGTGGGACCCATGAGCTAGACTGTATATAAGTTGTATGTAGTATAGCTCGCGAGTCCCACTTAGATGAACATGGATGCGGGAAGTGTAAATGATGTATCCATATCCAAGAACAGACACCCTTAAGTGTAGATGGCATATCCATTATCCTTGAACTTTTTCTAATTTTTCTCAAATAGCTCCTTACTTTTAAAATATATTTCTTCATTTTTTGTTATTTGTAATATACTCATAATTTGTTATATAATGTTGCTAGGGTCTATTGACAGCCCTAGTTGCTAGTCATTTTCTAGGGGTATGAGTGGGCTCGATCCCACCCCATCGAGTCCGCATATTTCCAAAATCCAAATATGCTAAAGTCAAAATTGTTCATTTTAAAGTACCAAGGTCAAGTAAAGGTTGAAAGCCTATATCAATACAAATTCAAAGCAATAATCCTCATCGAATCAGGGTTCCTATGTGCCCAATAATTAATTAGGAAGGCACAAGCCTCCCACAAATGGCAAGGTTAGATCCTGATAAATATGCGGCAGTGAAAATGCAGCATTATGCTACTTCAGCAATGATAAATACGGTTGCAACTTTTCCTTTGTTAAGAGAGGAGGAAAACCTACATTTGCTGCTTCACTATTAGTAAATACCCGTTATAAAAGCTACATCTGCAGCTTTTCCTCTGCTAAGAACGGAGGAAAACCTGCATTTGCTTATTTACTGCTGATAGGTACAGTGGTAAAGCTGCATTGCCACTTTTCCTCCTCTCAGAGGGGAGGAAAACTTGCATTTACTGATCTGATAAGTACCACGGTAAAGCTGCATTTGTGACTTTTCCTCCCTTGAAAGCGGAGGAAACCTCGCATATAATGGTAAAACCCCTTTTTCTTAATTCTTTGTGCTAGGCCTTTTTTTTTTTTTGGCTGCCTTGAACCAGTCCGCGCCCCATGTACAATGTGTTTACATGTTTACTTATATATTATGACGCAGAAAGCTCTCACAATTTTAGATGTGTAATTTTATATGTTAAAAACATCAAATCCACTATAAAAATCGACCTCGGAAATGGAGGGCAGCGAATCCTCAGTTGCTCTCGATCCAACCCAGTTAGACCCTTTTTAAAATGTCCGGGACAATGCACATTTTACTCGGGTTTAGTGGGCTAGGCAGGTAAACCCTGACCCAGCCCATTTTTTTGCGGGCAAGAAAATTTGATCCGCGGCTAACCCATATTTGAAAAAGTCTACAGACCCGGGTTTTTGTGTCCGGGGTCTGTAGCACGGCTGCCCATATTTTATGCAGGTCGAGTATGGCGAGTCAAGTGTGGGTTGGGACTATGGTTACAGTCCGTTCCCTTTATGCCACGTCTAAATTTTGAGTTAAAAAGGTTAGTTAGCATACTCCTATATTTATAAGAGCATTTTAATAGTGAAACATCACAATATGAATTATTTTCACATTTGTGCATTCTTTTTATTTTGGAATTAATTAAGAGAGGCCCCCTACAAGCTTTTCTCTTCAAAATAGAATAAAATCACTCTATTTTACTAAGTAAGAAATAGAAGAATTGAAAGATTAAAACTCTAAATCCGGAAAATCAATAAGAAATATATAGAACTGCAAAGATGGTCCATCTAGGGGTGTACAAAAATCTGTCGATCCGTAAAACCGATCCTATCCGAGGATTTTTAACTGATCCTAAAGAAAATAAATTGGTGACAGATTGAAAATCTTGTAATTTGTTAGCAACGGATTGGTGACGGATTTCACCCTCAATCCGAGAATTCAGTCCGATCCGATCTATTGACATTAAATATAAATAAAAAAATTTTAAGGTGTCTAAATATAAGTTAAAATGTCTAAATAAAAAATAAGAAAAAAAACTGAAGAGGTCAAATATGAAAATTTTTACATGTTTGATATCTTTTTTTTTTTTAACATTAGATTGAATGGATTAAACGGATTAATCCGATCCGGACCTCCATGGATCAGGTTTTTAATAGCTACGGATTGGTGACGGATTCCAAATTCATAAATCCGTAGGTAACGGATTGGTGACGGGTTTAACTCTATCAACACCAATCCGATCCGTTTACACCCCTAGACTCCTATCTTCCATACTGTACGTCTGATCCTAACAATATCATCAATGATTCGTGCAGAGATTAAAATGCACAAACAAACCTAAAACCATACATTTCATCCATATCTTGATGATGGGCCAGGTCAGTGGCGGCTCCAGTAATTCGAGTCTTTGGGGCCAACAAAAAAATTATTTTCTAAAAATCGAATAATTTTATTTTCCCCTTTATCAACATGTGTCATCTACTCTCGATAATTCGACAAATATAATATAAAATTCTCAAATAATCTATTTTCGACAATTCAACAAAGATAACATTGAATTCCCAAACAAAAATAAACATAGATCTTAATACATTGTTACTATAATAGTTCTTAATCCAAAAAGAAAATCCAAGTACATAAACTCCTATAGCTGCCTTCGACAGGTTTTCATACGTTGAAATCGTTGCATAATAGCTTCATTATCAACACTAGAAAACACGTTATTTTCAATATATGTGACCAAACAGTCATTTATCTATTAATCTTTGCCGCTCGGCTGGGACGGAGAGTCTATATGCCTAAATCTAAATGTTAGGGTTTTCTCCTTCTAATATGGGGAGAATATCGTATTTAAAGGTTAAGTTAAGGTAAATGAAGAGTTAATGACAGAATGCCTAAGAAAGAAAATTTTCTTTACAAAACAAAAAGTGGGGACCATAATTTTTTATTTATTTTGGTAAATAGATGGCCCATTAACTTAGGCATTGAGTGGGGTCAAAATCTTCACATAAGTTCAAATATTCATTAAAGATTTATTTTTTTTTTAATAATCTTTTAGATCAATTGACCCCACTGACATCTATGTATTGCCGCCCATGGGCCAGGTTGCTTGCTGACCATGGCCTTACACACGGTATATGTCTAAGACCCAAACAATTCATTTGAACTTATTTTTAAAAAGGAAAAAAAAAAAGCCAATCAAGTTCAAAATAATATTTTGAATTCTGATTTTCATAAAGATTCAATTAAATTAGATAGGAGCTTTTGATTGAGAACTATCTGGATCTCCCCATGTAGCCGTCCAAATTATAGCCCATGTGGTTTCATTTCCTCCCAGCAACGATTTGATCATCCATACTATTTCCAAACCCACTCCTGGGTCCATCCTCGGACCCATGGTTGAGTTTATGACTCTATGTGGCATGCAATCTTAAATTCAGAAAATTCTCCCATGTATACCTTCTTTTTTTTTTTTTTTTTTTTTCCCTTCAGTAAGCATCCGTAAAAGTAGTAATGTAAATGGGTTTCCGATTCTCTAATTACCCGGAGGTTCCGATCTTATTAAAACCGAGTTTGGTTCCTTATTTAGGCCCCAATAAGTAAATGGGTCCAAGTCAGGTTCCTTTTTTTGGACTCATAACCTAAACTTGCATGCGTCCGGTTCCACCGTGGTTTGGACCAGTGGACTCGGACCTGACATATTATTTCAATTTTTGAGAATCTCTCTTAAGAAAGTAGATTTTTTCCATATCATTCATTACCCGGACCCGTCCCATATACGGTTCTGGTTCTACCTTCTTATTAACTAATGGTTCCGGTTTTTGATCTACCAAGGACTCGGACTAGAATCGACCCGTTTACATCCCTACATAATAGGACCCACCGGATCATCCATCCAATGGAGCCCACACGGTTTCCCCCCTAAATTATTGGCACACTACACACTCGAGAGAGTCTCAATTACTGGAGGAACCAAGGGGGGATTGGCTAGGGCCATGACCCTTTATAATTTTTGAAAACCCTCTTTTCTTTTTGGGGATTTTTATGAGTTTTTACATATGACTTCTCCAAAATTTCTTAAAACTTCTTTATTCTTTAGAAAACTTTATAAGTTTTTTTTATATAGAGGATTTTACCCGAAAAATCCCTTAAGACTTGTCAAAAGCCAAAAGCACCATCAAAATCTGAAAAAGACCACAGTAGTCTCAAAGGCCCTGTTTGGTATTTTTTTTTAATTTTTTCTCTAAGCAGGGATATCCCTGCTCCTTTACCTTAAATAGACCCCAAAACCCTTTTCCCCTATTCGACATCTTCTTTTTTCCTCCATCTTTCTCCCTTTCTCTCCCAATCGGTCGGCACCGGCAACAGAGTTCTGTAGTTCTTCATCTCCTCTCCACGTGATGCATTTTTCACTCTTGAATGATCTTCTTCATCAACTGTCTCATTTTTAGGTATCTCTCTTTCATTAATTCTCTTCTTCGAGTTTTAAACTACTACTTCTTCTTCTTCTTCAAAGTTTCTAACGTGTATTGTTTGGGGAGTTTCTGAATGGAAAAAAGAGAGAATGAAGAAGGGTCATGTTTGTAGGGAGGGTTTTGTTGGGTTGGGAGTTGTTGATTGTATTTATACCTATGTGACTGAGTCTTTTTTGATAAAAACGTTTTGGGTTTGGGTGGGAAAATAAGCTAAATGTCCATTGATTCTAAGATAGAGTAGCAATTCGATTTTTAAGTGTGTGTCTCTGATATTGAATCCGATTGTTGGAATGGGTTCTTATTGAAACTTATTTGTTATGTTCTTGTTAGGCTTTTTTAATTTATCTGTTGTGTTGATCACTTGATCTTCCATTCAAAAGATTCTACTCTACATGAATGGAATTGGCATGATGCTTCTACATATGTAGGGTATGGTTTGACATATAAGCTGGTTGGGAGAAATCCCTAAGGGAAATACCATGTATTCCAATGAAATAAGATGGGTTCCAATCTGAATACTCCCTAAAACAATGGTTGAATTAATGCACATGAGGTGTTTGATGAAATATCATACACCAAATAGCTCCCTTATTGACTAAATAAGTAAGATATTGATCAGGACAAGCACTTGGTGATCACATACTATAACCAATGGTGCTTATAAGATTGAGAATTGAAACTAACAGGTGATAATCTTACATAAGTGGTTATCGATTCTGTATTGGAGTGGGGCATAGACAGACCCGCCATTGTGTGGGACTGTTCATATAACCGCTACATGATTGATTTTTTGCAGTATTACACACCACAATACGGGAATATTTATAACCAATAATAATTTACCAAACTCGTGAATTTGAAGGATAATAAATTACCAAACTCATGAATTAGAAGGTTAGTCAAACGGAACCCCTTGCCTTTGATCTGAATGGTACAAATGTGATGGATATGAAGGAAAGTAAAACATTAGTATTTTTGCTGCATCACATTAATCACTTCAGTTTGCTGATCGGTTACCCCAGATGAGGCATTGTGGGAATTTTACAATAGCTCAACAAGTGATCATTATTCTTTAACTACTTGCAAGGAATTTGTAAGTATGCATTGTATTATCTTTATATAAATTATTTTCTAACTACTTGCAAACTAACATTCTACTTTGATACTCCCCAGGTTGGTTGGCTAACCTCAAAATTTGCTGTTTATGGTTGGAATAATCCTTTCGTCTGGACCTTCAAAGAAAAGATGGACATCCCCCATCAAGACAATGGGAACGACTGTGGGGTCTTCTCATGTGCTATTGCCGAACACTGCATTCTCCGAAAACCACTCAAGTTCACACAAGTTGACATTCCATTTTATTGGAGCAAAATAGTCCTTGATATATTCAAAAGGACCTGGGCGCTAAACTCCTATAGATTGGATTTAAGTGCTTTAGACTAAGAAACTGACCTTGATCTTTTTCTGTAATTGACCAGTTTTTTTGTATGGTCAATTTGTATGTATATTCAGTTGACACAATATGACATGCTTTTGGAGAATTAAATGTGCATATTGTTTCTAGTCAGAGACTATGCATTTGTGTAGACAGTTGTTAATTTGATTTACCTATACTATTTTGTCAGAATCTGCATGTAATTGGCAGAGAACTTGCTGTTAAATGTTAATTGACGGATGTGAATGTGAATGTGCATGTCTACCTTTAATGGACGAATGTGTGATTGTCAATGAACTTGTTGATTGATGTGAATGTGAAGGTGCATGTCTATCTTTGATACATGTTTTCTTTATATCTTTATGGGCTGTAGAGATGCATTTCTCTTATGGACTAGACAGGGATATCCACGCATGCATTGTCCTGTGGGCGGGGATATCCCCGCCAATGACAGTGTTTTGGAAGGGGATATCCCTGCATGTGTTAGCGCTGTAAGCGGGGATATCCTTGCTCACTAGAGTACTGTTGTTGCTGTCTCTCAAAGTAATTTCAGTTGGGACGGGGATATCCCCGCCCAAATTAGTATTGTGAACAGGGATATCCCCACCCACTAGAGTGCTATGGGTGCTGTCTCTTAGAGTGGTTTCAGTTGGGACGGGGATATCCCCGCCCAAATTAGGGCTGTGAACATGGATATCTTTGCAACCCATCTTCAATTACATTCAAAGCCAATGCCCATTTGTATTACTGAAATATGGTCTTTTTATCTTAAGAAAGTTACTGTGGACTACCCATGGAGTAAATATTAATTATCCATCAAGGAGATTGAAGCTTTAATGAAGCCTCTTTAATGGAGCCCAAACCTCTTTAGTAAATCTAGACTACCAACCTCTTTAATGGAGTCCAAACCTCTCTACTTAAAAGATTCAAGAATAGGATTCTCCCATAAAGCAAGGTAATATGGAAGAGGGGTTGCAGAGAGATTCGTCCGGATATCAGAAAAGGCAAAGGGGAGAAGGGAGTTCGACAGTCTTTAAGTTGTAATGAACGACGAACGGGGATATCCCCTCTCATTTACTTAGAATGAACTGCGATATCCCCGCTCGGCGCTAAAAGCAAAAAAAAATACCAAACAAGGCCTTTGAGACTACTGTGGTCTTTATAAGATGTTGATGGTGCTTTTGGCTTTTGACAAGTCTTAAGGGATTTTTTTGGGTAAAATCCTCTTTTATATATGAACCCTCTAAATTTTCTAAAATCCATTTTATAACTTTTTTTAACATATGGACCCCCCAAAATTTAAAAAAAAACTATTAAATATTTTGAAAACTACATGCATTTTTCATATGTGGGACCCAAAGATTTTTTTTTGACATAGTGGCCCCCCAAGGAAGAATTCATGGGTCCGCCCCTGTTTTCCAATGGTGCAATCCACTTCTAAATTTCACAAACACATGCTCGTGTGATGCGATGCATGGTACATAGGTGAATATTTTCTCAAACTTACACTCTCTCTCTCTCTCTCTCTCTCTGTCTCCACCTATACGAATGGGCTGCACTATTGGGTCAAAGCTCCATTTTTTATCAAAAAGGGGTGAAACCTGCTGGGCCCTTGATTAAGGGGTTAGTATGATCGGGTGGGGCCCAGATTGGATAGAGGAGGTTGGACCCATCCAAATCTTTGGATCACCCAGGGCCATTCCTTAGGTGGGCCCCACAGAAAAGCCGCGTGCGTAGGGCGATCACGACTCATCTTAATTTCCGAGTTGGCGCGAAAGTTCCTGCTGCTTCTCTTCGAGTCCTGGAAACTCGAACCCCGCCTTCTCTGCAAGCTTTGCATTCTTTCTCTGGTTTTCTTTGGAAGGAATAGTCACCAGAGCACGAAGAGGAGGTATAACTTAATTCTCTTTTGATCGAATGTTGTTGGAAGCTGCAATTACTACTAGAACTAGAACAAGTTGTCCACAGCAACATCCTCCTCTCAAGTAACCAACCACCCCTTTCTTCTGTTTCCGCAAAAAAAAAACTGCATCTTTGGTTTCTTATTTGTAGCTCGATGTTTCCGTTTTGATGTTGTGTTATTGACATTTTACTGTGGGTTTCTCATTTAATTTTATGATCTTCGTCATGCCCGCTAAGTGTTTGATGAAATTCTCCACTGAGTTAAGGCACAGTTTTCGGATTTTTTTTTTTTTTGTTTTTCCATGTTGATCTCAAGTAATGTTTTGAAGCTGAATCTTTTGCAGATTGGTTTTCAAACCCTCTTTTCTTTTTGGTTTTTTTATTAGTTGGTTTGTGGGTTGTCACTATGTAGAAATGGCTAAACACTCATTTGCAACTTGGTACACTAGTAATTTATGCAATTTAGATGTGGGAATGTGAGGTGATTATAGTGGATCCACATGGCAAACCCAACACAATGTGGCAACTCTATATCTATTGGATATAATGGAGGGGAAATACCTGATAAAAATCATGGCTGTTTGTGTTTGATAATATTCAGTATATTGGTGAAAAAGTATAATTCTCTGAATAAAAAGCTCATAATATGGGTTGTTTCTGTCATTTAAGCGCGCTCTCTCTCTCTCTCTCTCTCTCTCTCTCTCTGACACACACGCACATTGCCTTATTTATTTATTTATTTTTTCTGGGGTGGTGTCTCAGAGGACTGGAACTGAATGGAGCAAAGGTTAGGTAATAGTTATCGGATGACTATTAATGAGAAGAAGTTCATTGAGCAAGCATTGGTTTCAGACCTCAGGGTTGATGGCCGTCGTCCCTTTGATTATCGTCGATTAACTATTAAGTTTGGGAGGTTGTATTCTTTCTTTCTTATTTTAATCCCTACTTGCCACAAGCATGGAATGTGTATTTATGTCTAGTGGGTCGACAGCATTGTCTGATCATCGTCTCTAATGAGCTGATCTTAGTAAATATATTGTCTTCCATGATTGCAGTATTTAGGGCGTATGATGTAGTTCTTGTGTTGTGTCTTTATTTCACCTGAATTTCTTGTACAAGTTCCAAAAAAAGGAGGAATATAACAAAATAAACTGAAATTATTGTTGGCATGTGCAGCGAAGATGGTTCATCGGAGGTGCAGCTTGGCCAAACTCATGTTATGGCATTTGTGACTTCTCAACTGGTCCAACCTTATCGAGACCGGCCTAATGAAGGGGCTCTTTCTATCTTCATTGAGTTTTCACCCATGGCTGATCCTTCATTTGAGGCAGGGCGTCCTGGAGAATTTGCTGTGGAACTTGGACGTATCATTGATCGTGGCCTGAGGTGGGAGCATATTTTTGGCTTCATCACCTTTATTTAGATTTGTTATAAGATGGAGACCTTTATTTTGCTTTATGTATCTTTTTGCTTCATCAAAAAAAAAAAAAAAAAAAAAAAAAAAAAAAACACCCTTCATGGATCAACTTCCCTTATTTAGATTTATTATACAGAACCATGGTGATGAAAATTATTTATTTATTTATATGGGGTAAATATTCAACTAAAAACTTTTAGCTCCATAGAACACGAACTACTGCTGTAAAATTTCACTAAGAACATCTATATATCAACTCATTTTTATTGTTTGTAGTTTTCCCATGTGTATTCTAAGGTCTTGTAGTTTAGTCAATAAGTTAACTTTCATATATTAACATACTGAAATATGCATGATTATGCATGTCATCATGTGATTTCATGGATCAAATCTTGCTTTGAGAACTGCTACATCCCTTGCTTCCACCACAGAATGTCCCCGCTCATGCACCTGTATCGTGGGGCCAAAGCCAGAACTTTGTTCTCCCCCTTTATGCCTAATCTGTATAAGTCAGCTCGCCATTCCATCCATGGTGGTGTATCAAATCCTCTTTATTTAAGTACCAATTATCAGGTGACAAATTGTCTCATCAACACTTTCCACCATATCTTCTAGGTGACACCTATAAAAGAGAATATAACTTGAAATGGCAACTTCTACCACCGGTCCACCGCTGCCATACTCATATCATCTGCTGCCGACTTACTGCTGCCGCCCCATCATCCTAGTTGTCGTCGTCATCATCATTGTTATGACACTATGACAGTACATTATATGTATATGTATATGTGTGTCTATATACATCTACATATACATATGCATATACATATATATATATAGAGAGAGAGAGAGAGAGAGAGAGAGAGAGAGGGAGGGAGGGAGAGAGGAGAGAGAGCGAGAGAGAGAGAGAGAGAGAGAGAGAGAGAGAGAGAGAGAGAGAGAGAGAGAGAGAGAGAGAGAGAGAGCTTACCAATTTGCCAACCCCAAATTGATGGGATAAGGCTTCGATATCGACGACAATGATGAAATAATTTTTTCAATAACTGAGGGAGCCAAGTTGATAAAGGTTTTTTTTTTTAGTGCCTATGTTAATTGAAGCAAATTGCATCAATGTATTAGGATGGGTTCAAGTACATTCTTGCCTACTATGGTGGTTGAAAAATGTGGTGAAGGAGATTTGATTGATGTTATCTTCATTAACTGTTGGCCTTCACACACATTCCCAGAGCACAGAATGAAGAGGCTGATGTGTTAGCAAAAGCAGGTGTTGACCCATGATTAGCTAGTGCTCTCTCTCTCTATTGCTGTTTCTGTACCAGTCTATTACCTTAATGAGCTGTAATCTTTTATCTACATGCTTTTTATTTGCTTAATAAGATTTAATTTGAACAAGAGCTTGTAGCACAGTTGGAAGGTGTTCATTGGTGTAACCACAAGGTTGAAGCTTCAGGTCATTCATTATACATTAAAAAAAAGGAAAAACAGGATGAAAATATCTATCTCCTGCTGTGCTTCTTGAAAAAGAAGAAAAAAAAAGAGGAATCTACTGCTCCAACATTTATGTATAACAGTCTATATAGATATTCATAGAAAAATATTCTCCTGCGCATGGTTCTCATGCAAGCCATCCACAGAAGCCGTTCAGATGATTTTAAACAAGTGGGGCCTGCCTCTATCACCTCTCCTGTGCACTGTTTGCATGTTGACCGTGCGCAGGAGATCTTTATCTTACATTCAGAATCACACTCTTATATACTTACGTATTTACTGTGAGTTTAGCCCTCACTGATAAAGAAAACTTTTTGCTACATATGTATTTGAGTCTATGTTTATATCAGTTGTTTTGTAATGTATTTATGTACCAACACAACATTGTTTGCTACGAAAATTATGTTAAGTGCTTTACCTGACCGACTAAGAAATTATTCTGCTAAAGGAACTGTTGAAACTATTACAGTTTAGGAGTTGAATATTATGATGCGAATAGGATACTGTGACTGAAAATTTTAAACCTAACTTCTAGATCCTGTTTATGGTACTTAAATCTTATGATTCCTTAGAGGCAAGGTCATGGTTCCATACAAGACTGCAACTGATAGAATTGACCTTTCAGGTTTTCCTTTTTTTTTTTTTTTTTTTTTCTCTTGGGTGGGTGGGTGTGGTGTGTGTTGTGTGTGGGGGGGGGGGGGGGGGGGGGTGGGTTTCCTTTTTTTTTGTCTTCTCTTTATATGGTAAACAGCCATGAACTGCTTAATTTGTCTTAGTTTTAGATATAAGTGAAAAATTAGAAGGCAGAAATTGAAGTGACAAGTTGAAATAATGACCTTGTATCATGTTGCTTTCTTGCACTTGTTATACTAATTTTATCATATGCCTTCAAATTTATTTATTTCTATGTAGTTATTTATTTCTAGCAACATGAATGCACAGTCACTGGCATCTTGATGCAATACTAACTACTATGCAGCCTATCCAAGCATATGCTTCTCCTTTCTTTGTCAATCAGTTATGCATCTCAGTACTAAATCTTAGTGTTTATGAAAGCTTGGAATTGGTTTTGTAGAGAAAGCAGAGCAGTAGATACAGAATCACTTTGTGTCCTTGCTGGGAAGTTAGTGTGGGCCATTCGTGTTGACCTTCACATTCTAGATAATGGAGGGTATGTGATGGATGACCTCTTAGTTTCATCAGTCCAATACAAACTCATGGTTCAATATTTTCATATATTTGGGTATTTCAAAATTCCAGGAATCTTGTTGATGCTGCTAATGTTGCGGCTTTAGCTGCACTCTTGACATTCCGGAGGCCTGAATGTACGGTTGGGGGTGAAGATGGCCAGGAAGTGATTGTACATCCACCTGAGGTTAGCTTCTACTGGTGTTTTCAAGATTAGTAAGTTGTAGAGGAAGCTTTGATGTCATAGTACTTGTCAATTTGTCATGTATTGGCAACTATAGCAAGACATCTAATGCAAAATTTTAAAAAAGTACGTTAGAGGCTTACAGCATTACCTGTGGACGCATTGAATACATGTTATCCAGGGTTTTAAAACTCTGGTGAGTTGTATTGGACTCATTCTACTGAGTTGCTTGGACTCGAGTAACTCTTATGTGTATTGGTGGGGTCGAGGGACTCGATGGTCGCAGAGTCAGTGACAGACACCGAGTTTTAAAATATTTCTATTATTTGTCATTTATTTTTGTTGATAAATGATAACATGAATTGAACCAGCAGCCTCATGGTTGCGACAATTAGCATCTTCAAAATGTGCTATGGGCTCTTGTCAATAATATTATCTTTACCATGCTGTATAGTTTTCTTTTATTAATATAGTCACCTTTTCAAAAAAAAAAGAAAAAAAGAAGCTGCTAATATCTGTCTTGTGCACACATTTATTCTTTGACATATTATACAACACACATGTTTGGGCCAATCCATCATTTTGGTGGGTCTTATCTTTCGGCGATCCCAATCATTAATCAGCTGTTTATAATGTAGAAAGCCAATGGATATTTGGTTTGCTTCTTGTGTGAGGATCTTGTATTTGAACTGTGGTCGCTGATAAGATTTTACCAGTAATTCATTTTTGTGGCAGGGGCCATTTTATCCTGAACATGTGCCCTGTGTTTAAGAGATTGATATGGTGTATCATCTCTTCATCCGATGCAGATTTGTCCGTATGATCTGGTCTCACCTTTCACAAGCCCCTAGTAGAAAACTTGTGCGCTGGGGCAAATGTCTGTATCAAAATAGGTAAAAATTATATGGCAAAATCTTACTCAACGATGCGTTTGTTGTGTTAGAGGGAAATGAACAGATTGATATTCAGTAATTAGGCTACTCCATTCAAGAAAGTGGTGGTGGTAAATAACGTAACAGTTGCAAGGTGGGCATTGAGAATGGGATTTTAGTGGGCTTCAAGTTGACGCATATTCTAGGGTGGGAATGTAAGGCGGAATCCACCTCTGGCGGTGTTTAAATTCAATGTGGCTGGAATTAAAATGCAGGCACTGAATGCTATTGCATATTCTCTCTGGCCTCTTGCAAGGAAAAGGCTTGATTGGGTCAGGTTCCTGCACTAAGGGAAGTTAAGATTGGGGTGAGGACTGTTAAACACAGGGTCAGTTTTGTTGAAGGGGATTAATAAAATAGTGTAGCATGTTCTAGAGACTGATTTTACTTTTAGTGGTAATTTTTCTCGTGGGGATAGATGTAAACAATGAATTGCCCAAGGAAGTGGTCAATAAGGATCATTTCAATGGATAAATTTGCTTCCTTTTTATGCGTTTTTGTTTTATCTTTATTGTACATTAGTATTATATTATTAATATATTTTTACTTTACCATTCAAAAAATAATATATTTACTATTAACAAAATGGTGATAGCTTATGGAAGAAAAATATCTTCTATTGGACAATCCCAATCATCTAACTGTGGATTTTTTTTCAATTAAATATGGAGTTTTTGCAATATCCCCTTTTAACTGACATTTTGCAAACCAATGATCGGATGACTTATTGACTCTTGTCCAGTAGAGAGCTCCTGTGCCATTATTTAATCAGATGCCAATGGATGAAAAATCAGTGTCAGGGAATTGATGCGACCTAACTTTTAGGGAACATTTTCCATGGAAAAAATGTACATTCTTGTAGTTTAAACTTTTCAAATTCCATTTTTATTCCCCTTGGGATGAACTGTGATGTTTGTTTCTCCTTTTGACAGGTCAAGGAGCCGCATCCTTTAATAATACACCACCTTCCTGTAGCCATAAGCTTTGCATTTTTTGGTAATGGTAACATTGTGGTAAGCAAATTGATCCTGGAGCCTATCATCGTAGTGTTAGTTTCTGTGAATAATTTGCTTGTGTAATCTATCAAAGTTGTTTTCAGTTAGTACTGCTTACTCTTTCTGAATTGTGGAGTGCTACATAGGTCATCGATCCTTCTCACAAAGAAGAGGCTGTTATGGGAGGACGGATGACTGCTACAATGAACACAAGCGGTGATGTCTGTGCCGTTCAAAAGGCTGGCGGAGAGGGAGTTCTGCATAGTGTAGTCATGCAATGTTTACGTATTGCTTCTTTGAAAGCTGCTGATATTACAAGCAAAATTAAAAATGCAGTGAGTTTCTCTAATAATGCCATTCTTCGCTATTAATGATGCTTTCGCTTTTTTTTTTTTTTCTTTAGACTGGTTATGTTGCTTTTGCATTGTCATAAATATTTATCCCTCCATACTTTCTGTTAAAATCTGTCTAGGTAGAAACATACAACACGGAAAGAGCACTAAAGAAGGTCAAACGCCACTCATCCTTGGTTGCCGTAGAAGTTGATGGACCAGAAACAAAACTGAAGTAGCACCAAGAGCTTATGCAGAAGAAACTGATAACCACCTTTTTAAGTCTGAATCCTAAATATGGAAGGAAATGAGAACAAACAGGAGTTGGAGCTAGGAAATAGATGTAGTGGATTATCATGCGTATAAATTTGAAGGAAAAAAAAAAAAAACCAAAGATAATTGAAACAGAATCCAGTGCAAGAAAACAAATTTTGTTAATGGTTACCTATTGTTGATGCCTGCTTTTGCTTTCCAGACATGTGATTGAAGAGAATGAGGGTGTGTGTAATCCTTTGCTATTCATCTCCTTACTGCTCTTGGCATCCTTCCTCTAGTATGGGACAATCTCCAATCTTTGATGGGAGGTGAGTTTATGCAGCCTCAAGATTAGAGTATGTACCAACTCTTATAAATTTGAGGATGGTCAGCTGTCCATCTTGCATCTCCTTTTCATGCAAAGACATGAGGCTTTGAAACACTAATACCAGCTTTTATTAGTAGGGCAAGGGTTGCAGCAACCCTTCAGGCAGTGTTCCATAGATCCTGTCGTTTGAGTTCAATAGTTTGGTGATGTTTTGCTATCTGTAGAGGCAAACGGGACAAGTTTGGGAGGGAGGTTGTGACCCAACCTGTATCTGATTACCCACTTTAGATGACCCTGATAGAAGTGGGTCGGAAGTGGGTTGGGTCAAGTTTTGTAAGCGACAATTCTGGTGGCATATTATTTTTATGAGTCCAGATCCCTTGTTTCAACAAAACACTAGAAAATCTTGTTTCGTCCTAACCCCGAGTGCCACCTATATATAATGTCATCTTTGCGTTTTTCATTTCAAGAAAGCAATTGAGAATGTGCAATTAGCTCACATCACATTTTATATAGGTGGCAATTTGGGGTAGGCCGAAACAACATTCCAGTTTAGTTGAAGCTTGTGCTTAGCCTATTATGTGGAAGATTAGAGTGATTTCGGAGGGAGAACCACTAAACATATTTTATGGTTTCAGTAGTATTTCTTTTCTCCTAAAAATATTTGTGGAAAGCAGTATTAGATATTTCAAGCAATAGGCAAAACAGATTTCCATGTAGAAAATGTTTTTGCCACCGCAAACAATAGAAATTGGAGATTGTGGGAAATGAAATTACTTAAGAGAAGAAAAATTCCATGGTAACCCATTGCACATAAACATATCTTATGGTTAAAAGTTTAATTTATGTGATTACACTTATTATAGTCCCGTTGGAACCTTTTCTGTGTTGGAAAAAAATGATGTTTTCCCTTGCAAATGTAAATATACTTTCAGTAAAAATTCTCAATTGATGGCTAATGTGAAAAAAAAAAAAAAAAGAGAATATTTTGAAAAAGGCTATATTGAGATGACAACAAATCACTCTGCAACAAAATGCTTTTTACCTTTACTGAAAATGTGCCCAATAAATATTACATTATGGGATATGTTTGTGTAGCGTTCTCTCTTTTCACTCCGAAAAAAGTTAAAACTAAAGGATTCTTTCTTTCCCTTTCTTTTTTTTTTTCACCACGGAGTCCCAAGGCACTGCACAAATGTGCCAGTGGAATCAGAAGGACACGGAAGAATCTTATCTAATCTCCATTTGGGTTTTATGTCCTTGTACCAAATTGCTGACCTCGTAAAACACTTTAGCCCTTTTAGAACGAGATCAAACGGCAAAGCCATGCCAGTACCATCCTCGTTGGGTCCCACCAGTTCAATAACAGTTACTATACTTTCCCTCATCCTTGTTTACTTCTCCACTCTCCTGGCCAATGGCCACTGACGGGTTTGAATCCGGATTCGAGTTTAGGTAGAGAATGATATTAAAAAATCATGATTTTAGAAGAGATTTTCGAAAATTAAGATAATATATTAGGCCTACGGGTCCGAACCAAGGTGGAATTGGACATAAACCCATTTACTTATTGAGGCCTAAATAAGGATGTAGATCCGATTTTTAACCGATTCAGAACCTTTTGGGTAATCGGAAAATCGGATATCTATTCACATCCCAACAGGCCACCACCCCCATCACACGTGCGAACTGCATTACTGATTACACACAGACACGAAGCAGGGATGAATGAAAATGTGAAAATCGAGCGGGACGTTTTGTAAAGTGGCGCCTTTCTTCTTCCTCTTTCTTTCTACCGCTCCTCCTCTCTCTCTCTCTCTCTCTCTCTCTCTCTCTCATTAGTAGAGAGTAGATGGCTCGGACGAAACAGGTAGCCGAGAGGAGGAGACTCAACGATTCCTCTTCGCGTAGACCCGGTCAGTCAGAATACCCTCTCATTTCTATTTCCTTCTTTCTCCTTCATCTCCATCTGAAGAAAGGAAGGAACAAAACCCACACATTCTCTTCTTTTTTTTTTTCTCTTCCCCCATATCCATATCAGAAACCCTAATTTCCCCCTTTTTTTTTTCTTCTTCTCTTGTTACAGGTGATGGAGGCTCTACGCCGGTACTCTGTCCCCTCTCGTGCTCTCTTTCTTTCTTTCTTTTGTCGCTTTTTGATTGTGTGAAGTTGCTACTGCTGCTGAAGTTTCTTTAATAGTAACAGGGGAATGCAAGGAGGAGCAAGGGACCGGGAACTTCTGCAGAGAGAGGGAGTCAGAAGAAGCCCCACAGGTACAGGCCGGGGACAGTAGCTCTTCGGGAGATCAAGAAATATCAAAAGTCATTTACTCTCTTGATTCCCGCCGCTCCTTTCATTAGATGTGTGAGCATCTCTCTCTCTCTCTCTCTCGCCCATTAACTTTTACTTTGTGAGATTTATGGGGATATATTTGATGGGTTGTTGCTAATTGTTAGCTATTGTTATTTATGTTGGTTCTTGCATCTTGTAGTAGAAGTTTTCTGGGGTGGCTGAAATTAGAAGACCCAATTGGCTAGTTCTTTATTGTCATTATTTTTCATTATTGTTAGGAAATGGGGATAAGTTTAAAAACCCTAGGGCCTAAATTGTTGGGAGAAGGCTGCATTGATTGTGAAGGTGATGATTCACTTGGAGGAATGCCTGTTTGAAAGGTGGAATCATTGGGTCTTAATGTACATTAGTTGGAAGAGTCACTAGTTAGAAGCGGGTAGTATTAGACATAGTACATTGGATGCTCTTTTATTATTATTAATATTATTGTTATTATTATTATGATTTTTTGGGGGATGTCTGTTATTTTTGAGATGATTCCAATTGATGGGATAAGGCTATTATTGTGTCCATTCCAACAAGCAATGAACTTTTTCTGGAGTGACATGAATGTAGCTGATTCACATTGCTACTACTTCTTTTGTTGTTTGCTTCAACTACTGTGTTTTGCCTAACATGATAGTTGGGTTTATATCATTCCTCTCTGTTCTCGCTGCTCTAATCTGCTATACTTAAATTTCAAATGTCGAATATGAATGTTAGGCTTTCCATTTACTTCTAGTGAGATCGTAGTTACTTGATGTGCTTGGAAGAGCGTGGTGGTCTGTTGGGAATGCCAAAACGTTGGAAGCAAGTTATTTATTGCACCAACCATCTCATGAGTATGGAAGAGACAGGAAAAAAAAATTGAAAACAGAATGAGAATTCTTCATATGTTGAAAACGGCATACGTATGACCTATGATGGATGGATACTTCAAAATGGGCAATGTACCGACCACTTTTATGTGTAAAATCCGTGTCATTGACGTTTTCATGGTGTGTCCCTGCCATATCTATGTTGTATCTGGGCATCGAAGATGGGCCATATATCTTGACTTTTGCCCACTAGAATTGTGAAGTAAAAAAAAATCTGGAAATCTTTTAGGAACAAGAAATGCTTTAATAAGTGCTCATAGAATGTTATATTTCAAAAAAATTTAAAAAATAAAGAAAAATGACCACAGTCCATACACTCTATTCCAAGGCATAGCATAATGAACAATCAATTTGATAACCTTAAGGGAAGGTGTTGGGCTTCTCTACTCAATTACGGAAATTGTTGGATCTAAAGCTTGAAAATCACGAGAGCAAGCTCCTTAAGAAAACACTGTTTTTGTACTCCACAAAAGCACATCTACTATAAACAGGTGATTGGTTTTTATGTTATTAACTCATTTCCAGGTAAAAAGTGAATTCTAGAATCTTGTTTGTGCGTGCTCGTACATGAACAAATGTACCTGTACTTGTGCATGTGCATATAAGCTTTTCAGTATGTGGATGTGTATTAGTTTGTACTTATATCCTTGCATTTTGTTTTAGGTTAGGGAGATAGGTAATATGTATTCCAAGGAAGTTACTCGTTGGACAGCTGAAGCTTTAATAGCAATCCAAGAGGTACCGGTTCTATAATTATTGTTGTTTAATATTCGGGAGAAATATCATTGGCATTTATTTTTATCAACAGTCACTTAAATTATATAACGCTTTCCGTTTACTAATCTGCAAAATTGTTCTTGTTATTTTTTTTTTTTTTACTTTTTTTCTCCTTATGATTTGCTCCTCACATTTGCAAATTTAATCGAACATGATATTGAGTATTTTTCTTTTTCTTTCATTTGGTTGCATGGAGAAGTGTTATTATTCTATGCCATTATGCTTCATATGCAACCGATCAAAACAAGTTATGCTCATATATTTCTGAATGCCGAGAACAAATTTTTTTTTTTTTTTTTGGAACATTGTTTCCACAATATCTAGCTTTCTTAAAAGATGTTACACAAGTCTCCTCTACGTGAAGGTCATGGACAGTGGACTTCTTGCATATGACATACATTGACAATTAGTGGTGAAGCCAAGAATTTCTTTTAGAAGGGGCAAAGATGATCAACCAATACATTAGTGGGCCCACTTTTGAAAAGTCTAACTCATCCAAAAAAATGTCCCTTCCCTTGTAATCTTCGTAAGGTATCACATTAATAGTCCACAATTAGAATGATAACTTAAGCTCTTAGATAAAATTTTAAAAAATATAGATACTTTATATAGATCAATTTGGTAGTGGGCCTATATTATTTTAGAGTGAGATTTCGCATAGAAAGGAGGATAATTGTTTTGTGGCCCTCTAATAATTTTAAGGCCCACTGACGCTATCAACATAGTAGAGATAGGAAAAACCGAGAGAAAATAAAGAAAGATAGAAAAGCTCTATGATAATGGGCCCACTAATAAAACATCTATCATTAAAAAAATGATTTCTTCAAATAGCCCTCATCAAATTCCACTCAAATGACAGATTGGTAACTTTAAAACACTCAAATAAAAATATTACAAATAGTTTAATATTTTCATATAGATCAAGATGATGTTGGACATAAATCATATTTAGTTTGATCTTTTTAGAGAACAAGGCATTTCTTTTGTGGTTAGGATTTTTTTCAAGTGGGCCCACTCATGAAAATCAGCCCAAAGGATCCACATTCTTAGTCTATTTTCAGTTTTCCTAAGCGGGTACTACTTTAAAACCTAATGAATCAATGTGAAAAGAAGGATAGGTAGGAGGAGAAGGAGTTGCATGAAATATACATTCTCTATTTGAAAGGCCGAATAGTTAGTAGGTAAGAAATCTTTAGGAGAAAGATAAGGGATATGAAACGTGTGTTCTCTTGTGTTTTGGAAGAAATCAAGATAAAAATGCCCTTATCACTTTTTAAAATTCTCTTTTAAAAAAGCTAAGAATGTTGAGGAGGGGCAAAAGGGAACATATGAAAATTTCCTTATCAATTTAAAAAATTCCTCTTCTTAAATTGAAGAAACAAAAAAGATGAGGGGCATTTGCCCATGCCCGACCCCACTGTTATCAAGGAAAGAATTTGAAAAAGAACATCAATGAAGAAAGTACCCAAGTCCCTCTTGTATGATTCACGTATATTTATAATTCCTTCTCATATTGATGCACAGAAGTCTAAAAAACTTCTGTTTAAATTTACAAACCCAACTTTAGGGGTGTTGATGCATCTGTGAAGATACCAAAAAGTTTCATTTAAAAAAAAATTGTTTTGAGAAAAAAAAAAATGACAAACCGAAACCCTTGATAAAGGGAAGATACTGTGCACTAAACATTTGTTGTATGATCCCAGTTTTTACAAGATTGTTACAACTTACCATTCAATAAAAAAAGTAAAAGAAAAAGAAAAAGATTGTTACAACTTACAATTTTAAATTTGTTAAAAGATGGGGTAGGGTTGGCTTTCCTGTGAAAATGGAAGTCTGCTTATAGTCCATCTTTGATTTAAAAAAAAAAAAAAGGGTAGTGGGAGACATCCTGGGGATGGAAGTCATCAGTATGGGGGCATCAAATTATATATTTTCTTCGTGCATTTATAAAATTTCTCTATCAAGCTTTCATGAAGCATGCTAGAGGATGGCCATGGAAGAATCTGTAGACAGAAGCAATTCATTTTTATAGATCAGGTGGGGCTGGCCTGTGCTTTAACCAGCGGAACAATAAAACAAGAGATGGGAAGTTGGCAGCTAGTTTAAAAATTGTTGCGAATTCATAGGTTGTCATGTTTCCTTTTCGGATTAGGATGTTCTTTGAATGTTTTACTTTCCATAGACGGAGAACTGTAACAGTGACCAAACTCAAGGTTTTGCTTGTCTTTGACATATTTTCTTCACATCAATTTGTTGCTTTTAATGTGCTCTATGTGTTTCTAATGCACAGAATATGAGATTCTCGTGAATTTTGTTAATTTGCTTTACTAAAGTGCATTTTGTTACTGCATGTAAAAAATGATGATTATGCAGGCGGCCGAAGCTCATTTGGTCAACTTATTTGAAGATTCAATGCTTTGTGCGATTCACGCAAAACGTGTTACGCTAAGTAAGTTTGTACAAAGGAAGTATGTTTTTTCTTTCTAGATTCTAAACAAAGTTTTTGAATTGTTTAAAAGAACGTTGGTCAATTTCTGTTTTCATTTACTGTTTCTGTCACTAAATAAGTTTGTAGAAAGAAAGCATGCTTTTTCGTTTTTAGATTCTAAATGAAGTTTTTAAAATGCTTAAAAGCATGTTGGTTATAGATGGTTTTTAATTATTGTTTTTGTCACTAGATCAAGTGATTTTGATGTATCAATTCATGAATTGTATGCGGCAGACTCAAATCTCTTGAGGATAGTATAGAGTAGTGATTTGGTCTGATGTAATGAAAACTCAAATCTCCTATATTTTACATGTGAAATATGCTACCATATTTGTTTGGAAGCACCATTTTCACACGACCATGTTTGTGCTTTTCACATGTTTCTCAAAATCTATAAACCAAAGATCTTGATGTTTATAATTTATATGAGAATATTGAGTGGTCCGGATCATAAATTGACACCCCACAAAAGTATAAAAAATCAGATCTATAGGTTGGGAATTTGTAGGCGTGTTTCACACATTTCTCAAAAATCTATGAGGATGCAAGATATCGTTCTAATCTTCTTGGGGTTTATTAATTTAATAAATAAGATTAATGGTTTGGATCATGAATTTGGGGCCCACAGGACTTAAAAAATATGAAGGTGGTTAATAGGATTTGAGCTGCCTTATGGCAGGTGGAAATGAGGGGTTTTTTGTTCTTCCTCTTCTTCAAAATGGAGTAATGTAATGATTTACCAATTATGCAGGTGTGTAAATTTGGGTCGTGGTGTATAAATCATGTATAATTGGAAGGAAATTGCTTTCACTTAAGCTAGGGGTCGTGGTGTAACCAAGTGTTTTTGCTCTTCTTTCTGTTCTTTTGACTTTTGGGTTTCTTGTTATTTTGTCTGGCTGTTTTCTTATTTTCTGTTTGTTTTGAGGTCAGTACATATCTCTTGTACTGATTTCTTTAGTCAATGGAAGTTATCATTAAAAAAAAAAGGTGCATAAATTTGGGGCTGAAAATGGCCTCTCATTAGTCATTACACACTATATTCATGGAAAATTTTCTTCTGCGTGCAATGCTCTGTGGGAGCGCTTACTGGGCTGTCCAAAAGGTGGGACGCCCCTGATTTTCACACGCCCATCTCTGACGACCGTACTGATCCAAATGGACTGTTGTGTGCAAGAGTGCAGGAGAAAATCTCCCCTATTTTCACAATTATTTACATATTTGACGTGTAAATGAGCACAACAAACATGCTCATGTGTAAAAATGTCATGCATTTGCAACATTACATGTGTAAATGAGTGCAAACAAACAACCCCTTAGGTTGAAATTAAAAGGCACAAGTCTGTAGATATGTTAAATTCTGTGATAATGCATTTTAGTGCTCTTTAGTTTTCTACTATTTTTTATAATATTTCTATTATTATTATTTTTGTTTTTGTTGTTGTTATTATTATTATTTCCTGAATGACAATTGTATCTTGTAAGTTGTAAGTTACATTTGAAGGGCAGACCAGACTGGCCACTGCAACATAATGGGGACCTTTATTGGGTCAAGTGCCATTTTTAATGGTTTTATAATTGCAAAATCTTGTGATTAATTCCAAAGATGGACAGTAGGTGGGCCCTGATAGAAGTTCCTAATCCTATTTAGTTCTAAACTAGAAAGTTCTCATCTGAAATTTTCATTTATGCATTTATTGCTAAAAACTAAAGACAATGACTCATGATTGCTCTCACTTGTGATTATGCTATTGAGTGTGGCACCCATAAACAACTTGGAACCTATACACTGCCCTTTTATTCTAGTATCAGGCAGTTTCGGTCTACATTGCAAGGGTAGAGTGTAACCATCAACAGCTGATAGTCATTGATACAGAAAAAAAAGTGCAGGGTCCCTCAATTTTCCTCTACGATTATGGCCCTACCTAACATTGAAGCCCATTAATGAACATACTAGATTAGTATGATGCTGGATCTGCATAAAAGCAACATGTTGTGACCTAATTGACAGGACATTAGTAAAGTCTGTTAGCTTGAACATACCGTGCTTCTGTAGTGTGGTTTAAGTTCTAATTTATTATTTTGCTTTGGTTTCTCTTGTACTTTTTTCTGCATGTAATTGCTTGTGAACATTATCGTTTGTGTATATTTCTCTGCTACAGTGCGGAAGGACTTCGAGTTGGCAAGACGTATTGGCGGGTTGAGATATTCCTGAAGGAGTCTTTTAAGTGTTATATAATCACCTGTGCTTTGTAATATGTATTTCTAGTTTTCCATGCATATTCAATAAATTGTACCAAAAGTGAAAAGATAGTGTAGGCTGTCCTTCCACTGGAAACAGCTATGAGAGTTAACAGGAAGGAGGCAACAATGAGACATCTGTGTTATTATTGAAAAAAGGAATACAGATGAATATCAGATTTGATTTAAAATTCTATAATTCACTCAATTGGAAAAATGAAAAAAGAACAGAATATGCAGCAAACAGGAGAAAAGAGAGGAAAATGCACCTCATTAATTTGAAAGGTATGTTTTGTACCCAACCCTTCACCCATGTTTTAGGAGAACATCCTACTTGTTGGGAGTAAAGTGAGGTTCAACTTAGAGTTATTTATGTTGGCAATGTATCAAATTTCCCTTTTCACCAGATGAATATGATATGTGTAACATGATGCTGATGAAATTTGTCTTATGGCTCCAAGTTCATTACCATAAGACTTGTTTCATTACATAAGTGATTCTGGTTAATTGAAGATTTTATTGTAGGTCATGTCACATATAACCTCTTGGAGATTAATTTGTTGTGTTGATCCTTTTTTGTCCTCTCATGCTCCTGTTGTGCATTGTATGTATCTGTTGCATTGTTCACAAACAGGAAAGTAATTGGAGGCAAGCATGGTATGTTTATGCCCAGCTTTTATTTAGTGGATTTTGGCATCGTTGATAGATAGCCCCATTTCACAATAACACATCCAGATTCAATTGACACAGCCTTCGGATCTGAAGTCATTCTCCTCACTTGATGACCAGACCTCATACTTTCCTCTGCCTGTCATTCGGTGGTAGCATTTGAATGGTGGTGGCAACAATGTGGTCAATGTGAATTTTAGGCTCTCTGGTTGTGTGGAGTGATGTGCATATGATCAAAATTAGAATTACTTCATGATGTATATTAAAAGAGCTTTCTACTCTTTCATCTTTATAAAGAGATGAAAGATACATATGATAGAGAGAAGAAATGATGGCTTCTGTTCCTATTGATTTTTGTTTTTAATTCTATTGCTTGGTCACATCGCAAGAGTTGACTACTGGATCAAATTGTAGAGGTCGTGCCCAGATGGCTGCTGCAAAGTCATTGCCCAGGTGGTGTCAAATGAACGGATGTTTTTTATATATATATATATATATATATATATATATATATATATAAAATCCAAGGCATCTCCTGCTGAGCCCAACTCACGAGCCTTTGGTCTTTAGCTTGAGAGATTCGATTTTGGAAAGTCGAGAACTGATTCCTAGGGGCACATGCAAACCCTCCAATTTATATGCACCAGGTAAACTATGGCAGGTGGCTAATGAAGGTAGGTGTCGAATACAAAGTCTCTGCTTTGGGATGTAGAGTCCTTGGCCACTGCTTTGGGATGTAGAGTCCTTGGCCACTTGAGCTACCACTTGTTGGTTATGAACGGATATTTTCAAGCATTAGCCTCCACAATCTTTTGCTTTTAAGCTCATTGACTTTTAAGGTCTCCCAGAAAACGATGGGATTGTATTATTGCTTGGTCCGTGATTGCTATATATAGCAACATGTCAATTAGGGGAAAATGTTTAATAATTATTTAATATTTTTTTTTGCCTTTCCAACTGAAGCCCACTTCTCCCTCAAAAAGATCCAAATCAGCAGCATTTGCCTCTCATCCAAACCAGGCCAAAGAAAAATCAGGTGAGTATTGTATATTAATTTATTACATAGCAAATTTATTTATATTATATACTTTATATACAAAAATCCGACTGCCATAATCCTTATACTGCAAATACTAAAATCCCTGTCCAATTAAAAGTGAATCCAAACCTTGATCGCCTAAACCATTCATAGCATGCCTACCGTATATACAGTGGATGAGGCTTTCTGCAGTCTCAAATCATGGAGGGGTCAGGACAGTGTCTTCCCCAGAGAGTGAACACACAGTGATCAATAAGATTTCCATAATCCTCCCTCCAAAAAACAAATAAAGAATCATTAGAAAAAGAAAAATGTGATTCTTTTTCCTTCTGATACAACTGTTTGCTGTCTCTGGTCAGATATGCAATTAAACATGCTAAAAATGTTTAAGAACACTAACTGAACTAAGATCTGATTTGCCTTAGCTTGTTCCGAATGACACATCTGCAGTTCTTTTGAAATTGTGACAGACCAAACACAGATAGAGTTAATAGGTAACTTGAAGAAAAGGCACAAGCCTGATTAAAAATATACAGCCGAAATTCAACACCTCAATCAAGCTGCCTCATATTACTTGTAACAGCACCTAACCAAACTTAGGGCTGCCAAACACACGTCTACCATGCTGACTTAAGCAGTTAAGCATCATTGTCCCAATTAAGGGGCGGCGCGCCTGCAGGCCCCCCAGATTTTTTAAAAGGAAAAAAGAGAAAAAATAGATAAAAAAAACTTCCTCGTCTATATGGCCTACTGATTGGGTCTTCTTACACCTAATATCCATAGTTAGTGCCATAGACTGAGCCATAGCCTCCACCAGTATGGCCCACATTTCCACCAGCTGAACCATAGCCTCCACCAGTATGACCTGCATTTCCACCAGCTGAACCATAGCCTCCATCAGTATGGCCTGCATTTCCACCAGCTGAACCATAACCTCCACCAGTATGGCCTGTATATCCACCAGCATGATCAGCCGCATGTCCAGCATTTGATTGGGGTGATGCATACATGGAACCATGACTTGGGAAAGAATGGTATCCTTGGTCAGCGTAGCCACTTGGGTTCTGCCATGAACCCGATTGAGTGCTAACTTGGCTCTGTGCTGGTGCTCCAGCTTCTGCCATGAAGTTCTGGAAGGGGTAAAAAAAAAAAAAAGGGAAAGGCAAAAGAAGGGTTTATCAGCACAAGGTGTAACAGACTGCATTTCCAAATAGTAAATAGTACAAGATGCACATAGGATAAAAGCAAGGCTCAAAAGACCTGGAATCATAAAAATAAGAACCAAACAGATAAGTCGTTGAAAATGGTTGTCCTCTTATATTTGACTACAGGCAAATATAAAGTAATGATAGCAGGAGCCATAAGCAAATCCTTATCCAACATGTGAACTAAATTGGCCCCACAAAGTAGTTTGGTACTCTGGTACTGCAGCTGGTTGCATTTGATCTTAAGTCTTCAGAATACAATCAATACATTAAAAAAATGCACCACAATTGCAGTAGGACAATATGAATATGATGCCATGTATGGATGCAGACATGGATTTAGGGAATGAGTGTATGGGACGTATGCTTCCTGAAATCCAAGACATGGGTAATATTGTCCATCAATGCAAATTGGAACAGGCTTGGGTGTGTCTTGACCAGCAATTTCAACTTGTGTATAAAAACCCCCAATCACTGGTGATGTTAGACACCTGTCTGTCTGTGCACCAAGCTGCTGAAGAAAGTTATTACTGTGCAACCAATCTTCCAGTGCAAATAGTCTTTGAACACTAATCATAAGGAGCACACTTTAATGATCTCAACCAAGTCCAAACACCAATAAAACTATAAAATGCCAAAAAATTAAGCCGTGCGCATCTTCAACAACTCCAATCCCAGCAAGTCCAGGATTACCCCCAAGAGCATCCCCATTGAAATTGACCTTAATTGATCCGCATGGTGGCAATAGCTTATGAGTAGTGTTTTTATGTTTTCATGGAATTAGGGTTTGAGATTGGGGATTTTCATCTCAAAAACAAACTAAACAAAAGGGCTTTGAGTTAATTAACCTTCAACAAGGCAAGTATAAACATTTGCTTGTGATTAGTGTTAATCATTGTAGAAGTTCATAGAGTTTTCATGTATTTTCCATTGAGTTTTGGGATTTGTATATGGATTTAATGAGGTGGTTAATAGATGATTAGAATTAATGTTTTATGGATGAATGACGCATGAGGAGGGAACAGGAGGTTCTAATGCTTAATACAGGTTGTGGAAATGTAATGAAAAAAGGAGAGTAGAAGAAGGGAAAAGATCAGAAATTTCGGACTGAAATTCTGATGGGTTCATTCCATCTACTCAATAGAACTTGGAAATCCTAAGACCAACTACTTACTTGTGGCTCCAAGCAAAGAGATCTCGAGATCTTTCTCAAGCTCTACACTTCAACAATGGGGGAAAATGACTTGAGGAAGAAGATGGAGATGAAGCCCTCTCACATGACCTCTTGAAAACCTTCCAAGATCACACTTGGTGAAGAGGAAAGGAAGAGAAAAGAAGGAGATGAACCTAGGGTTTGGTTTGAGGTGAAATGAATGAATGAGCACCATCGCATTTTAATATAAGGCTCTCTCACACTATAACCCCTTCTCATTAAGTCTTATTACATATTGAGTTAAATGAAGCCTCATTTGATTCATTTGAGCTTAAACGGAATCGCGTCCATTATGAAAGTAAATGTACTATTTAAGATACACACGTTGGTATCAAGAATTTCCGTATTTGACGAAACACGTGAAAATCAGTATTTACGAAAAAGCTCTTAGCCTACCTTGTTTGAGTCTAAATTCATTTTAACCAACTCAATTTCATTCCATTATGCTTAATGCATCATTTGAGACTAATTTGTCTCTCTTTGGTCATTAACCTTGATTAACCCAATTACTCATGCTTAAGTAGCATTAATCCCAATCAATTAGCCTTAATCATGATTAGTTTGGGTCGGGGTGTAACACATTTAGAATATGAGAAGTCATTTCACATCAACAAAATCATCAGAGATTTGGAATCCTCCCCATAAAATAAGGAATTTAGAAACAGAGCAATACTCCTAGTTAGCACAGATTTAGTCAGACAGCATAAAAAATGAGTTAATTTTTTAGGTACTATCACATCAATCATGTATCAGACTTATCCCATCATCAAGTTACTTTATTGCTAACAGAAATACCAAATGCAAGAAAACTACATCATGCACCACCGAGATGTACTTCCGATGACCAACCGATAAAAATAATTAGTGTAAGTAGTGGACAGGATGGTTGTGTTGAATTTCAATGAAGAGAACTTTACCTGTATCAGCTGTTGAGCAGTTTGGACTTGTGTAGCAGAGCCAATAATCTCAACAGTCATTTCTCCTGGCACACCCCTGGTCTCTTGGATTGTAATGGTTGCATCACTGGCCCGACGTATATAGCTAATAGTAGATCCAGCTGTTCCTATTACAGCATCAGCATATGATAGTGGAATTTGCATGTGTTGTGTAACCTAAGGATAAGACAAGACCGGTCTTAAATGATAAGAATTTTGTAAGAGTTTGATCTGATTTGTTCAGAGTTAAAAAAAATAGCAGATCATAAATTCCAGTTTCAAATGTAATTTATAACAAGAGACCACCTGTGAAATCATTTGCGGGGGTGGTGCCCTTGCTTTAGTTGATGGATTAAACCCCACGGGTACATCTCTTCCAAATGCAGGTAGACCCTGTTGCAGCTGTTTGTCTAGAGGAGAGAGGTCAGATGAGGGATAGTAATTATCATGTTGCAGTGGGGGACCGGGAGGCATGAAAGCAGTATTGCCCCCAAATCCAGAAGCACCAGCATTTGGTGGAGGACCATGGGGATAGCCCCAATATGGGTGTGGCATGTTTCGATCCATGTGTGGATTTGGCAGTGTCATCTGCAGAAACAACCAATCATTAAATTCAACAGAGTGCTTCCAACACTTGGGTGCCCAATCAAAATCATTGTAGAGTTGGCTTGAAAAGAATGGCCTCCCCTTGATGAAAAGATACTCACATAATTCTCAAACAGGGGAAGTACACTGTGATCGACCAAAAACTTCCTTAGAAAAGACGCAGTCAGTTCAACAGCTTTATGCACACCTTCGGGCTGCCCTTGTATCTCAATAATTCTGTCATCTTGCTGAGCAAGAGCTGGTAGATCTTCTGCAGAAGCACGGAAAAATAATAAAACTATAGCATATCCAGAAAAGAGGATAATGATTCAGACAATATGTGAAAGTCGTCACATTTTTGGAATGAAGTCTAACAATCACTTAATATGATTTGATCACAATGTTGGACGGGTTCTTTGAAAATGTCAGTTATGTAACAGGCACGACACCTTGTTGGATTCTTCTGTTACTAATTTAAATAATTTTTTTTATAGCTGATAAAATATTATAAAACTTTTAATTCTTCAAAATCTTACTAACATAATGAAATTTTTTTTTTTTTTTTTTATAACGGTAAATTTTATTAAAGAAAAGAACCACGCAAAACAGGAACCATACTAAAGAAAAGAAACAAGAAAAACAAATTAGCCACACATCAAAAGAAATATTTAACCGATGAACTCCATCCCTTGCCAGACCATCCGCCGTAGCGTTAGCTTCACGTGGAATGTGATTAAAAGAAGCTTCTAATTGAGTCGAGATAATAAAATTTTTAGTACTTGGTTATTTGCAGCAAAACCTGTAAATTTGTAATTGGCATATTTTTTCGTAATTCTTTATTTAAAAACAAACATTTATTTGATTTTATTTTTATATAGAATTGCTGAATCGGACACATCATACAAGTATCAGATTCAGAGCCACCAGCCTGTGCTCATGCAAATTAGGGCATAATCAATCTGATGTTATAGAATACCATGATAAAATAGTGGCAGTCAGTTGTATATAATTCCTGCCGAATCCACAAATCCTATGTCCTGAGATTTACTGAACCAGACACCTCACACCAGTATTGAATTCCTGACAACGTACCCATGCTCATGCAAGTTAGTGTATTAGGAATCTGCCATGACTAGATAGTGGCAGTTTATTGTATATAATTCATGCAAAGAATAGTGATACTGAAACCACCATCTTTGTTTTGTTTGGTCAAAGGAGAAAAATTATTATTACTGAAGAAATGTGTGACAACAAAGATGAAAACAATCAACAAGGAGACCACAAACACCAAAGGACTACATAAAGTTAAGTAAAAGAGAATAAAAAAGATCTAGAAACTCCCTCTTCGGACAGGCAATCAACTTCTGAACAAGCAGATTTAATCCTGAATCATCCACAATGAATAAGGAGCCTAAGAATGTAACCTTGAGACTCATGGAATCTAATAAGTGGCAATCCAAGGTCACTAGAGACTGGTACTTAAATAAGAGACACCTGCAGCAAGAAGTGGGCTATCATCATCGAAGCCTTGTCCCAACTATGTTGGGGCTCTGATTACCAATATATATATATATATATATATATATGTGTGTGTGTGTTGGGGCTAAGAATTCATGTTTGGGTTGTGACAAGCTTTTATACTGGCTATCAACCTAGCAAACACAACCCTCCTTTATTTGGGCTTGAGACCGACCGTAAAAACTGACGAAAGAATTCAACCACGTAGAAGTTTGAAATATTCTGGAAAATCTGATTTTTCTTGGTGAGGAAGAGGGGATAGCAAAAGAATGGTGCTTATAAAGATTCAGACAGTTGTTTTACAAAATGTATACATTTTCTGTCAGTCTCGCATCCTTTTCCAAACAACCGTTGGTGAGATAAATAAGCCTGTAAATGGGTCAGCTTCACCTGATAACTAGCAATACCAATTCTGCCTTTCAGAGTATTAGAAAGACCAACATAATCTTCAAGGTCTTTTTTTTATCTTATTTGGTTAAGTGTGTCTATTTTGTACAACCAATAAAGTTATTACTTCTTTCCAAGAAAAAAAAATGTCATCTGAAGAAAGGGAAGATTCAAGCTTATATAATGGAAGAACATCACCTAGCAAGAAGATCAAAATGAACAAAGGAAAAAATATAATATTCAAGCTCAACATCATTAATCAAAGAACTGAATGAAATAATATCATTACAGGTACCTGTTCCTGAAACATGGATAATACAATTAGAAGCTTCTTGGATGGATTTTACAGTTGCTCCCTGTCTTCCAATCAGGCTTCCAACTTGTGAACCGGCCACTAAGAGACGCGTTGTAACCGTAACACCAGCATTTGGTCGAGCACTGGCAGTCTCATTTACTTCAATGATCCGTTTATGAACCTTGAGCAGACCATCCATCGCAGGGGGGACAGAAGCATCCGGCTCTTCCTTCGCTGAAATCATCACCTTTAAAAGATTAATAAACAAAATAGTCAGTCTCCAATGGCATTGAGAAATAACATCTTATCAAATGACGATTGATGAATGCTATTCGTTATCCATTTTCATGAACGGAGACAAATTTGAGCAAACAGACAATGTAGTGATGTACTCACAAAGTGGAGGCAAGGGAAAAAAGTGCAATTTCAAAAAAGGATAAAATTGCAGAGACTTAAAATATAACAAAGCTAAGTAATATTCCTAAGAAAAACAACACTTCCGTAGTCAAGCAACTTGAAAGAAATAGATGGGCATGGAAGAATAGTATGTCGTGGAAATTTCAGTCACTCTAACAGGCAATAGAGATTAAAATCTGAGATGGTTGCAGAAGGGTCAAATGAGAGTTATCCAGCACAACTAGGCAAGAATAAAACTACAAATAAAATTTACTTCTGATGCTTGCCAGATATTTGTCTGAACGATTTGAATACCTCAAGTGTTATAATTTTTTTTTTTTTGGTCTCAACGAGCAAACACTTCTTTTTTATAAGATACCTTTCAAAATCAAATAAATTATATTAAAAAGAAATACGCCGTAACAAAAAAAAAAAAAAAAAACTTTGGGCATATAAACTAAGCAGACTTAGGGGTAATTTGTCTTTTACGCATGGGATATGAAAATGCCATTACATATGTAAAACTCTCATGTGTAAATTTACAGATGTGAAACACAACACTATGTTTGCTTGGAAGCACCTTTTCACATGAGCAAATGTTGAATGCATCGGATTAAATATGTAAAATCTTCATATATCTCAAAATCTATGAATGATCAAGACACGAAACTAAATGTTTTGGGGTTAAAAAAAATGGACATTTCGGATTAAACATTTGGGCCCACAGGAGTTGCAAAAAAGGAAAGGTGGATTTGAGTTGCAAAAAAAGAAAGGTGGATTTGATATGGAGACTTGTCGCAGGTTTCCTTTGTACTGGCATCATCTTAACCAAGGAGGGCTCTATTCCTTTGAGGTGAATCTTCTCCTCTCATGTGACCTCATCTTAACCAAGGAGGTGTGTAATGGTTTCACAACTTTTCAGGCGTGCAAATTTTCATATGAAAATGGACTCATATACACACCATTTTCACACCTTACAATTACACATGTGATGCATACATGAGCGCAAACAAACATGCGTATGAATAAATGTTACACATGTGTAACATTTACTTATGCAACTGGGTGCAAACAATGAAATAAATGACCACTTAGTGGCATATCGATGAAACAACACATCATCATCATTAAAGCCTTATCCATCTACCTGGCGTTGCTTTCTAAATTTTACTTTCTAGTTTAAATATATTTAAAGCGACGAGTAAAGATACAAGTCTTAAGTTGAGTACTTTGAATCGAATCCTTTAACCAGATGACCCTTACGCAGTTGTTATACAATCTTGATATCATCATTGCAGTATCAGCTTTTAATTATATATCAAAGTTGGAACTTATTTTTCTTTTACTTTTTTTTAAGGTTAGCTGAGTAGCCAGTCAAAATAAAAAGAAAGGTAGGCTGACTCAAACCTGGAATGACATGGTTGCAACATAATTGAATTTATTTACAATGTTCTTGTGCACTAAAATACCATCCCAAAAAAGATCACATTCTCTTAGTTTATATATATATATATATTGATATGGTTCTCATTTTTTAAGAATCATTATCCACGCCATTTTCTCTTTAAGTATCCATTAAATACCATTATAGGATATCTTTCCACATTTTCATTATATTATTATGAATGAAACCCCCTTCAAAGTAAATGGATGTAAAACGTGCGCATAATAGTAGAATTAGACACACAATCTCAGAGTGAGAGAGATGATTCTCTGCTTCTTAAGGCATCTAAAAGTATCTGAGTGCTAAATTTTATTTTCTTAAGGGTAAAAAGTTCAACAAATTCCACGTGAAACTGTCTGGTTCTATTTAGTTGATTAATAGAGAAATTTTATTGTAGGAGCTTGACTAGTTGTCATGAATATCACTCAACCGAGTTCTGAAGTTACCAGATAAAATGCGAAGCCTCTTGGAAAAAGTAATGCTCAATAACTCATCACTGCAATCTGGATCTTTCTCCTTCTAGTTTGGAGTGAGGATGATTGATTTGTATCCTTAGGTTCACGGACAGAACCTGCACACATTCATGGTGATCATTGTGACGAAAGGCATCTTTTGGAACATTTGCTCGATATTCTCATTTCTTTTATTTCTTCCCTTACATTTCTCAAAGATGTGGCAGAAGCATTTGCTTAACGTTGTTTTGTTTAAGGTTTTACAACCCATGTTTTAGGTTTTCATGAAAGAAAGAGATGCACTAAAACTAGTTGATAATGGATCAGCGATGGAAACCTTACAACTTAAACAATAATAAAGACTAACGGATAAGATAAAAAATAAAAAAAAAAGTACAAAAGAAGCATTCTTGGATAAATGGAGGCATGCATCCTTTATAAATAAAAAGATTTGGCCCCCCAAGTTGAGGTTGTTGGTTTTGTATTCAGTTTTTTTTTTTTTTTTAAATCCTTTTGTGACTTGTATCTCTTTTGCGATTTTTGTTTCTGAATAAAAACCAATGGAGGCATGCATCCTTTATAAATAAAAAGATTTGGCCCTGCAAGTTGAGGTTGTTGGTTTTGTATTCAGTTTTTTTTTTTTTTAATCCTTTTGTGACTTGTATCTCTTTTGCGATTTTTGTTTCTGAATAAAAACCATCAGTTTCTTGAGAGGGAGGTATTGGGGAGGAAAGAAGCCTTTAAACTTGAAGGCCCCATCAGCATAAAAAGAAAAAAAAGGGAAAAAAAAGTCAATGTAGCTGAATTACATTATTCATAAAAAGGGTTCTCCTTTATGGATATTTTGTGCAAGCAAATGGCATTAACTGCAGAGAAAATAGGGATGTCTCCGAATAGAACTCCTGCTCTCACCATACCGCCCAGGAATTGATCCCTGGGTGGGTAGGTTTAGGTAGTGCCCCCTTTGGCCACTAGGCTAAGTCAGCCAAAAAAGAGGCATAGACTAGAATACAACAAGCATCCTCATTCAAAACTTTAAATTTACTTAAAAACAGTTACCTGCACCCTAAATAATAAGTACCATTAAAGAATTATGGTGATAAGTTGTCAAGTGACACAATCGAGGCACCCAAAAGACAGTATGGTAATCTAACATTATTCACACAGAGTTGCAAAAAAAAAACCCAAAGTAACTCCATGTCCAAAGAAGAAAACACGTGGTAATGTCAAAAGCAACTTACAGCCCTTTCAGTTGTGCCCGGAGGGCCATCAAGAATCTTTATCCGTGCTCTCGACTCCTCAGTCATCTTCTTAATAAACTCTCCTTTACGGCCAATGATGCCGCCAACCTTTTGGGCAGGCACCAATAAGCGGAAAACAGTCTCCCCTGGCCAACCTGGCCACCTCTTCTCTTCAACTGCAACCCCTGAATCATCTTCTTGTCCATGCTTCTGAGGATGCTGCTCCCCAAAATTTTCCACAGTTGAAGCCATAATGTGTTCCACTGGATTACACCAAATAAACACCAATCAGCGCAGCCCAAAAAAATAAAAAATAAAGAACTAGTATTACTGCTGCCGCTGTGGGCCACTGCTACATAGCATCAAAGTGGCAGAAATTGCAAAGGAAGTAAAACCACATGGATTGAAGAACATCCTTCAACAAACCTGTTTCTTTGGTTGGTAATGAATTTCTAGCATTTCTAAACACAAAGGTAATGAATTTCTAGCATTTCTAAACACAAACCTTTCCATCAAAAGAGATAAAAACACAGGATCAAAGTTTAAGTGAAGATACACAAGGGGCCTTCAAATAATCTCCCATTTGATAAGAAATCATTGCCCATCATCACCTTAGATGTTCCCATCAAATCTTTTACGTGAAGACACAAAAGGGGCCTTCAAATAATTTCCCGTTTGATAAGAAATGATTGCCCATCATCACCCTAACAAAATAAACCCCAGTTAACTGGTGTTCCAGTCAAATCTTTTAGGTGAAAATACACAAGGGGCCTTCAAATAATCTCCCATTTGATAAGAAATCATTGACCATCATCACCCCAACAAAATAAACCCTAGGAAACTGATGTTCCCATCAAATCTTATATGTGAAGATACACAAGGGGCCTTCAAATAATCTCCCCTTGACAAGCAATGATTACCCACAATCACCCTACCAAGTAAACCCTAGAAAACTGATGTTCCAATCAAATCTCAATTCTCAACCATAAACCCCATCCAATCTGCATAACGTAATCGAAAACAGATGAAAAATAACAATTAAAAAAAAAAACTAAAATCTCATACTTCTCATCAATTATCAAGAAACCCAACACAACACACAACAAATAACAGTTGGATCGAACGTAAGAGATGCAATCAAAACCCTAGAACCGACAGAAATGGGTTTCTCCCGGAAAAAAAAAAGGGGTTCTAGAAAGAGAAGGATGAATCGAACGTAAAGATTTTCACATGAAAGAAAGAAATTGAAGAAGGATTGAGATTGAATTTTACTTACAGGAGGAGAGAGATTGTTCGATTCGATATCGAGAGAGCGCAAGAGCACGGGCGATCGAGAGAGAGAGCGCTCTTCTGCTGACGTTTTAGTACTGTTTGGTTTTCAGTAGTGATATATATAGGTCGGGTCGGGTACTTGATCCGGAATGGACCCGATAAATGCATATGACCTTGTTCCCAGGTCTGATTGAACCAACAGGACCATGAACCAAATCTGGATGGATCTGAAAATCAAGATTGCACTCGATACTCATAAATTGATTGATTGGGACCTCACCAGGCTCTGAAGTTAGGTTAAAAGTCCAGTTTAGTAAATACTTTTTCAAGACAGGTCTGAGGTTAAGATATATGGGGATTGGTCGTAAGGCCCACACCCAGCTGCCAATCAAGTGCTTTCACACATTACCCACGTAAATAGTCACTAGTCAAAATTTAACATCCATCCAAACCTTTTCTCACCATTGGATTAAAATTATAATAAATTATTGTCTCTAAACCATTAAACTTTAATGCCATAGATCAAAAAGGTAAGAATAATCTTATGGAGTCAAAATTTTACATACAAGTAGGCCTTATATAGACATTTCCATCCAATGGACCTTCATGATTCATCATGGATTCCAATGGTCTTACCTAGGAGGGGTGTTTTTCTCCTAAAAAATGTCCGAGTCATGTATAACAATATATATATCTATACGAATACTACATTGAGACCTACACGGCCAATGATGCTACATAGATGGGATGTCTCTTTGCCACTTTGTTGTGGGGGTCTTCTAGGGTAATTGGCATCCCTTGGTAGTGATGTCAAGGAGGTTAGAATGATGAGAGATATGACCCTAAATAGTTTTTTTTTTTTTCTTTTTGATGAGGGTGTTCGATCTATTTTTTTAGAACCGATTATTCCATCGTACACGTGAAGATCTTGCCTCCCCCACATACCAAGGTAAATCAAACTTTTGCCGAGACAAGTGGCCCCAAGGAGAGAGCCCGGGCCATTAGATTGTGTTGTTAATTGATGATTCCGCTCCATTGATTTCTCATTTTGGTTAAAGAGAAAAATCCGACATTTCCATCATGCTATAAAAAAACATAATCATTTTTGTATGGGGACATTTCATAATGCAGAAATAAGCCCTGATTTCTACAAGTATATAGGTTAGGCTTGCCTTAATATCAACTTCTGAGCTCGGTCAGCCTCGGTAAAAGTACCAGCCGACCCCCTCTCTCCCCCCCCCCACCTCTCTCTTCTTACGTAGCTCGGTAAGAGCACCAAGCATGCGCAATGCGGCAATAGTGCTGAGTTGAATTCACAATAAGGTCGTACCTCAGGCAGCTCGGTCAGCCGAGGTGGGTACTATGTCAATCAACATTAATGGGATTGCGGCTACACACTGACAAATAAGATGGGCGCCGGATATAGATAAGACGTGAATCTTATCCAACCATCACATCAGCAATCATGTAAAAGGTCAATGTATGGTCTGATGGGATAGTACCTCCACCACCTCTATCAAGGAGAAAATGTATGGTCTGATGAAACAATATTCCCACCAACTCCCACTAAGGAAGGGTCTTAGAGGACCAACACCTATATTTATGTATGAGGAAAAGCAAGCAAAGGTATGCAGAAAGAACATATCCCCAGTTCTCTCTTCTTTCCCACTTACTCACCCTTTGTTTAGTAACTACACTAATTTAGGCATTAGAGTGCCTTCGGCTGACTGCAGCCAGGGCCTCTAACCCATCTCTCTCCTTTTGCAGGCCATAAGAGTATTCTTCCCTCTGAGAAGTTTCGTGGCAAACCCCACTAAATCAAGTCCGTAATAATTAGGTACTTACAATTTTTAGACAATATAGAAGGGGGTTGCAAAAAAAGAAAAAGGTAGTTTTTCTAATCTACAATGGAATCCTATTTTACACAAATAATTAGAAGATAAAAAAAAAATGCAAATGTTGACCGTTTCAAAATTCCTTTTTGGTTGTTATAGATGTTAAATAAAACAATAAAATAGAATATAAAGGGGAAAAGTGTTTGTGACCAAAATCACAATTTTCCCTTCCTTCTCCATAATAATCTAAAATCACAATTTCCTCGTGGCATCTGTATCAATATAATTTCATTAGATTCTCCAAACCCTTTACCAATGAGATCTCATTGGTATCCATTGCAGAAAGGGTCTCAAGGAGATTGAATTCTTTGATCCTCGGCTCAAAGATTCATTGAATACATACTTACAAATCCATCAGTTGGGTCACATCCTATTAAACTCCAAACTACTAAAACTTACTATAAAATATTATATTTAGATTTTCCTTAATTAGAATTATGTCCACCTTCAAATTGATCACGTGAAAAACATGCGATCTGAATCTTCTCCTCTCATGTGGCCAATACGATCGAGTATAGGCCAACTCTGGTTGAAGTAAAATTTTAAATTAATAATATTTGAATTTGAAACCGTGAATTTTAGTGGTTTGGATTTTAAATGTGGCCCCCACTAACTGGATCTATGACAATACCCTGGAGAATCTGTGAGATCAGGCCGCGGAGAATCAGGGCTCAGGTCGTGCGTTACGTTACATGGGATATCAGAGATACAGAGAAGCATCTCCGTGCATGAAGGGTTCTATCTGTAACGTACGATTCTGTATCTCTCTCACGAGAGAGTATATATAGTAAAAGTGACGTAACTCTTCTTGTCTTTTCCCATCTTCTACTAAATATAGTCACTGCATGGGATTGATATATCACCATGAGAAAAAGACTCAAGAAGAAAGCTAAGAAGGATCTGAGTTAGGAGACTCAAAAATCTGTGTGTTGTACTTGAAGCTCTTTGTTGTACGTGAATCCAACATTTGTTGTTTCTTAGTTTCCATTGGGAAAAAAATGGAGTCTTTTGAGGTGAATCAGCTGCTTCAGCTGTCCCTCTTTTTTCTTTTTTTTTGGGTTCTTCTTCTTCTTTGCAAGAGGTTTCTTTTTAATTTTTTATGAAGGGTCTGCTTGAACAGAGCATTTTTGGTTTGAGGAGAATGATTTTTATTGTTCAGTATCCATAGGTTTGCGCATTTCATTTTCCAGGGTGAAAGCAGTTCATTCTTCAACTTTTGCAGAATAGATCACCTTCTGGAGTCGTGCACAATAGGGAAGAAACTGTGAAAAATAACATGCCATTAAAAACTGTCTTGCAAAGTTTTTTATTTTTTTGATATTGAATTGTTACAAACTATTCTTGTGGTTGATGTAGATTGTACTTTACCTTTTGCTTAACCATGGTCAGTTCCAAGGTGTGCTTGTGTGTGTTTTTTGTATCTCCTTTTGGCTTTTCTAGATTTCTAAAAGATAGAAGTCTAGAACCCATTTGTGATTCTCTTTTAGCTCTATCAATCAAATAGTGATATGGGTTTTGTTTCTTCCAATCTGATTCAATAGAAAGCAATTTACTCAATTTTTTGTCCAATCAAACACATGCCTCAACCTGATTTTCTTGATTATTGGCTGAACTTTCTCTTTTCTTCTTCTAAAACCAAAAGAAGTTTGCATTATTAATAGAATCTATTAGTTGTTACAGTTGTGAGATGGGAAGATCTAAGATTACGATAAGGAGGTTGGAATCTGCACCTGCAAGGCAGAACACTTACTCCAAACGCAAGAATGGAATCACTAACAAAGCTGAGGAACTGTCGATTTTATGCGACGTGGATGTCTTGCTCCTCATGTTTTCCCCTGGTGGAAAGCCAACCCTAATCACAGGAGCACATAGGTAATATTCCCATGGCAAATTGAAACCTTTTTATACTTTGGTTCCCCAGGAGAAAATTCCTGGTCTCACCCAAGAATCATTATACAATAGCATAATTACCCGTGCTTTGCACGAATATAGCAAACATTGTAATTTAAATATTCATGTATAAGAAATTTATAGTTTTTTTTTTTTAAATCAAAATAAAAAAAGGTTACGAGCATATGATTATGTAATCCAAGAACTAGATGCATAGAAAAGATAGAGGGGAATTGGAGTAAAAATGGAACGGTAGAATTTGGGTAGAAACAACGCTTTTGAAAAAGAAAGTGGAGAGTAGATATGAGTGGTTATTATAAAGAGATAAAATAGTTCGGTGATATAGCTTCCGGTCAAAATTGAACCCAAAACCCTTCTCTTTAATATGTTATAATTGAGAAAAAAAAAAAAAGAACATATATTATATTGTACATATCATTGTAGTAAATTAATTGCTAGTAACTTAGTAGTTACTCTGGCTTTGCAAGTCTTAAGGTCTTTCACTCATTTCAATGATTAATGCATATTGGGTTTATGTCTTGTATTTTGGGTTTAGTAGATTGGTTCATTGGGTTAACCAATGGCCAAGTTTAGGGTCATGGGTATTTTGAATTGAGGAAAGCTGTATTTTCAGTGGATGTAGGTGGGTTTGTCGAACTACGTATAATTTATTGTGTGTGATTTCTCCTTCTTGTACGGCTTGATTGATTGTTGGTCACGGTGATGCACACTTCCGCGCGCACACACAGAACATTGCGAGTTTGAGGAGTATAAATGTTTTTTTTTTTCCTTAAATTTTAATACTGAGTATGCTCTTACCTTATTTTTTATATTCTCAAAACACATTGGTCTTGTTGCTTAATCAATCTTGTCTTATTTGGATAATTGCATTCTCTTCCCCAGTAGCATCCTTACTTTCCTTCTTACTTATTTATCATTCAGCAATTTCGAGGCATTTGTCAAAAAATTCTCCGGGATACCTAGTCATGAAAGAGCAAAAAGGTGCAAACTTGATTTTGCTTTCTTTGAGAAACAGAACATTCCATATATTTGGTTGCATGGTTTTATATGCTTATCCTTTTTCTTTTTTTTTTTTCATTGTTTGCAACAGGAGGCGTGAGACTCTTGAAGTAAGATCTTGGTGGACTTTTCTCATGCAAATTTGATGCTGTTTTCCAAATTAAATAGCTATATGTATATATATATATATATATATATATATATATATATTGTTAGCATTCTTAACCAAACGATCATTAGGATGGTTTATCATGCATGGAATTAGAAATGAACAATAAATTAAATTAATCAGTGTAAACTCATACTTGATTTCATTGCTTTGATCTTTGTCCCTTCGGTTTCTGCCCAGTGATGGCTACTTTTAATCATGGGAATTAAAACTCTCATTTCATTCTCCTTTTATGGGTGATTGATGATGTGGATCTAAGAAACTCTAGCTTAGGGTTGAAACGGGCCTGCTCTGGTCTGGGTCCATGGTGGACCCAGAACTAGAACAGTTAAGGAGAAGGTGGATCCGGATTCGGACCCGGAACTGTTTCGAGACCGGTTTCTTGGCTCCGGAACCGGAACCAGAGGCATATATGGGACGTATCCAGATCCGGGTCTGGATCTAGATAGAGAATGATATTAAAAAAAACATGATTTTTAGGAGAATTTTTTGAAAATTTAGGTAATATGTCGGGTCTCGGGTCCATGGGTCCGAACTAAGGTAGAATTGGACCCGGAACTATTTATTTTTCGGGGCATAAGTAAGTACCTAGACCCGGTTTTTAGTGGGTTAGAACCTCTGGGTAATCGGAGAATCGGAGACCCATTTACAACCCTACTCTAGATCTAGAGAAGTGAAGTTGCCCATGTTGGACCTAGGTCTCCTTCCAAATCCCACGTGAAAATTCTTATGTCCGCTCCCAAAACCAACTTCAAAACTTTGGTTTGCCCCCAAAACCTAACTACCAGTTTGGGTCCGTCCCCTGGGTCCGTCCCCTCAAATGAAAATATTGGGTATGCTGCCTAATTATTTTTAGGTCTCTTAAAATTTCCCTTCCCATCATGGAACGTCCTCTCCCTCTTAGTAGGCTTTGATTAGCCAAAATTAAATCCCCCAGTACTTGAAAATTCAGTCCCTTTTCAAGTCCAAGATTTTAGTAAACCCAAATCAAAATGATTCTTTAATGTGATCATGTGGGCGTCATCCTCACACATCTAACACCTGTTATTTTTAGTTTGTTATTTCTCTCTCCTTTTTTGGTTGGGGTCGTTGGATGGAGTTTTTGTTATGGATTATTAGAGGCAAACGCCCTATCAATCCAAGCACCACAAGCAATCACATTTCACAATATACAGATTTACATGGTTTGACAATGTTGCTTACGTCAAAGGGGTTATGAGCCTTTTACTTAGCCTCTCTCCTTACAAGTTCTCTCCGTGTACCCCCTTGTTTGCTTACTGGCTTATAAAGAATAACCCTACAAGAGGATATGCAAAATACTTGCCCTAACAAAGTGGGCCCAAGAAACTACTCAGTAAGGCCTAGTTGAATTATCATTTTTTAAGAGCAGCTCTAATGTGAGTATTAACCCAGGGCAGGGCTTGGCTTACTCTTTGTAGGAAATGGTCCCTTGCAAACAGCCCACTGGTGTTGTTGGCACCCTGTTTCTCTCTTTCTTTTTCCACCTTTTTTTTTCCTTTCAATTTAATGGTTTATGGCTGGTTGCTGTGGTGGTATGTATCTTTGGAAGGTTCTGAAGAGAGCACTGAAAAGGACTAATCAGAACATAGACTCAGAAACCTTCGGTGATGTAAGGTACTTATATTTGTTTGGTTATTAATTTAATGTGCATTCATGATTGTTCTATGGTTGGGTAATGATTTTTGACTTTTTGTTTCTTTTTGATGTTTGCTCATTTCAACTTCCAAAGAATTGAGGTATGTTCACAGTGGATTAATTTATGTATTATCATTCCAAAGTTCTCTATAAGCTCAGTTAGTAAATGATTTTGTGGTCTTATGTGCAGGAGCTAAAATCTAAGTTGAGCCTACTGCAAGCAGCAATTCTTGATGCGAACTATAGATTGGGGTAGGCATTGTATTTATATCTTGAGCTTGTAAACTTCATTATCTTGATACTTGTGGTATGTATCATGTTCTCTTCCCACCCTCCCTCTCTCCTTTTCTGATACACGCATGGAGGTGCGCCCTATATATTTTTTTAAGCATGGGTAGCGGTCTTCAGCCGGTCAAGATAAGGGTTGCAAATGGGTTGGTTGCGGTCCAGATCCATGGTATATCCGGAATCGGAACCGTTAAGGAGAAGGTGGAACTGTATCCGGACCAGGAACCGTTTCGAAACTGGTTTCTTGACTCCGGAACCAGAATCATATATGGGACGGGTTCGGGTCTAGGTCTAGGTACAGAATGATATTTAAAAAATATGATTTTTAGAAAAAAAAATTTAAAAATTAAGATAATTTGTTGGGTCTCGAGTTCAAACAAAGGTGGAATTAGACATGGAACCATTCCAGGTTTAGGTAAAGAATGATATTTAAAAGATATGATTTTTAGAAGAAAAAATTGAAAATTGAGGTAATTTGTCGGGTCTCAGGTCCGAACAAAGGTGAAACCTGACCTGGAACCAATTATTTATCGGGGCCTAAATAAGGACTCAGACCCGGTTTTTAGCATGTCGGAACCTCCAGGTAATCGGAGAATTATGAACCCATTTACATCTCTAGTCACGACTATGACAAGTTGGAGCCGTATGTGTCAGTCTTAAAAATGTGATCAAATTCAAAAAAATTAATAGATAATAAAAATGCTAAAAATATATAAATCTGACCATTTAATTACAGATTAATCAATTATAGTGATATTTAGTTCATCGTAAGGCTAGCGCGATCTCCATCTCTTTTTTGGAAAGATCATTAAACACTAGGGAACTCCAAATTACCAATATATGATAATTATTTATAACTTAAAGCTCATGGTAACATTAAAGTAACAAATCACAAACAATAATATTAACTAAGAGAAGGGGGGTTTGGAGAAGGAAGGTGGTTTGCATGACTCTAATACCACAATTTTACCCAAAAGAAAAAACACAGAGAAAAAATAAACTTCATTTTCATAAATTAGCTATACTGATTTTCATTAATAAAAACATTCATATTTGAGTAATTAATGAGATAAAATAGAAACTATGATATAATCACAAATCTGATTCTAATCTAATTCGAATTTAGCATATATATAATTCTAAGCTGAACAGACCATCATTATTATCACATATCTAAACATAGTTTAACATATTTAACAACAATATCCTTTCTAGAGGACAAGGGGTTGTTTAGTTGGTTGGGCACTCCATTTCTTACCTCAGTGCGTGGGGTTCAAACTCTAGTTCATCTTCCTGTAAGAATAGACTTCTTTTCAATGGCTAGTTCTCTCATCGAAAAAAAAAAACAAGCAACCTTTCTGGTTTTCATATTCTCCACTAATATCATGTGTGTCAGGTTCTCTTTGACAAAACATTTAGAAGTATACTCATCCATTCTTTTTGTTCGTAATAAGAGTAAATCGCTCATGCGAAACATGTTAGTGTGACACCAATATGTGTGATTGGGCCCAGCAAACTGATGCCTATTACATGGTCTGTTACAATTCTGTTACAGTGAAGTTGAAACATTGTTTGTTTGATGCCACTCCTTTTATTTCTTGTGTGAACTCTTATCTCTTGGATCATGAGATTAGCCTCGCAAATTATCTATAATGGATCAATATTAGACCAAGAGTGTGCAACTTCTGATAGTTCAACAATCTTTCTGCAGTTGCTGGGCAAACATTGAGAAGGTCAACGATATGGTTCGACTCTGCGAAATGGAGGAGTCTGCAGTGAAATCCCTTGACCGTCTTCAAAAGACTAAGGTATTTCTATTTCCACCTTGGTATCCTGCATACTAATTCAGGTCCCTGTATATTTGGGTCTCATGGTACAGTGATCCAAGAAATGGGTCTCAGGGGTCTTCTCACCATGGAAGGTCAATATCCAAAATATCTCTCAGATTAATATTTTAACTTCTCTGCATTTAGTGGCCTACAAATGAATGGTTAAAACATTAAAAAGATTTTTCATTGATCTATAAATAACCCAAAGGTTGAAGGGTTAGGATGTCCATCCTCAGTAAATCCCATCAAATTAATGGTCCTGATCATTGACTGTGGAGCCCAAGTTAATCAAGTCCTTTAGCTGAAAATCTGTGTAGTTTATCTAAAGTATTAAATGGCATTTGCTAATACTGTAAATAGATTATGCCTCTCAATAAACATTAATCCTCCTCAAAATCGATTTTTCCAATTTTATGACCAAAATTCAGATAACGTCATCAGAGTCACTTTACTTTGCTCAGTATTTTTTAAACGACTTTTTTACCCCAAATCCCATGACATCTTGGGAACAGTGTATGTAACAAAAGATGATAAATCTCACAATATGATCAGATTGTTTCATGATTACATGGCTTTTATGTAGCATATGTGGGAGAAGCTTTTTTAAATGATAGAATCTGAGAAATAGTTGAAAGATGTGTATTTACTTTTCACAAAATTCTATTTTTTGTGTTATATAACAAAATAAATTCGCTTACTGTAGTATGTTTACAATATAGAAACTGATAAATCCGATGATATGATGGGATCTGGGCAAAAAACTTTGAAAAAAATGTTGACCAGAGTCAAGCGATTCTGATGACATTATCTGAGTTTCAGTTATGAAATCAGAAAAATTGGATTTAAGGAGGATTAATATGTTAAAACCCCATAAAAATAAGAAAAATATGCCACTTAAACAATACAATGTTGTTCAATCTAGTTTATTTTCCTTCTCATATATTTCTTTAGCCAGCTATTGATATTTGTAGCGTTCACTATGTGGGGGATGTGCAACCAAAGTCCCACATCAGCTAGAAATGGAAAAGATCATAGGCATATAAGTTGGACTAAGTACTCCATTGGTATGAGGCCTTTTGGGTAGAGTCCAAGAGCAAATCCATGAGGGCTTAGTCCCAAAGTGGAGTTTCTGATGGTCCAAAGCACCACGGTGATGCGCAGGAAAAGCGCGTAATCATCATTGGGCAATTAACAGGACATTCTTCTTGTCATACACCTGTGTAATCCTCCAAAAAATTCAATCAGTGGCAGAGATTATCCTAATGACGTGATTCTTGGTGCTACCTATTATATAGGCCCTTGGTTCTCAGGTCTTTGACTGGTACATGGATCATGGTTCATGGATGCCACAGAAACAGAGGATTTGGTAACTTGGATATATATTAGTTCTTCATTTGGTAGAGTATTTAGTGACTATGTTTCAACTTTCAATTCTACTTCCACTTGCGGATTTTTTTGGGAGTTCCTTCTGTGAAATGATTATTCATATCACATGCATCCACAGGAATTCTTGGCCAGCAGAGAAGAAAAATTTACTCCTCCAAAGGTAAGCTTTATTTAAATTCCTTGTTGTAAATTCTATCTATGAAATGGGTTTGAGTAGATATGGAAGAAAAATGTCATTCTGTTAATGTGAAGCTACACCACCGAAGTAATTGGCACAAGGACATAATGTGTATTCTCACACAGATATGGTTTTGAGAAGGTTTTAAAAATGTCTACAGGAAGAAATCTTCACTCAGGCACTTCATTTTGGCCTCGCGGGTGGGAGCTCAAGTACTGGCCACATCTTCCCAGTGGCCCAAAGGTATTATATATTTATTTTTATAGTTAACTTCTCTGGCTTGTTTGGATGCATCCCTAATATCCAATTAGTTTGAATACATTGGTATGGTGTATGGTTATCTGTTTTATGCAACTGGGAAAGTGCAAAAACTTTTAACACATCACATTAGGCTGAATACTGTTTATCAGCCTTTCCCACATTGTATTCAAATCAGTAATCAACACTGCTATAGCATGGAAGGTGTTGAAGGCACGACTGTTATCCTCCTGAATTGATTTGTTTTCTTTTCTCTTCTCTGCTGCCTAAATACATGATAAAATGGATAACCATATTGGTTTGCCAGTACATTCAAAGACAATTTTGATTTTAGTACATCCAAATGTCCAACCTTAGTGTTGTACCATGCCTTTTTTAGAATTTGACAATTTGTTGTAATGAATGTTCTTTTTGTTCCAGAGATGTTGGGTGCTCGATGCATCCAATCCAGCCAAGTGAAAAAGTTGGATCCGGGCTGCATTTCAATCCTGAATATCCATGTCACCATGGGAACTCCATGCATGGACCATATCGCAACATAGGTGTGCCAAGCTGCCCCATCCAGCACCATGAACCCAGGAGCAGCAGCTCAGAACCGCTTGCCACTTCTCTGCTTGAGAAGCACTAGTGATACCTTGGGACTCTCTCTTTTTCATATTTCCTAGGACCTAAGACTAAAGAATCTTTACTAAAAGTTCAAAACAATTTAGACATTGCTTATTTGCAAGATTATGGCTACCTCTATTATTACTATGTTGAAACATACTAGAGGTTCTTGATTGAAAACAGGAGAGAACAGGAATCAGATGGTAATGATGATTGCTCTAACTGGGATAGATCTGTTCTATCTCTTGGTGGTAAGGATAATTGCTATAGCTGGGATAGATCTGTTCTATCTCTTTTTTAATTATTAGAAATCTTTGCACAATATGCATGCTTCCAGTACATGGGTGTCTGAGAGTAGAAGTACATGGATGTGATAGAGAGCAAAGAAACCAATTGAGGCCTTATATTCTGTTGAGAATATATGGAAGAATACTTCAGTGATACTGTTATCCTTCTGAATATTTTGATCAGATATGTTTGAAGTGTTATGCTGAGGTAAGACTTAAGCTACTGTGATTTTTCATCATAAATTTTCTTTCACCTATTGACTGATTTCAACAGAAGCATTGGAAGGTCAATCATAATCTTTGAGATGGTAAACTTAGCTATCTTATCTTGTCGTCTCCACCAGTGGCGGACCCAGAATTTTAACTTAGGTGGGGCTAAACTTTTACTTGACTTTGCTAACTTTTTTTTTTTTTTTTTTTCACATTAACAATACTAAAAATGTATTGCATTTAAATAGACACAAAAAAATTTTCATGCTTAGATTTTCTGCCCAATTGAAGTGCATTCTCACTCCCTCTTCCAAATTCAAGTGATATTCATCATCATCAAAACAACATAACATTTCATTTAATCCTAGGTATTTGGATACCTTGCAACGAAAATTTAGGTGAGCAACCATGTACCCAATTTGGGTTTCCGAATGAGTTTTATTTGATTTAAGGAATTTGGTTACCTGCACTTACCTAGCTATAAAAATCATTTCCTATGATCAAGGGTTCGTGACAAAGAAGAAAAATCGTCATATAAATGTAACTCAAGTTATCCAAACGTTTGAGTCATAAGACCTAATTTATGTATGAATTGAAGTTTAAAATGTGCCCAATAGTGATTTGGTCATCTTGGGACTTATAGATATACTTAGATTTGGTGATTTAGGGCTTAAAGTTTGAATTAAGATTTAGAGATTTAGAGTTTAAAATTAGGATTTGAAAATAAAGGGTTCAAATTTAGGTATAGAGTAATTAGGATTATACTACATTTGAAAAGAGAGGAAGATTGCTTTATTTAGGTTATTTGGTGAGAGAGAGACTAACTATGAGAGAACCGACAACGAGAACTCGATCGGTGTGAGGACCTTAGACTCTTCGTAGAAAGAGATCCATGCAAAGAGGCTATTGTACTCTCGGTGGAAAAAAGATTTCCAAAGAGAAGATGAGTGTTTTCACCAAGGTTTTGTGATGTGGGGCGATCACAATATTTAGACATGGCACAACTATTTACCAGACATACAAGGGAGAGGTAAGTTTAGGCCCAATCAAATACCATGTGATTTCAAATTTAACCTGGGGCGGTAGGTCCGCCCTGGTCCCCACTGCGGTCAGAGCAGAGGAAGGGAGTTACTGTATATATATGGAATGGGGTCATTTTGCCATCAAAATTATAAATGGAACCTACCTTAGAATTGCAAAGGGATTTTGAGTTTTTTTGGCTGCCACTACCCAAAGTTGTGTCCTTGACTACAGTGGCTATTTTTGCAATATCCTTTGGTTTGGCTTCAACTCATGGTTTGTAATTTTTATTTTTTTTTGGGATCTATCCTATTTGCTCAGTTGGGTTCTCATCAATTTGGTTTGAGATATTGTTTTAATGAGCTCAGTGGATGGAATCATCAAGTATTGTGAATCTATAGATCAGTTTGTGCACAGGAGTATGCTTGGCTCATTACCATTTTAGGGGCTGGAAAGAAACAATTTTCTTCAAAGCAGGGTCATGCCATAGATATGGCAAGGCCATGGATTTCATGGAAAAAAAAACAAAACAAAACAGAGAAAAACCAAATATCGAAGCATCCCCACCTTTTTTTGTCTTTTGAGTGAACCATAGTGTGTCCTGAGTTAGCCCAAGTACACATCTGAGAATTACACGCACACGCATGGCGCAATAGACAGGACCAGGGATGGTGCTCTGATAATAAGGTGTGAAAGGGGATACCCAACCACCTGGGTGATGAATCTAGAACCTTAGGCATAAAACCTGGAGAAATTCCAAGAGTGGAACACCACGGTGGAGCCCACCTATTGAAATTCTAGTTGTTTAACATAAATGCCTGCCCTCTATCAAATAAATAAATAAATAAATGCTTGTCAGGTGAATGGACCGGGAATCCACAAATTTCATGAGTCTTTTCCATTGTTGGATTGACTGATTGATAAAAAAAAGTGATTAGCACAATTATATATATATATATATATATATATGTATTATCCCATTTTTCATTAAACCGTCAATCAAGCGGTGGAATAAAACTCGGATTGGAGTAAAACTTTGGATTCCCATATTCCCCAATGATGTTTGTTTTGCAAGGTCCGAATTTCAACAAGTGGGCCCCATTGTACATTTTAGCTCTTTAAACTTAGGGTTTCTCTAGGTTAAAGCCTTAAGGGTACGTATGGCAACAGTTCGCGTTGAGGAATCCTTGGACCTTTTCCGTGCATTCATGGATTTCTGATGTTTGGTTTATAATAGATTTTGAGGGGAAAGATACTGAAAATGCATGCTTCCGATTTGTTTCTCACATCAAACCTCCCCCCTTCGGACGCTGGAAATACTTCATTGCAAGGAAAGGCGGAGCTACAATGTATGCTATAGTGAAAAAAACATAATGAAGAAGGCTATAGGATTTTGCTTTGAAAACCTACCTTTTTGGTCCCACAATCAAGCTCCAAACCGTTAATCATGTTGAAACCCTCCAAAACGACTATATGACAAAAAATCAGCCGTTGATTCATCATAGATCATGAGAAATAGGCAAAAAACCAATGGATGTTTATTTCACAAATACCGTATAAAAACAGGATGAAAAAACAATCCGTTGTTTTCCATTTCTTGGTTCCTATGGGCTCCAAAACCATGATGTGAGCCGTGATTTATTTCCAAAAGGTCAGGCACAACTACTAGAACAAATTTCAGCCATTGATCCATGCTAGATCTTTAGATATTTCCAGAAAAGTCCAGATTGTAAAAAAATAATTTTTTATCACTTTGCACGATCTGAACCGTTCAAATTCTCTAAATGGCCAAGAACATCTTTGAGGAGAAAGTTGAGGTCTTGATTTTTTATGAATTTTGAGAATTTTTTTAAAAAAGCTTACCAACATTGGATCATACATCTTACAAATGATAGGAGTCCTCTCTCAATACCAAACATAGAATTCTCATTGGAAATCCAATATAAGGATGTGTTGATTCTATGGAGATGAAGAGAATCCTCTAAATAGAAAATTTCACTGTTTTCCAAACGTGCCCCAAAGGATTTGAACTTCTAAGCGATCCCTATGATCTCAACTTTATGCATTGTTGGCAACCAAAACATTGCTCCATATGAGCAAAGCAAAACACCTAAACTTTCTATAGTGGCCCCTTTAAATAAAAACAAAACAACAAACATATGGTGAAACACCCTCCCACCTCCCCACACAAAATAAAGAAATAAACACAAATAATAATTATATATAAAAAGAAAAAGAAAAATTCTCCTTCCAGCCTTTCTCTTACCAACAGAAGATTCACACGTTGGGGAGAAGGATAAAAGGAAAATACAGAATGATCAATGCTGAAACCTTATGTAACAGCCGGTATATTATTAATCTTGAACAAATATCTTGGCTTGTTTTTGTCCCTTTGCAGAAATCCCTTTGCTAAAAGAAAAGAAAAATATATTTTCAAAAGTTTACAGAAGTATAAATCTACATTTTAAATTTCATCAATGGTATTTTGATGTAAGAAAAAAAACACAAAACAAAATAAAGGCGGTGAGAATGGAGTTTCAATAACCAATCCGATAGTACGTTACTTGGTGAGACACCTCCGTTCCATATAAACAACCGGCATTAATCCAAGCCGTAGGACATAAGGCGAAGGACTTGGGTGACTGTGTGTGGAGTTGTTGCCTGTGAGTATTCACCAAATAAATGAAAAAATAGACCGGAGTCTAAAATCAGTTTCAGGTCATATCCTGGGCCGACAACGGCAATGGTCTCATTGACAACAAAAATGTGCCAATTGTGAGGTGGAGATTTGATAACTAAAAGATATTTTTGCTAACTGAAGTTCCTATGAAGATAAGTGGCAACAATGGCTAGCATGTGATGGCTCAACGGGCGTTACGAAGACAGTTGAAACACAGACTGTTGGAATTAAATTCTTTCTCCACAAAAGTTGCACAGTTAGGTCGTAGTTAGTTGGAAAGGAGGGTTACTGTATCATGACGGGAAATGAAAACCTGTGCCTGGCCTACTCATGGGATCTGACATTAGTTTGTAATTTTGGGGGAGGCAAGAAAATGGGTCAATTTTTTTTTTTTTATAATAATTCAGGATATTTCCTGCTCAGCCCAGCATAAGAGCCTTTGGCTTTGAGCCCGAGGAACCCTCGATCTAGACAACCGAAAACTAATCCCTAGGGCCACATGCAAAAATGAGTAAGCATATTCACTGATAAAGTCCGAATGGGTTCATATGGTGGGGCCAGTGGACCCCACTTACATGCCATGTGTCCTACGTAAAAACTTTGCTCTTTGCTTTACAACAATTTCATCTAGGCCTGTCAATGGGACAGGCTGGGCCCGGATTTGGGTTGTCCAATATTATTCAGAATATTGGGCGGGCTTACCGGTACCGGGGGTTGTGCAATCTCATGCTTAAATTGAATGGGCCTACATCAAATCTTATCTCGTGCAGGTCCGGGCTGGGCCAGGGCTTAGCACGATCTTGAATATAAGCTAATCATTTTTTTTTTTTAAATTTTTACTCTATTTGGAATATAAACTAAATTGTTGAGTTGGGATAGCAAAAAACTCCGTAGATATGAAGGATGTACTTTATATTTCTGACTGAATAATATTGGATAGAGTTAAAAAAATAAGCATATTAAAGATGAGCATATATACAGAATTAGATAGCTGGAAAAAAGCACTACTGATCTAACAATTTGAAAGGTATATATCATCAATGATCTGTTGATTGAAAATGAATGAATTTATATAAAGAATGAATCAATACAACGCAGAAAAGCATAATACAATAAACTGTCCATGTACATCAATCGTCCATGATATGATGTATATCCATAGTAATCAATACTTTCTAACAAACTATGAAAAACACTGACTGTTCACACCAATGAAATAGTTTGCTGGGTTTGGATCTAGTTGAGGTGTTCAAACCTCAATGATCAATTGGATAGTAGGACCCACAACCTGGTCTAGCTTTATTTTCCTTGTAGGTGGGGTGGGGCGGGGCGGGGCGGGCCGAGCTTGTTCTACCCATTCCCAGCCCCATTTTGACCGGGCTTTAAAATCATTGCCCAAGCCCAGCCCATCGGGCTCTATTTTTTTTAAAAGCCCCATATTTTCGAGCTTGGGATAGGCCGGGCCGGGCCCGACCGAGTACCCATTTCAACCGGCTCAATTGACAGGCCTAGTTTCATCACCTAATGAAGCTTTTTATTATTAATTCACAATAAGTGAGATTTTTTTTATTTTTAATTACTATTGATATGATTTATTTATTTAATTATTTTTATGTATGTGTGTTTACCGACAAACTTGGTTGTAATTGTAAACCTTTTTAACCCTGCTTTACAACACTCACTGTACCCATTAGTTTGATAACTTCATTGTTAGAGGTAAGGGGTCAAATTAAAAAGTGATAAACTTTTTATTATTTAGTGAAATTAAAATGTAACTGTAAGTGCCTAAAAATTACGAACTTAGTTAAGTAGGATTTGCTGTAAAGCTTTTGGGAAAGACAATAGCTCCTGAAGCCTGAAAATAGAAAGAAGAAGGTTAGAGGCCCTGGCTGCAGTTAGCTGAAGGCACTCCGACGCCTAAGTTAGTTCAACAACTCAACAAAGAATGAATGAGTAGAGAAGAAGAGAGAGCTATAAATGTATTGTGTTTGAATACCTTTGGCGATTTTACCTCATGTTATATATATATATATATATATATATATATATAGGCGCTGGTCACTTTAGATCATTCCTTAGTGGAGGTAAGTGGAGGTACTGTCCCATCGGACCATACCTTGACCTTCTGCATAATTGTTGATGTGATCATCGGATAAGGACAACCCCTTATCTATATCCGGCGCCCATCTTATCTGTCAGTACGTTCTGTAACGTATCCGTATTTTTATTAATGCTGATTGACATCCAGTACCCAGTTCGGCTAACCGAGCTGATGAAGATACCGAAGTCAAGTACAGCCTTATTGTAGATACATCTTGGCACTGTTGTCGAACTGCGCATGGTCGGTACCATTACCGAGCTGCATAAGACCGAGACGAGGTCAGCTGCTATTTTTACCGAAGCTAGCTTAAGTCTGGCATGAAGTGGTACTACTACCGAGCTTTAGGAGGCCGAGACAAGATAAACCTAATTGGTACTTTTACCGAGATCAAGGCTTATTTCGGTACTTGCGGAAATGCTCCCCACACAGTAACGTTTTTAATTTTCTTTTAAAAAATATTTTTTTTTTCACTTGGTGGTATGAAAAAGTAAAATTTTAACTCTTTTTTGGTAAAAAGTACAGATATTTTTTTGAAATAGAGTAATTTCCGATATGACCAATTTTTCTCTTGAAACAACAATTTAACCTACTTCACCAGCAAAGTGAATTTACAAAATGGGCCAGGACTCTAATTGTAATTAGTATTTATGTTGATGTGAAATGTTATAATTTTGTGCCACATAAATCCACTAAAATGCTAAAATCAATCAGATTCCTGCTTACTTGGGCCGAATTTTGGGACCGATACTTGGTGCAAGTAGACTTTTTCAATCAGAAAAGTGTGGTCGACTGGAGAAGAGGGACTTGTTTACAAAGCGCAGGTAGATCAGTTTATCCACCAATGAGGTTGATGCAATCAGATAACCTGAGTAACTTTAGGTCAAAAGTTCTTTCAGTCTTAACTTCCATAAGCTACCAGTCATTGGTACGTTACAGACTGGCATCGGAGAACAAGAGTCAATAGCCAAGGTCAAGTGAACAAAGAAAGAAATTGGGAGACGCTATAAACCTCTTATTTGTTTTGACCTTGACCCACCTCTAATCTGCTCAAGAGAATGAGATACTGCCATCAAAACAGAACACAGACCATCTCTTTGTCGGGACTTCCTTGAAACAAGAAGGCATGGCAGAAGCAGTTCTATCTGCTCTGCTACAAGTAGTTTTTGATAAGCTGGTCTCCCTCGTCACAGAAGAGCAAGGGGTGAAGTGGGGTGTTAACAAGGAGATGGAGAGACTAAAGAGCACGCTATCAACAATTCAAGCTGTGCTTGAAGATGCAGAGGAGCAACAAGTGGAGGACAAGGCAGTGAGGAATTGGTTAGGAAAGCTTAAAGATGCAGCTTATGATGCTGATGACATATTGGATGAGTTCATGACAGAAGCTCTACAAAGAAAAATAGAGTCTCGGGACCACATGATTAACAAGGTACGCAACTTCTTATCACATTCATATAACCCGCTTTTCTTTTACCAGAGGATGGGTCATAAGATAAAGGTGGTCAGAGAAAGAATAGATGCAATTGCGAGTGAGAGGTCTAAGTTCCATTTGACAGTGGGAAGGAGGGGATCAAAAACCAGCAACCGACTGCAGAGTGACTCTTTTGTGGTTGAATCAGAAATTTTCGGCAGAGAAGTCGACAAAGAAAAGGTAGTGGATTCATTAGTCCAGACATGCAATGAGGATGTCTCAGTCATTCCTATAGTCGGTATGGGGGGTCTTGGGAAGACGACACTTGCTCAATTGGCTTACAATGACCACAGGGCAGAAAGACATTTTGAACTAAGAATGTGGGTTTGTGTGTCCGATGATTTTGATTTGAGAAGAGTAACCAAATCAATCATAGAAGCTGCAACTGATGGTACTTGTGCAGAGTTAGACATGGACCTACTCCAACGTCGGCTCCGAGACAAGCTGGGATGCAAGAAGTTTTTACTTGTTCTAGATGACATGTGGAATGAAGATCCTGAGGAATGGGACCGACTAAAACATTATCTAAGAGGTGCACGGGGTAGTAAAATCATAGTAACTACTCGCAGTGAAAAGGTTGCTTTGATCATGGGTACACTTCCTCCGCACCAATTAGCAAGGTTATCAGAAGATGATTGTTGGTCTCTGTTCAAGAAACGAGCCTTTACTCCTGGAGAAGAAGACAAGCATCCAAATCTAACCGTTCATGGAAAGGAAGTTGTAAAGAAGTGTGGAGGTCTGCCTCTAGCAGCCAAGACTCTGGGCAGTCTGATGCGCTTTAAGAGGGAGGAAGCAGAATGGATATTTTTGAAAGAGAGTGAGGTTTGGAATTTACATGATCAGGAAAATGGCATTTTACCTGCTATAAGGTTGAGTTATTATCATCTACCGCCACATCTGAAACAATGCTTCGCATACTGCTCAATATTCCCAAAAGATTATGAATTCGAGAAGGAGAAACTGATTCAGCTTTGGATGGCAGAGGGTCTCATTCAACAGTCAAAAGATTGTAAACAAATGGAAGATACTGGCAAGGAGTACTTCAACAACTTGCTATGGCGGTCCTTCTTCCAAGATGCGAAGAGAGATGAATATGGGAATATAACACAGTGCAAGATGCATGATCTAATGCATGATCTTGCACTAGATGTTGCAGGTGATGAATGCTCGACTGTAAAGGTAGACAAGGCATTGAGTATTCCTAAAAGATCCCGTCGTTTGTCATTGATGCTTGACATGAACAACCAAATAATACCAGATGCCATATATAAATCAAAGAAGTTGCGCACCTTACTTTTTGTTGGAACTTTCGTCAATGTTCAGCTCCCTTGTAACATTTCCTCGCATTTAATGTGTTTACGAGTGTTAGACTTAACATGGACAGCTTGCACTGAGGAGTTACTTGTTCCAATTGGTCAGTTGAAACACTTGAGATACCTTGACCTGTCTCATAATTTGATAAGAAAAGTACCTAAATCCATCAGCACCCTTCTGAATTTGCAAACCCTGAGACTCTTATATTGTCATTATCTCCAAGAGCTACCCAAGGACATGGGGAATATGCTTAACTTAAGACATCTCGAGATATTTACAAATGAATCATTGATTGATGTGCCGAGGAGGTTTAAATCATTCACTAAGATGCCGGTGCATATCGGAAAATTGAAATGCCTTCAGACATTGCCGATATTTATCGTGGGTACAAGCAAGGGATGTAGAATAAGAGAGCTAAAAGATCTAAACCTTCGCGGTGAGTTATTCATTAAAAGCCTCGAGAATGTGAAGGATGCAAATGATTCCAAGGAAGCTAATTTGAAGCACAAGCAAAACCTTCGCACGTTAGGACTTTCATGGAACTCATGTGACAATGATGCTACAGTTAGAGAAAACATTGAGCAAATCCTCGAAGGCCTTGAACCACATCCAAATCTCAAAAGGTTGCTGTTGGCTAACTACACGGGTACTAGATTTCCACATTGGATGAGTGAGTCATTGCTCCCAAATCTGAATGAAATTGCACTAGTCAATTGCAGAAGATGTGAATCTCTACCGTCGTTTGGCCAACTACCTTTTCTCAAAGCCCTCACAATTTGTGGAATGGATGCTGTTAGATGTATTGATGATGCATTCTATGGAAATAATGTCACAAGCAGATTCCCATTGCTGGAAGAATTCACCATAGAAGACATGCCCAATTTGGAGGAAATTTCGGTAGACTGCGAAATAGAAACATTCCCTCACCTTGTTGGGTTAACTGTTGTGAGATGTCCGAAGCTAAAAAACCTACCACACCTTCCATCTATTAAAAGACTCCAGCTTGAAGTGAATAACTGGGCACTGTTAGGATTGCTGGCTAACTTTACTTCGCTTATCTACCTTTACGTTGGAAATTTTGCAGAGCCAGAGTCTTTAGAGTATGGGTTGTTACAAAACCATATCCATTTCTCACATCTATCAATACACAACTTCCCAGCGCTCAGATATCTTTCAAAGGACCTCAACAACCTCACTGCTCTGGCAACATTCAAAATTAATGACCGTGAGAAGTGGGAATCATTGCCAAGCCTCACTTCTCCTCATGACATGGATATTTCTTTCTGTAATGGTCTAACATACTTGGCGTTACGAGGCCTGACCTCTCTTCAGTGTCTAACAATCCACCTACGTCAAAGTGTAGAGACTTTGTTTGGTGAAATGCAGCATGTCTCAACCCTTCAAGGCCTGGATTTAATTCAATGTCCACAACTCACTTCGTTGCCGCAGGGTATGCAGCAGTTCGTCAATCTTCAACGCTTGAGCATTTGGAGCTTGGATAAGTTAACATCCTTGCCTGATGGCCTACAAAACACCACAACACTACAAGAGCTGCAGATTGCAAACTGTTCGAGACTAATGGAATTGCCAGAGTGGCTGGGAAACCTCAAATCACTCCGATATTTCTTCATTTGGAACTGCACTAGTTTAGCATCATTGCCAACTGGGATACAGTACTCACCAGAACTCGAATATCTTTCCATTGTAGAATGCCCCCATTTGGAAAGGCGTTGTCAGAAGGAGAAAGGCGAAGATTGGCACAAGATAGCACACATCCAACGTATTGAGATTGGAAGGGATGTTAAAGATCTCTTGAAGTTAAACACAAAGAGAAGCCACAACACCCTCCTCCCTGCCTGTTGGACGCACTGTAGGCGTCTCCACTAGGAGTTGCTCTTGTACTTTGTTACAAAAAAAAAAGTGGACTACTTTCAACAATCCTCAGGCTAGTTTTATAGCTTATTCATTCTTCTGTGGAAAATTATGCGTGCAGCATGGATCAATCACATTTGTAGTGATTGGTGCATTTCGGTGGGCCTCATTGCGGCATGTCACCTTTACCAAGGTACACGACTTACATCTGGTTGTGCCTATATCTTTGGATTTTGGTGAGTAAAATGAAGGCCTTAAGTCTATGAATTAGGCAATGATGGAACTGTGCCACTGCCATCCCAAGAATTGTAGGAAGCAAATAAACCATATGTCGTTCGTTCAATTTTTTTCTCCTGCAATTCTCTCTTTTGCCTTTTTGGTGGTGTGTTGGGGGTTGATCTGGTCAAACCCTTTATGGCAGTGAATATCACCTTCCCATTTTCCGGGCCACACCTTAAAAAGTGGTCAATTGCGGTGTGTTTGGCCATTGATGTTGGGCAGTTATCTGCACATTTTTCTTGCCATCCACCTGTTTGATACTCCAAAATTCTCAACCAATGACAGTGACTTATCATATGATGTGATTCTTGGTGTAACCAATTGGTAATAGGCCCCTTGGTTGAGTGGTCTTTAACTCGTACATGGATGCCACACTGAAACAGAGTACTTGATGACTTGGATATGTATTGGTTCAACACTGGGTGCTAAAGTACTGTATGGATCTGATTTCAATTGGTTAGTCTTTGGTGAAAATGTTTCAATCTTACTTCCATTAGTGGACTTTCTAGGTGTTCTCCCATGAAGATTTTTTTTTTAATTAGAAATGATTACTCTAATCCCACAGGAATTATTTGCCAGAAAAGGTGCACAAGGAACATTTTCTCCTCCAAAGGCAAGCATTATCTAATTCCTTGTAGTTTCTAGGAATCAAAAGGGGAAGATTCTAGCTATGGAAAAGAAAATGTCATTCTGTTAATGTGAACCTAGTACCTACTACATTGAAGTAAAAAAAAACGAGAACATTAAGTGTATATTCTCACAAAGAGATGGTTTAGAGAATGTTTTAGCAATGTCTTCAGGAACAAATCTTCCCTCAGATACAACTGATTTCACGATTGATTTTGGCCTCGTCGGTTAGAGTTCAAGTAGTGGCCACATCTTCCCAATGGCCCAAAGGTATTGTATTTTTATTTTTATAGGTTAACTTTTATGGATCATTTGGATGTATCCCGAATTGCAATTAGTTTGAACACTTTTGTAGGATGGATGGTTTGTTAGATTCTTGGAAAAGTGCAGCAACTCAAACACACCACATTAGGTAGGATACTGTTTTTGAGCCCTGTCCACTTTGTATCCAAACCAGTAATAAACACTGCTAAAGCTTGGAATGCAGAGAGTAGAGTACTGTTGTCCTCATTGAATCCTTCCCCACCTTATTTCTTTACTGCCTAAATACATGATAAAATGAATAACCATACTGTTCTTCCAATACATTCACAGACAATTTTGATTTTACTGCATAATGCCAATCCTTTGTGTTATAACATTTTTTTTTTGCACCGATAATTCATTTCAATTCATATTTTTGTTCCAGAGATGTTGGGTGCTTGATGAATCTGATCCAGCCAAGTGTCAATGTTGGATCCGGGCTGCAATTCATTTCTGAATATCCGTATCACTATTGCCGCCATAACTTCGTTGTCGATTGTGGGAATTCCATGCATGGAGCATATCGCAACCTAGATGTGCCAAGCTTCTGCCCCATGGCCCCCATCCAGCTCCATGAGCCCACGCAGCAGTTCAGAACAACATCCTGCTTCTTATTTTGAGAAGCAGTAAGCTTGGGATTTTCTCTTCTCTTATTTGCTTAGAGTAAAGGAGATTTACTTAAAGTTCAAAAATGGTGTGGATCTAGGTTGGTTTCAAGACCATAGCTAACTCTATTACTTTATTGAAACATACAAGAGGTTCTTCATTTGAAATAGGATGATAGAACATGATCAGGTTGTAATGAGAATTGCTCTATCTGGGATAGATCTATTATCTCTCTTGTTGAATTGTCAGTGCATACTCACAATATATGGGTGTCTAAGAGTAGAACATGGAAGTGATAAGAGGGCAATGAAACCAATTGATGACTTACATTTTGATTAGAATATGCAATTTATACTTCAGTGATACTGTTCTTTTTCTTATGATTGATCAACAAATATTAGGTTTGAACTGTTATGCCGGGGTAAAGTGCTATGATTTTCTACCATATCTTTTCACCCATCTTTTAGCTGATTCCAAACTGCAATGGATGGGAAGGCCTATATCAATCTTCCAAATGATAAACATAGCTATTTCCATCTCGATGTCCCCACTGCACTTGTTATTTTCATGATTTTCTTCCGTTTGGATTGAATTCATAGTAATCTGTCCTATTTTCTTAGTTGGGTTCCTGTTGACTTGATTTGTGGCATTGTTTTAATTAGCTCTGAGGCTTGAATTCATCAGGTATTTGGAATCTACATCATTTTGTGAACAGGTGTTACACCCCATTCCGAGTTAATCAGGATTAACTCTAGTTAATCGAGATTAAGGCGATTTAAGCATGATTAATCACATTAAGTGTGATTAGTAGTCATAATGGATTGAATTAGTCGCATTTGAATGAATTGCATCCTAATGAACCAATTTGAGAGAGATTAACTCAATAGAGTTGATTTTAAACCCCAAGTGAAGTTAAGGACTTTTTTGTAAATACGGATTTAAGTGTATTTTGTCGAATGTGGTAAAATTTGATACCAACATGTGTATCTTGATGAGTACAATAAATTTCATAATACACATATTTTCGTTTGACTTGAAATGAGTTAACTAAGCTTTGGTTTGACTTAAAATGAAAATAAGTGTTGTGAGTGGGGTTTAGTTGTAAAAAGTGTAAGGTTTTGAGTGTTGGCAATCATTCTTGGGTTTGAACAAAACTTGGGTCTTTCAAATGTAATCTTTCTTTTCTAGATTGGATTGCAAATTCCTCTTCTCGAAGACGATACAAAGTAGCAAGGTTTGTCTTCAGAAACAAGTTCAAGTCAAGACTCTAAAAGATCAAGAGTTCGAACTCTTGGAAGGAGAGTTCGAACGTGTGGAGATAAACTTTTCCAAGTCATTTTCCAGAGAGTTCAAGAGTTCGAACTCTCACACTGAGAGTTCGAACGTTCGTGGCAAAACGTCCCCAGGCCATTTTCCAGAGTGCTGAAGAGTTCGAACTCTCACACTGAGAGTTCGAACGTTGCCTGTCCCGTTTCACTGTCCTGTTCTGAATAGTGAAGAGTTCGAACTCTTAAGTCAAGAGTTCGAACGTGTGCTCCAGAAAAACAATCCCTAGGTGTTCTCTATATAAAGGCATGTTATCTCAAACCCTAGTACATCTCTCGGAAGCTAAAAAAAGGCTGCTGTACTTTTGGAAGAGAGATTCAGATCTCAAGTTCCATCTTTGGATCAAAGTTTTCAATCTCTAGAGATCACATCTGAAATCTACATCATGTTCTAAATCTCGGAGTTTCTTCGAGATCGAAGACGGAGAGTCAAGCATGGGTGAAGATGAACAGCGGGTGGCTGGCAGGAGGTTATTGCAGTCCTTAGGTTGTGAGTCAACTGGGAAAGGGTTGTAAGTTCTCTTGTAATCTTCGTGATAATAGTGTTTGATCTCTTCACTGGACTGAGGTCCAGGACCTGTGGTTTTTTCCCTTCTTAGGGTTTTTCCACGTATATCGTTGTCTTACTTGTGATGATTGTTCTTAATGCTTTCCTATGGTTGAATATGTTGATTGGTTGTTACATTGTGTGATCTGACTTGGGACCTTAAAACCCTTCATTGGGGTTTTCAAACCTTCAATTGGTATCAGAGCGGGTCACACTAAGATATTGTGTGATTCGATCTTCCAGATCTGAAAGATGGACCACAGTAACACTGAAGGAACCTCCACCAATAAGCCCCCATTGTTGATTGGGTCAAACTATGCTTATTGGAAAGTTCGTATGATTGATCTTTGGAAATCTATTAATGATGATGTTTGGGATTGTGTTGAAGATGGGTATTCCACTCCTACGGTAGAAGTAGAAGGAAAAATTGTTCCCAAACGCAAATCTGAGTGGACCAAGGATGAAAAATATCTCTCCAATTGCAATAGCAAGGCAATCAATGCCATTTACAATGGTGTTACTCCCTCAGAGTTTCGCAGGATTTCTTCTTCCACCACTGCTAATAGGGGTGTAACGGTTCGGTTAACCGGTTATTTTGGAAAAACCGTTAACCGAACCGTAACCGCGGTTTTCTGTATTTAAAAACCGTAACCGTAACCATACAGACAAAAACCGTAGAAAACCGAACCGCGGTTAACCGTATAAGACGGTTCGGTTACGGTTAATAATCGTGGAAAAATTTGAATATTAATTTCTCAATTTGCATATTCTTTTTTGGTTTAATATACAATAACTTCTTAAGTCCAGTCAATTTTGCGAAAATTTTTACTTATGTATTGAGAAAATTTTCATTTAGCCCCCCTTTTTTTTTCCTTTATTTTATAACGGTACAGTTAACCGTGTGCAATTAACCAAACTGCATTTTATGGTTCGGTTCGGTTAACCGCAGTGAATTTTTATGAAAAACCGTAACCGAACCGAACCATGCGGTTTTTGGATTTCATTAACCGTAACCGTAACCGAACCGTGGAATACGGTTATTAACCGCGGTTCGGTTCGGTTAGACGGTTTCTCGGTTTTTTTTTACACCCCTAACTGCTAAGGAAGCTTGTGACATCCTTCAAACTATTCATGAAGGCACTGACAAAGTCAAACAATCCAAACTTCAAAGTCTCACCACAGCTTTTGAATCCCTGAGAATGAAAGATTCTAAGGTCTTTGATGACTTTAATGTGAAACTTGGTGACATTGTCAACAAATGTTTCAGTCTGGGGGAACCAATTCTTGAAAGCAAAGTGATTAGAAAGATCCTACGATCTCTTCCCCCAAAGTTTCATGCTAAAGTTGTTGCCATTGAGGAAACTAAGGACTTAGATACCTTACCAACTGAAGAGTTGGTTGGAAATCTACAAACTTACGAGGCAAGTTATATACCACCTCTTAAACCAAAAGGAATGGCCCTTAAGACCTCTAAGCATGGAGGAGGAGATTCAGATGATGCTACTGAGAGCAATTCCGAAAATGAAGAATTAGAAGCCTTTTTTGTTAGAAAGTTCAACAGATTTTTGAACAAAAACAAAGGTGACCTGAAAAGAAGTTTTGTGAAAGATAAGGGACAAAACATGACAAGTTATGTGCCTAAGTCTGACAAGCTTAATGGTAAAAGCACTTCTAAAAACTCTTCAAAAGGCATCCAATGCTTTGAGTGCCAAGGATATGGGCATGTTGCATCCAAATGTGCCAATCGGGCTGATAGGCGCCCGGATAAAGCTTTGAATGTCACTTGGGATGATGACTCTGATGAGGAAAACAGTGAACCAGATTCTAACACTGATGGTTCTAAAAAATTTATTGCTTTTATGTCAAGATCATCTAAAATCTCTTCCTTGCAGGACTCTACTGACAGAGATTCAAATTCAGAAGATGAGGTAAATCTCAATAAATCATCAGATGATGACTAGGATGCTGATACTCAGTATTAGAAGCTTTTGAAAAACTCATTGAAACTTACAAAAATAAATGAAAGGAGGTTCATCAAGCTAAAACAGTTGAAGCTTGAAAATTCTTCATTGTCAAATGAACTGAATGAAGCAAAAACTAGGACAGTTCAGTTGGAATTAGAATCCTCAAGACTGACTACATTGTTAAGTGATGCAGGTAAAAAGGCTGGGCAAGATGAGAAACAATTGATGAATACTCAAAGTGAAATAGCTGCACTCAAAGAACAAAATCTTGATTTGGAAGGTAAATTGAAACTCATGCACACTGAGTTGTCCTCTGCAAAAATCTCTCTTGAAAGAATGAGGACTGGATCAAGAACTCTGGATGAGATCTGGAGCAAACAGAAGAGGGATAAACACGGGATTGGTTATGATGATAGTTCATCTTCTTCAACTCTTGCTGGTAACACAGTTTTTGTTAAAGGCCCCACTCAAACTGAAGACACTCTCATTCTTCCTGTTTCACAACATCACACACAAGTGGAAAACACCTTAGTTGTTTCTGCTACCGCTCATGTGAATCCTGGTTCTAGGGTGTCAAAAGAGAATGTTCGTCGAACCAAGATTGTGCCAGTATGTCATCAGTGTGGTGTAAAAGGACATATTCGATATTTCTGTCGAAAGTTGATGACAAAGTCAATCCCAACCTGTCATTACTGTGGGATAAAAGGACATGTTCGACCACAGTGTCGAAAACTAAAAAGGCACCTACATGAGCAACAAAGGAGGATTCAATATTCTCCCCAGCCAGTCAAGACTAAATCCTTATGGATACGTAAGTCAGACATGCATTGCTATGTAGTTTTATCTGCACTAAGAGCTTAAGACTCACATGAATGGTACTTGGACAATGGATGTTCAAGACACGTGACGGGAAACAGATCCCTATTCACTTCTCTTGGGAAGTGTGATGGAGGTGTGGTTCAATTTGGTGATGGAGGGAAGTCAAAAATTATTGGAAAAGGCACAATCAGTATTCCTGGAATTCCCACCCTGTCTGACATATTTTTGGTTGATGGCTTGAAGGTTAATCTACTCAGTATTAGTCAATTGTGTGACACTTCATATGATGTACACTTTTCCTTAAAAGCATGCACCATTCTTGACAAACAGGGAAAGAGTGTTCTTTGTGGAAAAAGAACCTCAGATCATTGTTACACAGTGGCCACAGAAGGCATGATGCAATGTCACTCAGTGAAAGTGAGTGATGTAGACTTGTGGCATCAATGCTTAGGACACATGAATCACAAATATTTGGAAAAGTTGTCTAAGCATGAGTTAGTTCGAGGGCTGCCCAAACTTCAAAGGCCCTCGAGCAACATATGTGGCCCTTGTCAAAAAGGAAAACAAACAAAAGTATCACACAAAGGGATTGATCACTGTGTAACTAGCCGACCCTTGGAATTGTTACATATGGATCTTATGGGTCCAACTCAAACGGAGAGCATTGGCCGGAAGAAATATATATTTCTTATAGTTGATGATTTCTCGCGTCTCACTTGGGTTAGATACTTGAGAGAAAAATCTGAAACTTTTGAAATTTTTAATGATTTGTGGTCTTTGTTGATGACAGAAAATCTCAGGAGTTCGGAAGTGTAATTCGCATCAGATCTGATCATGGCACAGAGTTTGATAATTCTGACTTTAACTCATTCTGTGCTATGCATGGTGTTAAACATGAATTCTCTGCTCCAAAAACTCCTCAACAAAACGGAGTGGTAGAGGGGAAGAATCGGGTAGTTTAAGAAATGGCCCGTGTTATGCTACATAGCAAACACATTCCTCTGCGTTTTTGGGCTGAGGCAATCAACACAGCAGTATATATCATTAACCAAGTCTATCTCAGGCCAGGAACAAAGCAAACTCCATTTGAGATTTGGAATGGTAGGAAGCCTAGTGTGAAATACTTTCGAACCTTCGGAAGTAAATGCTACATCCTTAGGGATCGTGAGCATTTGGGAAAATTTGATTCTAGAAGTATTGAAGGATTTTTTCTAGGATATTCCCTTAACAATAGAGCTTACCGTGTATACAACATTGAATCCTCTACTGTTATGGAATTTGTAAATGTTGTAGTGGATGACATTGGGGTAATTGAACACACTTCTTATGAAGATGAGGAACCCATTCTCACTCCTTCCATTTCACAGGTTGAGAGCTCCAATGATGGAAGCAATGATAAAGAGCTGCAGCCCATTGAAATAGTTGAAAGTCTGGAACTTGATCTCACTCCAAGTAGCAATTCAACATGCTCTGAATCGGAACAAGGAGGACCAAATGATCAAGTCTCTGTGCATCCCCGGTCTAAAAAAGGGCAAGTCATGAAAGATCAGCCTCTTAACAAAGTAATTGGCGACATCTCTGCTCCAATGAAAACAAGAAGACAGGTAAGGGATGAGGTAAATTTTTATTGCTATGTGTCTTGTCTTGAACCAAAAAATGTTGCTGCTGCATTAGAAGATGATTCTTGGATAGATGCAATGCATGAAGAATTGGAGCAGTTTGAAAGAAATTCTGTTTGGAAGTTGGTTCCCAGACCCACTCACACAAATGTGATTGGCACAAAATGGATCTTTTAAAAACAAAACAGATGAAGTGGGTGAGGTCATTCGGAACAAAGCGCGATTGGTGGCACAGGGATACACTCAGTTAGAAGGAATTGACTTTGATAAAACCTTTGCTCCAGTTGCTAGACTTGAGTCAATTCGTCTTCTTCTTGCCATTGCTTGCCATCTGAGGATGAAACTGTATCAAATGGATGTAAAAAGTGCGTTCTGGAATGGGCTCTTGAATGAGGAAGTATATGTGGAACAGCCAAAAGGTTTTCAAGATCCTCAGCATCCTGATCATGTTTACAAATTGAAGAAAGCCTTGTATGGTCTGAAACAGGCTCCCCGTGCTTGGTATGAGAGACTAACTCAGTTTCTAGTCTCTAATGGTTTTACAAGGGGAAGTGTTGATAAAACTCTTTTCATCAACATGGAGAAAGGAGATATTCTGATTGCTCAGGTGTATGTTGATGACATTGTGTTTGGTGGTACTTCTGAAATTTTGGTTCAAAAATTCTCATCTACCATGTCAAGTGAATTCGAACTGAGCTTGGTAGGAGAGTTGTCCTTTTTTCTTGGTTTGCAGGTCAAACAAACTGACAATGGGATTTTTGTGTCCCAGACTAAATATGCCAGAAACTTGTTGAAAAAGTTTGGGTGGAACTCTCTTAAACATGCTAGAACACCTATGAGTACCACCACTAAAGTTAGTGTTGATTCAGCAGGAAAAGATGTGGACAACACCCTGTATCGAAGCATGATTGGCAGTCTTCTATATCTGACTGCAAGTAGGCCAGACATAGCATACAGTGTAGGTGTGTATGCCAGATATCAGTCCAGTCCCAAAGAGTCTCACATAAGGAGTGTGAAACGAATCTTCAAATATATCAGTGGAACAGTGGACTATGGTATCTGGATGACACGTGACACAAACACCGATATTGTAGGTTTCTCTGATGCAGATGGGGCTGGGTGTGTGGATGATCGAAAAAGCACTTCAGGGGGTTGTTTTCTTGTAGGAAATAATATGGTTGCTTGGCACAGTAAAAAACAAACATCCACTTCCCTATCCACAGCAGAAGCAGAGTATATTACTGCAGGGAGTTGTTGTACACAATTCTTATGGATGAAGAAAATGTTGTCTGATTATGGCATATCTCAAGGACTAATGCATGTTTTCTGTAACAATAAGAGTGCCATAGATATTTCCAAGAATCCTGTCCAACATTCGAGAACTAAACACATAGATATTCGACATCATTTTATCCATGACTTAGTGGAAGAAAAAGTTTTGATTTTAGAACACATTCCTACTGATCACCAGTTAGCTGACATTCTCACCAAACCTCTTGACCCTAACCGATTTGAATCTCTTCGAAAATCTCTTGGTGTTTGTTTGCCTCCCTGACTTCTCTTTCTTTTTATTTTATTTTCTTCTTGTCCTTTTCTTTTATTCTTCTTGTTTGCAAAATCTGTTGTTTTTACACAAGCATCACGATCTATAAGAATTACAAAGATCTACTGGGTTTGCTCCCTAGTTCCTCTTCGTACTTCGGAATGTCTGTTCCTCTCTGTGTCACCTGTCGAAGTTAGGTTGTTGATAAAGGTTTACTGGGTCTGCTCCCTAGTTCGCCTAGTTTGACGAATTTACAATGTTGATGAAGATTCACTGGGTTTGCTCCCTAGCGTATCTTGTTTGATGAGATTAGCACGCTAATGAAGACTCACTTGGTCTGCTCCCCAATTTGCCTTCATTATTACTTGAGTGATTGAAGAATGGTTATCTTGCAGTTAATTAAAAAAAAAATGTTGAATCATGAACATATAGGAATGCTCAGAGAAAAAGTGCAGCAAAATGAAATACACAGAAATATTGAAAGAAAAAGGGGAGAAAATCTAATTTTGAAGTCTTATGTTAAGAAGTCAGGAAAATTGTGGAGTTGAGGACTTTAGGAGGAGACATTTAGAAGGGATTTGATATTCAGGGGGAGTAATCTCTTATTAATGTTTGTGTTTGCTTTTTTCACACACCACTTTTTTTTTCTCCTCAAACGTTCGAACGTCTCCACTTAGAGTTCGAACGCTCTTTTTTTCTTTTTCCCTGGGCCAAACTCCCGAGAGTTCGAACATTCAACTTGAACGTTCGAATGCTCGAATCCGTCAGCCCCGAGCCTCTTTTCCAGCGAGTTCGAACGTTCGAACTCTTAAGTTGAGAGTTCGAACGTTCGCCCCTACTAGGTTAAAATCCCTCCTTTTCATTTCGATGCATTCTCTGTTCGAACGCGCCCCAGCCTCCTTCTTCTTTCTTCTTCGTTCCAGCCGCCCTCATGTTCTTCTTCTCCTTTTCACAGGTAGCTCCTCTTCTTCTCCTCTCTTCTCTTCCTTTTAGGGATCTAATCTATTTCTTTTTCTAAGTTATGGATTTCTTGTGTATTTGGTTCTTTCTCATGGTTCTCTTGGATTTATCTTGTGCGATCTCTCTGTCTTAAGATTTTTTTTGCTCCTTTTGCCTCATATGATGGATACATAGCTCGTGATTCCATTATTGTGTGATTGTGCATTGATTTGGAAGTGGATGGTTGTTTTGAGAAGTTGGGTGCTTGAAAGTTGTTTTTCTTCTTCTGTCTTTGTGATGGTTTATTGCCACGACTTGTGGATGTGGGAGGGTCTTGTGTGGATCCTTTGGAATGTAGAATGCTTTGAAGGTGGGTGTGCTTTTGGGAGACCTTCTATGCTTGTCTTGACCTTGGAAATCTGGTGCTTGGACCACTTGCGAAGTTGTCATTGTGTCTATGGGGTGTTGTTTCACCATCCTTGTGCTTGTATGTTTTTTGGTGGTGGTGTCTCATCTGGGTGTTTTAGCATTCTCTTTGGTATTTTTGTTCTACTGATTTCAGACAATGTTTGGTGTGTCGCCATCATCTCAGGTTCTTCATCTTTTACTATGGCTCCTCGAAAGAGAACGTGCACCCGGGCGACCTTTGATCAGTCCCGGTTTGTCAGTGAACAAGCCCAGGCTCTGTTTCTAAGCAAATTTCAACATCGAGGAGTTGTTCCCGAAAGGATTGTTGTCTTCAATGATTTTCATGCCAATGACTTTGGGATGTGGCTGAGGGAGCGCAAATGGCTGACTCTGTATGAAATTGGCTGTCAGATAGTGCCTAATTGGGTCCGAGAATTTTATGCCAACATGCATGACGTCTCTGACGTATCATTCAAAACTTTTACTCGGGGTGAGGAACTGGAGATCTCCCCTGACTCTCTAAGTGCAATCTTGGGGATCCCTCGCTCTGTGGGTGCAGCATTTCCTGTGGTTGATGGTCGCTCCATAGATTACAATGAAGTGGCGCGCGTCTTGTCCAAAAAGCCCACCGATTGGATTGGGGGTTCTCTGAATCAGAACCAGCTCAAAGACCCTTACCGCCTCCTCAATATCTTCATTCGTCACAATGTCAATCCTAAAGGGAGCAAAGGGATTCCCAAGGAGGATGGCTATCTCCTCTACTGCATTGGTACACGCAAGTCTGTTGATCTGCCACTTGCAGTGTTTCGTGGCATGGTCAAAATTCACTCCGCCTCTCTCAATGCCCTTCTTCCGTTTCCCGGTCTCATTTCCAAAATTCTAATTGACTTGGGCCAAGAAGTAGAACAAACTGAGGACATCATCATTCCCTCACAGAAGATAGACATGTACACCCTCCTTAAATCCAAATCTCACCTTAAATCAATTGGCGTGGATGATGATGATGATGATGATGATGACAATTTGGGGGGTGGTCAAGCTGGTTCTTCAGGTGCTGGTCCTTCTTCTACCGGCCCTTCCCATGGGCAGCCTCTTGGTGAGGGGGAGCTTCGGGCAGTTCATGACCATCTAGCACGCTTGGAAATGCGTGTTGATGAAGGATTTCAAGAAATGCGTCAAGGCTTCAATGATCTCCTCGATGTTTTGCGTAAGTTCTAGAAGCTCCTTCCGTTCCTCTGCTGCCCTTTTAACCCTATCTTGCTTTCTTTTGTTGTTATTGCTTGTTTGGTGTCTTGGAACTTATTTTATCTCTTTTCTGTCTTTTCTTCCGATTCTCTTTGCAATTGCATGTCCAAACAGGGGGAGACATGTTTCTTATGTTTTAAAGTTTAAATGCTTCACTCTTGACTTGTATTTATGTTTAACTGATTCTCTTGATGCTAAACTTGAATTGTGTTAATGTTTATGTTTCTTTGATGTTTGCTCCTTTATTATGTTTGCCACTAATATGATCTTTGCCAAGTGGTTTGGTTTTGGCTCTGTGTTTTTTGATTTGCAGGTCATTCAAGCTTCCCGGCTTCTTTTGGTTCTTGTGTTTGTAAGGGTAGAATGTATTCTGTAGGAAGTTTTGTTCATGAATTGCCAAAGGAGGAGATTGTAAGGTTTTGAGTGTTGGCAATCATTCTTGGGTTCGAACAAAACTTGGGTCTTTCAAATGTAATCTTTCTTTTCTAGATTGAACTGCAAATTCCTCTTCCCGAAGAAGATACAAAGTAGCAAGATTTGTCTTTAGAAACAAGTTCAAGTCAAGACTCTAAAAGATCAAGAGTTCGAACTCTTGGAAGGAGAGTTCGAACATGTGGAGATAAACTTTTCCAAGTCATTTTCCAGAGAGTTCAAGAGTTCGAACTCTCACACTAAGAGTTCGAACGTTCGTGGCAAAACGTCCCCAGGCCATTTTCCAGAGTGCTGAAGAGTTCGAACTCTCACACTGAGAGTTCGAACGTTGCCTGACCTGTTTCACTGTCCTGTTCTGAATAGTGAAGAGTTCGAACTCTTAAGTCAAGAGTTCGAACGTGTGCTCCAGAAAAGCAATCCCTAGGTGTTCTCTATATAAAGGCATGTTACCTCAAACCCTAGTACATCTCTCGGAAGCTGAAAAAAGGCTGCTGTATTTTTGGAAGAGAGATTCAGATCTCAAGAGATTTCCATCTTTGGATCAAAGTTTTCAATCTCTAGAGATCACATCTGAAATCTACATCATGTTCTAAATCTTAGAGTTGCTTTGAGATCGAAGACGGAGAGTCAAGCATGGGTGAAGATGAACAGCGGGTGGCTAGCAGCAAGTTATTGCAGTCTTTAGGTTGTGAGTCAACGGGGAAAGGGTTGTAAGTTCTCTTGTAATCTTCGTGGTAATAGTGTTTGATCTCTCCACTGGACTGAGGTCCAGGACCCGTGGTTTTTTTCCCTTCTTAAGGTTTTTCCACGTATATCGTTGTCTTACTTGTGATGATTGTTCTTAATGCTTTCCTATGGTTGAATATGTTGATTGGTTGTTACATTATTTGATCTGACTTGGGACCTTAAAACCCTTCATTGGGGTTTTCAAACCTTCAAAAAGTAATGTTTATAAGGTTTTGAAAGAACTCATTCTCATTCATTTGAACGTTCTAGCAGCAACAAGAGGGAGAATGAGAACCCTAGACTCAGAGCATCTTTCTTCTTCGTTTCTTTGCTGTCAAATAGTTAGAAAAGGACTTTTCAAGTGATTTTTGGAGGAAAGGATTGTGTATATCATCTTCTTCTTCAAGTTGGGTGAATTTCTTGAAATTGGAATAGTAAACCTTGTGGTTTCTCTTTGTAAAACAACAAGTAAGTATCTTAAACCCTTTTTGAGTGATTTCCAGATGTTTTAAGTGTTGAGATTATTGGTTGTTCAACAACTTATGTAGGAATTTGTTTTTGTTGATTTTATAGAGTTAGGGTTTGGATTGAAGAAGTTTTGATCTCAAACTTCAAGCTATCAAAGGGGTTTTTGTGTTTATCTTAACTAAAGGCAAGTATAATCAGTTTATTAATGATTAAGTGCTAATTGATGTAGTTTTTATTTGGTTTGGTGAGAACTAGATTCATGAATCATGTTATTTATAGATTTGGATGTTATTTGAATGAGTGAATTGGGTATATGGTGTTTAAATGATGGAATAGAAGTGTTGTTTGTGTATAATGATGATTGAGGAGAGGACAGAAGGTCCATATTTGTTATTTGCAGGTTGTGTGAATGGTTTGAATGAAGGGAGAAAACTGTTCAGAATTTCAGGTTTGGAATTCTGAAGACTTCGCTTGAGAGAACAGGGAGTCCGCTCAAGCGAACTGTCTTCTGTGAGCGTTCGCTCGAGCGAACAGGGATACCGCTCGAACGAACAAGGTTCTGTTTGGACTAACAGAAATTCTAAAGAGTTCGCTCGAGCGAACATTAAGTGCGCTTGAGCGAACATAGTTCTGTATTGGTCCGCTCGAGCGAACAATAATCTGCTCGAGCGAACCTGATACTGTCCGGGTATTAACTGTGCGCGAAATTTGGGCCAATCGGTCGGATAGATGAATTTTGGATTTTGGGTTTTTACGTGAATTAGGAGTACTTCTTGTGAGTATAAATGCTTCCCCAATTAGTTTTAAGACTAATCATGGGTTAAATTGAGTTATTGAGAATTAGTGATGTTTTAAGAAGGGTTCCATGAATGAACCATAATGGATCGATAATGGCCTAAACTCCATGGGTGATAATTACGGAGACTAATAATGCACATATTAAATATATAAATGTGATGTCCATCGAGAATAACACGTGCATTGGAAAACCAATGGTTACACCCGAATGGTTGTTTAGAATTGAGAAAAGATTGAGTGAAACCATAGATGGTTAATAATTCTCTCATTATATCATTGTGTTCCAATCTAATGAGATTGGTATTATTGTTATTCCCTTCCTTTGTCATGAAATGAATCATTGAATTGAATTGTATCGTTGATTTATAATTAAATGGAAATTAATATGCTAATTGAATTGTTCGTTGAGTCTGGCACTACATAGTGATTTCAATAAGCTCTTTGGAGCTATTACTGCTACAGCAGATTATATGGGAGTGTTCCGGAACTCCGTGGTGATATCAGTTGTCCCTGACCCGGGCACTGATAAATCCCACATTATATGAATCCTTCCGTCTGGAAGATGGTAATCCTTTCTTTTTAGGAAGATGGAAATTTAATTGAGATGAATTGCTATGGTAGTTTTGCCAAATAATAAAAGACTCATATTGATTTGGATAATGGTAAATTGCATTGGTCTAACATTGTTTAGATAGATTGGATTTATAAATTAGCATATGAAATCATATAATTGTTTATACATTGTTGAATTGTCAAATTCATAGTGTTATTGATGGCATTACAGGCACAGTTACCCATGTCGGTTCTTCTGAGACCAAAGCGCCAGCGGAGACGACCGATCAGGTTCCTCCAAGAGGGCTAGTTGAATGGAAGTGAAGCAATATCATATGAGTATGATATTGAAACAAAAATTGAGAGGAAAAGAAAAAACTTTGAATTAAGATGAATTAGAAACGTTTCACTTTTGATCTTTGCATTGTATTAAATATGCAAGAGATGAACTTGTACATGATGTAAATGAATTTTGTTTCACATATAAGCAATGTATATTTGTAATATTCCGCATAACGTGTATTTGATATCCCTTGTGAATCAGTTCACGGGAGTAAGTATGCGCCACGACTCGAGATGATTTTGGATGTAGTCTTAATCTTGGGCTCGGGTCGTGTCAACAGGGCTATCCTTGGCTCATAACTATTTTAGGAGCTGGGAAGAACCAATTTTTTTTTTTCTCTCTTTCAAAATGGCCAGGAGCCAAATGCTGAGTTGGTCACCCAGACCTGCAGAAGTTAGATGGTCCTGTGAGCTTTGATTATGATGCCCAGATACTGCTTTGAACACAGCAGGGGTCATGCCATGGATAAGAAAGGCTTGGATTTTATGCATAAAAATGAAGTATGGCATACAACATTACATTGATATGTTGTGTGTTTTGAAATATCTGTGTGCATATATAGCTGGGGAGGCGGCATGCAGGTATTGGCATTGTTCTTCTCAAGTCTCAACTATGAGAAGATTTTATCTTTACTCACGCAAAGCCTTTCTTATCTCAATCCTGTTTGTGATTAATTAAGAGCTTTAACAGGTCTCGCATCTTTAATAGCTGGTGGGCCTTTAAATAAAAAGTAGAAAAAAAAAAAAAAAAAAAAAAAACCAAACTTATAGCGAAATACCCTCCCACCTCCCCACACAAAATGAAGAAACAAATAAAAAAAATAAATTCTCCTTCCGCCCTTGCTCTTGCTCAGGGCAGATTCAATGTCAGGGAGAAGGATGACAAGAAAATGCAGAATGATCGATGCTGAAACCTTAAATGTAACAACCTGTATATTAATCTTGAACAAATATCCCAGCTTTTTTTTGTCCTTTCCAAAACTCTTTTTGCTAAAAGAAAAGAAAAACTATTTGTAAAAGTTAAAAAAAACGAAGAAGCATAAAAATCTACATTTTAAATTTCTTCAATGGTATTTAGATGTAAACAAAATCACAAAATAAAGGTGGTGAGAATGGAGTTTCAATAGCTAATCCATTAATGGCTCGATTAGCGAGGTACCTCCCTTTCTTATAAACAATCGGACATCAATTCAAGACGAGAAATGACAAAGAGGTCACATCAAAAGTACATAATTTCAAAATTTCCTCCAAAATTTTTAAAAAAAACTGAAAAAGTCAAAAAGATTTCATACCAACAACTAAAAACAAAACATTATCATAACACCTTATATTTTTTTTCTCTCTTAATTTAATGTATCACCTCATCATAGTTTAATTCACCATGCATCCAAACAAGCCTTTAGGCATCAGGTGGAAGACTTGGGTGAGTGTATATGGAGTTGGTCCGTACGTGTGAGTATCTACCAAATACAAAAAATAGGTCGGAGTTTCTAAACATTTTGTAAGTCATATACTGCCCACAACGGCAATGGTCTCATTGACCACAAAAATATCCTGCCAATTGTGAGGTGAAGAATTAACCCACTCAGTTGGATGATCTTTACCAAAATATAATGAAGTTCCATCGGAAGATAACTCGACAACAATGGCCAGCATAATATATTTATGGACCACAGGGCCTCACACATGGATAAGTCTTATTGGATTTCAACACATTATGATTGTGTTTTCTCTTCACCCAACACACGCTATGGAGCAGAACTGGGAAGTTGCCACAAACAAAAACGCCTCTGCAAAATTGGGTTGCAAAAAGGCGTCATTTTTCTTCTTTTCTGGTAGAAGGTAGAAACGCGTCCTAAATCATGATCTAGTATGAATAAAAGTCAATACCCGACGCAGGGATGTCAAATGGGCCGAGCCAACCCGGCACGTCCCGCCAGTCAATGGCCTGTGGCCTAGCCAGGCCCGGTCAACGGCATGGCCCGTCTGGGCCGAGGAGACTGGGCCCATTGGCCAGTTTGGCCCAGGCCCACCAGGCCCACCTGGCAAGCGGGCTGGTGCCTCCAGCCCGCCAGGATAGGCCCGCCAGCCAAGTGCCCTTTTTTTTTTTTTTTTTTGAAGAAAAGTCCATTTTACTCCCCCTGCCACCCCCAAACAGCTATAAAACGGTTATATAAGGGGTATTTTGTGTCATTTTTCATTTTTCATTTTAAAAGGTCTAAGCAAAATAAAGATTGCATCAAATCAAAATAGTAGTTTGCTTTTAAGACTTGTCAAATTAAACTTTAAGTTTTATTCAAAGAAAAAAACATTTAACTAACCTTAGATGAGATGTCAGCTTAATGATAATGATGTTTATGTGATTAAAACCACATCAAGTCCGTTTCAAAAAAGAAAAAAAAAATCACATATGCCACATCTGTATTGCTCTAACTGTATGGATTGTGAATTATGTAGATATAACATCTTTCAAGTAATGTCTTTGTCCTTAGAAATTAAAATAAAAAATGATTTGACCTATGTGAACTCATCTTTTGCTTGGTTAATCTGCTCATATCATAAGCCCAATCAAGTTGTTAGTGTAGAAGTCAGCATCATAAAACCTAACTTCAAAACAATAAAAAAATACATTTTACCAAAAGATAAGTCCTTTTTTTTTTAAATAGCAAAATAATTTATGAACCACTGGGCCTCTTCAATCGGGATTCGCTATAATGAGGCTTGGAGGCAGAAAATTAAAAGAAGACAACATGTCAAAGTAACTGTCAATATTATCAAAGGCAATGAAATGGACAGCGGCTAGAAACCTATCTGATTGATCCAAATGACAAATGGAGCAGAGCTTTCTCAGATGACTTATTTGTAACCCCTACCTTTTGGTGCAGCCAAATGGAGTCCACATACATGCCCCATGGGCCCCTTCTCTATATGTTCATGTAGGTTGGTGGTATGGCACCAGTCTGAAATGGGCCTACATTGGCCAGAATTGGATTGCAATTCCTGGTCCGATGGTTAAAGCACAAAGTGATGAATACATGTTTTACAATATAAGCTAGTGCTGGGCCGAATTGTAGGTCCATGGTCTGTATGCTTCTTGAAATTAGGCCTGATAACTAAATGGGCTTAGTTTGGACATGTCTCATCTGAGTCCTACAAGGCCAAGTTTTTTATTTAGTTCTTCACACAAATGGGACTGTGAGAGTCTACATTAGATGGAATAGGTTGGCCCATAGATAGTTCCACTAAATGAAAGTGCTCAGCAGGCCGTCCTTGTGTTCTAATTTTTTTTTAATACTGAAAAAAAAAGGAGCGGGCCAAGCTGGCCTGGCACGGCACTGCCCGCTCCAGCCCGGCCCATGGCGGGCCGTGCCAGGGTGGGTTTCTCCCTCCGGACTTGATTGGAAAAATAGATGTTTGTCTTGATTTGGCTTTATTTACTGTATCTATTTTGAAATATTACAAGATACTGCAATTATGGGTTTGCCAGTTGCACAAACAGCCTGTTGCTTTTCTTTGTTGACTATACTATAATGAAGAACTGAACTGAACTGAAACTATGGTGCTAGATTCACATAGAACCGAGAAAGATGTCATAAAGCATCTGAGAGAAGAAGCAATGAATTATTTTGTTGAGTGTGTAATGTATCCATATCTATATTTGATAGTTCCGATTTCTCAGCACCAGAGGATCCAGATTTATCTGAATTAGTCGTTGCCACTCCAGTGAAAGCCAATTAGATTTCTCCTTGCAAAAGTTCAAGTCCTTCAACCACCTATTGCTCTGCTTATCGTCTTAACCATAACAAGGTTGGTGTATTTGACATAAACTGATTTCCTTTTGCCTCTTGTTTTAATAGCTTCAAGGCTGGTCCACCTATCCGGATCAGCTATTAAATTAATTGAGCTAAGCAGAACTTATTTGAACCGTAGTCGAAATGTATAAAAGCATTCATTCTTCTAATCTTTTGGGATCATTATTGATCTTTATTTCATTATCATGCTTATAGGATTCTAAATTTCTAAGAATTAAGCTCACTGCTCAATAATGAGGATTTCAATCTGACCGCCAAAGCAATAGCAGGGGCACCAGTCAGACGCATACAAACTGTGAACAAGAAAATCTTTCAGGTTCTATTCTAGGGGGAGTTTTTCAAGCAAAGACTATACACTAAAAGGAGAACCTAAAGTGTGAGCCTTGCTGCAAGCAGGATTTATAGCTTCACTTAAAATTTGAAGAAATGACTTTACACACTAGTATGATACTCGTTGAGGTGATGCCTGATATATACAAATCATGAAGCTGAGCTTTAGAGGAGCTCTAGGGAAACTATAGAGGTTCCAGAATCTCATGGTAGGGTTCCTTTGCCTGATATAGACAAATCATGGAGCTGAGCTTTAGAGGTGATGCCTGATATATACAAATCATGGTGTGGTTCCAGAATCTCAAAGACCAATGTAGAGGTTGATCAAAGTGCATCATTCGAGGTTTATCAAAGTGCATCATTCTTGTTTGAGCTTAATGTGGTGTTATTTTTGTAGCCTGTGAGTGATTTGTATATGGACACGACCCTCTTTTTCATTTAAAAAAAAACTTGTTCTATATTCCCTGCCTTTTTGCTTAATTATGCAAACTTCCTTGAGGTTTAGCAATTTGTTGTTTTTGTTAAAATTACATTAACCAAGGTTAAAATGCTGGTCTTATGCCTCTATCCATCCCCATTGGATCATTGGATGCAAGAATGCTTGGGCAAAAGCAGTTTGAGAGTCTGTTTAAACTAGTAATATGCACAGTGTTTCAAATTTTGGCAGTGAGAATGTATGGTCTTTATTTGCATAAAAATCAGTATTCAGCCTTGAGTGGTTTTGTGCACATGGTGCTTGTTGTGCCTTACTGTTTGACACACATTCTCATAGGTCTTTTGGGATAGATTTAAAAGAGAAGACCGAAAGTTGGAGGCTCAAGAAGCTGATGTGTCCAAGAATTTTAGAAAATTTTTTTTCAAAAGAAAAATTTCTGGCTACCATTGGCACCGAGAGGTAAGTTATGAAGTTGATCATTGAAAGAGAGAAAGCAAATATGATTTATTTTGGTAATTCAAATCTGCACTACCTAAGATGCCAAGAATTCTTTTTATTGCAGCTCAAACCAAGCAACCCTGCCTCCCCATGGAAGTCTAGATGCCCCTTCCTAACAGGCATTCGATTCTAATGGTTTTATTATAATTACACATCATCATCATTATTACTGGGCTGATTTCACCTATAATTTCGGTTAAAACTTTCAATGCAGGGAATCAATTCAACAATTGAGGTAATTCATACATCCATATAGTCAGGGAGAGAAGGGGTAAACTGATTGAAGGTGGAACAACCCATGTAGGGACACACTGAGGATGCTTCGAATCTCATTTAACTTTTTATTTATTTATTTGTTTTGCTTGAAAAAAAAAAAAAAAAGAGAGAGAGAGAGAGAGAATAACATTAACACCGTTAAAGGTCTTACACAATAACAAAAACCGAAATTATGGATTAAAGTTCACTCGAGGGAATATGGTTGTAAACCGCCCATCTGTAACTATAAGAATACTGAGTCTTGCAGTATCTAACTGAAACTGGAATCAGGAAAACCAGCACTCTCTGAAATTCGAGTTGGATCTTCATCCTTTCTTTCCAACCCATTTCTTTTGAAAAGGCAGGATCAAGCCACCAGAGAAGAAATCAAAAGACGTCTCGCAATTATCTTCTCAGCATATTGCATGTGGATGCTATGCAAGCAAGATGTCTACTACTCGAGAAAATGCAATCCTAGAACGAGCTTCTTTCCAGTAATCAGCTAAAGCTTTGACGAATGAGAGATTCTAATGCTTGTGACGTGAAAAATGATTATCATTTGGATTCCGCCTCCCGCTGAAACTGCCAATGCTTTTCGAATGGGAGGCTTCAGTGGGGCTCTCTTATCGGGCATGTTTGAAAAGATATCATCAGAACTCAAAAGGTCCAAATCCTGTAAAGAAAGAAAACCTATTAGCTAATTGAACATAATAAGCATAAGCAACCCACCCCCGCCCCCACAACACGCACACAACAAAAAGAGAACATAAATCTGTCTTAAGCATCAACGATGAGAGTCTCCTTGGCACCGGCAGACTGTGTGGTCCCAGCTAGTAATAGCAGCAATCCAATAATGCGGCCACACAAATAATTAAAAAAAAAAAAAAAAAAAAAAACACACAGACAAGACTAGAATCAAAATGATAAATCAATTGAACTTTGAAAGGTGTTATTGCAGGGCATTTAACCATGAAGGTTTCAAACTCAACATAATCAGCGTTTTACTGTGTTGTACACTGGAATGTATTGTAGCAGTTTTTATACCTGTGAAGTGGGTCAAAGGCTATTTTCTGGCATTAGGTAACAGGCGAGACCTGGGCCAACATATGCTTAAATGCCTAAAAGGATGACCCCTTAATCCAACCTAACCAAGAATTGCTCAAAACCCAAAATTCACAACAACTGGTTTACAGAAAAGAATTCTAATTTGGCCGAGTCAATCCATTCATACATGCAACTCTACATTCTGGTTTCTAGAATTGAGCCCCATGTTCATTTGTCCAAATTGTTGATAGGATTGGACACACCATGTGCAGCCCATACGCAAAAAATGTCCAGGATCATTACCAATCAGTGGCCCAGAATTGGATAGCTAGGCTCTTCCTATCCGGGATATTTTCTGAGAATGGGCATCATTATATCAATCAGTTTAGAAAAACTTATCCAATGCTATACTCATACAAAGCTAAAAGCCTAATCGAACTATAAAAAATTTCATGCCAATTCATGTGTGAGTGGGGGCATGTAGAAGGGCGGGCCACCCTATGGATATGTTACATGGCTGAAGTAAGTGTGCACTAATACAAGGGGGAAAGCATTATTTTTGAGCCGTTAGAATTTATGATAGGCCTTGCTATTGATTTAAATGGATGTGCACAGAGGATGTAGACTTGGAGGTCTAGAGATCCCACCCACCTACATAGGCAATCTACGGCCACAGCACACGATCTCATGAATGGGTTTATTTCACATACCATTTCACTAAAAGCAGTTCATGCACTAGTAACCACCTATGGTCAATTCCTCAATGTATCCCCTTCTAACTTTGAGTCCTAAAAATGCATACCAATAATGATCTTATTAGGCTGATTTTTGGGGTATTTCTAATCCATGCTTTTGACCTTCCAATTGCCACTACCTCTGAGATTGGCATGCATCTGGGGCTCAAAAGGTAGTTTATATATAAGCTATAGAAAGACATGTAGGAAAATCTATTTCAATCAAGTGCATAGAGCTCATATAAGTTGTGCAGATATTCCATGGGGCCCACCTGGATGCATAACTACAACAGCAGGGGGATGCGGGATATAAGAAAGGTCTCATTGTGGATTAGGGTTGGGTGGAAAAAAAGAAAAAGAACCCACATCATCATATCATCCTAATCACTTGATTTAAGTCAATTTTATAGGCTAATTCTGTATCATTCACTTCACCCGTGGATGTAGTTTGGAATTTTGACCATTTAGCACCCCTTTTTTTCTCCATGTTTTGGGAGGTTGGGGTTGAGGCAGTTGGAGTAATCGTACATGGGCTGTAATGGGAGTTGTAAAAAGGTGCCTCCTAGATCAAACCCATAGAAATCCCATCACACGAAGAGTTTGCAAATTAGCTTCCATGAGAACCAGCTTGTGAAGCCCACATGAATGAATGCCGATGATCATGGGGGTTAAAAGGGATGGAAAAGCATATGCATAAGAGAACAACGAGCAGCACAATCAGATATTACAATTTATGGACACTATAAATCCAAAGATCAATGGTCGAAGCATATAAAAAATGGCTATTTTTCAATGTAATGATGAGGAAGTTGAGTGGCTGTCACATTGCAGTGAGTTGATAGATTGATCATTGCTCAGGTGGGCCCTAAGCAGATCTTCTATGTGGACTTCTCTTAAGGAAGAAGGTTTTTATGTGTCATAATCATAACAGAGAAATAGACATGTAAACAAAGCAGCAGTGTGAAGATGATATAAGTAAAAATAAGATTTACAATCAATAAAGGAGTTGGAACCTGTTTGTTGGATTTTTTCTTCAACTTTGGGTAAAGAACTTTATGAGGCAGTTGATCCTCGCGTAAAATGAGGTTCTTGGTGATGGCCTCTCTTCCACCTGGAGGCAAAGACAGCAAAAACTGTAAACAGAAGAGTTGTCATCGTATGCATCCTGACATAACATTTCCAAGAATGATAGTACACATAAAATAAAATAAAAATCTTAATGCAATAATTCCATCACACTGGTTCTCTCCCACTCATAGTTATCAAAATCCTATGATTCGTATCCCGAATGCTAAGGAAAACGATTCATATCTATGCAATGAATCTCATTTACAAATGTATCTTAGGATTTAGGTGTGAATCCTACAATACGAATCTCGATCCATCGAATCTCACGATTCAAGTGATTCAGCTAAGCGAGAATAGCTACAACCAATAAGTTAATATTAATAATCTTTTCCCTTTATTCTTTCTTTCTTTTAGCGCTTTTATTTTTAAAAGGTTATTTAGTAGTTAATGAAACCTCCTAAGAATTTTTTTTTCGTCTTTGATAAGGCACTAAAGATGAATAAAGTGCATTTAACTAAAGTATTCGACTGTACATATACTGCTTGTCTATATCTTCTTCTTTTAATCCATTTTTGTTTTTTTCTTCATGAACACTTTCATAACTTCAAGTGGTATCCTACCGTGTAGAATTGATAGTTTGGATTTTCTTTCTATTTTTATATCAAAAAGTCTATTTGGACAAACTTTTTGGCCAGAATTTTGGACAAACCCTACGGTATGGCTTGAATATCCCCTATGATATTCAAGGCATACCATAGGGTTTGTCCAAAATTCTGGCCAAAAAGTTTGTCCAAGTAGTACTACTCTTTTTATATATAGATTTAAAGATATAATAAAGAAAAACACATTGATACCTTAAACTTATTCAACTATTTACACACCATTTATTTCATATATATATATATATATATATTAATATACATCATGATGTTTTTGATATGAATGTATGATAGACTTACTTGTTATTATATTTATATTGCTATAAATGGGAAAATAGATGGTTATGAATAATTACCTTTTTCCTTTTATTTTATTTTTAATTATTTTTCATTTTTATTAGAAAAATAAAAAAATCCTACAATTCATGGTTTAATTTGCGATTCAATTCGATTTATGGGTATGAATGATTTGTAATACGATTCCGATTTTGATAACTATGCTCCCACTCACTCCTATTTTTTCCGAAAGTTCCTAACAAGGGAACCCTCACATGAGGCCCACATTAATGCACACCAATCATAGGGTTAAGGTGGAAAAGCTCTTTGCATGGATTAAAGGTGTGCCAGCCATCAGTACGGTTTGATAATGACAAACCTTTTATTTATAGCTCCAAAGTTGAGCGGATTTATAAGCGCCCATATAACATTCAAAGTTGGAGCCCTTGAACAGATGGTCAAGATCACACATAGTGCCATTTGGTTATATAGGCCTGATCCATATTAAGAGCTTTTCAGTCTCACTCTAATGAACTCCAATCATGTGATTTGTATGAATCAATGCGATCCCACAAAGGGATTCATAAGTTTCAAACTTTCAAAGAAGCTGCAGCAGAATTTCCACCCTATTTGCTAAGTGACTTAGCACGTGTCAGTGATTCCTTTTTCCTTTTCTTTTTTTATTTCTCTTCATTTTAGGGGGAAGAAGAGAGGCGAAAAGAGAGAGGAGGGGAGGGAAGGAAAAAGAAGAAGGGGAGAAGGGGAAGAGGTGTTTTTTATATTATATAAAAAAAAAGTAGAGTTTGATCTTGATACAAAGCACCACGTGAATTAAAATGATTCTGTGTAGATTAATGCTGCCAATAAAAATATTTGTGCCAATTGGATCCATATTGATTCCTGAAGAACTTGAACAGGTAATGGTATGTGAATGGATTTAGGTACTTACTTTTGTTCCTCGAAGGGTAATGCGTGGTAGACGAGCTGCTAAAACAATCCCATTTTCACCCACTGTCACAAATACCTTGCGTAGTGTGCCGCCATTGCCACATTTTGGACAAAATATCCTCCCAATCTCAGCAGTTACTTTATTGCAGGCATGACACTTTAATACCCATCTAGAACAATAGACACGTCAAAAGAAGAATGTTGAGACCTTACACAATATTTCAGCAGTAAATGCCTCAATCCAAATACAAACATTGCATATCTAGAACTCAGAAGCACTATAGACACATCATGATTCTTAAACAAGAAAAAATATACCATACTGGATCGGATAATAAACATGTACACATCCACCATGCATAGAGCATACATGTGAAACGATATAGCTCCTAGATCATCCAAATCATGGCCACATCTGAGCAGCACCCGGCCCAAAGGTCATACTGACATAACCAAACAGATCAATTGATCCTAACCACCAAATTGTGCCCATTGAACTTGGATCTTTGACCTTTTTTTTTTTTATCAACTGTAAATCTGATGGGCACCTAACATACAACCAGGATCGTCCAATCAATTTAATTTTTGGGGCATATCTCATCCACAGTGCAACTGAAGCTTTAGGCATTCTCGATAGATTGCCATCTAGTATCTGCTCCACATGTCTGGCAGATGTGAACATGCGTATGTTTTGCTGTACTCTGCTGTAACATGTGGAGAGTGGGGGAGGCAACTATTATGATCAAACTGAACATGAAACAGGCATACCTATGCAGCTGGCGAAATTGCATCCCACCAGGTGCCAGAAGCCGTAAACCCATTTGGAGAATAACATTTTGCATTGCAAAATCACTAGTCACACAAGCAACACTTGAGTCAGACAAGGATCGGAGCATCCAGCTCTGTTCACTACTACTATCATCCACCAGAGTTGTTCCAACGCTTTCATTTGTCTGGCTTGAGATCTCCGACTCATCCAATCCTTTGCCGCAAATTTCAGCTCCATCTGCTTCAGTTCCAATGTCTTCATCATCCATGGTGGATTCATCCACCACATTGTCATCATATGAGTCCACAGCTGCATCTTCTTTCTCTTCTTCCAATCTCATATGCTTTAGGATTGCAGATATTTCACCATCTCCAACAATACCCACCTTAGCTTTTCCTGCTTCCAAATCATCATTTGCAGGATGTGCCCTTTGAATATTTTCATTCAAGAGACCCTCTGTGCAGTCTTCAGTGTTTTCCGTAGTTTCGGCATCCACATTTGCCACTTCACCTGCGTCATCAAACTTTCCTGATGCCTCTGGGCTCTGACATTTCATGCCTTGCTTTTCTTCTTAGGAATCTCCTATGAGTGCTCCGACTAACAGCCGGCATCCAATCACTGGCATTATCAGCTTCTTCCCCTTGCGAAGCATCGATTCCATCAGCTACCATCTTCTTCCCAGCAATATTAATCTCTTTCTTTGCTGGCATAAACCCTCTGTGCTTACCATCCTGTTGGTCCTCTGCCTGAGTAACACAACAATTTTCCACTGGATTATCAGCAGACCCACTATTATCATTCACAGGCACATTCAGGTTCAGGTCCTTTAGTGGGAGGATTTGGGAATCAAAATCTGTGCCTGCTTCAACTGCATTTTCGAGAGCTTCCCACTCCGCCAAATTAGGAACATTGGAGCCCCAACCAGGCATTTCTTTCTCAGGTAGTCTTTTGACATTCACCACGTGGAGTGGGGGAGGGTTGTCCCTAAGATGCTTAGTCCCATGGATCTGAGCTTCCAATGTGTAAGTCAGAGCAATAAGCTTAAGATCGACATCTGAAAGTGTCTGTAAATCCCCAGTTGCTCTTGCAAAACTGATAACTGCAAAATCATAGTGGGAACATGTAATCCAAATGATGACAAATCGTGTATGATCAACTCCTCAAGACTGGCAATTAACCAGAAATGCATGGCAAGAAACTTGACAAAAATACAAAATGAATGATGTCAAGACCATGTGAAAAGACTGATCAAGAGGTCTAATGCAGGAGCATATAGGTGATTTTGTAGTAACTATTTTCAAATCTCATTCATACAATGAAAAAAGAAACCCTATAATCAAGATTAACTTCCATGTATCAAGTATCACACAAATTTTAAAAGCATGGCAACTAGCAACATAGAAGTTTAATAAATTAATCATGTGCGCCTTCAAGAAGATTAGAAAGGGGAACAGTGGTAAACTCACTATGTACCTAAAACTAACAACAATATAAAACCATATATAAAACAAGGTTTTGTCTTATCATCCCAACCCCAATTAAAAGAAGTAACTTCTAATAAAATAACCTGGACTCTACCCATTGAGCCAGGTGTACAGAAGGCCCATGGTCAATTGCCAAAATGGAACACAATAATCAAGCAACACCATCATAATAAGGACTGATTTCTACATTAATAGAAATCCATATATGTTCATCAAGTTTCTCCCCATGAACACATTTTCACCCGTTTTTATCTGATCATATTTCTCAACTACGACTTAATAAGACAAGGCAAACACCATCAAATGCCAAAACCTTTAAGGTCTGCTTGTTACATGTAATTAAATTCCTAGGAGTTCTAAGAGTTTCTATTTCTATTAGTAATAAGCGGCTAAAAATGAAGAATCAAAAATGAATATCCAAAAACGACCATAAAATAACCTCCCCCTTAATGGAAATTGAATCGAGGGAAGATGGAAAATGAATACCCGACCATCACCCTAGCAATTCAAATCCTAGGTGAGTATTGCTCCTTTATATCCTTCACTCATCACCTCTTTAAGAATTCTTTAATTTGACCATGAATCCCTATGTTTTATGCCAACCAGCAAGCCATTAATTCTTCACTAAAAACACTCATATGCCCTTAATACCCCAATTCATTAACATGCTTGCTACATAATCCACAGATCAGTTTCCCATAGTGGAGCCCATTCTAATGATGATGAATTTTTTTAGATTCATTTATAACAGTGTGCGAATTACTGAAGGCTTATTTGCCCACTTCATATTGATATCCTAGAATGTTTATAAGTATGAGAGGTAAGAGTGAAAGCTGAAAGGCCTAAGGTGGAAATATAGATAGGATTATCACTGTCCTGAATTTATTTTACCAAGTGTAGATTATTTAATGGCCTCTTGTGGATTTTCACCTTCAATTCCTTCTGTTTTAGAACCTTTTTAATGGAAACCATTGTGTAGAGATCCTAGGACTTTATGAATTCAATACCAACTAAACAAACTAGCTTTAGTTCCAACGGAAAACAAAACCCTGTACCCAAATAACCTCAAATTCACCTATACACACACCTAATAGTCATAAGATAAGCATCCTAAAAAATATAGTAAGAAAATAAAAAAACATTTCCAAGTTCTTTTGCCTTTTTTACTAATACGGTGGCATTCCCTAATCTGCTACATTTGAACTATATGAATTCAATACGAATATCAGAAAAGCATCCAAGCTTTATAACAATACCGATATAATCTTTTTCTTTTGTTTGGGTACTTAGTAAACTAACCATATGCCATAATATGCTCCAATTCACCAAAATGAAAGCCCATATTATCATCAGATCAGTATCCCAGAACAAAGTACATTTATAGACCAATAAAGATAAAATCTTTTGAGGTTCCCTTCTGGGTTCTATCGCCCATCCAAAGAAAAATCCACCAAATCAACAATCTGGGTCGCCAAATTACGGATCCCAAGCTCCCAACCATAGTTAATTGAGACTGAACAAAGTATATACATGTAGAAAGAGATAGAGAAAGAGATAACTCACCTTTCTTGAGAGCATCAGGAGAAGGTTCCATGGCATCGACCGAGAAGGGCATGAAAGCGAGCCTATGCCGCGATACTGGGTCTCGCACCTCCTCCAGAACCTCCTTCACCGACACAAGCTTGTCGGCATAGCTCATAAGCTTCTCTCCCCCGTGAATGATGGCGTTGGCATCGACGACGGCCACCGAGATCCCCTTGCTCGATCTGCAGCTCTCCGAGAAGACGCGATTCACGATCGGAGCCTCCTGGGGCTTCGGAGGCGGCGGATTCTAGAGGATGGCGCTCCAGCAGCGAACGGCGGCGGGAGGAGGAGGAGAAGCCTCCATTGATGTTGGATCAAAAAAAGAGGAAAACCACAAAAACCCTAGGAATCTCAGCAATGATGCGTTTAAACCCTAAAACCCTAGGAATCCACTGATGCTGAATCGAAGAAGAGTGAAATCCTAGAAATGGATACGCTTAAACCCTAGAAATCCGTCTGAGAGAGCTTGCTCTATTTAAGTATAACTGTCGAACTCTAGGTAAATGGGCCAGGGTTGGATTTCTAGATTTGGGCCAATTAGAATCCTAGTAATGGGTCGGGTCCAAGGCAGACCCAAAATTTCCCCTTTTTTTTTTTTTCCTTCCCCCTAGGAGGGATTCTACGGATACATATCCTTCTAGTGGATCTAAATCCATTATCAGTTTTAAATTGAAGAGCTGATTTTAAAGATGGACCCGAAACAATAAGGCGAGTTGTTAATATGGCATACTATTCTATCTTTTGAGGGCATCAAAGTTATCTAAATCTAATTATATTAGATTAAAGCCAACCCTTCAAAAACTTTCGAATGTATGAAATTCTCAAACAAGATTCTAGCAAAGAAATGAGCCCCTATCACTTGCATAGTTCATTGGCCTTCAGGCCAGGTAGAGAAATAAAGATAAGGCCCAGGCCTAAGATCACATGAAACATGTTAGGCCTGAGCCTGCTCATTTAATTAATCGAACGGGGTCGAGTGGACTTGTTATCATTTGTTTAGGGATTCTATTCTTCTTCTTCGAGAAATAGCTTTAGACACTAAACTACAAAAACTTCTTGTTCAAGTCGAGTTGGGCCGAGCTAAAGCTTTCTTTCACAAATTTGTCCCTGGCCCAAATAGTAAACGGGGCTCAAATTTTAAGTCCATCATGTGACTTTGTCGGAACCACTAAAACCAAAATCCGAACCTGGCCCAAAGAAGGATGCGCCCTAGTAGGGCCCGTCTAGTGAGCGGCATTTTCGTAGTTATGAAAAAGACTTGAGGGTTCTTCGGTAATTAAATGGATAACCCAAGGGTATTTCCGTCCTTTTGATCCCACTATTTCAAAAGTATAAACTAGTCGTTGGAGGTCTTGTGCTTGTATGCCGAGTGCAGAAGATAGAGACCAATAAAATCTTGAAAAGAAAGAACGAACATTCCAATTTGTTCAACTTCCAAGAAGAGAAGAGAAGAAAAGAAATTTCAGAAGGGAAAATATTTGTGATCCCAGCAAGTTTGTAAGTTTTCTTTCTCCCATAGTTCTTCTCTGTTATCAACTTACTATTCTCTTCACTTTGACAAGAAGAAGAAGTATAGAGAGGTGAAAGAAATAAGAGAATTGGGGAGTTTCTTTCAAAAGTGGAGCTGATGAGGGGGGGAAATCAACAATATCGATTTTGTTTGATTTTTAAGAATTTCTTGATGGATTCTGAGATTTTCTTTTTCTTTCCTTTCATGAAAAGAAAAGGAAGATAAATGAAAGGATGAAGGGTCTGAAGGTACTTGAAAGAAATTAGATAATGGAGGATTGATTTTGTACTTTTATTCCTGCAGGTTCTCTTTCTTCCTTCCCTTCTAAAAGAAAGAAACAATGAGTAGTGACGGAAAAAAAAAGAGAATTGGGATTTTTCTTTAATCTTAATTCAGATGTTTCTTTCATATAAATTCATGAATGGATTTTCTGGGCTGAACTAGAGTGGGGTAATCAAGGGTTTTTTTCGTTTTTGAAGAATTTCTGGATGGATTCTGAGATTTTTACCCCCTTTCCTTCCATTAAAAGAAAAAGGAGAAAGATGAAAGGGGGAACAGAGATGAGATAAAATAGATGGAGGGGTGATTTTCTTTCATTCTCTTAAATGTAATGTAATATTTGGTTTGGGCTTTGGAGTTCGGAGGTGTGTTGAAAGAAATTTCTTTGTGGATTCTTTTCTTTTATGATTTTAGGGAAAGAAGGGAAAGAAAATCAAAACTGCAATTCATATATTTTGTGATTGGAGAAGTTTTAGCCTTTTCAACATTTTGAGATTTTCCAGTTGTTAGCCGTCCTACTAGGATTTGGCTATTTGTTTCAAATCTTTGAGTTTTTTGCCACATTAACACATCCGGTCTAAAGGCGTATGTTATTATGATATTTTTTTATTTTTTATTTTATTATTATTATTATTTTTTACATATGGTTTGTAGTCCTTCCATTTAAAAACACATGGCCTTTTTTAAATCATTGGAACTCAATTTCCCTGCACCTCAGTTCATCTAAATGGTTTTTATTAACCTATCTAAAGTGCAAACACAGAGTTTACCTAATACTCGAACAGAATGGTTCTTTGCCTGACGATCCTTTCTTGTGCTGATTGCTTATTACAGAGCTAAATACTATGTCCAAAGACGAAGGACTATGGCAACAAGAGCCCAAACTGAGAATGTTTGCTGTTACGTATGTAAAATTTCTTAGTGTATATACTGTTCATCTTGTGAGAGTTTTTCTTAAATCATTAAGAGGCCGGTCTTTGGAGGACACACTCTTCATTTATGTGGCTATAGTTTTTGAGAATTCTCCAAAAATAATTCTTTTAGTTTTGTCCAATTGATTTTGTTTTCAATCTCTGGCATGTCTACTGTAAGACTGACTATATCCACTGGTTGTGTTCCTTTAATATTTTCATTGATATGCAGTACTATCCCCTCTTGGATTTCATACATAATGACAACCTATTTTTCATGGAATTGAATTCTGGAATTCATGATAGAGGGGACTCTTGATTTCTCTAAGATTATATTCTCTAGCTAGAGTGATGGCTTGGCATTTATTTTGCATTAAATGATAGAGTATTTGATGGCCATTCATGGGTCTTTAGCTATGTTTCTTTTTTTCTTCTTCTTTCTTTTTCCTAGATTGGACCACCAATGTCTAAGTAGTAATACCTGAAGACCTACGGGATTGATCCTTCTCACCATGAGTGTGTTGGCACATATTTTTTTTTTTTCATTACGATCACTTTTAGAAATACATTCCTTAAATTTATAGAAATTCAATTCCAGGCAAATGAACAGACGGACCAGAAAGAAAAGAAGTATGTTGAAGTTGAAAATTAAGTACAAATCTTCATTTTCAAATGGTTTTTCACATGTATATAAAACAACAAAATAGAATATAAAATGGAGAGAATTGAATTTCTCAATGGATTTTGTACAAATATACCAACTGATACACACCTCGGTCTCAAACGTGTTTTAAAACAATTAAAAGAATACTCAGAAGCTTCTTCAGGGCCCGTTTGGTAATTTACTTTTACAATAAAGTGGAGCGAAGTGAAATAAAAAAAAATGAATAAAATTTAAGTGAGTTATGATGGTATTTTATTTTTAGTTGTTTGGAATTGAATATTTTTGACTTTTTGTATGGGGAAATGTAGTTTTTTTGTCTTTTAGTGAGTAAATGTAGTTGCTTTTTGATTTTTTTTTTTTGGAAAAGATGGAGGGAATTCTGTGGAAAAGTGTTTTTGATGGGATGTTTAACTTGACTTCACTTCACTTCACTTAACTATATTAGTAAAATTATCAAACGGGCCCTCAATGAACACAAATTAACTTTAGTGCTGTTCAATGTTCAATTAAGAAAAAAAAATGGTTTTCAGAGAAGTGGGTGCAAATCTGGCATATTTAAATAATGGATACAATCAGATTATCCTAACCGTCCAGTTGATTGTTCAAGAAATCTGTGCCACAGGACTAGGATATTTTATCAGGGTCCATTTTGATATTGTAAGCCAAGATCTGGTCAACAGGAATTAATTTGGATGAGTTGCTGCGCCGAAATTCCATTTCCGCGTCATCCACCGAAAGTGGGTTGCAAAAAAGGGTTCATAAAAGTCAACAGCCACCGCAAGTAGGTTGGAAAAACATGTTCTCCGCCCAGCTCTCATCTGCTCCCAAGTCTCTGAGATCTGAGATCTCTCTCTACCATCAAAACAAATTACAAACCACCATCATCTCTTTGTTTTGGGATTTCCTTGCAGGAAAGCAGGCATGGCAGAATCACTTTTATCTCCACTGCTAAAAGTAGTTTTTGATAAGCTGGTCGCCCTCATCACAGCGGAATACAGGCTGCAGAGAGGTGTCCACAAGGAGATGGAGCAACTGAGGAGTACGCTGACAACAATTGAAGCCGTGCTTGAAGATGCAGAGGAACAACAAGTAAAGGACAAGGCAGTGAAGCATTGGTTAGGAGAGCTTAAAGATGCAGCGTATGAAGCAGATGACATATTGGATGAGTTCATGACGGAAGTTCTACGGAGAAAAATCGAGTCTGAGGACCGCCACCACATGATGAACAAGGTACGCAACTTCTTATCACTTCCGCTTGTGTTTCACATCAAGATGGGCCATAAGGTAAAGAAGATCAGAGAAAGATTAGATGCAATTGCAAGTGAGAGGTCTAAGTTCCACTTAACAGAGGGAAGGAGGAGGTCAGAAACCAGCAACCGATCGCAGAGCGACTCTTGTGTGGATGAATCAGAAACTTTTGGCAGAAAAGATGAGAAAGCGAAGGTGGTGGATTTATTATTCAACCCATGCCATGAGGATGTTGCAGTCATTCCCATAGTCGGTATGGGAGGTATTGGGAAGACGACTCTTGCTCAATTAGCTTACAATGACCCATGGGTAGAGGGCCATTTCGAATTAAGAATGTGGGTTTGTGTGTCTGATGATTTTGATTTGAAAAGAGTGACCAAAGACATCATAGAAGCTGCAACTGGTGACACTTGTAAAGAGTTAGCCATGGATCTTCTCCAACGTCGGCTCCAAGAAAAACTGGGATGCAAGAAGTTTTTACTTGTTCTAGATGACATGTGGAATGAAGATCCTTTGGAATGGGAGCGGCTGAAAGGATATCTAAGAGGTGCACAGGGCAGCAGAATCTTAGTAACTACTCGTAGCAAAAAGGTTGCTTTGATCATGGGCACACTTCCTCCTCTAGAACTAGCAGGGTTATCAGAAGAGGACTGTTGGTCTCTGTTCAAGAAACGGGCCTTTACTCCTGGAGGAGAAGACAGGCATCCAAATCTAATCGTTCATGGAAAGGAAATTGTGAAGAAGTGTGGGGGTCTGCCTTTAGCTGCCAAGGCTCTGGGCAGTCTGATGCGCTTTAAGAGGGAGGAAACAGAATGGATATTTTTGAAAGAGAGTGAGGTTTGGAATTTACATGATCAGGAAAATGGCATTTTACCTGCTCTAAGGTTGAGTTTTTATCATCTGCCACCACATTTGAAACAATGCTTCGCATACTGCTCTCTATTCCCAAAAGATCATATATTCGAGAAGGAGAATTTGATTCAACTTTGGATGGCAGAAGGTCTCATTCAACCATCTAAAGATTGTAAACAAATGGAAGATATTGGCAAGGAGTACTTCAACAACTTGTTATGGCGGTCCTTCTTCCAAGATGCAGAGAGAGATGAATATGGGAATGTAACACAGTGCAAGATGCATGATCTGATGCATGATCTTGCACTAGATGTTGCAGGTGATGAATGCTTGATTGTAAAGGTAGACAAGGCAATGAGTATTCCTGAAAGATCTCGTCGTTTGTCATTGATGCGTGGTGACGTGAAGAACCAAATATGCCCAGATGCCATATACAAAGCAAAGAAGTTGCGGACTTTACTTCTTGTATATTACTGGCCGTACAATCAGCTCCCTCTTAACATCTACTCACATTTTATGTGCTTACGTGTGTTGGACTTAAGATGGGTGTTTTGCAGCGAGGAGATATTGGTTCCAATTGGAAAGTTGAAACACTTGAGATACCTTGCCCTGTCTGATATGCCTAAAATACCTGAATCCATCTGCACCCTTGTGAATTTGCAAACCTTGAAACTCTGGGATTGTGATGATATTCGCGAGCTACCCAAAGGCATGAGGAAAATGGTTAGCTTAAGACATATTGAGATCAGGTGGATTCATTATCCTGAATCACAGCTGTCTGATATGCCATGGCAATTTCGATGGTTCAATGCGATGCCAGTGCAGATCGGAAAATTGAAATGCCTTCAGACATTGCCGATATTTGCAGTGGGCACAAGCGTGGGATGTAGAATAACAGAGTTAAAAGACCTAAACCTTCAAGGTCAATTATTCATTAAAAAACTCGAGAATGTGAAGGATGCAAATGATGCTAAGGAAGCAAATTTGAAGCTGAAGCAAAACCTACACTCGTTGGGATTTTCATGGAGCAGTTACCACAGTGATGCTGTAGTTGGAGAAAAAGTTGAGCAAATCCTCGAAGGCCTTGAGCCACATCCAAATCTCAAAAGATTGCTGGTGTATGAGTATATGGGTATTAGATTTCCACGTTGGATGAGTGATTTATTGCTCCCAAATCTGACTGAAATTCAGTTAGACAATTGCAGTAGATGTGAATCTCTCCCCTCATTTGGCCAACTGCCTTTTCTCAAGGTCCTCACGATTTGTGGAATGGATGGTGTTAAATGTATCGATACTGCATTCTATGGAAATAATGACACAAGCAGATTCCCATCATTGAAAGAAGCCACCATTAGAGATATGCCTAATTTGGAGGAATTCTTCCAAGGCATTGAAAGAGAAATAGTTCCTCACCTTGTTAGCTTAACAGTTGTGGGATGCCCAAAGCTAGCAAACCTACCACACCTTCCATCTATTAAAAGACTCTGGCTCGGACAGAATAACGAGACATTATTAAGATCCTTGGCAAATTTTACTTCGCTCATGTCCCTCTCCATTGTAGGTTTTGCAAAGCTAGAGTCTATTGAGGAGGGGTTGCTACAAAACCTTTCACATCTCTCAAATCTGACAATATCCAGGTGCCCAGAGCTCAAATATCCTTCAAGGGACCTCAAAAACCTCCCTGCTCTATCATCTTTGGGTATCTTCAATTGTCATAAGCTGGTATTGTTGGAAAGCCCTACTTCTCTCCATGAAATGGTTATTGGTTTCTGTAATGGTCTAACATCCTTGGAGTTAGGAGGCCTGACCTCTCTTCGACATCTACAAATTTATCAATGTGAAAATTTAGGGACTTTTATAGGTGAAATGCAGCATGTCACATCCCTTCAAAGCCTGGATATAGGTTTTTGTCCACAGCTCACTTCATTGCCGCAGGGTATGCAACTCCTCAACCTTCAAGACTTTGTCATTTCGTGCTTGGATAAGTTGACATCCTTGCCTGATGCCCTACAAAATGCCACAAAACTGGAAAACCTAATTATTACAGGATGTCTGAGACTAATGGAATTGCCAGAGTGGCTGGGAAACCTCAAATCACTAAAGTATTTCTCCATTCAGGAATGTCCCCATCTGGAAAGACGATGTCAGAAGGAGAAAGGCGAAGATTGGCACAAAATAGCACACTTTCCATCTATTATGATTGGATCGTATGGTTAAAATCCCCAGAAGAAATGTTGTGAATTCATTTCTGTGAGGACGAAATTCTCGAATCTTTTCGGTTAAAACTTCCTATTTCGAATGAACTGCTTATGAAACGGATGATTCGTCCCAGCACAACTGATGTTCGATGTGCAGAAAGAACATGAAAATCTTAACAGGGTTTTTTAAGATATAAAAGCGAGAGAGTTTTGATCGACCAGCAAGAATTTGCAGAGACTTCAATTTTTTTTGCGGAGACTCCTCATGGTATCTTCTTCCTCCCTCGTGAGGTTCTCAATCCATTTACAAGATTTTGTAGAGTCCTACATGGTTGGACTCCGCAAAATGGAGGAGTCTGCTACAAAATCTCTTGACCATACTCAAAAGATGAAGGTATTTCTATTTCCCACCTTGAAATCCACCTGCATACTATTTCAGGTCCCTGTATAATTGTATTTGGGTCTCATGGTACAGTGATCCAAGACATAGGTCTCAGTGGTCTCACCATGGATGGCCAATAGCCCAATTATCTCTCAGAATAACAAGTGGCCTGAAAACATAAAATGAGTCTTCATTAATCCATGGAAGGCCCAAAGACTGAAGGGTTAGGATGTCCATAAATCTTCAATAAATCCCATCAAATTAGTTGTCTTGATCATTGAACTGTAGAGCCCAAATTTATAACATCCTTTCGCTGTAAAACTGTGTAGTTCATCTGAAGTATTAAATGGCATTTGATAATACTGTAATGGATTATGTATGCAGGCTAGTTTCAACATGCTTCTGTGGAAAATTGTCTATGCAGTATGGATCGATCACATTTGTCTTGATTGGTGCATTTTGGTGGGCCTCATTGTGACATGTTACCGAGGTACAAGATTCACATATGGTTTTGCCTAAATCTTTGAATTTTGATGAGTGAAATGAAGGCCTTAAGTCTATGAATTAGGCAATGATGGAATTGCCATCCCAAGCAATGTAGGAAGCAAATGAACCATGTCCTTTGTTTGATATTTTCCTACAATTCTTTCTTTTAACCTTTTGATGGTGTGTTGTGGGATTAGCTGCTCAAGCCATTTATGCCTGTAAATATCACCTTCCCATTCGATGTGCCACACCTTAAAAAGTGGTCAATTGCAGGGTGTTTGGCCATTGAAGTTGGGCAATTATCTGGACATTTTTCTTGCCAGCCACCTGTTTGATACTCCAAAATTCTCAACCAATGGCAGTGATTATCCTATGATGTGATTCTTGATGTTACCTATAGGTAATAGGCCCGTTGGTTGAATGGTCTTTAACTGGTACATCGATACCGCGCAGAAACAGAGGACCTGATAACTTGGATATGCATTGGTTCAACACTGGGCGCCAAAGTACTGTATGGATCTGATTTCAATTGGTTAGCCTTTCGTGACAGTATTTCAATTTTACTTCCAGTAGTGGACTTTTTAGGTGTTCTCCCATGAAGAAATTGTTCTGAATTAGAAATGATTACTCTACTCCTACAGGAATTCTTGGCCATAGAAGGTGCAGAAGGGAACAATTTCTCCTCCAAAGGCAAGCATTATCTAATTCCTTGTAGTTTCTAGCTATCAAAAGGGGTAGATTCTAGATATGGAAATGAAAATGTCACTGTCAATGCAAACCTACTACATTGAAGTAAAAACACAAGAACATAAAGTGTATATTCTCACAAAGAGATGGTTTAGAGAATGTTTTAGTGATGTCTACAGGAACAAGTCTTCCCTCAGATACAATTGATTTTACAATCGATTTTGGCCTCATGGGTTGGAGTTCAAGTAGTGGCCACATCTTCTTCCCAATAACCCAAAGGCATTGTATTTTTATTTATATTGGTTAACTCTTTTATGGATTGTTTGGATGTATCCCAAATTGTATTTAGTTTTGCTACTTTTGTAGGATGGATGGTCATCTGTTTTGTTAGACAGTTAGGAAAGTGCAGAAACTCAAACGCACCGCATTTGGTAGGATAGTGTTTTTGAGCCTTGTCCATTTTGTATCCAAATCATAGACAATTTTGATTTTATTGCATCGAAAGGCCAATACTTTGTGTTGTAACAATTTTTTTTTGGACCGATAATTCATTCCAATTCATGTTTTTGTTCCAGAGATGTTGGGTGCTCGATGAATCTGATCCACCCAAGTGCAAATATTGGATCCGGGCTGCATTTCAATTCCAGATATCCATATCACCATTGCGGCCATAACTTGTCATCAGTTCTGGGAATTCCATGCATGGACCATCACAACCTCGGTGTGCCACGCTTCTGCCCCATCCAGCATCATGAAACAATGCAGAGTTCAGAACCGTTTCCCGCTGCTTCTTTTGTGCAGCACTTACCCTTGGGATTCTCTCTTTTCTTATTTGCTTAGTAAGACATTTACTGAAAGTTCAAAAAAATGTAGATCTAGGTTGTTGCAAGAGCATGGGTAACTCTATGATTTCATTGAATCATACAAGAGGTTCTTTATTGGGAACAAGAGATAACAGGAATCAGGTGATAAGGATGATGATCTGTTCTCATGGAATTATAGGAGATATATATGCATGCTTCTAATGCATGGGTGTCTAGGAGTTGAACATGGATGCAATGGAAAGCAATGAAACCAGTTAATGACTTATATTTCATTTGTATACGTTAGTGATACTGTTTTGTTTAAGTGTTATGCTGAGGTAAGTTAATATACTATGGATCTTCTACCATATCTTTTAAATCATCTTTTTGCTGATTCCTAACTGTGTTGGACTGGAAGGCCCATCTGAATATTTGAGGTGGTAAACTTTGCTATTTCCATCTTGTTGTGCACTAGCTATTTTTATGATTTTCTTCTGTTTGGATCGCATTCATAGTTATTCTAGTGGGAAAACTATCCTATTTGTTTAGTTGAGTTCCATCAATTTGATTTGTGGCATTGTTTTCATGAGCTCTGAGACTAGAATAATTATGTATTGTGAATCTGGATCATTGTGTGTACAGGGCTATTCTTGGCTAATAATTATTTTAGGAGCTAGGAATACCCAATTTCTTCTCTCTTCCAAAATGGGCTGGAGCCAAATGCTGAGATGGTCACGTCCCTGACCTGCAGAACTTAGTTGGTCCTGTGAGCAATGATGCAGGGATACTGCTTTGAACAACGGAAGGGGTCATGCCATAGATATGGAAGGGCTTGGATTTTATGCATAAAAATGAGGTATTGAATACAACATGGCACAGATATGTTGCATGTTTTGAAATATTTGTGTACTAAAGCTGATGCTCCAGCATATAGGCATGACTGTGTTCTTTGCAATGAGAAGATTTTTTGCTTACTTGTGCAAGGCCTTTCTCATCAACTGATCCTCTCTGCTCTGAATTAAGAGCTTTAATATGTTTTCTGCTTTTGTGTGCAATTTATCTATAAACTAATCATTCGACAGTCATCACCTAAGAAGAATGCGAACCCGCTTAACTTGTCTACAGCTGTTGGCAACCAGCCCATTATTGGCAAACCAGGTTGCTGATGCCTTCCTAACTGGGGAGAAGAATAACAGAAAAACACCCAATGGTCAATGCTGAAACCTTTATGGAACCGCCAGTGTATTAGAATTGAACTGGTGTATGTGCTTCTTTTGCCTCTTTTCTATTTAAATGCAAACTGTTTGAAAGAAGAGGAAATAGTACAGAGCTAAAGAATTTTATTCCCCAGAAGTATGGCTATAAACAGGAGCCACCAAAACACCAAAGCAGAAACAGGGAAAAAGATGGAAATAGAGCTGCTTTTCAAATTCAACTATAATAAAAGCCTCTCCAACGACCTGCTTTGGAAAGGGGAGCAAAAGCTTTTATAAGGGCCCCTTTTGTTTGCTTGTAGTTGAATTTTTAGGAAGTCAAAGCAAACCAAGTTCCTAAAAAGATATAATAACCAGGTGAGAGTGAAGGATAAGAGGTATAGGTGGAGATGGGACCCTTATTATCCTATGACTTTGATTTACCAGAGTGATGGTTGAGTATTCATTTTTCATCTCCTCTTAATTCATTTTCTTTTAAAGTGATTGCCTTTTATGGATCTTTACCTCTGTTTCTTCTTTTTTAATCACTTTTGAAAAACATTTCCTAGAATTCCTAAAAATTTAATTCCATGCAAACAAACGAGACCTAAGGAAAAAAGAAATCTTATGAAGTTGAAAAATTAGAATAAATCTTTATTTTCAATTGCTTTGAGAATATTTTAGATGTAAATAAGATAAAAAAAATATAATAAAAAGGTTGGGAGAACAGAGCACTCAAAGTCTCATCAACTATAGATCACATGGTAGATTTAACGATGCTATAAACGGCGGTATACCTGCAATTACAGTATTGCCACCCCACATAGCTACAAAATTCCTGCCGTTTTTTTTCTTCTACCACGTTTAGCAAAGGCCATGGCCAAGGAATCCTCGTCTTTTGCCGTGTTTTCGAGGATTTCCCACGTTTAGTTGGGCGAGGATTTTTAGAGAATGACATGAGATATCCTCTAATGGGATTATTTGCAAAATTAGAAAACCTCAAACCTGAGAGAATTCACGCAACGGAGGAAAAGTGGAGCTATAGTGTTTAAACAGTGATGTGAGACGGTAATGTGGATTAATAAGTTTTTGATTTGGTAATGTACCTTTTGGATCCCACAACCAAGATCCAAACTGTTAATAATGTTTAAACAATCCAAAACGGGCATCTCTTCAAATTTTAGCCGTTGATTCATCTTAGATCTTGAGATATTTGCAAAAATGTCCAAACCATTAGATTGCAATTTTTGAGATTCTGTGGGCCAAAATGGGATTAAAACCAGTCCATTCTTTCCAATTTTCTAGTTCATGTGAGCCCCAAGATCATGATCTTAATCAGTAGTTATTTCTGGAAGGTCAAACACGGTTAGTTGACCAAATTTCAACCGTTGATCCTTACCATATTTTGAGATATTTGCAAAAACGTCTAGGTACTAAAATATCAGTTTCTTATTTATGGGGGGCCCCTTTGCATGATCTGAACCATTCAGATTTTCTAGATGACCACAAACAACTTTGAGGTGAAAGTTGAGGTCTTGATTTTTCATGGATTTTGAAAATTTTTATAAACATATTTATAACAATTGGATCATACAGTTTACAATTTGTAGGAATTCTCCCTCCATCCAAACATGGAACTCGCATTGGGAATCCTACTTGAGGAGGTGTTGGTTTTTTGGAGATGGAGAGAATCCTCTCTTCTACGTTTACCAAACGTGCCCTTAGGGTCTAGGGAAAGGTCCTTTGAAAGCATGATCACATGCATGTAGACTCACACAAATATGCTCAACGGAGACGTAAACAAACACACAAAAATAATAATATTAATCAAAATAATAATAACCTAACTTTTCAGGTTCGGGTCCTTATAATTTTTTTATGACCAAGGGTATCCCTCGCCAGCCCAGTAAGCCTAGGGGTTACCTAAAAGATCGGCCCCAGAAGTAAACCCACGGTTCAAACCAACTGAGCCACTGCCTTGGCAGCTTGGGGTCCTTATAATTAGTTGCTAATATTTTCAATCAACACTACATATATCCCATCAAGATGAGTTTTTGGTTCTAATCTTGTCAACATTTAATGTGTCCCACTATTAGATGCTTATAATCAATGTAGGACCTTAAGACTAGGCCCGTCAATTTGGTCCTGAGGCAAGGGGGCCCGGCCTGGCCCGGCATTCAAAAAAGGTCCTTAAAATGAGGGATTTAGTTTCTAATGGAAAGCCTTAAGGCCGGGCTTGGACAATTTTTTGCAGGCCATGAGATTTGAGGGCTGGGCTTGGACATTACTAGACTGGCCCGGCCCGGCCCCGGCCTTGGCCCTCCCACTTTTATTTTATATATATATATATATATATATATATATGTAAATGTACACTAAAATGAGGCAATTTCATACCTACATACCCATTAGAAAATATATTAAAAACCTTTCCAAAAAACTTTAATTTTCCCTACACCTTCTCAATGCCAGGGGAAATGTCAAAACTACGTACTCAAACCTTTTATTGAGGCATCCTCATTCCTTGATTTTTACTTTTTTTTTTCCTCTTGGTACGATTTTTATTTTCTTCTTTCTTTATCAAACATTTGGTCATTGCACCCTGTGTGTCCCATCTCTATGTGTACAATCCGCCTTTACCTATTAAAGTGAAATACGATACAATGAATATATTTGGAGTGGTTGTTCATATGATCAAAACTTTAAACCATGAAAGGTGGGGCTCAAATAGGATAAAAAATGGGATAATTGTCAAAAAAACCCATTTGAACTTATGTTGTCATTTGAAAATTAAGGTCAATATTGAATTTAGCGTATATTATAATATGGGAAAATTTTCAAACTGCTTAGTTCAAAGTCTATTTAATGTTTTGGGAATTCCCAAACAACAACAATATTGAAATAATTTTTCTAGTATTTAAATCTATAAATATTTTATTCTATATATATCCATCCAAACATTCCATAAGATCTAAAAGAATATAAGAAAATACATATTAGACAACCACTTTTCAATTATAAAATAATGCTATATATTTTCATCCAAGCCCATTTACACCATTGCATTTTCAACAAATAAATGCAATGATACAAGTTTAAGTGCTTGCATTGACCAAATCCCAACCTATTTATAAGAATACATTTTTTTTATGTAATAGCCCACACTATGAGTATTTTAGTCCTAAAATGATTTAATTGTAGCTAGGGGGGAATATTCAGACTTTGGTAAGGTGAGGGAAAAGTCATCTCTAAAGGTAAGTTATAAGGAAAAACCTCTCTAATGATTTAAGTTATGTATTGTATTTAATACATAATCAATAAGTGTTGCAGGGTTGCTTCTAATCCATTTCTTTTAGTTTTATTGTTTCTTATTTAGGTATTTTATATTATTTTTATAAATTCTTATTAGTGCAAAACGGGGTGTACTCCTTTATATTAATAATAATACACTTTTTCCTCTAGAGTTACTTGGGATGTCGACCAATTTATAGAGGTAGTTTGTATGTGCATAAAACTTTAAAGATATAGGGTGATCCAAATACCGTTTTAATTAGATAATTATAACTATCAATTCTTACAAGTCTAAACTAATAGTATTTTTTAAGTGCATTTATTTTTGTGACTGAAATCCAAGAATGCGTAACAGTCATATTAGTGTTTAATTAAAAAAAAATGCTAATTGATTAAAGGTATGTAAGTGTAAATGGTTTAAACAAAAGAGAACATAGAATTTTATTTTTGTCTGGCTCTTGCTTCCTCTTTTTTGTTTTATCAATTTTTGGTTGTTTCTACTATCTGTCTTAAAAAACAAAGAGAACACAGAAGTAAACAAAATTAGATTTAAACTAAGTGCCGGCCGACCTTGTTCCATGATCCATACAGGGCGATACCAGACCCAACCTGTGGTCCCAAATATAACTTCTAGTTTTGTGATTAGGTTACATCTATTGAAATATATGAATTACTGCCATTAGCTACCTGACACTGTTCGGCCATGGGCCGGCATCGGAGATTAAAGACAATGGCAAAAGGACAAGTGCATGAAGAAACAGGGAAATCACTTTTTCGACCCACCTCTCATCTGCCCAAGACTCTTGAGATCACTGCCATCAGAACAAAATACAAACCACCATCTTTTTGTTGGGATTCACTTGCAGGAAAGCAGGCATGGCAGAATCACTTTTATCTCCACTGCTGAAATTAGTTTTTGACAAGCTGGTCTCCCTCATCACAGAGGAAGACAGGCTGCAGAGTGGTGTGCACAAGGAGATGGGTAGACTAAGGAGTACACTGACAACAATTCAAGCCGTGCTTGAAGATGCAGAGGAGCAACAAGTCAAGGACAAGGCAGTTAAGCATTGGTTAGGAGAGCTTAAGGATGCAGCTTATGATGCAGATGATATATTGGATGAGTTCATGACGGATGCTCTACGGATAAAAATGGAGTCTGAGGACCACCACATGATGAACAAGGTACGCAACTTCTTATCACCTCCGCTTGTGTTTCACATCAAGATGGGCCATAAGATAAAGAGGATCAGAGAAAGATTAGATGCAATTGCAAGTGAGAGGACTAAGTTCCATTTAAGAGGGGGAAGGAGGGCACCAAAAACCAGCACCCGACTGCAGAGCGACTCTTGTGTGGATGAATCGGAAACTTTTGGCAGAGAAGATGATAAAGAAAAGGTGGTGGATTTATTAATCAACCCATGCAATGAGGATGTCGCAGTCATTCCCATAGTCGGTATGGGGGGTCTTGGGAAGACGACTCTTGCTCAATTAGCTTACAATGACCCCAGGGTAGAGGGCCATTTCGAACTAAGAATGTGGGTCTGTGTGTCTGATGATTTTGATTTGAAAAGAGTAACCAAAGCGATCATAGAAGCTGCAACTGGTAGTACTTGTGAACAGTTAGACATTGATCTTCTCCAACGTCGGCTGCAAGAAAAGCTGGGATGCAAGAAGTTTTTACTTGTTCTAGATGACATGTGGAATGAGGATCCTTTGGAATGGGAACGGCTGAAAGGTTATCTAAGAGGTGCACAGGGTAGTAAAATCATAGTAACTACTCGTAGTGAAAAGGTTGCTTTGATCATGGGTACACTTCCTCTGCAACAATTAGCAAGGTTATCAGAAGATGATTGTTGGTCTCTCTTCAAGAAACGAGCCTTCGCTCCTGAAGAAGAAGACAGGCATCCAATTCTAATTACTCTTGGAAAGGAAATTGTAAAGAAGTGCGGAGGTCTGCCTCTAGCAGCCAAGACTCTGGGCAGTCTGATGCGCTTTAAGAGGGAGGAAACAGAATGGATATTTTTGAAACAGAGTGAGTTTTGGAATTTACAAGATCAGGAAAATGGCATTTTACCTGCTCTAAGGTTGAGTTATTATCATCTACCGCCACATCTGAAACAATGCTTCGCATACTGCTCAATATTCCCAAAAGATTATGAATTCGAAAAGGAGAAACTGATTCAGCTTTGGATGGCAGAAGGACTCATTCAACAATTTAAAGATTGTAAACAAATGGAAGATATTGGCAAGGAGTACTTCAACAACTTGTTATGGCGGTCCTTCTTCCAAGATGCGAAGAGAGATGAAAATGGGAATATAACACAGTGCAAGATGCATGATCTAATGCATGATCTTGCACTAGATGTTGCAGGTGATGAATGCTCGACTGTAAAGGTAGACAAGGCATTGAGTATTCCTAAAAGATCCCGTCGTTTGTCATTGATGCTTGACATGAACAACCAAATAATACCAGATGCCATATATAAATCAAAGAAGTTGCGCACCTTACTTTTTGTTGGAACTTTCGTCAATGTTCAGCTCCCTTGTAACATTTCCTCGCATTTAATGTGTTTACGAGTGTTAGACTTAACATGGACAGCTTGCACTGAGGAGTTACTTGTTCCAATTGGTCAGTTGAAACACTTGAGATACCTTGACCTGTCTCATAATTTGATAAGAAAAGTACCTAAATCCATCAGCACCCTTCTGAATTTGCAAACCCTGAGACTCTTATATTGTCATTATCTCCAAGAGCTACCCAAGGACATGGGGAATATGCTTAACTTAAGACATCTCGAGATATTTACAAATGAATCATTGATTGATGTGCCGAGGAGGTTTAAATCATTCACTAAGATGCCGGTGCATATCGGAAAATTGAAATGCCTTCAGACATTGCCGATATTTATCGTGGGTACAAGCAAGGGATGTAGAATAAGAGAGCTAAAAGATCTAAACCTTCGCGGTGAGTTATTCATTAAAAGCCTCGAGAATGTGAAGGATGCAAATGATTCCAAGGAAGCTAATTTGAAGCACAAGCAAAACCTTCGCACGTTAGGACTTTCATGGAACTCATGTGACAATGATGCTACAGTTAGAGAAAACATTGAGCAAATCCTCGAAGGCCTTGAACCACATCCAAATCTCAAAAGGTTGCTGTTGGCTAACTACACGGGTACTAGATTTCCACATTGGATGAGTGAGTCATTGCTCCCAAATCTGAATGAAATTGCACTAGTCAATTGCAGAAGATGTGAATCTCTACCGTCGTTTGGCCAACTACCTTTTCTCAAAGCCCTCACAATTTGTGGAATGGATGCTGTTAGGTGTATTGATGATGCATTCTATGGAAATAATGTCACAAGCAGATTCCCATCGCTGGAAGAATTCACCATAGAAGATATGCCCAATTTGGAGGAAATTTCGGTAGACTGCGAAATAGAAACATTCCCTCACCTTGTTGGGTTAACTGTTGTGAGGTGTCCAAAGCTAAAAAACCTACCACACCTTCCATCTATTAAAAGACTCCAGCTTGAAGTGAATAACTGGGCACTGTTAGGATTGCTGGCTAACTTTACTTCGCTTATCTACCTTTACGTTGGAAATTTTGCAGAGCCAGAGTCTTTAGAGCATGGGTTGTTACAAAACCATATCCATTTCTCACATCTATCAATACACAACTTCCCAGAGCTCAGATATCTTTCAAAGGACCTCAACAACCTCACTGCTCTGGCAATATTCAAAATTAACGACTGTAAGAAGCGGGTATCCTTGCCAAGCCTCACTTCTCCTCATGACATGGATATTTCTTTCTGTAATGGTCTAACATACTCGGCGTTACGAGGCCTGACCTCTCTTCAATGTCTAACAGTCCACCTACGTCAAAGTGTAGAGACTTTGTTTGGTGAAATGGAGTATGTCTCAACCCTTCAAGGCCTGGATTTAATTCAACGTCCACAACTCACTTTGTTGCCGCAGGGTATGCAGCAGTTCATCAATCTTCAACGCTTGAGCATTTGGAGCTTGGATAAGTTAACATCCTTGCCTGATGGCCTACAAAACACCACAACACTACAAGAGATGCAGATTGCAAACTGTTCGAGACTAATGGAATTGCCAGAGTGGCTGGGAAACCTCAAATCACTTCGATATTTCTTCATTTGGAACTGCACTAGTTTAGCATCATTGCCAACTGGGATGCAGTACTCATCAGAACTCGAATATCTTTCCATTGTAGAATGCCCCCATTTGGAAAGGCGTTGTCAAAAGGAGAAAGGCGAAGATTGGCACAAGATAGCACACATCCAACGTATTGAGATTGGAAGGGATGTTAAAGATCTCTTGGAGTTAAACACAAAGAGAAGCCACAACACCCTCCTCCCTGCCTGTTGGACGCACTGTAGGCATCTCCACTAGGAGTTGTTCTTGTACTTTGTTACCAAGAAAAATGTGGATTGCTTTCAACAATCCTCAGGCTAGTTTTATAGCTTATTTATGCTTTTGTGGAAAATTATGTATGCAGCATGGATCAATCACATTTGTAGTGATTGGTGCATTTCAGTGGGCCTCATTGTGGCATGTCATCTTTACCAAGGTACACGATTTACATCTGGTTGTGCCTAAATCTTTGGATTTTGGTGAGTAAAATGAAGGCCTTAAGTCAATGAATTAGGCAATGATGGAACAGGCACTGCCATCCCAAGAATCGTGGGAAGCAAATGAACTATATGTCGTTCGTTCAATTTTTTTTTTCCCTGCAATTCTCTCTTTTGCCTTTTTGGTGGTGTGTTGGGGGTTGAGCTGGTCAAACCCTTCATGGCTGTAAATATTACCTTCCCATTTTCTGGGCCACACCTTAAAAAGTGGTCAATTGCGGGGTGTTTGGCCATTGATGTTGGGCAGTTATCTGCACATTTTTCTTGCCATCCACCTGTTTGATACTCCAAAATTCTCAACCATTGGCAGTGATTATCATATGATGTGATTCTTGGTGTTACCAATTGGTAATAGGCCCCTTGGTTGAGTGGTCTTTAACTGGTACATGGATGCCACACTGAAACAGAGTACTTGATAACTTGGATATGTATTGGATCAACACTGGGTACTGAAGTACTGTATGGATCTGATTTCAATTGGTTAGTCTTCGGTGAAAATGTTTCAATCTTACTTCCATTAGTGGTCTTTTTAGGTGTTCTCCCATGAAGATTTTTTTTTTTAATTAGAAATGATTACTCTGATCCCACAGGAATTATTTGCCAGAAAAGGTGCACAAGGAACATTTTCTCCTCCAAAGACAAGCATTATCTAATTCCTTGTAGTTTCTAGGAATCAAAAGGGGAAGATTCTATCTATGGAAAAGAAAATGTCATTCTGTTAATGTGAACCTAGTACCTACTACATTGAACTAAAAAAAAAAACAAGAACATTAAGTGTATATTCTCACAAAGAGATGGTTTAGAGAATGTTTTAGCAATGTCTTCAGGAACAAATCTTCCCTCAGATACAACTGATTTCACGATTGATTTTGGCCTCGTCGGTTGGAGTTGAAGTAGTGGCCACATCTTCCCAATGGCCCAAAGGTATTGTATTTTTTTTTTTTATAGGTTAACTTTTATGGATCATTTGGATGTATCCCGAATTGCAATTAGTTTGAATACTTTTGTAGGATGGATGGTTGGTTAGATTGTTGGAAAAGTGCAGCAACTCAAACACACCACATTAGGTAGGATACTGTTTTTGAGTCCTGTCCACTTTGTATCCAAACCAGTAATAAACACTGCTAAAGCTTGGAATGCAGAGAGTAGAGTACTGTTGTCCTCCTCAATGAATCCTTCCCCACCTTCCTTCTTTACTGCCTAAATACATGATAAAATGGAAAACCATACTATTCTTCCAATACATTCACAGACAATTTTGATTTTGCTGCATCCAAATGCCAATCCTTTGTGTTATAACATTTTTTTTTCACCAATAATTCATTTCAATTCATATTTTTGTTCCAGAGATGTTGGGTGCTTGATGAATCTGATCCATCCAAGTGTAAATGTTGGATCCGGGCTGCATTTCATTTCTGAATATCCGTATCACTATTGCGGCCATAACTTCGTCGTTGATTGTGGGAGTTCCATGCATGGACCATAACGCAACATAGATGTGCCAAGCGTCTGCCCCATGGCCCCCATCCAGCTCCATGAGCCCACGCAGCAGTTCAGAACAACATCCTGCTTCTTATTTTGAGAAGCAGTTACCTTGCTATTTTCTCTTCTCTTCTTTGCTAAGAGTAAAGGAGATTTACTAAAAGCTCAAAAATGATGTGGATCTACGTTGGTTTCAAGACCATAGCTAACACTTTTACTTTATTGAAACATACAAGAGGTTCTTCATTTGAAATAGGATAGAACATGATCAGGTTGTAATGAGAATTGCTCTATCTGGGATAGATCTATTATCTCTCTTGTTGAATTGTCAGTGCATACTCACAATATATGGGTGTCTAAGAGTAGAATATGGAAGTGATAAGAGGGCAATGAAACCAATTGATGACTTACATTTTGATTAGAATATGCAATATATACTTCAGTGATACTGTTCTTTTTCTTATGATTTATCAACAAATATTAGGTTTGAAATGTTATGCCGGGGTAAAGTGCTATGATTTTGTACCATATCTTTTCACCCATATTTTAGCTGATTCCAAACTGCAATGGATGGGAAGGCCTATATCAATCTTCCAAATGATATACATAGCTATTTCCATCTCGATGTCCCCACTGCACTTGTTATTTTCATGATTTTCTTCCGTTTGGATTGAATTCATAGTAATCTGTCCTATTTTCTTACTTGGGTTCCTGTTGACTTGATTTGTGGCATTGTTTTAATTAGCTCTGAGGCTTGAATTCATCAGGTATTTGGAATCTACATTATTTTGTGAACAGGGGCTATCCTTGGCTCATAACTATTTTAGGAGCTGGGAATAACCAATTTTTTTATCTCTTTCAAAATGGCCAGGTGCCAAATGCTGAGTTGGTCACCCTGACCTGCAGAAGTTAGATGGTCCTGTAAGCTTTGATTATGATGCCCAGATACTGCTTTGAATACAGCAGGGGTCATGCCATGGATAAGGAAAGGCTTGGATTTTATGCATAAAAATGAAGTATGGCATACAACATGACATTGAAATATTGTGTGTTTTGAAATATCTGTATGCATAGCTGGTGAGGCTGCATGCAGGTATTGGCTTTGTTCTTCTCAACTATGAGAAGATTTTATCTTTACTCACGCAAAGCCTTTCTTATCTCAATTCTCTTTGTTCTTAATTAAGAGCTTTAACAAGTCTTCGCATCTTTTAATAGCTGGTGGCCCCTTTAAATAAAAAGTTTTTTTTTTGTAAAAAACCCTCCCACCTCCCCCACACAAAATAAATAAACAAATAAAAATTATAATTATATATAAAAATGAAAATAAAAATTCTCCTTCCGCCCTTGCTCTTGCCCAGGGAAGATTCAATGTCAGGGAGAAGGATGACAAGAAAACGCGGAACGATCGATGCTGAAACCTTAAATGTAATAACCAGTATATTAATCTTGAACAAATATGCCGGCTTGTTTTTGTCCTTTCCAAAAATCTTTTTGCTAAAAGAAAAGAAAACATATTTGTTGAAGTTAAAAAAAAGAAGAAGAAGCATAAATCTACATTTTAAATTTCTTCAATGGTATTTAGATGTAAACAAAATAACAAAATAAAGGTGGTGAGAATGGAGTTTCAATAGCCAATCCATTAATAGCTCGATTGGCGAGGCACCTCCTTTTCATATAAAGAAATAAACATCAATCCAAGACCAGAAATGACAAAAGAGTCATATCAAAAATACACAATTTTAAAATTTTCTCCAAAATTTTTCGAAAAAAAAGAAAAGAAAAGGCAACCTCTTTTCTCCACTAAAAGATAAAAAACTCTACTTTTTTATACAAAAAAGTTAAAAAGATTTTATACCAACAACTAAAAACAAAACACTACCATAACACCTTATATTTTTTTCCTCTTTTAATTTAATGTGTCACCTCACCATATTTTAATTCACCATGCATCCAAAGGCATCAGGTGGAAGACTTGGGTGAGTGTATATGGAGTTGGTCCGTACGTGTGAGTATTTACCAAATACAAAAAATAGGTTGGAGTTTCTAAACATTTTGTAAGTCATATCCTGCCCCAAAATAGGTTGGAGTTTCTAAACATTTTGTAAGTCATATCCTGCCCCACAACGGCAATGGTCTCATTGACCACAAAAATACCCTGCCAATTGTGAGGTGAAGAATTAACCCACTCAGTTGGATGATCTTTACCAAAATATAATGAAGTTCCATCGGAAGATAACTCGACAACAATGGCCAGCATAATATATTTATGGACCACAGGGCCTTACACATGGATAAGTCTTATTGGATTTCCACACATGATAGTTCTCTTCACCAAACACACGCTATGCAGCAGAAGTAGCACTTGGAAGTCCCCAAAAACAAAAACGCGTCTGGAAAAGTGGGTTGCAAAAACGCGTCATTTTTCTTCTTTTCTGGTAGAAACGCGTTCAAAAATAATGATACAGTGTGAATAAAGTCAATACCCAACGTCAGGTCAATGAAGAAACACGGAAACACCACCACCGGCACCGGGGTGTACAAAAGTCAATACCAACGTCAGGCCAATGAAGAAACACGGAAACACCACCACCAGCAGCACCGGGGTGTACACTGTACACGGATCGAATTAGTGTGGATTGGGTTAAATTGTCTCTAATTCGTTAATCCGTTATCTACAGATTGATAAATTTAGAATTCAATATGTGGTTGTTAAAAATTGATTTAATCCGTAGAGGACCGGGTCGAATCGGATTAATCCGTTCAATTTAATGTTAAAAGAAAGAAATCAAACATGTTGTAAAAATTTTCATGGTTGACCCCCTAAATTTTTTTTTCTTATTTTATATTTAGACATCTTTACTTATAGTTAGACCCCTTCAAAAACATTTTTATTTATTTTTAATGTCAACGGATTGGATCGGATTGAATCAGCGGATCGAGGGTGACATTCGTCACTTATCCTTTACTAACAGATTACAAGATTTTCAATTCGTCACCAATCCGTTTACCTTAGGATCGGTTAAAAATCCGCTGATTGGATCGGTTTTATGGATCGACGGATTTTTTGTACACCCCTATTTATAGACAATACATAGTTTTGCCAAAAACTATTTCGCTGAAATTGTACATGAAGTGCTGTTTATACGTTAGATTTGAGATTCAGCACTATCTTTGGTCGAATTTCACCATTCAAATCATTATTTTATTATTTTTAAACTAGATTCCCCGAGCACTTAAACATGTAAAAGATTTCACCATATGCAATGCATGCAACGATCACTACTTTCAACCATTAGCTATGCACAAAATAAACAAATAATCAACATAAATATTAAAAAAAAAAGGAAATTTTCAGGAATTTAAATGTAGTGTGCAAGGAATTTAATTGGAGTAGTGCGTGGAATAGTATATGTAGGATAAGTAGTATATGTAGTGATTTTATTTTTCTTAGAATTCTTACTTAACCCGATTTAAAATCACTTCAAATGTCTATATGAACTTGGGTCGTCATTCCAATCACAAAGCAAGAAACATAGTCAAAGCAACCATAAATCACAAGAAGAACCATGAGAAAAATATATAGCTTTACTAACATGTAGAATTCTTACATATGATAGAGAAATTGAACCAAGAAAAATACAAGTTAGGATGAAAGATACTCCTCTTTTAGTTGAGAAATCCCAAGGGGTTAGTGTGGCTTTAGGGCTAAGCCTCCTTGAGGAAGTGGAGAGGATGGAGTAGAGAGAGGGTTAGAAAGAGAGAAAATTCCACGAGAAGGGAGGTCCCATGTGTTGTTTATATAGGGCAGGGGATGCTCTATTCCTTCTCATTAGATCTTACTTTTTAGCTATAAAAAATTCTTCTTAGAAAGTTCCTACTACATCTTCTCCAATTTAGCAAACACTTAGCAATTGAAGAGATATTCTTATTTGCTTTTCTTGGAAACCAATTTCTACACAAAACATTTCATCTTTGAAAGTCAAGTGAATCTTTACAATTTGGCCCTCACTTTTGATGAGAATTTTGTGTGCATTGTGGGACCCTTTTTAAATTTTAATGTGTTTCACTTGAGGAAAGTGTGGACCCTATCAATTCACCATGGCCGTGGCCCCACTTGTGTAAGCAAGGGTGGATGCTCCTTCGATTCTTGTAAATATTTCTTGTTGACTTGGAATTTTGAGAGAGATATTTTGAGATAAAATTATCAAGTTTTGAAGTGAGAATCCAGCCCAAATATTCCACCATATGGGATGTTCCATTCACATGTAAATCTTTCCAACTTTCCTTTTCTCTCTTTTTTATTCTCTTCCTTTTTCTTCACACTTTCTTTCCTTCGCCTCAATCTTTTGCAAATGGGGCCCATGTCATCGATTTCCTACAAAATCAATGTAAATCTCATATGGAAAGGCAATCTTACACTTGAATTCCAAATATAGATTTTCAAAAATGGTAGGTCTCATGAATTTGTGCAAAAAATATGGTTTTTAAGCAAATTATACAGGAAAGTGCACTCAATGATTCTAAAAATGGATAAAATTATGATTTCTATCTAAATGAGTTTCCTTTGGATTAATAAGTCCTGAAAATGTCCAAAAATAACCATAAATTTTAAGGACTTATCAACAAGTCTCTTCTTTTGTTTTCATGGAATTGAATTATGGAATTCATGGTAGAGGGGACCCTTGATTTCTCTAGAATTTATTCACTAGCTAGAGGGATGGCTGGGCATTTATTTTGTATTAAATGATTATTTGATGGCCATTTATGAGTCTTTAGCTATGATTATTTTTTCTTCTTTTTTCTTTTCCCTAGATTGGACCACCAATGTCTAAGTAGTAATACCTGAAGACCTAGGGGATTGGCCCTTCTCACCGTGAGTGTGTTGGCACATATGTTTTCTTTTATTACGATCACTTTTAGAAATACATTCTTTAAATTTATTGAAATTCAATTCCATACAAATGAACATATGGACCAGAAAGAAAAGAAATATGTTGAAGTTGAAAATTAAGTACAAATCTTCATTTTCAAATGGTTTTTCACATGTATATAAAACAACAAAATAGAATATAAAATGTTGAAAATTGAATGTCTCAATGGATTTTGTACAAATATACCAACTGATACACGCCTCGGTCTCGAGCGTGTCTTAAAAGAATCAACACTCAACAGAATACTCTGAAGCTTGTTTAATGGAACACAAATTAACTTAGTGCTGTTCAATTGAAAAAAAAAAAAAATGGTTTTCAGAGAAGTAGGTGCAAATCTGGCATATTTAAATAATGGATACAATCAGATTATCCTAACCGTCCAATTGATTGATTAAGTAATCTGAGCCACAGGACTAGGATATTTCATCAGGGTCCATTTTTTTTTTTTATATTGTAAGCCAAGACCAGGCCATGCGTCAACAGGAATTATGCGTTAGTTTGGATGAATTTCTGCGATGAAACTCCATTTCCGCGTCTTCCACCGAAAGTGGGTTGCAAAATGGTGTCATAAAAGTCATTAGGCACCGAAAGTGGGTTGCAAAAACTTGTTCTCCACCAAGCTCTCATCTGCTCCAAGTCTCTGAGATCTCTCTCTACCATCAAAACAAATTACAAACCACCATCATCTCTTTGTTGGGATTTCCTTGCAGGAAAGCAGGCATGGCACAATTACTTTTATCTCCACTGCTCAAAGTAGTTTTTGATAAGCTGGTCTCCCTCATCACAGAGGAGCATAGGCTGCAGAGAGGTGTCCACAAGGAGATGGAGCAACTGAGGACTACGCTGACAATAATTCAAGCCGTGCTTGAAGATGCAGAGGAGCAACAAGTCAAGGACAAGGCAGTGAAGATTTGGTTAGGAGAGCTTAAAGATGCAGCTTATGATGCAGATGACATATTGGATGAGTTCATGACAGAAGTTCTACGGAGAAAAATCGAGTCTGAGGACCACCACATGATGAACAAGGTACGCAACTTCTTATCACTTCCGCTTGTGTTTCACATCAAGATGGGCCATAAGGTAAAGAAGATCAGAGAAAGATTAGATGCAATTGCAAGTGAAAGGTCTAAGTTCCACTTGCAAGTGATACGAGAGGGAAGGAGGGGGTCAGAAACCAGCAAAAGACTGCAGAGCGACTCTTGTGTGGATGAATCAGAAACTTTTGGCAGAGAAGATGATAAAACGAAGGTGGTGGATTTATTAATCAACCCATGCCACGAGGATGTTGCAGTCATTCCCATAGTCGGTATGGGAGGTCTTGGGAAGACGACTCTTGCTCAATTAGCTTACAATGACCCAAGGGTAGAGAGCCATTTCGAATTAAGAATGTGGGTTTGTGTGTCTGATGATTTGGATTTGAAAAGAGTGACCAAAGACATCATAGAAGCTGCAACTGGTGAAATTTGTAAAGAGTTAGCCATGGATCTTCTCCAACGTCGGCTCCAAGAAAAGCTGGGATGCAAGCAGTTTTTACTTGTTCTAGATGACATGTGGAATGAAGATCCTTTGGAATGGGAGCGGCTGAAAGGTTATCTAAGAGGTGCACCGGGCAGCAGAATCTTAGTAACTACTCGGAGCAAAAAGGTTGCTTTGATCATGGGCACACTTCCTCCTCTAGAACTAGCAGGGTTATCAGAAGAGGACTGTTGGTCTCTGTTCAAGAAACGGGCCTTTACTCCTGGAGGAGAAGACAGGCATCCAAATCTAATCGTTCATGGAAAGGAAATTGTGAAGAAGTGTGGGGGTCTGCCTTTAGCTGCCAAGGCTATGGGCAGTCTGATGCGCTTTAAGAGGGAGGAAACAGAATGGATATTTTTGAAAGAGAGTGAGGTTTGGAATTTACATGATCAGGAAAATGGCATTTTACCTGCTCTAAGGTTGAGTTTTTATCATCTGCCACCACATTTGAAACAATGCTTTGCATACTGCTCTCTATTCCCAAAAGATCATATATTCGAGAAGGAGAATTTGATTCAACTTTGGATGGCAGAAGGTCTCATTCAACCATCTAAAGATTGTAAACAAATGGAAGATATTGGCAAGGAGTACTTCAACAACTTGTTATGGCGGTCCTTCTTCCAAGATGCAGAGAGAGATGAAAATGGGAATGTAACACAGTGCAAGATGCATGATCTGATGCATGATCTTGCACTAGATGTTGCAGGTGATGAATGCTTGATTGTAAAGGTAGACAAGGCAATGAGTATTCCTGAAAGATCTCGTCGTTTGTCATTGATGCGTGGTGACGTGAAGAACCAAATATGCCCAGATGCCATATACAAAGCAAAGAAGTTGCGGACTTTACTTCTTGTATATTACTGGCCGTACAATCAGCTCCCTCTTAACATCTACTCACATTTTATGTGCTTACGTGTGTTGGACTTAAGATGGGTGTTCTGCAGCGAGGAGATATTGGTTCCAATTGGAAAGTTGAAACACTTGAGATACCTTGCCCTGTCTGTAAGTTCTATGCCTAAAATACCTGAATCCATCTGCACCCTTGTGAATTTGCAAACCTTGAAACTCTGGGATTGTTTTGATCTTTGTAAGCTACCCAAAGGCATGAGGAAAATGGTTAGCTTAAGACATATTGAGACAAGCCTTCATGGATCACAGCTGTCTGCTATGCCAGGGCAATTTCGATCGTTCAATGCGATGCCAGTGCAGATTGGAAAATTGAAATGCCTTCAGACATTGCCGATATTTGCAGTGGGCACGAATGTGGGATGTAGAATAACAGAGTTAAAAGACCTAAACCTTCAAGGTCAATTATTCATTAAAAAACTCGAGAATGTGAAGGATGCAAATGATGCCAAGGAAGCAAATTTGAAGCTGAAGCAAAATCTACACTCGTTGGGATTTTCATGGAGCAGTTACGACAGTGATGCTGTATTTGGAGAAAAAGTTGAGCAAATCCTCGAAGGCCTCGAGCCACATCCAAATCTCAAAAGATTGCTGGTGTATAAGTATGCGGGTATCAGATTTCCACGTTGGATGAGTGATTTATTGCTCCCAAATCTGACTGAAATTGCACTTATCAATTGCAGAAGATGTGGATCTCTGCCCTCATTTGGCCAACTACCTTTTCTCAAGGTCCTCACGATTCATGGCATGGATGATGTTATATGTATCGATACTGCATTCTATGGAAATAATGGCACTGGCGGATTCCCATCATTGAAAGAACTCTCCATCAAAGACATGCCCAATTTGGAGGAATTTTTCCAATGCAGTGAAAGAAAGATATTTCCTCACCTTGTTAGCTTAACAGTCGCGAGCTGCCCAAAACTAGCAAACCTACCACGCCTTCCATCTATTGAAAGGCTCAAGCTCACGGACAATAACGAGACATTATTGAGATCCTCGGCAAATCTTACTTCGCTCAAGTCCCTCTCCATTAAAGATTTTGCAAAGCTAGAGTCTATTGAGTACGGGTTGCTGCAAAACCTTTCACATCTCTCACGTCTGTCAATATCGCTGTGCCCAGAGCTCAGTTATCTTTCCAAGGACCTCAAAAAACTCACCGCTCTATCATCTTTGGATATCTCCGGTTGTCAGAAGCTGGTATCGTTGGAAAGCCCTACTTCTCTCCATCACATGCGTATTTATGGCTGTGATGGTTTAACATTGTTGGAGTTTGGAGGCCTGACCTCTCTTCAACATCTACAAATTGGTAGATGTGAGAATTTAGGGACTTTTCTAGGTGAAATGCAGCATGTCACATCCCTTCAAAGCCTGTATGTAGATTTATGTCCACAGCTCGCTTCATTGCCGCAGGGTATGCAACTCCTCAACCTTCAACACTTGGTCATTTCGTGGTTGGATAAGTTAACAACCTTGCCTGATGCCCTACAAAATGCCACAAAACTAGAAAACCTAGACATTAGAGCATGTCCGAGGCTAATGGAAGTGCCAGAGTGCCTGGGAAACCTCAAATCACTAAAGTATATCACCATTGAGGGATGTCCCCATCTGGAAAGACGATGTCAGAAGGAGAAAGGCGAAGATTGGCACAAAATAGCACACATTCCATCTATCAAGATTGGATCGAATGGTGAAAATCCCCCGAAGGAATGTTGTGAATTCATTTCTGTGAGGTCGAAATTCTCAAATCTTTTCCGTTAAAACTTCCTATTTCGAACGAACTGCTTCCGAGACAGATGATTCGTCCCAGCCCAACTGATGTTCGATGTGTAGAAAGAAAACATGAAAATCTTGCAAGGGTTTTCTCTCCGTAGTATGGATTTTTAATATATAAAAGCGAGAGAGTTTTGATCGACCGTTCCTCATCTAGCAGCAGCGAGAATATGCTGAGACTTCAATTTTTTTGCAGAGACTCCTCATGGTTTCTTCTTCCTCCCTCGTGAGGCTCTCAATCCATTTACAAGATTTTGTAGAATCTTACATGGTTCGACTCCGCAAAATGGAGGAGTCTAATACGAAATCTCTTGACCATCTTCAAAAGATGAAGGTATTTCTATTTCCCACCTTGAAATCCACCTGCATACTATTTCAGGTCCCTGCATAATTATATTTGGGTCTCATGGTACAGTGATCCAAGACATAGGTCTCAGTGGTCTCACCATGGATGGCCAATAGCCCAAACATCTCTCAAAATAAAAAGTTGCCTGAAAATGAATGGTTAAAACATAAAATGAGTATTCATAAATCCATGGAGGGCCCAAAGACTGAAGGGTTAGGATGTCCATAAATCTTCAATAAATCCAATCGAATTAATTGTCTTGATCATTGAAATGTAGAGCCCAAGTTTATAAAAATATTTAGCTGAAAAACTGTGTAGTTCATCTATAGTATTAAATGGCATTTGATAATACTGTAATGGATCCTGTATGCAGGCTAATTTCAACAATCCTCAGGCTAGTTTTATATACATCTCTCAGATTAATAAGTGGTCTGAAAATGAATGGTTAAAACATAAAATGAGTCTTCATTAATCCATGGAAGGCCCATAGACTGAAGGGTTAGGATGTCCATAAATCTTCAATAAATCCCATCAGATTAATTGTCTTGGTCATTGAACTGTAGGGCCCAAGTTTATAAAATCCTTTAGCTGAAAAACTGTGGGGTTCATCTAAAGTATTAAATGGCATTTGATAATACTGTAATGGATTTTGTATGCAGGCTAGTTTCAACATGCTTCTGCGGAAAATTATCTATGCAGTATGGATCGATCACATTTGTCTTGATTGGTGCATTTTGGTGGGCCTCATTGCGACATGTTACCGAGGCACAAGATTCACTTATGGTTTTGCCTAAATCTTTGAATTTTGGTGAGTGAAATGAAGGTCTTAAGTCTATGAATTAGGCTATGATGGAACTGCCATCCCAAGCAATGTATGATGCAAATGAACCATATGTCCTTCGTTCGAGAATTCTTTTTTTTTGTTCCTTTTTGATGGCGCATTGGCCTGTAAATATCACCTTCCCATTTGCTGGGCTACACCTTAAAAGTGGTCAATTGCAGGGTATTTGGCCATTGATGTTGGGCAATTATCTGGACATTTTTCTTGCTATCCACCTGTTTGATACTCCAAAATCTTCAACCAATGGCAGTGATTATCCTATGATGTGATTCTTGGTGTTACCTATTGGTAATAGGGCCATTGGTTAAATGGTCTTTAACTGGTACATCATACCACACAGAAACAGAGGACCAGATAACTTGGATATGCATTAGTTCAACACTGGGTGCCAAAGTACTGTATGGATCTGATTTCAATTGGTTAGTCTTTGGCGACAATGTTTCAATTTTACTTTCATTAGTGGACTTTTTAGGTGTTCTCCCATGAAGAAATTGTTTTGAATTAGAAATGAGTACTCTACTCCCACAGGAATTCTTGGCCATAAAAGGTGCAGAAGGGAACATTTTCTCCTCCAAAGGCAAGAATATTATCTAATTCCTTATAGTTTCTAGCTATCAAAAGGGGTAGATTCTAGATATGGAAATGAAAATATCATTCTGTTAATGTGAACCTACTACATTGAAGTAAAAACACAATAACATTAAGTGTATATTCTCACAAAGATATGATTTAGAGAATGTTTTAGTGATGTCTACTGGAACGAGTCTTCCCTCGGATACTATTGATTTCACAATCGATTTTGGCCTCATGGGTTGGAGTTCAAGTAGTGGCCACATCTTCTTCCCAATGGCCCAAAGGTATTGTATTTTTATTTATATAGGTTAACTCTTTTATGGATTGTTTGGATGTATGCCAAATTGTAATTAGTTTTGATACCTTTGTAGGATGGATGGTCATCTGTTTTGTTGGACAGTTTGTGAAGTGCAGCACCTCAGACACACCGCATTAGTTAGGATACTGTTTGAGCCTTGTCCACTTTGTACCTAAATCAGTTACAAACACTGTTAAAGCTTGGAACGCAGAGAGTAAAGTGTTGCTTCCCCCCAACCCAACCATAGTTCTTCCAATACATTCATAGACAATTTTGATTTTACTGCATCCAAATGCCAATCCGTTTTGTTATAACAATTTTTTTTGGACCGATAATTCATTCCAATTCATGTTTTTGTTCCAGAGATGTTGGGTGCTCGATGAATCTGATCCACCCAAGTGCAAATGTTGGATCCGGGCTGCATTTCAATTCCAGATATCCATATCAGCATTGCGGCCATAACTTGTCATCAGTTCTGGGAATTCCATGCATGGACCACATCACGTCCTCGGTGTGCCACGCCTCTGCCCCATCCAGCATCATGAAACAATGCAGAGTTCAGAACCGTTTCCCGCTGCTTCTTTTGAGCAGCACTTACCCTTGGGATTTTCTCTTTTCTTATTTGCGTAGTATGACATTTACTGGAAGTTCAAAAACAATGTAGACCTAGGTTGTTGCAAGGCCATGGCTAACTCTATTATTTCATTGAATCATACAAGAGGTTCTTTATTGGGAACGGGAGATAACAGGAATCAGGTGATAAGGATGATTGCTCTAGCTGGATAGATCTGTTCTCTCTCTTATGTAATTATAGGAGATAATGCATAGGTGTCTAGGAGTTGAACATGGATGCAATGGAAAGCACTGAAACCAATTAATGACTTATATTTCGTTTGTATATGTTCGTGATACTGTTTTGTTTGTGTGTTATGCTGAGGTAAATTAATATACTATGATCTTCTACCATATCTTTTAAATCATCTTTTTGCTGATTCCTAACTGTGATGGACTGGAAGGCCAATCTGAATATTTGAGGTGGTCAACTCAGCTATTTCCATCTTGTTGTCCCCACTGCACTAGCTTATTTTATGATTTTCTTCTGTTCGGATCGCATTCATAGTTATTCTAGTGGGAAAACTATCCTATTTGTTTAGTTGAGTTCCATCATTTTGATTTGTGGCATTGATTTCATGAGCTCTGAGACTAGAATCATTATGTATTGTAAATCTAGATCATTGTGTGTACAGGGCTATTCCTGGCTAATAATTATTTTAGGAGCTAGGAATAGCCAATTTCTTCTCTATTCCAAAATGGGTTGGAGCCAAATGCTGAGATGGTCACCTCCCTGACCTGCAGAAGTTAGATGGTCCTGTGAGCAATGATTTCAGGATACTGCTTTAAACAAGCAGGGGTCATGCCATAGATATGGAAGGGCTTGGATTTTATGCATAAAAATGAAGTATTGAATACAACGTGGCACAGATATGTTGCATGTTTTGAAATATCCGTGTACTATATAGCTGGTGAGCCAGCATATAGGCATGACAGTGTTCTTTGCTTGTTTTGCGCCCTTTTTTTTTAGCTGAAATGCAAAATGTATTGAAAGATGAGGAAATGGTACAGAGCTAAAGAAATTCAGCCCCCAGGAAGTATGGCAATGAATTGTAGTAGGCATAAACAGCAGCCACCAAAACACCAAAGCAAAAACAGGGAAGAAACAGAGGAGATTGGCCACAATCAGCTACTAGAGCAGGATCGTCTCAAATTCAACCATGATAAAAGGCTCTACAAAGACCTGTTTTTGAAAGGGGAGCAAAAGCTTACATACGGGCCCGTTTTGTTTGCTTGTAATTGAATGTTTAGGTAGTCATTGCAAAGCAGGTTCGATTATTCATTGAATGTTTAGGTATAGATGAAGATGAGACCCTGACTTTCCTATGACTTTGATTTACGAAAGTGATGGCCGATCGATAATTCATTTCTCATCTCCCCTTCATTCATTTTTTATTAAAGTGATGTCATTTCATAGATCTTTACCTCTGTTTCTTCAATTTTAATCACTTTTGAAAAACATTTCTTAGAATTCCTAGAAACTCGATTCCATGTGAACAAACGAGACCTAAGGAAAAAAAATATTATGAAGTTGAAAAATTAGAATAAATATTTATTTTCAATTGCTTTGAGAATATTTTAGACGTAAATAAAATAATAATAATAATAATATATAAAAAAGGGTTGGGAGAACAGAGCACTCGAACTCTCATCTATGCACCACAACTTAATTCATGAGGGCTGTGCACACCAAATAAGGAAAAACGGGAAAAAAAAAAAAAAAAAAAAAAAATAAAAAGGGTTTTGAGAAGGGCTACAAATCTGGCAATTTCAATGGAAACAATCAGATTATACTTACTGTCCAGTTTATAGTGTTCTTAAACTTAAACACAAAATATCAAAAATCAGAAACAGTTTTTTCCCCACAACAGTAAAGCAGGAACCAGTTAATAATGTCATCAAACAGTCTTTTCTGAGGGGATGGTGAAAACTGTTTAATTGGTAAGAAGTTCCCAATGTAGCCCACAAACATGTGCCAATTGTAAGGTAGAGAATTAACCACACTCGTTGGATCAAAAGTCATCAAATGAACTTGGAAGGAAGATAACTGGACAAAGATAATGAATGACCTTCATAGAGATGGCTGAATGGGCCCCCACAAGGTCAGTTGAATTACAGCCCATTGGAATTAGATCGTTTCCCTCATATGTAAAGTTGCAGAGACAGGTGAAAATAAAAATGGGTATGTCATGATACAAGTCATGGGGATCCAACAGTAGTTTATATAAGTTTTAGGAAGGCATTAAAAGAGCTCACCCATTTTTATTCAGCCATATTCACTAACAGAGTCCAGATGGTTTATCCACCAGACCCTTGGCTATATGGTCTTACCAGCAGTTCCACTTGCATCCCATGCCTCCTATGTAAAACCTTCCTTTTGCAACAACACCGTTAATCTCACTAAGGTTTTTTTTAATTAATATGTCTTAACTGAAAGTTCAACCTTTTTTTTCTCTTATTGTTACCATTTATGTTGACTCTAACTGTTCTAATTTTGTGCCACAGGAGCATTCATCAGGGCCCATTTTGATCTTGTAAACCAAATTCATGTAGATCAACCTTGTTCAATGATTAAAACAAGGCTGTACAATGCCCACCTTGTAGTCCCAAATACAGCAGCTAGTATTGTGATCGGTGTATGTGAATGGCTACCATAAGCTACCAGTCAATGTTAGGCTAATGGCATGGGAGAATAAAGTCAACTGCCAACGCCAAGTCAATGAAGAAATTAGTGAAACACTAGAAAATACAACTTGTTTGACCCAACTCTCATCTGCTCAAGACACTGAGATACTTCCATCAAACAAAATACAAACCACCTGTTTGTTGGGATTTCCTTGCAGCAAGAAGGCATGGCAGAGGCACTTATATCTGCTCTGCTACAAGTAGTTTGTGATAAACTGGCTTCCTTCGTTACAGAAGAGCAAGGGACGAAGTGCGGTCTAAAGGAGGAGATGGAGAGACTAGGGAGCACAGTGTCAACAATTCAAGCTGTGCTTGAAGACGCAGAGGAGCAACAAGTGAAGGACAAGGCGGTGATGAATTGGTTAGCTAAGCTTAAAGATGCAGCTTATGATGCAGATGACATATTGGATGAGTTCATGACAGAAGCTCTACGGAGAAAAATAGATTCTCGAGAATGCATGATGAACAAGGTAAGTTTCTTAAGAATTTCTGATAACCCATTTTTGTTTAATTTAAAGATGGGTCATAAGATAAAGCTGATCAGAGTGAAATTAGATGCAATTGCAAGTGAGAGGTCTAAGTTCCATTTAAGAGAGGGAAGGAGGAGGTTAGAAACCAGCAACCGACTGCAGAGCGACTCTTTTGTGGTTGAATCAGAAACTTTCGGCAGAGAAAATGATAAAGAGAAGGTGGTGGATTCATTAATCAACACATTCAGTGAGGATGTTTCAGTCATTCCCATAGTAGGTATGGGGGGTCTTGGGAAGACAACACTGGCTCAATTAGCTTATAATGATCAAAGGATAGAGAGACATTTTGAACTAAGAATGTGGGTGTGTGTGTCTGATGATTTTGATTTGAAAAGGGTAACCAAAGCGATCATAGAAGCTGCAACTGGTAGTGCTTGTGAGCTGTTAGACATTGATCTTCTCCAACGTCGGCTCCAGGAAAAGCTGAGAGGCAAGAAGTTTTTACTTGTTCTAGATGATATGTGGAATGAAAATCCTGAGGAATGGGACCGATTAAAACATTATCTAAGAGGTGCACGGGGCAGTATAGTCATTGTAAGTGCCTAAAATAACACGGACTTGCTTTGATGGGAGCTGCTGAATAGCCTTTAATTGGAGGGAGTGTCCTCTTGACCTGAGAAGAAAAAAGAGGTTAGAGGCCTTGGCCGTGGAGGGCCGAAGGCACTCCGACGCCTAAGTTAGTCTTGTTACTAAACAGAGGGAGCAGGAGTGAGGAGGGATGGGAGTTTACTTTTTGCTTACCCCTTTCGTTCTGTGCTGTGCCCACTTATATATGTTAGGTATCCTCAGACCTTTCCCTGAGTGGAGGTAGGTAAACGTACGGTCCCATCGGGCCATACTCTTCCCATAAATGGAAGTAGGTAGAGGTTATGTCCTGTCAGGCCATACCTTGACCTTTCACATGATTACTGATGTGATGGCGGAATGAAGTCCACGCTTCTTCCGTATTCGGCGCCCATCCCGTTCGTCTGAGCCAGGACATGCCCTTATTAATTGTAGATTGACAAGATGCCGAACCCGGTTAACCACTGCAGAGGTGGACCTCGGTACTCGTTTCATAATGCACCCCCAAGTCTCGGGTGGATGACAGTCGGAGCGGGGCTCCCCAAGGAGCCGATCTCGGGATGGATCTGCCGAGCTGCGTTAGGTCTCGAGCTGGTAAAATACCCCACACACAATTGCCCCCCAAGCTCTGGGTCTCGGCATTTGTCCTCGGGACCAAGAGCTTTTTAGTCTCGGTAGGTGTCATTTTCAAGATCTCATTCGAGTATTTTGATGGAGCAATTAAGGTTGCTGCCGGCCTGTCTGCCAAAGACAGTTGATTAATGCGTCCTCTCCACTTCGTCTTCCGAGGGGATCGACGGGGGCGGCTTTTCGCTTCCCGAGGGAAGACAGCTGTTGGTGACACGCGTCATTGTGCGATGGTTCCTTCAATCGTTTCGGTGGCAGCGTGCACATCGCTCGAGGCGGCGGCTCCTGCCCTCGATAACGGAGAAGGCAGCTTTTCGCTTTATAAGTAGGGGAGGCCTTCCCTTTTACTTCCTCTGCTTATGCATTTTCTTCGACTCTGAGCGATCTGAAGAATATCTGAAGGAAGCCTTTGCAGCGAATCCAGTCTTCGGCCTTTCCCGTTCAGCGCAAGCCTTTCGTGAGTTCCCCTTCCCTTTTACTTCCTTTGTATCCCGGCCCATTAGGTTTTTTCAATCTAGGGTTTTCCCTTTTTAGAAGGATGGGAGTCTATAGGCATTGGGTGGACACACCTGAGGCCATGGAGAGTTTCAGGGAGATGTATCGCATCCCTGCAAACGTCAGCACTAGGATAGACGACCCCGACGACATGTTCGACGGTTTTGTGTTTTCCGACGGGTGGATGCCTTTCCCTTTAGTGGCTATAGTCGAGGGAGGGGTCAGGTTTCCAGTCCATCCATTGTTGAGGGCGTGCTTATCAACATGGCACCTCAGCCCCTGTCAGTTGATGCCGAACGGTTACAAGATAATAATGGGGGCTGTAGAACTCAATAGGATTTTGGGGATTAACCTTGGTGTCCACGACATAGAGGACGCATATGACGTGTGCAAGTCGGCGGGGGATGGCACCTGTTTTTACCTCCGGGGGAGGCCAGGAAGGGAACAATTTGTTACCGAACTGGAGGATTCAGGTCGTCATGCTGGGAACGACCGCCTGTTCGTATCAGGTAATTGGGAGTTCGGGGAGGAGGAGACCGTGGTAGAGAAGCGGTACAAGATACCCCGTCACTTCGGGATTCCTCCAAGTAATGCACCGAACTCCTTTATGCCCTTGTTTCTTCCATTCTTCTTTCATGTTGGATTAAACCCTTTGCGTTTTCGTTTGCGCAGAGGTCGGCCAAAGGAAGAGCGAGGCCGTTAATTCCGGCTGGAGACCAAATAGCGATTGGCAAAGGGCTGTGCGAGGCTACAAGGGCCACAATTCGCGCGCCGCTTGGTCACTCCTTGGCTACGAACCGAGGTACAAGACCTACATCAAGAGGAAATCCGCAGGTGACGCTGCATCTCTTGATCTCGAGGGCCGGAGGAGTTCGGGAGCCGAGGCCACTACATCCCGAGCCGAACCGGAGACCGATCTTCAAGTGATCGTTGATTCTTATTCCTCCTCGAGCCCCGAGGAAAGAAGAATGCCTCCTCGACGTCCTCCTCTGTCCACAAAAGATCTGGGAGGTAAATTTTTTGGGAGGGAAGCTGCTGCCCCAATCCCCCCTGCCATGGGCAAACAGCAGGCCCCCGTGGGCCAAAGTTCCGCTGGCGCTCCCCCTGCTTCCAGTTCCTCCGTCCAAGAGCGCCCCGCGGAGATCCAGAGGAGGGTCGAAAAGGGATCGAGGCCAGAGAAGCCGAGTTCATCCCGTCGGGAGCGTCCCGCAGGGGAAGAGAGAGAGGGGGCCCTGGAGAAGCGTCCTCGCACCGAGGGTCCTGCGGAGAAATCCTCGGGGAGAGGGACGGAGCAGGCCTCCGGGGTTAGCTTGGCCGCCCCCCGAGAAGGTCCGGCAATATGGAGGCCTTCCCTGCTGCTTGGGCCGGGGAGACCGATAACCGTGGACGATCGCCTTCATGGGAACCCCTCCGTCGCAGCTACATTCGCAGCAGCCTGCGCTCTTCCACAGGACATAGAGAAGCTGCAGCGAATGGAGGATGGGGCGCTGGCGGTCGGTATCATCCAGTCAGGTTTCTCGGTGAGTTTCCGAAACTTTTTGTTTCTTATGAGACTTTCTCGGTACCTGACCCTTGTCGTCTGCAGATCATTCAACGGGCGAAGGTGTTGATGGACAGAGTCCAGTACCGGGACACCCGGATCGAGAAGCTAGAGGCCGAGAAGAAAAAGATCTCCGAGTCCCTCGAGGGTGCTCGTAAGGGCCTGAAGGAGGAGGAGGAGAAGAACTTCAGTCTCGCCAAAGACCTTGAAGCCGCCGTGAACGAGGTCTGCAAAGCCAAGGAAGAGAGTGCAATTTCGAAAGCGGCGGCAGAGGTCAAGGCGAAGAGGGCGATCCAGCTCGAGGCCGAGCTGGCTGAGGCGAAGGCCGAAGTTGGAAAGAAGGATGCCGAACTGGAGAAAAGGGCAGCCGAATTCGATGTTCTTGTTAAGGAGAAAGCCAGTGTTGAGGCAATGACCCAAACAGAGGTTGATGCTGCCTTTAATGAAGGGGTGGGGGCGGCCACTAAAGATTACGAGGCACAGCTTGAAGTTTTGGGCCCGCGCCTATTCGAGCTTGGGTGTAAGGCTTTGCTAAAGAAGATGGGCGTTCCTGAGGACGACCCCATATACCACGACCTGCCCAAGCTTGAACCCCTGGCCGCCGAGGAAAGTCTGGTTCCTCCCCAATCTCCAGCAGTGGCTCCAGCATCCGAGGCTCCCCTTGAGGTGCCAGTTGCCGAGATTGTCCCTGAAGCTTCTCCTCATGCAGTTCCCCCGAGAAGGCTTGACTCATTCGTTGTACATTTCTATTTTGTTAAGAATGAATCTGTATAGCTTTTTCTAATGAAATATATATTTTCGCACACATCCCGTGTCTCGTGTTCGCTGCATCTTTTTGCATTTCTGGAGATATTTGCATCATCTTTTTTTTTTTTTTTTTTTTTTTTTTTTTTTTTTTTTTTTTGAATCATGAATCCATACGTCGGGGACCAGGTAGGAATTGTCATGAATAGGCCTTTCGATTTCGTGGTTTAAGCCGAGAAATGGATGGTCGATAAGCCAGGCTGGTTTTAGGAACCAAGCTTGGGCTGTAGGTACCGTCAACCGGGCTGGGGAAGGCCTGTTTCACATCCGAGTTTGGGTAGCTGGTTTCATTAACCTGGCTAAAAGAGGACCGGTTCCATAACCGGGTCTGGGCAGCTGGTTCCGTTAACCGAGCTGAAGGAGACTGGTTCCATAACCGAGTCTAGGCAGCTGGTTCCGTTAACCGAGCTGAAGGAGTGGTTCCATAACCGAGTCTAGGCAGCTGGTTCCGTTAACCGAGCTGAAGGAGTGGTTCCATAACCGAGTCTAGGCAGCTGGTTCCGTTAACCGAGCTGAAGGAGACTGGTTCCATAACCGAGTCTAGGCAGCTGGTTCCGTTAACCGAGCTGAAGGAGACTGGTTCCATAACCGAGTCTAGGCAGCTGGTTCCGTTAACCGAGCTGAAGGAGTGGTTCCATAACCGAGTCTAGGCAGCTGGTTCCGTTAACCGAGCTGAAGGAGACTGGTTCCATAACCGAGTCTAGGCAGCTGGTTCCGTTAACCGAGCTGAAGGAGACTGGTTCCATAACCGAGTCTAGGCAGCTGGTTCCGTTAACCGAGCTGAAGGAGTGGTTCCATAACCGGGCTGAAGGAGCGAGGGAGAAACAGGGGACATATCAGAGCTATAAGTTCATCATTTTTATTGCCTGAAACGAAAACAATTTCAAAAGTAATATTTTTTAAGGTGCACAGCATTCCAGGGCCGCGGCAGTCCTTTGCCGTTCATGTCTTCGAGTCTGTAAGCAGACTGCCCTGCCATAGATACAATTTTGAATGGTCCCTGCCAGTTTGCTCCCAGCTTGCCTTCACTTGGATTTTTGTCCGCAGTCAGCATTTTTTTCAGGACCAATTCTCCGATGGAGAACTTCCTTTCCCTGACCTTCTGGTTGTACCCTCTGGCCAGCTGCCGTTGATAGGAGGCTAGGCGGATCGCTGCGGTTTCTCTCCTTTCTTCTGCTAGATCGAGCTCTCTAGCCAGATTCACGTTGTTTCCCTCTTGGTTGAAAAGTTCCGATCGCAGAGTGGGAAGGCCAACTTCAAGAGGTATTACAGCTTCCATTCCGTAGGCCAAGGAAAAGGGCGTTGCCGAGGTGGATCGTCTTGGCGTCGTTCGGTATGCCCAAAGAACGCTCGGAAGCTCCTGCACCCATCTCCCCTTAGCTCTGTCAAGCCTTTTCTTGAGACCGTCGAGAACCACCTTGTTTGAGATTTCGGCCTGGCCATTGCTTTGTGGGTATGCTGGGGATGAATAATGGTTCCTGATGCCGAGCTCCTGGCAGAAGTTCCTGAAGAATTTTGAATCGAATTGAGTTCCGTTGTCCGAGATCAGAGTCCGGGGGATCCCAAATCTTGTTACAATGTTCTTCCAGACGAAATTTCTCGTGTCCTGCTCAGTAATGGAGGTCAATGGTTTTTGCCTCTATCCACTTCGTGAAATAATCCGTAGCTGTTATTAGCCACCTTTTATTTCCTGGGGCTCGGTGTAGAGGTCCAACGATGTCGAGCCCCCATTGAGCGAAGGGCCACGGGCTTGAAAGTGGGCTTAGGTCCTGGGCCGGTTGATGGAGAGAGTGGGAGAACTTCTGACACTTCTCGCACTTTCTGGCGTAGAGTTGCGCATCCTTCTGCATATAGGGCCACCAGTAGCCCTGGCTGATGGCCCGGTAAGCCAGCGACCGGCCTCCGATGTGGCTTCCACAAATGCCTTCATGTATTTCATACAGGAAATCCTCGATCTTGCTTGGGTGCACACACAGGAGATACGGCCCTGTGAAGGATTTTCTATACAGCTTGCCTTCTGGAGATATCCAAAACCGAGTTGCTTTCAGTCTGATCTTGTGGGCTTCGCTCTTGTCTTCGGGAAGCTGGTCGTTCTTGAGATACGCCATTATTGGGTCCATCCAACTGGGACCGAGATCGGCATATAGGATAAGCCGAACTGGAGCGAGCTCTATGCTGGGTGATTCCAGCGTTCCCACATCAACTGTTCTCTTTCGGCCAGCTTCAACAGCCGAGGCCAGACTGGCGAGGGCGTCTGCATGAGAGTTTGATTCCCTGCCAATCTGTCTGACTTCAACTTTTTGGAAATGAGAGAGTGATTGCTTTGCGCGGGACACGTAGGCGGCCATCCTTTCATCGCGAGCTCGGTAATCCCCGTTGAGTTGGCTTGTTACCAGCTGGGAATCGCTGAAAACCGCCAGCTGTTTCGCCCCTAAGGCCCTGGCACTGTCTAATCCTGTGATTAGCGCTTCATATTCAGCTTCGTTATTGGATGCTTTAAAGCCAAGCGTCAACGCCTGTTCGATGACGAGACCCTCTGGGGACTGGAGCACTATGCCGATGCCGGACCTTCTCGTCGTCGATGATCCGTCTACGAAGACTTTCCATGCCGTGCCAAGGAATTGCTTCCAGGATTGATTTTCGGCTTCGGTGGTCTCATCTCTGCCTGCGACATCATCTTCGGTGGTCTCATCTCTGCCTGCGACATTATCCCCAATATTGCCGCCCAGTTCGGTAGTCGAAGTGGTCGGTGCCGAACTCGGGGAAGTGAATTCAACAAGAAAGTCCGCCAAGACTTGAGCCTTGATTGCCGTCCTGGGCTGATAGCGTATATCATACTGTCCCAGTTCGACGGCCCATTTTGAAATTCTCCCAGAGAAATCTGCCTTCCTGAAAAGGGACTTAAGTGGGTGCTCCGTAACAACCACTATGGTATACGTCTGGAAGTAGTGGGAGAGCTTGCGAGAGGCGCTGATGAGGGCCAGCGCGAGCTTTTCCAACGGCAGGTATCTGGTTTCGGGGTCAAGCAGGGTTTTGCTCGTATAATAGATCGGCTTCTGGTGTCCGTCTTCTTCTCTTATGAGTACCGAGCTCACGGCATGGTCCGATACCGCTAGGTACAAGTAGAGTACTTCACCCTGCAGTGGTGTTGACAATATGGGGGCTGAGGACAAATATTCCTTGAGTCTCTGAAGAGCCTGGTCGCACTCCGGGGTCCACTGAAATCTTGAACTTTTTTTCAAGAGCCGGAAGAAAGGGAGACATTTGTCCGAGGCGCGGCTTATGAAGCGGTTAAGCGCGGCTGCCATCCCGGTGAGCTTCTGCACCTGCTTTGTCGAGGCCGGGCTCTGGATTGCTTGTATTGCCGAGATCTGTTCTGGGTCAGCCTCGATTCCTCGTCTGGTGACCAAACTCCCCAAGAATTTGCCAGAGCCGACCCCGAATGCGCATTTCGACGCATTTAGTTTCAGTCCGAATGCCTTCAGGATCTCGAAAACTTGTCGGAGGTCGGCTAGGTGGTCTTCCGACTTTTTAGACTTGACGACCATGTCGTCAACATACACTTCCACGGTCCTGCCGAGGTGGGCTTGGAACATTTTTGTGACCAGCCGCTGGTAAGTTGCTCCTGCATTTTTTAACCCGAAAGGCATCACCTTGTAGCAGTAGATGCCTCTGGGTGTTATAAATGCTGTTTTTTCTTCGTCGGGGCCGTACATCGGGATCTGGTGGTACCCCCGATAAGCATCGAGGAAGCTCATTCTATCATGTCCTGCGGTGGCATCGATCAGCTGGTCGATCTTGGGGAGTGGAAAACTGTCTTTGGGACAAGATCTGTTGAGATCGGTGAAATCAACGCAGACCCTCCACTTCCCGCTCTTCTTTTTGACCACTACAGTGTTGGCGAGCCACTCGGGGTAGTGGACTTCCCGTATCGCTCCTGCCTCCAGGAGTTTGTCGACTTCTTCCATCACCGCTTCAGCTTGCTGGGTACCCGACCGCCGTGCCTTTTGGACGACTGGTTTGTGTCTTGGGTCCACGTTCAGCCTGTGACTAATGATTTCCGGGTCGATGCCGGGCATCTCGTATGGAGTCCAGGCGAAGACCCCCTTGTTCAGCAACAGAAAGTCGAGGAGTTCGCCCCTTTCGGACTCGGTAAGCTGGCTACCGAGTAGGAAAAACCTCTCGGGGTCTTGTGGGTCGATCCTGACCTCGGCCAGGTCCTCGGTACTCTTCTGTTCGGGAGTTCGGCCGTAGTCAGATTCTGCTTCCAGCTCGGCCATATGTACTTGGGGCTCCTTTTCTCCGGAGACAACGGCCATCAAGCATTGCTTGGCCATCTCTTGGTCGCCTCTGACTGTGATTATCTCGACCCTGCCGTGCTCGTCTTCCAGCGGAAATTTCAGCTTCTGGTGATGGGTGGAGGGCACGGCTTCCATGCTGTGCAGCCAACTTCTTCCCAGAATTGCATTGTAGGGTGATGGCACATCCACCACTAGAAAGTCCGCTAGTCTGCTGGCTCCCCCGACTCGGATCCTCAGGGAAACTTTCCCTTTAGGGTAAACTGGCTTTGAACTGAACCCCACGAGAGGGGTGCGGGATTCTTGCAAGTCCTCTGCCTTGAGGCCCAGTTTTCTAAAGCAGTCGAAATAGAGGATTTCCGACGAGCTGCCAGGATCTATGAGTACCCTCTTGACCGTGAAATTCTCGAGCTTCAGGGCGAGCACCAAGGGATCATTGTGAGGGGAGCGGACTCCGTGGAGGTCATGGTCCGAGAACCAGATCCGGGGCTTGTCAGCCCGAGCTTTTTTTGTTGCCGGCTCCAGCTCGGCCGTGAGCACCTGCCTATTGTGGGAAGCCCTCCTGGCTTCGGCACGTGCCTGGTTGATCCCTGCCGCCGCGGGCGCCAGGTGGATAACGTTTATGATTCCCGCGGTCTCATCGTTATCCTCATTACCTTGGTGCTGCCGGGAACGGCTGTCATGGCCGTTCTCTTCCTTCACAAATTCCTTGAGGCGTCCCTCTTTAACGAGCTCTTCAAGATAGGATTTAAGGGACACACAGTCCTCTGTCATGTGTCCTTTCTGCCTGTGATACGAGCAAAATTTATTTGGATCCCGAGTAGAGGGGTCGCCTTTCATTGGTTGGGGCCGTGAGAAGAATGGCTGCGTCCTGATTTTGGTGAGGATCCTGTAGATGGGTTCCTTGAAGATAGTATTAACCGCCCTGTATGCATCCGATGGCGGTCTGTTCTTCATTCTGCCTTCCGAGGTGGAGCGTGGGGCTACCATCGGACTTGCTGGGGTTGTCTGACGGCCCCTCTCCTCCTTTCGGAATGGCTTCTTATCTTTCTGGGGGGGCCGGTCCTCGAAACGCCCATCTTGGAGCTTGAGGCCGAAGTTCTCTCGCGCCCTGGTTTCGTCCTCCTCCTGTTCGACGAACTGGTTCACCCGGGTCATGAGTGCTTTCATGGTGCCCACAGGATACCGAACCAGCTCTCTTCGGAGCTCAGTGCCTGGCAATAAGGCCTCCTTAAAACACATCACAGCCAGCTGCTCGTTTGCGTCTTCGATCTGGCTATAGATGGTCCAGAACCTTTTGGCGAATCGGGTTACATTCTCGTCCCGTCTCATTCTCATAGCCATCAGATCCTGGTTGGTCTTTGGAATGACCCGATGTGCCTGAAACTTCTCCAGGAAGGAGCCCGTGAGTTGCCTCCAGCCCAAGATCGATCCTCCTGGGAGAGCACAGAACCACCGGAGAGGGAGATCGCCCAGGCTAGAAGAGAACACCCTGCAGTTCAAATGCCCAATGTCGCCCCATACCGACATTCGCTGGGTGAAGTGCCTGAGGTGGGCCGCGGGATCCGAGGTCCCGTCATAGAGGGTGAATCTCGGGATGCTGAACTTCTCGGGGAGGGGGAAATTTCTTATTTCCCATGAGAATGGGGAGACGCCAAGCTCTCCGGAGCTGTAGACATTCGATCGGTCGCGGGCGAGGCCAGCTACCTCCATATTCTGCTGAATGGTTTGCTTGATGTGGTGGTCAAGCCATTCTGGCACACCACCTTCATCCTGCGCCTTCGGCCTCTTTTGAGTATCGCCCGGGCTACTGCTAGAGCCTTCTTCATGGGTGTGATGACGCTTTTTTGCTGTCAAGGGCCCGCCTCAGATCCTGCCCGACCGAATGAACACCAGAAGGTGGGGCCTGATTCGCCGCTCGCAGCTGCTGCTGAAGTTGGCGAATCAGCTCTTCCTTTTCCTGGATGATGGCATCTTGTGCTCTAATCTCCTCGAGTCGCGGATCGTAGTTGGGGTCATCTCCTTCGGCTCGTCCAGATCTGACGACCGCTGGAGATTTGTCCCTCAGAGGCTCCCTTGGAAGACGGGGCCCGTTTGAGGTTCTTTGACGAGGAGGAGATGGTTGTCGTGGAGGATGCTGGGTAGTCTGACTATCTCGCCTGACAGGAGCCGTTCGTCGCTGAGGACGCTTGGGAGGTTGACTGCGCTTGGGAGGCTGGCTGCTCCGCCCGGGGAGAGACGCTCGTCGCTGAGGACGCTTGGGAGGTTGACTGCCTCGCTGGGGAGGAGCCACTAGAAGGGGTTCCTTCCCAGCCCTCCTCCGTCGAGGGGATTGCTCCTGTGGTGCTAGCGGCAAGGATGCTAGCGCTGCTTCTTGTCTCCCCGCGGGTCCCTGCGAGATTAATACTTCTTGTAGTACCGGCGACCGTGGCATTGGTATGGCTCGCAGCGTTTCGGCTGTCTTTTTTGCTTTTGGTGGCATTTTGTATCAGCACTCCCCACAGACGGCGCCAATTGTAAGTGCCTAAAATAACACGGACTTGCTTTGATGGGAGCTGCTGAATAGCCTTTAATTGGAGGGAGTGTCCTCTTGACCTGAGAAGAAAAAAGAGGTTAGAGGCCTTGGCCGTGGAGGGCCGAAGGCACTCCGACGCCTAAGTTAGTCTTGTTACTAAACAGAGGGAGCAGGAGTGAGGAGGGATGGGAGTTTACTTTTTGCTTACCCCTTTCGTTCTGTGCTGTGCCCACTTATATATGTTAGGTATCCTCAGACCTTTCCCTGAGTGGAGGTAGGTAAACGTACGGTCCCATCGGGCCATACTCTTCCCATAAATGGAAGTAGGTAGAGGTTATGTCCTGTCAGGCCATACCTTGACCTTTCACATGATTACTGATGTGATGGCGGAATGAAGTCCACGCTTCTTCCGTATTCGGCGCCCATCCCGTTCATCTGAGCCAGGACATGCCCTTATTAATTGTAGATTGACAAGATGCCGAACCCGGTTAACCACTGCAGAGGTGGACCTCGGTACTCGTTTCATAATGCACCCCCAAGTCTCGGGTGGATGACAGTCGGAGCGGGGCTCCCCAAGGAGCCGATCTCGGGATGGATCTGCCGAGCTGCGTTAGGTCTCGAGCTGGTAAAATACCCCCACAGTCATAGTAACTACTCGTAGTGAAAAGGTTGCTTTGATCATGGGTACACTTACTCCACACAAATTAGCAAGGTCATCAGAAGATGATTGTTGGTCTCTATTCCAGAAACGAGCATTCGGTCCAGGAGAAGAAATAAGACATCCAAATCTCATTAAACTTGGAAAGGAAATTATGAAGAAGTGTGGAGGTCTACCTTTAGCAGCCAAGGCCCTGGGCAGTCTGATGCGCTTTAAAAGAGAGGAATCAGAGTGGATATTTTTGAAAGAAAGTGAGCTTTGGAATTTATGTGATGAGGAAAATAGCATTCTACCAGCTCTAAGGTTGAGTTATTATCACCTACCACCGCATCTGAAGCAATGCTTCGCATACTGCTCCACATTCCCAAAAGATTATGAATTCAAGAAGGAGAAGTTGATTCTACTTTGGATGGCAGAAGGCCTCATTCAACCATCTAAAGGTTGTAAACAATTGGAAGATATTGGGAATGAGTACTTCAACAACTTGTTATGGCGGTCCTTCTTCCAAGATGCAAAGACAGATGAATATGGGAATATAACACAGTGCAAGATGCATGATCTAATGCATGATCTTGCAATGGATGTTGCAGGTGATGAATGCATGAATTTAAAGATAGACAAGGAAGTGAATATTCCTAAAAGCTCTCTTCGTTTGTCATTGATGCTCAACATGGAGGACAAAATAATCCCAAAGGCCATAAATAAAGCAGAGAAGCTGCGCACATTACTTTTTGTTGGAGCTCGTCATGGCGTCAACATCCAGTTCCCTCATAATATTTCCTCTCATTTAACATGTTTACGTGTGTTGGACTTAACTTCAACATCTTGCACTGAGGACATACTGGTTCCAATTGGTAAGTTGAAACACCTCCGGTTCCTTGACCTGTCTCATACTTTGATACATAAAATACCTGAATCCATTAGCACCCTTTTGAATTTGCAAACCTTGAAACTCTCATATTGTCATAATCTTCAAGAGCTACCCAAGGACATGAGGAAAATGGTTAGCCTAAGACATCTTGAGATCACTGCATGTAAATCACTGATTGATGTGCCAAGGTGGTTTATATCATTCAGTGAGATGCCAGTTCATATCGGAAAATTGAAATGCCTTCAGACATTGCCGATATTTATTGTGGGCACAGGCATGGGATGTAGAATGACAGAGTTAAAAGACCTAAACCTACGTGGTGAATTATTCATTAAAAACCTCGAGAATGTGAAGGATGCAAATGATGCCAAGGAATCAAATTTGAAGCAGAAGCAAAACCTTCACATGTTAGGGTTTTCATGGAGCCATTGCGACAATGATGCTATAGTTACAAAAAATGTTGAGCAAGTCCTCAAAGGCCTTGAGCCACATCCAAATCTCAAAAGATTGCTGGTGAATGAGTATGCGGGTATTAGATTTCCACGTTGGATGAGTGATTTGTTTCTCCCAAATTTGATTGAAATTGCATTAGTCAATTGCAGAAGATGTGAATCTCTGCCCTCATTTGGCCAACTACCTTTTCTAAAAGTCCTAAGTATTTGTGGAATGGATGCTGTTAAATGTATTGACAACTCATTCTATGGCAATAATGGCACAGGCGGATTCCCATCATTGAAAGAACTCTCCATCAAAGATATGCCCAATTTGAAGGAATGTTTGGTAGGCCGTGAAAGAAAACTATTTCCTCACCTTGTTAGGTTAACAATTGTGAGATGCCCAAAGCTAACAAACCTACCACGCCTTCCATCTATTGAAAGGCTCCAGCTCACACAGAATAATGGGACATTACTAAGATCCCTGGCAAATTTTACTTCGCTTATGTCCCTTTTGTCACGACCCGGGCCCGAGCCGAGCCGTGATTACCCATACTTACTCCCGTAAACTCCGAATTAACCGAAGTTAAAACGAGATCCACAAGGGATATCAATCACAAGAACCTGCCAAATATAAAACTTTTGCGGAAACAATATATATTTGACAATAATAAGTTAACATTTACATGTATCAAAAGAAAGTCCTTATACATGTATCGTTTTCCATATACATTTAACAAATGCTGCATATACAAAAATACTATGCAGACAACCATTAGTTACAGTTCCAAAAGATTAATTACATTCCCAAAATGAATTATAAACAGTGTATCAAAAACATTTCTCAAAATGTTGAACTCCCAAATTCGCACTCGGATACCACATCAGATGGTATCCCGCCGGTTCCATGCTATCAGACCTCCCGGAGGAACCGGAGCGGTCTCCTCCGCTGGCGCCGGGGGCGCTGCAACACCGGCAGGGGCAACCTGGCCTGTAATGCCATCAATAACACTAGTGAACACGACGGTTCAACAATGTATAAACAATTCTTGCAATAGCATATCAATACATTTATATTGCAATAACGACAATTCCAGTGCTAGAGGAATCTAGACAATTCTACAATAATCAATAATAAACAATGACAGTCAGTACCAGTCAGTATACATTTACCAGCTGGCAACTACCATAGCATTCTTAAATTGTATTTCATTCTATTCATTACCATCTTCCCTAAAAGGAAGGCTTCAATCAATATCCTAAAATATGATCGGGATTTATTCATTTACCATCTCCCCTCAAAGGGAGGCTTCAATCACTACCCGAAGGTATGATCGGATAATATAAGTGGGACTTACCAGTGCCCGGACCAGGGACACTAGCATCACCACGGAGCTCCAGAACACCCCCAATACCATCTGCTGCAGCAGGATTAGTCATTCATTATCATTGAACTCACTTGGAGTTCTAATACAATCGCTAGGTAGTGCCAGACTCAATGATCAGTAACATTCAGTATGAGATCCTTTCTTTTATGGATCCAATTCAGTTCAATGGTTCCTTTCATGACAAAAGAAAGGAATGACAATAATGTCAATCTCATTAGATTGAACACAATGACACAATGAGAGTAATACTCGCCACGTATGGCTTTACTCAATCCCATCTCAATCCTATCTCAATCCTATCTCAATCCTAAACAACCATTCGGGTGTAACCGTTGGTTTCCAAATGCACGTGTTATTCTTGATGGGCATCACATTTGTATTTTTAATATGTGCATTTCAAGTCCCCTTAATTAACACCCATGGAGCTTAGGCAATTGTCAAGTTATAGTTCACTCAAGGAACTTTCTTAAAATATCATTAATCCTCAATGATTTAGTCTAACCACGATTAGTCTTTAAACCTAATCGGAAACGCATTTATCTTTAAGAGTCACACTCCAAATTTTCGTAAAAATCGAAAACCCAAAATTCACCGGACTCTAACAGAGTCCCCTAATCGGTCGGACCCTAACGGTCCGATCGATTAGCCAAAATTTTCTCACCGTTAATGCCCTAACAGTATCCTGGCGGTTAGCCGCGGTCCAGTTGGCGGTTAGCCGCGGTGTAGTCGGCGGTTAGCCGAACCGAGTTCGGTTAGCTTTCCAGAAGCTATGCAAGTCCTGACTCAGTCGCGGTCAGCTTGGCGGTTACCTGGCGGCTAGCCGAAATTTCCATTTCGGCTAACCGCGAAACGGCGGTCAGCTCGCGGTCAGCTTTCCAGAGGCTGACCATTTTACGAATTTATGGCGGTTAGCATGGCGGTTAGCCTCGCGGCTAGCCGCCAGCTCCCAGAAACTCACTTTTCGAGCTTCAGAATTTCTGATCCTTCTTCCTTCTTCTACTTCCTTAACCACATTTCCTACAACCTGCATGGTAAATGGAACCTCCTGTCCCCCCCCCCCCCCCCCCCCCATGCATCATCCATGTACTTTCATCCACAATCACACTTCTAAACATCCATTAATCACATCATTTAAACATTCATAATAAATCCAAGACCAATGTAAAATGCATATAAACCCATGCAAATCTATCATACATCTCTATAAACAATTGCAATGATCAATATGAATTACAAGCAAGGTTTATACTTGCCTTTGGAAGCTATTAATCAAAACCCTCTTTTGCCTAGCTTGGTTTGAGATTAAACCCCCAAACTTCAAACCCTAATCAAGAAAAACACCCAAATGAACTCCCATGAGTCATTGGTGCTAGAAACCACTACATATTCACTAATGGAACTTGGAAATCACAAGGGAGGTCATTTACTTACTTGTAGCTCCAAAGAAATGGGTTCTCAAGCTTTCTCTCAAGCTCTACACTTCAATAATGGTGGAGACTCTTGAGGAAGAAGATGAAGATGAAGATGAAGCTCTCTACTCCAAACTCCACTTCAAACACTCTTAAATCTCACTCTCAACAAGAGGAATGGAAAAAGGAAGGGAGGAAAAATGGAGAGCTCTAGGGTTGCAAGAGATGAAATGAGAAATGAGCTCCTTTTCCCCATTTCATTCTAATATAAACACCTCTCACACCAAAACCCCCTCTTGTTTATTCTATTTTCATTTTGAGTCAAATGACTCCTCACTTGGCCCATTTGAGGTCAAATGGAATCGCGTTTATTATGAAAGTTGACGTACTCTTCGAGATACACACGTTGGTATCAAGAATTTCCGTATTTGACGAAATACGTGAAAACCCGTATTTACGAAAAAAGTCCTTAATTCACCTTGTTTGAGTCTAAACTCATTTTAATCCATTTCAATTCCATTCCATTAGGCTTAATGTGCCATTAGCGACTGATTCGTCCTCTTTGGTCATTAACCTTAGTTAATCCAATTATCCATGCTTAATTAGCATTAATCACAATTAATTAGCCTTAATTACGATTAATTAGGGTAGGGGTGTAACACCTTTATATTGAAAATTTTGCCGAGCTAGAATCTCGAGGACGGTTTGCTACAAAATCATACACGTCTCTCATATATATCAATATGCAACTGCCCAGAGCTCAGCTATCTTTCAAGGGACCTCAAAAACCTCACTGCTCTAGCATCTTTGAGAATTAACAACTGTAAGAAGCTGGTATCATTGCAGAGCCTCACTTCCCTCCATGACATTGATATTTCTTCGTGTAATGGTCTAAAATCCTTGGAGTTAGGAGGCCTGACCTCTCTTCGACGACTAACAATTCAACAATGTCGAAGTTTAGGGGCATTGATGGGTGGAATGCAGCACGTGACAGCCCTTCGAGACCTAACTATATATGAATGCCCTCAGCTCGATTTGCTGCCGCAGGGCATGCAACACTTAATCAACCTTCAAAGCTTGGCTATTTGGAGCTTAGATAAGTTAACATCCTTGCCTGTTGGGCTACAAAACGCCACAAAATTGCAAGAGCTACAAATTGGAAACTGTTCAAGACTAATGGAATTGCCAGAGTGGCTGGGAAACCTGACATCACTTCGATATTTCAGCATTTGGAACTGCACTAGTCTAAAGTCATTGCCATCTGGTACGCAATACCTAGCAAAACTACAATATCTGTCCATTGTACGATGTCCCCACATGGAAAAGCAATTTGAGAAAGAGAAAGGTGAAGATTGGCACAAAATAGAACAAATCCCATTTATTGAGATTGGTTGGGATGGAGAAAATCTATCGAAGTTAAACACAACAAGATGCCACAAAACTCTCCTCCCTGCCTGTTGGACGCACTGCAGGAGTATCCAATAGTAGTTCTTGTATTCTGTTTCCTAATTCAACAATCCCATCACTAGTTCTATCAACTTATCATACTTCCAAGGAATTATAAACACAGCACGGGCCAATCACATTTGTCTTGATTGGTGTACTTAGCGGGCGTCAATTGAATACATCACCACCAAGATAAAAGATTCACATCAGGGTTGTGGCCTAAATCTCTGGATTCTGGTGAGTACAATGAAGACCTTAAGTTTTAACACTGAAACAATTGGGCAATGATGAAACTGCCATCCCAAGAAATGTGGGAAGCAAATGAACCATTACCCTGCGTTCACTTTTTTCCGACATTTCTTTCTATTTTTTCCTTATTATTCTTTTTTTCTTCTTTTGGGTGTTGATGGTGGCAGATTGTGGGTTGGGAAGCTCCCTCTCCCCACATATAACACAACACTGAAGTTGTCATTTCAACAGAAAATGTTCACAGTGAAAGGTGCTGTTTCTTCTTCTTGCTCATAATGTTACCTTCAAATCTAATCAAGCAAATGTCTCCCTTGTATAGTCACATGTATGTGTGTGTGGAAAATCCTCAAATGAGCACCATCCATGAGCAGCTATTTTTTACCATTACAGGGGACTCCACTATGATCAATCCAACCCCCTCACACCCCACACTCACTGTTGGATTAAAACCCAAAAAAATGATGCCTTCTAAACCCATTAAATTTGAGGGCCATAGATCAAAGGGTTAGGGTGGTCTAATGGGGTTGATATAAAATACTTCTTTGTCTCATTTGGATCTTTCAATCCTCCACCTCCCCCTGATCGGCACGGCCCTGGTGGGCCCTACAAGGGGAGTGCTTATTGATGGTGCTCATGAATCACGAGAGACGCTCAGGAGAGGATGGCCAATGGTAATAAAGTCATAATGTAATTACCAACATATAACTATCTATTGTTAAAAGAGATCACAATTCATGAGAATTAGAATCAATAAATTGAAGAAGTTTTACATACCCATGAACAAGGTAAGCAAGCATGTATCTAATCTTTAGTATCCAAATGAATGTATTTTGATTGTAGGGATTAGCTTATATCCTATAACACATGGCATGCCTCATCTATTGCATATAAATTCAATAGTGTGAAACTAAACTATTTTCTTTCTGTTTCTACATCATAGTTCACAACTGATTTCAGGCATATAACAAAGACAAGGTACGCCTCTGATCAATTTATGCATATACAAGTTATTCTGGTCCTTCTTCTGCTGCAGTTGTCTTCCTTGGATCTCAAGCCTTGTGCAAATCTTAGCAAGAAAAGTCCCAGTTAACCAAAGTCGATCAGCCGAACAAATTTCTCGCAGAAGCCAAATGAGTTTTTAATGCACAAAAGAACTATGACAAAATAAGACTTGGCATCTCAATGAAATAATCTAACCAATACTCGAGTTTCTTATGGTGCAATTCAAATTATCCAACTCCTCTGAAAGTGCTCCGTGTACTGCTTTGATGGTATCCCTGCAACAGCTGCAAAGGAGATGTTTGAAAACTTGTGTTGATTGAGAGAGGCTCAAGGAATCCAACTCATAAAAAGGATGAGGCAAATGAACTGTGGAGATTTTATTTTACAATGTTCTGAAGGAAATCAGGGGCCTGGCAAAAGGTCTTTTTACCATATTGCAAGATCGTGGAATAGAGGCAGACTCTTGGGCTAAAGAGAGCTACAAGAAATACTTTGGTAATGGGAAATGTATTACATTTGTAATGTGTCTCTTCAGATCTTGTTTAGCTGTAAGAAAATACTATTACCATAGACTCATCTCTTTTCAACATTTCTTCTTTTTATTAACAAAATTATTATAATGTGGCTTCTTAAAAAAAAAAAAAAAAAAAAAAAAATTATTACCATAGGTCTCAGTGATCTCACCCTGGATGGCCAATAGCCCAAATATCTCTCAATTAATATTTTAAAACTTTCTTCATACAGTGGCCTGAAAATGAATGGTTTAATCCATGAAGAGCCCACGGACTGAACTGTAGAGCCCAAGTTTATAAAGTCCTTTAGCCGAAAAACTGTGTAGTTCATCTAAAGTATTAAATGGCATTTGATAATACTGTAATTGATCATGTATGCCTCAGGCTAGTTTTATGTACTTCTTCATTCTTCTGTGGAAAATTATGTATGCAGTATGGATCAGTCACATCTGTCTTGATTGGTGCATTTCAGTGGGCCTCTTTGTGACATGTCACCATTACCGAGGTACAAGATTCACATATGGTTTTGTCTAAATCTTTGGATCATGGTGAGTAAAATGAAGGCCTTAAGTCTATGAATTAGGCAATGATGGCACTGCCATCCCAAGATATCTAGGAAGCAAATGAAGCATATGTCCTTTGTTAAATATTTTCCTACAATCCTTTCTTTTTTCCTTTTTGATGGTGTGTTGGGGGATGAGCTAGTCAAACCCTTTATGCTTGTAAATATCACCTTCCCATTTGCTAGGCCACACCTTAAAAGTGGTCAATTGCAGGATGTTTGGTTATTGATGGGCAATTATCTGGACATTTTTCTTTCCATCCATCTATTTGATACTCCAAAATTTCCACCAATGGCAGTGATTATCCTATGATGTGATTCTTGGTGTTACCTATTGCTAATAGGCCCCTTTTTTGAGTGGTCTTTGACTGGTACATGGATGCCGCACAGAAACAGAGTACTTGATAACTTGGACATGTATTGGTTCAACCCTGGGCACCGAAGGACTGTATCTGTATGGATCTGATTTCAATTGGTTAGTCTTTGGTGACAAGGTTTTAATTTTACTTCCATTATTAGGGGACTTTTTAGGTGTTCTCCCACGAATAAATTGTTTTGAATTAGAAATTATTACTCTACTCCCACAGGAATTCTTGGCCGGAGAAGGTGCAGAACAGCAGAAGGGACATTTTCTTCTCTAAAGGCAAGCATAATCTAATTCCTTCTAATTTCTAGCTATCAAAAGGGGTAAATTCTAAATATGGAAAACAAAATGTCATTCTGTTAATGTGAACCTACTACATTGAAGTAAAAACACAAGAACATTGAGTGTATATTTTCACAAAGAGATGATTTAGAGAATGTTTTAGCGATGTCTACAGGAACAAGTCTTCCCTCAGATGCAATTGGTTTTACTATCGATTTTGGCCTCATGGGTTGGAGTTCAAGTAGTGGCCACATCTTCCCAATGGCGCAAAGGTACTGTATTTTTATTTTTATAGGTTAACTTTTATGGATCATTTGGATGTATCCCAAATTGCAATTAGTTTGAATACTTTTGTAGGATGGATGATTATCTGTTTTGTTGGACAGTTGGGAAAGTGCAGAAACTCAAACACACCACATTAGATAGGATACTGTTTTTGAGCCTTGTCCACTTTGTATCCAAATTAGTAATAAACACTGTTAAAGCTTGGAATGCAGAGAGTACATGGTTTAGAGGGAGCAGCCCACTTAAGAAAAATCATATCTGGCCCCCATATGATTAGTTTTTTTTTTTTTTTTTTTTTTCATGGTAATGATCTGGGCCTACTGACAGATGATCTTGGGCTTTATTTTATTTATTTCAACTGGTTTAAAAGTTATCAACTAAGGTGGGCCATTTGATTGTGTACAATCTGATGTACTGAAGAGGCCTTTTATTTTTTTAAAGGGGACCTACCGAGAATGTCAAATGATATTGTCCAATCCACGAAATGTAGGAGTTTCAAAAAAAAAAAAAAAAAAAAAAAATATCAGTAACGACAAAATATATTATAAGAGAAAGCTAGATAAAAGAAGCCCACCAAACAAACCAAAAGGGTCATGATGATTTAAAAGAATTATACCACGAAAAGGAAAAGCTTAAACAAAGAAACATCACACAGTGAAAGCTACCAAGTTAGAAGACCTATCCACCCCTTGCTTAGCTAATGAATCAACAAAACCATTTGCCAACCTCCTATGAAATCTCTTGAGGAGTCTCTATCTTCCCTATCTTCATAAGACCAAGTTATTTCCACCTTGAAATCCTGCAAACCATTTAGGTCCCATATGTTTGGGTGTCATGGTCGTACTACAATGATCCAAACCATGGGCGTCGAGGGTCTCAACCATGGAAGGCCAATAGCCCAAATATCTCTCAGAGTAATATTTTAGAACTCCTCTCCATATAGTGGCCTGAAAATGAATGGTTAAAACATAAAAAGAGTCTTCATTGATCCATAAATAGCCAAAGATTGAAGCGTTAGGATGCCCGTCTTCAGTACATCCCACTAATCATCCGTGAGGAATCTTTGAACTGCAGAGGCAAAGTTTATATGAAGCTCTTTACCTTAAACCTATCTAGTTCATCTCAAGTAATAAATACCATTGATGATACTGTAATAAATTATGTAGTTCATCTCAACTAATAAATAGCATTGATAATACTGTAATAAGCTATGCCTCTTTAGTTTAATAAAAAGGGATGATTAGCGAGAAGTCCCTAAAATCTCATAAAACTTAATCGAATAGTGAGTTATATTTACGCACCATTGGTGCTAATAGTGGCATGCTCAGGGCCATGAAAGAAGTAATTGATTAACCCTTCTACTGTAGGCATAAATTTTTTCTCCCTTTGTTTCCGAAAAAGAATTGAGAGACACTAATGGTAACCATTCGAGCCGACGAAATTAGTAATATTATCCGTGAACGTATTGAACAATATAATAGAGAAGTCAAGATTGTGAATACCAGCACAGTACTTCAAGTAGGCGATGGCATTGCTCGTATTCATGGGCCGCAGAATTCCCCGAATAAAAATAACAAGAAACATACAACTTAACTATACAAATCATGTTCAATCTTTGTATTTGCCTTGTCATATATTTCTCTAGTCATCTTTTGATATTTTCAATAGTTACTACTGATGAATTTAGAAAACACTCCTTAATTCCATCCATAAGAAGAAATATAGCAGTCCTCTCATTTCGAAGTTTAAGAGGACAATGGTCAATCAGCCTCATTAAATGCTGAAATTGGGAGAAACAAAAAACCAACCTGACCCCATTCACTTTGTGGGTAGGACCTTGATCTTCAGGTGGAATGTTGGACGAACTAGTTGAAGACACACAATGGATGCAGCCCGCCATGGATTTTAACACCTGATAACATGGACATATATTGGTTCAACAGGGTACCAAAGTACTGTATGGATCTGATTTCGGTCTTTTGTGACAATGTTTCAAATGTACTTCCACTTGTGGACTTTTTGGGTGCTCTCCTGTGAAGAAATTGTTTTGAATTAGAAATGATTACTCATATTTATCACCTACTCCCTCAGAAAACCTTGCCCAGAAGAGGTATAGAAGGAACATTTGCTCCTCCAAAGGCATGCTTTTGAGAATGTTTAGCGATGTCAACGGAAACATTTCTTCCCTCAGATACATGATTTTGGTGTATCAGTTTGGAGGTCAAGTAATGACCACATCTTCCCCGTGGCCCAAGGTACTGTTTTCTTTTCTTTTCCTTTCCTTTTTTGGTAGTTCACTTTTATGGTTTGTTTGGATGTATCCCAAATTGCAATTAGTTTGAATGCTTTTGGTAGGATGGATGGCTATCTGTTTTGCTATTCAATTGGAAATTGTACAGAAACTCTTTATTTTTTTTTTTTGGTTTTTTGGTTTTGTTGAATCATCAGGTCGATGTCGCTGTACAGAAAGTTATAACACTGCATTAGTTAGGATACTGTTTTTAAACCTGTTCTATCTTTTATCCAAATCAGTAATCAACACTCTAAAGCTTGAAAAGCGCGGAAGTCCAGGCAGTGTTATCCTCCTCATTTGATCCTTTTTTTTCCCTCTCCTCTGCTGCCTAAAATACATGTTAATATGGATAACCATACTGTTCTGTCAATACATTCATATACAATTTTGCTTTTACTGCATCCAAATGCCAATCCTTTTTGTTGTCAATTTTTTTTTGGGACCGATAATTCATTCCAATTCATGTTTTTGTTCCAGAGATGTTGGGTGCTCAATGAATCTGATCCAGCCAAGTGCAAATGTTGGATCCGGGTTGCATTTCGATTCCAAATAACCATATCACCATTGCGGCCATAACTTTGTCATCAATTCTGGGAATTCCATGTGTGGACCATATCACAACCTAGGCGTGCCACGCTTCTGTCGCATCCAGCACCATGAGCCGACACAGGAACCGCATCCTGCTGCTTCTTTTGAGCAGAAACTTACCCTTGGGATTTCCTCTTTTCTTATTTGCTTAGTAAGACATTTACTGAAAGTACAAGCACAATGTAGATCTAGGTTGTTGCAAGACCATGGCTAACTCTATTATCTCATTGAATCATACAAGAGGTTGTTTTGCGAGAACAGGAATCGGGTGATAAGGATTATTGCTCTAGCTGGATAGATCTGTTCTCTCTCTTATGGAATTATCGAAGATCTATATGCATGCTTCTAGCGCATGGGTGTCTTGGAGTTGAACATGGATGCAATGGAGAGCAATGAAACCTATTAATGTCTTATATTTCGTTTGTTTATGTGAGTGGTACTGTTGTTGGTACTGTTGTGTCTAAGTGCTATGGTGAAGTAAATATACTATGATCTTCTACCATATCTTCTCAATCATCTTTTTGATGATTCCTAACTGTGATGGACTGGAAGGCCAATCTGAATATTTGAGGTGGTAAACTCAGCTATTTCCATCTTGTTGTCCCCACTGCACTAGCTATTTTTTTAATGATTTTCTTCTGTTTGGATCACATTCATAGTAATTCCAGTGGGAAATCTATCCTACTTGTTTAGTTGAGTTCCATGAATTTGATTTGTGGCATTGTTTTCACGAGCTCTGAGACTAGAAACATTATGTATTATGAATCTGGATGGTTTTGAGTACAGGGGTTATTCTTGGCTAATAATTATTTTAGGAGCTAGGATTGTCCAATTTCTTGTCTCTTCCAAAATGGGCTGGAGCCAAATGCTAAGATGGTCATCTGCCTGACCTACAGAACTTAGATGGTCCTCTGAGCAATGATGCCCAGATACGGTTTTGAACACAGCAGGGGTCATGCCATAGTTATGGAAGGGCTTGGGTTTTATGGATAAAAATGAAGTATAGAATACAACATGGCACAGATACGATGCATGTTTTGAAATATCCGTTTGCTCAACTGATCTTCTTTGCTCTGAACTAAGAGCCTTAATAGGTTTCTGCTTTTGTGTGTAATTTATCTATAAACTAATCATTCGACAGTCATCACCTAAGAAGAATGCGCACCCGCCTGACTTGTTTACAATTGTTGGCAACCGGACCATTATCGGCAAACCAGATTGCTGATGCCTTCCCAACTGGAGAGAAGAATGACAGAAAAACATCTAATGGTCAATGCTGAAACCTTTATGTAACCGCCAGTATATTAGTCTTGAACTGATGTATGTGCCTGTTTTGCCTCTTTTCTATTTATTTTTCATAAAATCCCCTTTTTATATCTGAAATGAAAAACATTTTAAAAACAGAAATAGTACAGAGCTAAAGAAATCTAGCCCTCAGAAGTGTGGCTATGCATTGTACAAGGCATAAACTGCAGCCACCAAGACACCAAAGCAAAAAACAGGGGAAAAAGATAGAAACAGAGGAGATTGGCCACAATGAGCTACTAGAGCAGGATATTCTCAAATTCAACTATGATAAAGAGCCCTCCAAAGACCTGCTTTTGGAAGAGGAGAAAAAGCTTATATAAGGGCCTGTTTTGTTTGCTTGTAATTGAGTTTTTAGGAAGTCATAGCAAAGCAAGTTTCCTATAAAGAAATAATAATCAGGTGAGAGTGAAGGATATTAGATATATATATATTAAAGTCAAAATTGAAATTGATTACAAGATTATTGAGAACTACAAAGAATTGCCAGGGACTGGGAAACCTGACATCATTTCTATATTTCATCATTTGGAACTGCACTAGTCTAAAGTCATTGCCAACTGGGATGCAATACCTAGCAAAACTACAATATCTGTCCATTGTACAATGTCCCCACTTGGAAATGCGAAGTGAGAAAGAGAAAGGCGAATATTGGCACAAAATGGCACAAATCCCATCTATTGAGATTGGTTGGGATGGAGAACATCTATTGAAGTTAAACACAACAAGATGCTACAAAACTCTCTTCCCTGCCTGTTGGACTATCCAATAGCAGTTCTTGTACTCTGTTGCCTAATTCAACAATTTCATCACTAGTTCTATCAACTTATCATACTTCTATGGGAATTATATACACAGAATTGGCCAATCACACTTGTCTTGATTTGTGTACTTAGAGGGCCTCAATGCAATACATCACCACCAAGATACAAGATTCACATCAGAGTTGTGTCCTAAATCTCTGGATTCTGGTGAAAACATTGAAGACCTCAAGTTTCAACACTGAAACAATTGGGCAACAATGAAACTGCCATCCCAAGAAATGTGGGAAGCAAAGGAGCCATTATGCCCTACACACACTTTTTTCTTATAGTTCTTTCTATTTTTTTTCCTTATTATTCTTTTTTTTTTTTTCTGTTTTGGGTGGTGGTGGTGGTGGCAGATTGTGGGTCGGGCAGCTCCCCCTCCCCACATATAATACAGCACCAAAGTTCAACAGAAAATGTTCACATTGCAAGGTGCTGTTTCTTCTTCTTGCTCATAATGTTACAAACATGCTTACATATTTACCCTCCAATATAATCAAGTAAATGTCTCCCTTGTATAATCATGTGTGTGTGTGGAAACTCCTCAAATGAGCACCATCCATGAGCACCTATTTGTTTCCCAGAACAGGGGACTCCACTATGATCAATCCAACCCCCGCACACTCATCATTATCATCATTAAAGCTTTGTCCCAACCATGTTGGGTCGACTACAAGAATTTTGTTTCTCTATTTTGATCTATTTTGAACCAAATCATCAGATAATTTATACTTCTTTATATCTATTTTTACTACCTTCATCCACATATTGGATTAAAATCCAAAAAAATGATGCCTTCTACCATTAAACTTGAGGACCATAGATCAAAGGGTAAGGGTGATCGAATGGGGTTGATATAAAATATCTCTCCGTCTCATTTGGATCTTTCAATCCTCCACCTCTCTCATGATCAGCATGGCCCCAGTGGGTCCCACAAAGGAGGTCCTTATTGATGGTGCTCATGGGTCATGGGGGATGCTCAGGAGAGGGTGGCCAATGGTAATAAAAGGCATAATGTAATTACCAACATATAACTATATATTGTTAAAAGAGATCACAGTTCCTGTGCATTAGAATCAATAAATTGAAGAAGTTTTACATAACCATGAACAAGATAAGTAACCATGTATCTAATCTTCAGTATCCAAAAGAATGTATTTTGACTGTAGGGATTAGTACTTGTATCCTATAACGCATGCCTCATCTATTGCATATAAATTCAATAGTGTGAAACTAAACTATTTTCTTTTTGCTGCTACATCATAGTTCACAACTGACTTCAGGCACATAACAAAGACAAGGTACGCTTCTGATCAATTTATGCATATACAAATTATTCTGGTCCTGATGCAGTTGTCTTCCTTTGATCTCAAGCCTTGTGCAAATCTTAGCAAGAAAAGTCCCAGTTAACCAAAGTCGAGCAGCAGAACAAATTCATCAGAGAAGCCAAATGAGTTTTTAATGCACAAAAGAACTATGATATAATAAGACTTTGTATCTCAATGAAATAATCTAACCAATACTCGAGTTCCTTATGGTGCGATTGAAATTATCCAACTCCTTTGAATGTGCTCCGTATACCGCTTTGATGGTATCCCTGCAACAGCTGCATAGGAGATGTTCGAAAACCAATTGAGAGCTACTCAAGGAATGCAACTCATGACTAAAGGATGAGGCAAAAGAACTGTGGAGATTTTATTTTACTATGTTTTGAAGGAAATCAGGGGCCTGGCAAATGTGTCTTTCTACCATATTGCAGGATGCTGGAATAGAGGTGGAGGACTCTTGGGCTAAAGAGAGCTATGAGAAATCCTTTGGTAATGGGAAATGCATTACATTTGTAAGGTGTCTCTTCAGATCTTGCTTTGCTGTAAGAACAGACTATTACCTTAATAGAGTCATCTCTTTTCAACATTTCTTCTTTTTATTAACAAAATTATTATAATGTTGCTTCTTAAACAAAACAAAAAAAGATGTCCTTAAAGAGTGTAACTTGGTTTTAAACACTAGACAGTTCTGGCAAAAGCCAAAGCACCTAGGTACAATAAGTTAATCTCAAGTTGGAATCCATTACTATTTTTTTCTTCCAACATACAGTTATATTATTTTGTGCATACAATATTCTGTTGTTCACCCATTGTCTCAATGAATGGATCCTACTGCCTTTGTATCTTTCTGCTCTAAATTCTTTCTTCCTTTTCTTTCTTTCTAGAACTATACCAAATCAAACCAAGCCTTTCCCACTAGGTGGGGTCGGCTATATGGATTTGACGACGCCAATCAAATCTGTCTAGGGCCATGCTTTCCGTTAGATCAATGTAGGCAAGGTTATGTTTAATAGTTTCTTTCCAACTTCTCTTGGGTCTCTATCTCCCTCTCCTACTCCTGGCAAACTCCATGCTTTCACACCTTTTAACAGGTGCCTCCGTTGGACGCCTTCTAACATGGCCAAACCATCTCAGTCGATTTTCTCTCATTTTATCTTCAATCGGTGTTGTTCCTACTTTGCCCATAATCTCCTCGTTCCTAATCTTATCTCTCCTTGTGATCCGGCACATCCATTTTAGCATTATCATCTCCACAACTTCCATCTTCTTAACATGATTATGCCCAACACTTTGATCCATATAACAACGCTGGGCGTACCGCCACCTTATAATACTTTCCTTTAACCTTGAGGGGGACTTTCCAATCATACAAGACGCCCGAAGCACTCCTCCATTTGGTCCACCCGGCCTGAATCCTATGACTTACATTAGTATCAATCCCTCCATCCTGTTGCACCATAGATCCAAGGTATCTAAAGTTTTCTTTCTCTACAATCTTTTGTGTGCCCAAACTTACTTTTATGTTACCAGGTGTCTTACTTTGACTAAACTTGCATTCCATATATTCCGTCTTGCATCGACTTAACCTAAACCCTTTAGTCTCTAACGTTTTCCGCCACAATTCTAGCTTAGTATTCACTCCTCTCGTCTCATCCACTAAAATAATGTCATCTGCAAATAGCATACACCACGGCACCTCATCCTGAATATGTCTTGTAATCTCATCCATAACTAGGGCAAACAAGTACGGGCTTAACGCTGAGCCTTGGTGTAGCACAATCGTGATAGGAAACTCTTTAGTCTCTCCGCCAGTTATTCTTATAGATGTCACGACTCTATCATACATATCCTTTATCGCCTCAATATATGCGACACACACTCTTTTCTTTTCCACTTCTTTCTAGAACTATGAAATTTTTTTTTTTTTTTCAAATGGTTGGTGCTGTGTATATTTTTTGCTCAACATCTAACTACTATGTTTATCATCATCCCTGAAAGAAAAAATGAAAGGTCTCTAAAAGCCAAATAGGTTAAAAAAAAGGTGGTAACTGGTAAGAATGTAGCGCACCTACATGCTTCCTTGTTGAATTTCTTCTCATTAATGCGATATAATTCTTCAAATACCTTTGGTTCCACACGACAAAAATAGGGTCGGCCTGCAATACAAGTTGATATGGTCACAAACTTTGAAAATGATGAAGCTAATGACAATGGCAACAACAGAAGGGGTGCTTACCTTGGTAAATGGAGCACGTACGCGTGGTTTTCTCAAAGTGTATGCACCATCCATCTGTACCTATCATGCTCCTATAATGCTGCATTTCACAAATAAAGTGCAAAGAAATACTTCAAGAAAGGTTTGCTGAAAGCTGAATGGTTTGTAACTTTTTGTATGGTTAGTTCACTGTAGATCTAAACATTCTACAACCACTAAATATCAGAGTACTTCACACAAGAACATTAGATATTTTAGTACAATTTCAACGTTACTCAAGAAATTGAAATGACCAACATCATAATCTAGAGATGATTGATGCAGTCAGTCAGTGCCCTTGATTGTTCCAGAGAGAAGGGTCATGGCGCCCCGCATCATTGATAGTATGATATAGACATCATGATCTCTAAAAACAATATGGATAGTGTAAGCTTTAGATATTACATTTCAAGAGTTATAACATTGAAATATTACACCATACAAAGAGCACAAGTAATGAGGTAATCTAGGAAAGAAATCACAGTAGAATCTTATCCAATTAACTGAATTTTAGTTAACTAACCTAGATATTCATATAATAAATATTGCCACCTTGCATGCAAGCGAAGTGCTACTGGCAGCAATAAATAGCTCACTAAGCAATGATTGATGCAGTCTGTCAGTGCCCTCGATTGTTCCAGAGAGAAGGATCATGGCGCCCCGCATCATTGATAGTATGATATATACATCATGATCTCTAAAAACAATATATATAGTGTAAGCTTTAGATATTACATTTCAAGAGTTACTCCATTGAAATATTACACCATACAAAGAGCATAATTAATGAGGTAATGTAGGAAAGAAATCACAGTCGAAACTCATCCATTAACTGAATCTTAGTTAACTAACCTAGATATTCATATAATAAATATCTTAATTGTCCTAACATAATATAAACATAATCAATATCATAAATTTTATTCTTTATTTCGTAAGAACTCTAACCTCTTGTAACGACATGTTTCTTTCACAAAAGGATTGTGTAATTGGTTACATAGAATACAAAACCTTGATCTCTTAAAATGTAAAGTTGATGCATCGCACGAAAAATATAAATCATGCTGTGATAGTGGTTTCCACCCATTTATAGAGTCCATCACCACCGTGGCTCCTGCTAGATCAGATTTGTTATGATCTTTTCCATAGCATAAAGGGCAGGACCACTTGACTTGAACAAAAACACTCGATTGGAGAGGTCAGATAGAAGGAGGAGATCATGAGGCTTGAATTATTGTACGCATTAGGGAGGTTTGTAAATGGATGTATGGAGGTAAGGTTTTCATTTAGATAAAACTAATATATCGAGCCAACCACATGGCAAGTGCCAACTCCCCTCCATCCATGTGTCCCAACTACAAGGGAAAGAAACCAAAACAATTGGCATGTGAGAGACTCTCTCCACCCTAGCCAAACGTTTCACTCCTACCAATTGAGCTTCTGAGTTGAGTCAGCACAGCCTGAACAATTCAACTCCTCCTTATTCCTCAATGGACTGAAACTACCGTCCATTGTTCTAGTTGTAGACATATCTATCCCTTCAAAGCCTCCCATTCCCCAAATGGGAAATAAATCTGATTGACCACATGCCCTGGAATGCAATATTGGCCCAATCCAGATAATTTTGGTCTGCAGGTGGAACTTCATTCAGACTATAGCTGAATCCACATTCATCGTCTCTGTGTGATATTAACCCACAGAACTTACAGATAGATGGCAATTTCTCATACTCATTAACCCATTCAAACTCTTCAATTGGATAGCAGGGATGAGATTTTCCAGCACATTCACTATCACACGAGCCTTTACGTTGTCATCCTCATAGACAGAACATGATTCAGAACTAATTCAAACATACCTGTGTGGGGATATCTACATGATACCTAGATTGTCCCCATCTCAGCTCAGTCAGCACCATCTCACCTCGGTCAGCACCTGAGCTCGGTACCAGGAGCTTCACCTCGGCCAGGATCTTCACCTCGGCCAGGAGTTTCACCCCTGCCAGGATCTTCACCTCGGCCAGGAGCTTCACCTCAGCCAGGATCTTCACCTCGGCCAGGAGCTTCACCCCTGCCAGGATCTTCACCTCGGCCAGGAGCTTCACCTCGGCCAGGATCTTCACCTCGGCCAGGAGCTTCACCCCTGCCAGGATCTTCACCTCGGCCAGGAGCTTCACCTCGGCCAGGATCTTCACCTCGGCCAGGAGCTTCACCCCTGCCAGGATCTTCATCTCGGCCAGGAGCTTCACCTCGGCCAGGATCTTCACCTCGGCCAGGTACTCCCACCTAGGCAGCAGTGCCAGAACGCTTATCGAGACGAGTACGGCCCGCATACCTTTATGGAGACTCAACCATGTTACAGAACGTGTTGAGTAATGATGGTAGGCATTGGGCAGAGAGCTGTGGTTGTGTCTATGTCAAACCACCAGCGTCAGAACCGCCCATACCATTGATGGGACTCCCCATCACCAAGAGTCAACTCTCCCCACTACAAATACAAGGAGCAAGCTCCATGACCCGGTAAGAAAAAGAAAAATACACAGGCACTCTGCCACTCTTCTTCTTCTCCACCCTCTGTCTAGTGACAGCACTAACTTAGGCATCGGAGGGCCTTGCGCTGACAGCAGCCAGGGTCTTCTGACCCTCTCTTCTCTCCTCCTTGCAGGTTTTCCGGCGTGTAGTCTTCTCCAAAAGTTCATCATCTATCTAAGTGGGTGTGAGATTTTTTGCACTTACAATACCTACCTTGACATGATCTGGGTCATCGAAAATCTCTTCTGGGGTAGCGAAAGCAGGGCCCTTGTCGAGCTTGCAGCAAGCACCGCACCCCTGCGAGCAGCTCCAGAGCTCCTTCCTCTCTCTACCGAAGCCAGCGCTGCCACGGCTGCGGTCCTTGGCCTCGGAGGCCTTCCCCTTCCCGCGCCTTGGCCCGCAGTTCGCTGGAAGAGCAATGGAGCAAGACATGGGCGAGTTTTGCTTGAGGAGATGTCGAGCCTCCGTTATGTATTCGTTGCGGCATTTTAATAAACACCTGTGCGACGGTCTCGTTATACAGCACTGGATGCTCATCCACTAATTATATATGAATGCAGAGCAAACGTATATACATTTTCTGGCTCGTTGCTCAATATAAATGGGTCGCCCATGAGACCCAACTCGATAATTCCAAAGTTCAGGTTAATACTTCCATCCCATTTAATAAATGGGTCGGGTTCTTGTTGAGGGGATTGGTGCTACTCACTTGCCAACCCGATCCAGTTGGACGCAACGTGAACATTGATGATGAAGATGACCAAATTCAAATGAGGTTTTAATTTCAGGTACGATTAACCCGAAAGTGCACAGGAATTTGGGTTTCGATTGAGTGGGCCGGGCCCAAGAAGAACACCCCTAATATCAAATCAACTTGGGACCGCTTACTGAGTTTTATTAACGTAGGGCCCGCTATTAGCTATTTGAGAATGGATTGAATCTCCACCGTTATTTTCATCGTATTCGACATCCAGAGAGCTCTATCATTTCGACACGTGGATCACTGAGTCGTGGCCCCACATCAATAGAAATATGGGCGGACACGGTCTTGTTTGGGCCTCGTGGGTTGGATTTCAAGAAAAGGCCACATCTTTCCAATGGCCCAAAGGTATTGTATTTTTATTTTTATAGGTTAACTTTTATGGATCATTTGGATGTATCCCAAATTGGCAAATTGCAATTAGTTTGAATACTTTTGTAGGATGGATGGTTTGTTAGATAGTTGGAACAGTGCAGCAACTCAAACACACCACATTTGGTACGGTACTGTTTTTGAGCCTTGTCCACTTTGTATCAGTAAATAAACAGTACTGCTAAAGCTTTGGAATGCAGAGAGTACAGTGTTGTCCTCCTCACTGTATCATAAAATGGATAACCATACTGTTCTTCCAATACATTCACAGACAATTTTGATTTTACTGCATCCAAATGCCAATCCTTTGTGTTATAACATTTTTTTTTTCGCCGATAATTCATTTCAATTCATATTTTTATTCCAGAGATGTTGGGTGCTTGATGAATCTGATCCAGCCAAGTGTCAATGTTGGATCCGGGCTGCATTTCATTTCTGAATATCCGTATCACTATTGCGGCCATAACTTCGTCGTCGATTGTGGGAATTCCATGCATGGACCATATCGCAACCTAGATGTGCCGAGCTTCTGCCCCATCCACCGCCATGAGCCCACGCAGCAGTTCAGAACAACATCCTGCTGCTTATTTTGAGAAGAAGTCACCTTGGGATTTCTCTTCTTATTTGCTAAGAGTAAAGGAGATTTGCTAAAAGTTCAAAAATGGTGTGGATCTAGGTTGGTTTCAAGACCATAGCTAACTCTATTACTTTATTGAAACATACAAGAGGTTCTTCATTTGAAATAGGATAGAACATGATCAGGTTGTATGAGAACTGCTATATCTGGGATAGATCTATTATCTCTCTTGTTGAATTGTTAGTGCAAACTTACAATACATGGGTGTCTAAGAGTAGAATATGGAAGTGATAAGAAGGGCAATGAAACCAATTGAAGACTTATATTTTGATTAGAATATGCAATATATACTTCAGTGATACTGTTGTGTTTTCTTATGATTGATCAACAAATATTAGGCTTGAAATGTTATGCCGGGGTAAAGTGCTATGATTTTCCACCGAATCTTTTCACCCATCTTTTAGCTGATTCCAAACTGCAATGGATGGGAAGGCCTATATCAATTTTCCAAATTGTAAATATAGCTATTTCCATCTCCATGTCCCCACTGCACTTGTTATTTTCATGATTTTCTTCCGTTTGGATTGAATTCGTAGTAATCTGTCCTATTTTCTTAGTTGGGTTCCTGTTGACTTGATTTGTGGCATTGTTTTAATTAGCTCTGAGGCTTGAATTCAACAGGTATTTGGAATCTACATCATTTTGTGAACAGGGCTATCCTTGGCTCATAACTATTTTTAGGAGCTGGGAATAACCAATTTTTTTCTCTCTTTCAAAATGGCCAGGAGCCAAATGCTGAGTTGGTCACCCTGACCTGCAGAAGTTAGATGGTCCTGTGAGCTTTGATTATGATGCCCAGATACTGCTTTGAGCACAGAAGGGGTCATGCCATGGATAAGGAAAGGCTTGGATGTTATGCATAAAAATGAAGTACGGCATACAACATGACATTGATATGTTGTGTAATATCTGTGTGCATAGCTGGTGAGGCAGCGTACAGGTATTGGCATTGTTCTTCTCCACTATGAGAAGATTTATTTTTATTTTTTTACCAGAAAAAAAAAAAAAAAAAAACTATGAGAAGATTTTATTTTTACTCACGCAAAGCCTTTCTTATCTCAATCTTCTTTGTTATTAATTAAGAGCTTTAACAAGTCTTCGCATCTTTAATAGCTGGTGGCCCCTTTAAATAATTTTTTTTTTTTTAAAAGACCAAACATATAGCGAAACACCCTCCCACATCCCCACACAAAATAAAGAAACAAATAAAAATAAAAATTATATATAAAAATAAAAATAAAATTCTCCTTCCGCCCTTGCTCTTGCCATAGGAAGATACAATGTCAGGGAGAAGGATGACAAGAAAACACAGAATGATCGATCCTGAAACCTTAAATGTAACAGCCAGTATATAAATCTTGAACAAATATCTCAGCTTGCTTTAGCCCTTTCCAAAAATCTTTTTGCCAAAAGAAAAGAAAACATATTTGTAAAAGCAAAAAAAAAAAAAGCATAAATTTACATTTTAAATTTCTTCAATGGTATTTAGATGTAAACAAAATAACAAAATAAAGGTTGTGAGAATGGAGTTTCAATAGTCAATCAATTAGCAGTTCGATTGGCGAGGCACCTCCCTTCCATATAAACAATCCAGCATTAATCCAAGCTGTAACGCAAGTCTTGGGCGAGTGTATATGAAGTTGGAACGTACTTGTGAGCATGCACCAAATAGAAAAGTAAAAAAAATAGATTGGAGTTTCAAAACATTTTTGGGTCATATCCGTCCCACAACGACAATTGTCTCATTGACCACAAAAATGTGCCAATTGTGAGGTGAACCCAACTCAGTTGGGATGATCTTAACAAAATAATGAAGTTCCATGGAAGATAACTCGAAAACAATAGCCAGTATAATATAATATGAACCACAGGGCTTTTTACACATGGATAACTCTTATTGGATTTCCACACATTATGATTGTGTTTTCTCTTCACCCAACACACGCAATGGAAAGGAACTGGGAAGTCAGCAAAAACAAAAGCGCGTATTTGCCCCGGAAAATTGGCTGGCAAAAACGCGTTCTTCCTCCTCTTTTTGGGTAGAAGGTAGAAACGCGTCCTAAATAATGAGGTAGTGTGAATAAAAGTCAGTACCGAACGGCAAGTCAATGAAGAAAAACGGAAACAAAGACAACTCTATTTGTTCTCCACCCACCTCTCATCCGCTCAAGACTCTAAGATCTCTACTAGCGAAACAAATTAGAAACCAAACCACCATTATCTCTTTGTTGGGATTTCCTTGCAGGAAAGCAGGCATGGCAGAATTAGTTTTATCTCCACTGCTAGAAGTAATTTTTGATAAGCTGGGCTCCCTCATCACGGAGGAATACAGGCTGCAGAGAGATGTCCACATTGAGATGGGGCGACTGAGGACTACGCTGACGATAATTCAAGCCGTGCTTGAGGATGCAGAGGAGCAACAAGTCAAGGACAAGGCAGTGAAGATTTGGTTAGGAGAGCTTAAAGATGCAGCGTATGATGCAGATGACATAATGGATGAGTTTATGACGGAAGCTCTACGGAAAAAAATCGAGTCTGAGGACCACCACCACATGATAAACAAGGTACGCAACTTCTTATCACTTCCGGTTGTGTTTAACATCAAGATGGGCCATAAGGTAAAGAAGATCAGAGAAAGATTAGATGCAATTGGAAGTGAGAGGTCTCAGTTCCACTTGCAAGTGATACGAGAGGGAAGGAGGGGGTCAGAAACCAGCAAACGACTGCAGAGCGACTCTTGTGTGGATGAATCAGAAACTTTTGGCAGAGAAGATGATAAAACGAAGGTGGTGGATTTATTAATCAACCCATGCCATGAGGATGTTGCAGTCATTCCCATAGTCGGTATGGGCGGTCTTGGGAAGACGACTCTTGCTCAATTAGCGTACAACGACCCAAGGGTAAAGAGCCATTTCGAATTAAGAATGTGGGTTTGTGTGTCTGATGATTTTGATTTGAGAAGAGTAACCAGAGCGATCATAGAAGCTGCAACTGGTGGTACTTGTGAACAGTTGGACATGGATCTTCTCCAACGTCGGCTCCAAGAACAGCTGGGACGCAAGAAGTTTTTACTTGTTCTAGATGACATGTGGAATGAAAATCGCGAGGAATGTGATCGACTCAAGCATTATCTAAGAGGTGCACAGGGCAGCAGAATCATAGTAACTACTCGTAGCAAAAAGGTTGCTTTGATCATGGGTACACTTCCTCCTCTAGAACTAGCAGGGTTATCAGAAGAGGACTGTTGGTCTCTGTTCAAGAAACGGGCCTTTACTCCTGGAGAAGAAGACAAGCATCCAAATCTAATCGTTCATGGAAAGGAAATTGTGAAGAAGTGTGGGGGTCTGCCTTTAGCTGCTAAGGCTCTGGGCAGTCTGATGCGCTTTAAGAAAGAGGAAACAGAATGGATATTTTTGAAAGAGAGTGAGGTTTGGAATTTACATGATCAGGAAAATGAAATTTTACCTGCTCTAAGGTTGAGTTATCATCATCTGCCACCACATCTGAAACAATGCTTCACATACTGCTCTCTATTCCCAAAAGATTATGAATTCCAGAAGGAGAATTTGATTCAACTTTGGATGGCAGAAGGTCTCATTCAACCATCTAAAGATTGCAGACAAATGAAAGACATTGGCAAGGAGTACTTCAACAACTTGTTATGGCGGTCCTTCTTCCAAGATGCGGAGAGAGATGAATATGGGAATGTAACACAGTGCAAGATGCATGATCTAATGCATGATCTTGCACTGAATGTTGCAGGTGATGAATGCTTGATTGTAAAGGCAGTCGACGAGGCAGTGAGAATTCCTAAAAGATCCCGTCGTTTGTCATTGATCCCTGATGACTTTAAGAACCAACTATTCCCAGATGCCATAAATAAAGCAAAGAAGTTGCGAACTTTACTTGTTGGAGATTGCACCTACTTAACCTACACTCAGCTCCCTTGCACCTACAGTCTGCTCCATGTTGACATCTACTCACATTTAATGTGCTTACGTGTGTTAGACTTAAGAGGCTTACGTGTGTCAGACTTAAGAGTGGCGAATTACACTGAGGAGATATTGGCTCCAATTGGAAAGTTGAAACACTTGAGATACCTTGCCGTGTCTCTAAATTATATGGGTTTTTATATTCCTAAAATACCCGAATCCTTCTGCACCCTTGTGAATTTGCAAACCTTGAAACTCTTGGGTTGTGATGGTCTTCGTGAGCTACCCAAAGGCATGAGGAAAATGGTTAGCTTAAGACATATTGAGATCAGTTGTCAGTGTTTTCGATCAGAGATTGATTTGCAATGGGGAATATGTTACATTCATGAGATGCCAGTGCAGCTTGGAAAATTGAAATGCCTTCAGACATTACCGGTATTTGCAGTGGGCACAAGCATGGGATGTAGAATAACAGAGTTAAAAGACCTAAACCTGCAAGGTCAATTATTCATTAAAAAACTTGAGAATGTGAAGGATGCAAATGATGCCAAGGAAGCAAATTTGAAGCTGAAGCAAAATCTACACTCGTTGGGATTTTCATGGAGCAGTTACGACAGTGATGCTGTATTTGGAGAAAAAGTTGAGCAAATCCTCGAAGGCCTTGAGCCACATCCAAATCTCAAAAGATTGCGGGTGGATGAGTATGCGGGTATCAGATTTCCACGTTGGATGAGTGATTTATTGCTCCCAAATCTGACTGAAATTGCACTTACCAATTGCAGAAGATGTGGATCTCTGCCCTCATTTGGCCGACTACCTTTTCTCAAGGTCCTCACGATTCATGGCATGGATGATGTTATATGTATCGATACTCCATTCTATGGAAATAATGGCACAGGCGGATTCCCATCATTGAAAGAACTCTCCATCAAAGATATGCCCAATTTGGGAGAATTTTTCCAAGGCAGTGAAAGAGAGATAGTTCCTCACCTTGTTAGCTTAACAGTCGTGAGCTGCCCGAAGCTAGCAAACCTACCACGCCTTCCATCTATTGAAAGGCTCGTGCTCACGGACAATAACGAGACATTATTGAGATCCTCGGCAAATCTTACTTCGCTCAAGTCCCTCTCCATTGAAGATTTTGCAAAGCTAGAGTCTATTGAGAACGGGTTGCTACAAAACCTTTCACATCTCTCACGTCTGTCAATATCGCAGTGCCCAGAGCTCAGTTATCTTTCTAAGGACCTCAAAAAACTCACCGCTCTATCATCTTTGCGTATCTCCAATTGTCAGAAGCTGGTATCGTTTGAAAGCCCTACTTCTCTCCATAACATGGGTATTCATGGCTGTAATGGTCTAACATCCTTGGAGTTAGGAGGCCTGACCTCTCTTCAACATCTACAAATTGGTCGATGTGAGAATTTAGGGACTTTTCTAGGTGAAATGCAGCACGTCACATCCCTTCAATACCTGTATGTAGCTTCTTGTCCACAGCTCGCTTCATTGCCGCAGGGTATGCAACTCCTCAACCTTCAACACTTGAGCATTTGGTACTTAGATAAGTTAACATCCTTGCCTGATGCCCTACAAAATGCCACAAAACTAGAAAACATAGACATTAGAGCATGTCCGAGGCTAATGGAAGTGCCAGAGTGGCTGGGAAACCTCAAATTACTACAGGATTTCTGCATTGTGGGATGCCCCCGTTTGGAAAGACGATGTCAGAAGGAGAAAGGCGAAGATTGGCACAAAATAGCACACATTCCATCTATTAGGATTGGATCGTATGGTAAATATCCCCTGAAGAAATGTTGTGAATTCATTTCCGCGAGGACGAAATTCTCAAATCTTTTCGATTAAAATTTCCTATTTTGAAGGAACTGCTTCTAAAACAGATGATTCGTCCCAGCCCAACTGATGTGCAGAAAGAAAACAAGAAAATCTTGCAAGGGTTTTCTCCCCATAGTATGGATTTTTAATATATAAAAGCGAGAGAGTTTTGATCGACCGTTCCTCATCTAGCAGCAGCGAGAATATGCAGAGACTTCAATTTTTTTGCAGAGACTCCTCATGGTTTCTTCTTCCTCCCTCGTGAGGCTCTCAATCCATTTACAAGATTTTGTAGAATCTTACATGGTTCGACTCCGCAAAATGGAGGAGTCTACTACGAAATCTCTTGACCATCTTTAAAAGATGAAGGTATTTCTATTTCCCACCTTGAAATCCACCTGCATACTATTTCAGGTCCCTGCATAATGATATTTGGGTCTCATGGTACAGTGATCCAAGACATAGGTCTCAGTGGTCTGACCATGGAGGGCCCAAACATCTCTCAAAATAAAAAGTTGCCTGAAAATGAATGGTTAAAACATAAAATGAGTATTCATTAATCCATGGAGGGCCCAAAGACTGAAGGGTTAGGATGTCCATAAATCTTCAATAAATCCAATCAAATTAATTGTCTTGATCATTGAAATGTAGAGCCCAAGTTTATAAAAATATTTAGCTGAAAAACTGTGTAGTTCATCTATAGTATTAAATGGCATTTGATAATACTGTAATGGATCCTGTATGCAGGCTAATTTCAACAATCCTCAGGCTAGTTTTATAAACATCTCTCAGATTAATAAGTGGTCTGAAAATGAATGGTTAAAACATAAAATGAGTCTTAATTAATCCATGGAAGGCCCATAGACTGAAGGGTTAGGATGTCCATAAATCTTCAATAAATCCCATCAGATTAATTGTCTTGGTCATTGAACTGTAGGGCCCAAGTTTATAAAATCCTTCAGCTGAAAAACTGTGGGGTTCATCTAAAGTATTAAATGGCATTTGATAATACTGTAATGGATTTTGTATGCAGGCTAGTTTCAACATGCTTCTGCGGAAAATTATCTATGCAGTATGGATCGATCACATTTGTCTTGATTGGTGCATTTTGGTGGGCCTCATTGCGACATGTTACCGAGGCACAAGATTCACTTATGGTTTTGCCTAAATCTTTGAATTTTGGTGAGTGAAATGAAGGTCTTAAGTCTATGAATTAGGCTATGATGGAACTGCCATCCCAAGCAATGTATGATGCAAATGAACCATATGTCCTTCGTTCGAGAATTCTTTTTTTTTGTTCCTTTTTGATGGCGCATTGGCCTGTAAATATCACCTTCCCATTTGCTGGGCTACACCTTAAAAGTGGTCAATTGCAGGGTATTTGGCCATTGATGTTGGGCAATTATCTGGACATTTTTCTTGCTATCCACCTGTTTGATACTCCAAAATCTTCAACCAATGGCAGTGATTATCCTATGTTGTGATTCTTGGTGTTACCTATTGGTAATAGGGCCGTTGGTTAAATGGTCTTTAACTGCTACATCATACCACACAGAAACAGAGGACCTGATAACTTGGATATGCATTGGTTCAACACTGGGTGCCAAAGTACTGTATGGATCTGATTTCAATTAGTTAGTCTTTGGCGACAATGTTTCAATTTTACTTTCATTAGTGTAGTTTTCAGGAAGAAATAGTTTTGGATTAGAAATGAGTACTCTACTCCCACAGGAATTCTTGGCCATAAAAGGTGCAGAAGGAAACATTTTCTCCTCCAAAGGCAAGAATATTATCTAATTCCTTGTAGTTTCTAGCTATCAAAAGTGGTAGATTCTAGATATGGAAATGAAAATATCATTCTGTTAATGTGAACCTACTACATTGAAGTAAAAACACAAGAACATTAAGTGTATATTCTCACAAAGAGATGATTTAGAGAATGTTTCAGTGATGTCTACAGGAACGAGTCTTCCCTCAGATACAATTGATTTCACAATCGATTTTGGCCTCATGGGTTGGAGTTCAAGTAGTGGCCACATCTTCTTCCCAGTGGCCCAAAGGTATTGTATTTTTATTTATATAGGTTAACTCTTTTATGGATTGTTTGGATGTATCCCAAATTGTAATTAGTTTTGATACCTTTGTAGGATGGATGGACATCTGTTTTGTTGGACAGTTAGTGAAGTGCAGAACCTCAGACACACCGCATTAGGTAGGATACTGTTTGAGCCTTGTCCACTTTGTACCCAAATCAGTTACAAACACTGTTGAAGCTTGGAATGCAGAGAGTAAAGTGTTGCTTCCCCCCAACCCAACCATAGTTCTTCCAATACATTCATAGACAATTTTGATTTTACTGCATCCAAATGCCAATCTGTTTTGTTATAACAATTTTTTTTTGGACCGATAATTCATTCCAATTCATGTTTTTGTTCCAGAGATGTTGGGTGCTCGATGAATCTGATCCACCCAAGTGCAAATGTTGGATCCAGGCTGCATTTCAATTCCAGATATCCATATCAGCATTGCGGCCATAACTTGTCATCAGTTCTGGGAATTCCATGCATGGACCACATCACGTCCTCGGTGTGCCACGCTTCTGCCCCATCCAGCATCATGAAACAATGCAGAGTTCAGAACCGTTTCCCGCTGCTTCTTTTGAGCCGCACTTACCCTTGGGATTCTCTCTTTTCTTATTTGCTTAGTATGACATTTACTGAAAGTTCAAAAACAATGTAGACCTAGGTTGTTGCAAGGCCATGGCTAACTCTATTATTTCATTGAATCATACAAGAGGTTCTTTATTGGGAACGGGAGATTACAGGAATCAGGTGATAAGGATGATTGCTCTAGCTGGATAGATCTGTTCTCTCTCTTATGTAAGTATAGGAGATATATATGCATGCTTCTAATGCATGGGTGTCTAGGAGTTGAACATGGATGCAATGGAAAGCACTGAAACCAATTAATGACTTATATTTCGTTTGTATATGTTCGTGATACTGTTTTGTTTGTGTTATGCTGAGGTAAATTAATATACTATGATCTTCTACCATATCTTTTAAATCATCTTTTTGCTGATTCCTAACTGTGATGGACTGGAAGGCCAATCTGAATATTTGATGTGGTCAACTCAGCTATTTCCATCTTGTTGTCCCCACTGCACTAGCTTATTTTATGATTTTCTTCTGTTTGGAACGCATTCATAGTTATTCTAGTGGGAAAACTATCCTATTTGTTTAGTTGAGTTCCATCAATTTGATTTGTGGCATTGTTTTCGTGAGCTCTGAGACTAGAATCATTATGTATTGTGAATCTGGATCATTGCGTGTACAGGGCTATTCCTGGCTAATAATTATTTTAGGAGCTAGGAATAGCCAATTTCTTCTCTATTCCAAAATGGGTTGGAGCCAAATGCTGAGATGGTCACCTCCCTGACCTGCAGAAGTTAGATGGTCCTCTGAGCAATGATTTCAGGATACTGCTTTAAACAAGCAGGGGTCATGCCATAGATATGGAAGGGCTTGGATTTATGCATAAAAATGAAGTATTGAATACAACATGGCACAGATATGTTGCATGTTTTGAAATATCCGTGTACTATATAGCTGCATGTCAGTGTTCTTTGCAATGGGAAGATTTTGTGCCTACTTATGCAAAGCCTTTCTCATCAACTGATCCTCTTTGCTCTGAATTAAGAGCTTTAATATGTTTTGTCCTTCGGTGTGTAATTTATGTATAAACTAATCATTCGACAGTAATCACCAAAGAAGAATGCGCACCCACCTAACTTGTCTACAATTGTTGGCAACCGGACCGTTATTGGCAAACCAGGTTGCTGATGCCTTCCCAACTGGGGAGAAGAATAATAAAAAAACACCCAATGGTCAAAACCTTTATGCAACCGCCGGTGTATTAGTCTTGAACTGCTGTATGTGCTTGTTTTGCCTCTTTTGTATTTATTTTTCATAAAGGCCGCGCCCTTTTTTTCAGCTGAAATACAAAATGTATTGAAAGATGAGGAAATGGTACAGAGCTAAAGAAATTCAGCCCCCAGGAAGTATGGCAATGAATTGTAGAAGGCATAAACAGCAGCCACCAAAACACCAAAGCAAAAACAGGGAAGAAACAGAGGAGATTGGCCACAATCAGCTACTAGAGCAGGATCGTCTCAAATTCAACCGTGATAAAAGGCTCTACAAAGACCTGTTTTAGAAAGGGGAGCAAAAGCTTATATACGGGCCCGTTTTGTTTGCTTGTAATTGAATGTTTAGGCAGTCATTGCAAAGCAGGTTCCTATAAAGAAATACTAACAAAGTGAGAGTGAAGGATATAAGGTATGGATAAAGATGGGACCTGAGTTTCCTTTCACTTTGATTTACGAAAGTGATGGCCGATCGATAATTCATTTATCATCTCCCCTTAATTCATTTTTTATTAAAGTGATGTCATTTCATAGATCTTTACCTCTATTTCTTCAATTTTAATCGCTTTTGAAAAACATTTCTTAGAATTCATAGAAACTCAATTCCATGCAAACAAACGAGACCTAAGGAAAAAAAATATTATGAAGTTAAAAAATTAGAATAAATATTTATTTTCAATTGCTTTGAGAATATTTTAGACGTAAATAAAATAATAATAATAATAATATATAAAAAAGGGTTGGGAGAACAGAGCATTCGAAGTCTCATCTATGCACCACAACTTAATTCATGAGGGCTGTGCACACCAAATAAGGAAAAACAAAAAAAAAAAAAAAAAAACACAAAAATAAAAAGGGTTTTGAGAAGGGCTACAAATCTGGCAATTTCAATGGAAACAATCAGATTATACTTACTGTCCAGTTTAAAGTGTTCTTAAACTTAAACACAAAATATCAAAAATCAGAAACAGTTTTTTTTCCCCACAACAGTAAAGCAGGAACCAGTTAATAATGTCATCAAACAGTCTTTTCTGAGGGGATGGTGAAAACTGTTTACTTGGTAAGAAGTTCCCAATGTAGCCCACAAACATGTGCCAATTGTAAGGTAGAGAATTAACCACACTCGTTGGATCAAAAGGCATCAAATGAACTTGGAAGGAAGATAACTGGACAAAGATAATGAATGGCCTGCATAGAGATGGCTGAATGGGCCCCCACAAGGTCAGTTTAAAATTACAGCCCGTTGGAATTAGATCGTTTCCCTCATATGTAAAGTTGCAGAGACAGGTGAAAATAAAAATGGGTATGTCATGATACAAGTCATGGGGATCCAACAGTAGTTTATATAAGTTTTAGGAAGGCATTAAAATAGCTCACCCATTTTTATTCAGCCATATTCACTAACAGAGTCCAGATGGTTTATCCATCAGACCCTTGGCTATATGGTCTTACCAGCAGTCCCACTTGCATCCCATACCTCCTATGTAAAACCTTCCTTTTGCAACAACACTGTTAATCTCACCAAGGTTTTTTTTAATTAATATGTCTTAACTGAAAATTCAACTTTTTTTTTCTTATTGTTACCATTTATGTTGACTTTAACTGTTCTAATTTTGTGCCACAGGAGCATTCATCAGGGCCCATTTTGATCTTGTAAACCAAATTCATGTAGATCAACCTTGTTCAATGATTAAAACAGGGCTGTACAATGCCCACCTTGTAGTCCCAAATACAGCAGCTAGTATTGTGATCGGTGTATGTGAATGGCTACCATAAGCTACCAGTCAATGTTAGGCTAATGGCATGGGAGAATAAAGTCAACTGCCAACGCCAAAGTCAATGAAGAAATTAGTGAAACACTAGAAAATACAACTTGTTTGACCCAACTCTCATCTGCTCAAGACACTGAGATACTACCATCAAACAAAATACAAACCACCTGTTTGTTGGGGTTTCCTTGCAGCAAGAAGGCATGGCAGAGGCACTTATATCTGCTCTGCTACAAGTAGTTTTTGATAAACTGGCTTCCTTCGTTACAGAAGAGCAAGAGATGAAGTGGGGTCTAAAGGAGGAGATGGAGAGACTAGGGAGCACGGTGTCAACAATTCAAGCTGTGCTTGAAGACGCAGAGGAGCAACAAGTGAAGGACAAGGCGGTGATGAATTGGTTAGCTAAGCTTAAAGATGCAGCTTATGATGCAGATGACATATTGGATGAGTTCATGACAGAAGCTCTACGGAGAAAAATAGATTCTCGAGAATGCATGATGAACAAGGTAAGTTTCTTAAGAATTTCTGATAACCCATTTTTGTTTAATTTAAAGATGGGTCATAAGATAAAGCTGATCAGAGTGAAATTAGATGCAATTGCAAGTGAGAGGTCTAAGTTCCATTTAAGAGAGGGAAGGAGGAGGTTAGAAACCAGCAACCGACTGCAGAGCGACTCTTTTGTGGTTGAATCAGAAACTTTCGGCAGAGAAAATGATAAAGAGAAGGTGGTGGATTCATTAATCAACACATTCAGTGAGGATGTTTCAGTCATTCCCATAGTAGGTATGGGGGGTCTTGGGAAGACAACACTCGCTCAATTAGCTTATAATGATCAAAGGATAGAGAGACATTTTGAACTAAGAATGTGGGTGGGTGTGTCTGATGATTTTGATTTGAAAAGGGTAACCAAAGCGATCATAGAAGCTGCAACTGGTAGTGCTTGTGAGCTGTTAGACATTGATCTTCTCCAACGTCGGCTCCAGGAAAAGCTGAGAGGCAAGAAGTTTTTACTTGTTTTAGATGATATGTGGAATGAAAATCATGAGGAATGGGACCGATTAAAACATTATCTAAGAGGTGCACGGGGCAGTATAGTCATAGTAACTACTCGTAGTGAAAAGGTTGCTTTGATCATGGGTACACTTACTCCACACAAATTAGCAAGGTTATCAGAAGATGATTGTTGGTCTCTATTCCAGAAACGAGCATTCGGTCCAGGAGAAGAAATAAGACATCCAAATCTCATTAAACTTGGAAAGGAAATTATGAAGAAGTGTGGAGGTCTACCTTTAGCAGCCAAGGCCCTGGGCAGTCTGATGCGCTTTAAAAGAGAGGAATCAGAGTGGATATTTTTGAAAGAAAGTGAGCTTTGGAATTTATGTGATGAGGAAAATAGCATTCTACCAGCTCTAAGGTTGAGTTATTATCACCTACCACCGCATCTGAAGCAATGCTTCGCATACTGCTCCACATTCCCAAAAGATTATGAATTCAAGAAGGAGAAGTTGATTCTACTTTGGATGGCAGAAGGCCTCATTCAACCATCTAAAGGTTGTAAACAATTGGAAGATATTGGGAATGAGTACTTCAACAACTTGTTATGGCGGTCCTTCTTCCAAGATGCAAAGACAGATGAATATGGGAATATAACACAGTGCAAGATGCATGATCTAATGCATGATCTTGCAATGGATGTTGCAGGTGATGAATGCTTGAATTTAAAGATAGACAAGGAAGTGAATATTCCTAAAAGCTCTCTTCGTTTGTCATTGATGCTCAACATGGAGGACAAAATAATCCCAAAGGCCATAAATAAAGCAGAGAAGCTGCGCACATTACTTTTTGTTGGAGCTCGTCATGGCGTCAACATCCAGTTCCCTCATAATATTTCCTCTCATTTAACATGTTTACGTGTGTTGGACTTAACTTCAACATCTTGCACTGAGGACATACTGGTTCCAATTGGTAAGTTGAAACACCTCCGGTTCCTTGACCTGTCTCATACTTTGATACATAAAATACCTGAATCCATTAGCACCCTTTTGAATTTGCAAACCTTGAAACTCTCATATTGTCATAATCTTCAAGAGCTACCCAAGGACATGAGGAAAATGGTTAGCCTAAGACATCTTGAGATCACTGCATGTAAATCACTGATTGATGTGCCAAGGTGGTTTATATCATTCAGTGAGATGCCAGTTCATATCGGAAAATTGAAATGCCTTCAGACATTGCCGATATTTATTGTGGGCACAGGCATGGGATGTAGAATGACAGAGTTAAAAGACCTAAACCTACGTGGTGAATTATTCATTAAAAACCTCGAGAATGTGAAGGATGCAAATGATGCCAAGGAATCAAATTTGAAGCAGAAGCAAAACCTTCACATGTTAGGGTTTTCATGGAGCCATTGCGACAATGATGCTATAGTTACAAAAAATGTTGAGCAAGTCCTCAAAGGCCTTGAGCCACATCCAAATCTCAAAAGATTGCTGGTGAATGAGTATGCGGGTATTAGATTTCCACGTTGGATGAGTGATTTGTTTCTCCCAAATTTGATTGAAATTGCATTAGTCAATTGCAGAAGATGTGAATCTCTGCCCTCATTTGGCCAACTACCTTTTCTAAAAGTCCTAAGTATTTGTGGAATGGATGCTGTTAAATGTATTGACAACTCATTCTATGGCAATAATGGCACAGGCGGATTCCCATCATTGAAAGAACTCTCCATCAAAGATATGCCCAATTTGAAGGAATGTTTGGTAGGCCGTGAAAGAAAACTATTTCCTCACCTTGTTAGGTTAACAATTGTGAGATGCCCAAAGCTAACAAACCTACCACGCCTTCCATCTATTGAAAGGCTCCAGCTCACACAGAATAATGGGACATTACTAAGATCCCTGGCAAATTTTACTTCGCTTATGTCCCTTTATATTGAAAATTTTGCCGAGCTAGAATCTCTTGAGGACGGTTTGCTACAAAATCATACACGTCTCTCATATCTATCAATATGCAACTGCCCAGAGCTCAGCTATCTTTCAAGGGACCTCAAAAACCTCACTGCTCTAGCATCTTTGAGAATTAACAACTGTAAGAAGCTGGTATCATTGCAGAGCCTCACTTCCCTCCATGACATTGATATTTCTTCGTGTAATGGTCTAAAATCCTTGGAGTTAGGAGGCCTGACCTCTCTTCGACGACTAACAATTCAACAATGTCGAAGTTTAGGGGCATTGATGGGTGGAATGCAGCACGTGACAGCCCTTCGAGACCTAACTATATATGAATGCCCTCAGCTCGATTTGCTGCCCCAGGGCATGCAACACTTAATCAACCTTCAGAGCTTGGCTATTTGGAGCTTAGATAAGTTAACATCCTTGCCTGTTGGGCTACAAAACGCCACAAAATTGCAAGAGCTACAAATTGGAAACTGTTCAAGACTAATGGAATTGCCAGAGTGGCTGGGAAACCTGACATCACTTCGATATTTCAGCATTTGGAACTGCACTAGTCTAAAGTCATTGCCATCTGGTACGCAATACCTAGCAAAACTACAATATCTGTCCATTGTACGATGTCCCCACATGGAAAAGCGATTTGAGAAAGAGAAAGGTGAAGATTGGCACAAAATAGAACAAATCCCATTTATTGAGATTGGTTGGGATGGAGAAAATCTATCGAAGTTAAACACAACAAGATGCCACAAAACTCTCCTCCCTGCCTGTTGGACGCACTGCAGGAGTATCCAATAGTAGTTCTTGTATTCTGTTTCCTAATTCAACAATCCCATCACTAGTTCTATCAACTTATCATACTTCCAAGGAATTATAAACACAGCACGGGCCAATCACATTTGTCTTGATTGGTGTACTTAGCGGGCGTCAATTGAATACATCACCACCAAGATAAAAGATTCACATCAGGGTTGTGGCCTAAATCTCTGGATTCTGGTGAGTACAATGAAGACCTTAAGTTTTAACACTGAAACAATTGGGCAATGATGAAACTGCCATCCCAAGAAATGTGGGAAGCAAATGAACCATTACCCTGCGTTCACTTTTTTCCGACATTTCTTTCTATTTTTTCCTTATTATTCTTTTTTTCTTCTTTTGGGTGTTGATGGTGGCAGATTGTGGGTTGGGAAGCTCCCTCTCCCCACATATAACACAACACTGAAGTTGTCATTTCAACAGAAAATGTTCACAGTGAAAGGTGCTGTTTCTTCTTCTTGCTCATAATGTTACCTTCAAATCTAATCAAGCAAATGTCTCCCTTGTATAGTCACATGTATGTGTGTGTGGAAAATCCTCAAATGAGCACCATCCATGAGCAGCTATTTTTTACCATTACAGGGGACTCCACTATGATCAATCCAACCCCCTCACACCCCACACTCACTGTTGGATTAAAACCCAAAAAAATGATGCCTTCTAAACCCATTAAATTTGAGGGCCATAGATCAAAGGGTTAGGGTGGTCTAATGGGGTTGATATAAAATACTTCTTTGTCTCATTTGGATCTTTCAATCCTCCACCTCCCCCTGATCGGCACGGCCCTGGTGGGCCCTACAAGGGGAGTGCTTATTGATGGTGCTCATGAATCACGAGAGACGCTCAGGAGAGGATGGCCAATGGTAATAAAGTCATAATGCAATTACCAACATATAACTATCTATTCTTAAAAGAGATCACAATTCATGAGAATTAGAATCAATAAATTGAAGAAGTTTTACATACCCATGAACAAGGTAAGCAAGCATGTATCTAATCTCTAGTATCCAAATGAATGTATTTTGATTGTAGGGATTAGCTTATATCCTATAAAACATGACATGCCTCGTCTATTGCATATAAATTCAATAGTGTGAAACTAAACTATTTTCTTTCTGTTTCTACATCATAGTTCACAACTGACTTCAGGCACATAACAAAGACAAGGTACGCCTCTGATCAATTTATGCATATACAAGTTATTCTGGTCCTTCTTCTGCTGCAGTTGTCTTCCTTGGATGTCAAGCCTTGTGCAAATCTTAGCAAGAAAAGTCCCAGTTAACCAAAGTCGAGCAGCCGAACAAATTTCTCGCAGAAGCCAAATGAGTTTTTAATGCGCAAAAGAACTATGACAAAATAAGACTTGGCATCCCAATGAAATAATCTAACCAATACTCGAGTTTCTTATGGTGCAATTGAAATTATCCAACTCCTCTGAAAGTGCTCCGGGTACCGCTTTGATGGTATCCCTGCAACAGCTGCAAAGGAGATCTTTGAAAACTTGTGTTGATTGAGAGATGCTCAAGGAATCCAACTCATAAAAAGGATGAGGCAAATGAACCGTGGAGATTTTATTTTACTATGTTCTGAAGGAAATCAGGGGCCTGGCAAAAGGTCTTTTTACCATATTGCAAGATCATGGAATAGAGGCAGACTCTTGGGCTAAAGAGAGCTACAAGAAATACTTTGGTAATGGGAAATGTATTACATTTGTAATGTGTCTCTTCAGATCTTGTTTAGCTGTAAGAACATACTATTACCATAGACTCATCTCTTTTCAACATTTCTTCTTTTTATTAACAAAATTATTATAATGTGGCTTCTTGATAAAAAAAAAAAAAAAAATTATTACCATAGGTCTCAGTGATCTCACCCTGGATGGCCAACAGCCCAAATATCTCTCAATTAATATTTTAAAACTTTCTCCGTACAGTGGCCTGAAAATGAATGGTTTAATTCATGAAGAGCCCACAGACTGAACTGTAGAGCCCAAGTTTATAAAGTCCTTTAGCCGAAAAACTGTGTAGTTCATCTAAAGTATTAAATGGCATTTGATAATACTGTAATTGATCATGTATGCCTCAGGCTAGTTTTATGAACTTATTCATGCTTCTGTGGAAAATAATGTATGCAGTATGGATCAGTCACATCTGTCTTGATTGGTGCATTTCGGTGGGCCTCTTTGTGACATGTCACCATTACCGAGGTACAAGATTCACATATGGTTTTGTCTAAATCTTTGGATCATGGTGAGTAAAATGAAGGCCTTAAGTCTATGAATTAGGCAATGATGGCACTGCCATCCCAAGATATCTAGGAAGCAAATGAAGCATATGTCCTTTGTTAAATATTTTCCTACAATCCTTTCTTTTTTCCTTTTTGATGGTGTGTTGGGGGATGAGCTAGTCAAACCCTTTATGCTTGTAAATATCACCTTCCCATTTGCTAGGCCACACCTTAAAAGTGGTCAATTGCAGGATGTTTGGTTATTGATGGGCAATTATCTGGACATTTTTCTTTCCATCCATCTATTTGATACTCCAAAATTTCCACCAATGGCAGTGATTATCCTATGATGTGATTCTTGGTGTTACCTATTGCTAATAGGCCCCTTTTTTGAGTGGTCTTTGACTGGTACATGGATGCCGCACAGAAACAGAGTACTTGATAACTTGGACATGTATTGGTTCAACCCTGGGCACCGAAGGACTGTATCTGTATGGATCTGATTTCAATTGGTTAGTCTTTGGTGACAAGGTTTTAATTTTACTTCCATTATTAGGGGACTTTTTAGGTGTTCTCCCACGAATAAATTGTTTTGAATTAGAAATTATTACTCTACTCCCACAGGAATTCTTGGCCAGAGACGGTGCAGAACAGCAGAAGGGACATTTTCTTCTCTAAAGGCAAGCATAATCTAATTCCTTCTAATTTCTAGCTATCAAAAGGGGTAAATTCTAACTATGGAAAACAAAATGTCATTCTGTTAATGTGAACCTACTACATTGAAGTAAAAACACAAGAACATTGAGTGTATATTTTCACAAAGAGATGGTTTAGAGAATGTTTTAGCAATGTCTACAGGAACAAGTCTTCCCTCAGATGCAATTGGTTTTACTATCGATTTTGGCCTCATGGGTTGGAGTTCAAGTAGTGGCCACATCTTCCCAATGGCGCAAAGGTACTGTATTTTTATTTTTATATGTTAACTTTTATGGATCATTTGGATGTATCCCAAATTGCAATTAGTTTGAATACTTTTGTAGGATGGATGATTATCTGTTTTGTTGGACAGTTGGGAAAGTGCAGAAACTCAAACACACCACATTAGATAGGATACTGTTTTTGAGCCTTGTCCACTTTGTATCCAAATCAGTAATAAACACTGTTAAAGCTTGGAATGCAGAGAGTACATGGTTTAGAGGGAGCAGCCCAGTTAAGAAAAATCATATCTGGCCCCCATATGATTAGTGTTTTTTTCTTTTTTTTTTTCATGGTAATGATCTGGGCCTACTGACAGATGATCTTGGGCTTTATTTTATTTATTTCAACTGGTTTAAAAGTTATCAACTAAGGTGGGCCATTTGATTGTGTACAATCTGATGTACTGAAGAGGCCTTTTATTTTTTTAAAGGGGACCTACCGAGAATGTCAAATGATATTGTCCAATCCACGAAATGTAGGAGTTTAAAAAAAAAAAAAATTTATCAGTGACGACAAAATATATTATAAGAGAAAGCTAGATAAAAGAAGCCCACCAAACAAACCAAAAGGGGCATGATGATTTAAAAGAATTATATCACGAAAAGGAAAAGCCTAAACAAAGAAACATCACGCCGTGAAAGCTACCAAGTTAGAAGACGTATCCACCCCTTGCTTAGTTAATGAATCAACAAAACTATTTGCCGACCTCCTATGAAATCTCTCGAGGAGTCTCTATCTTCCCTGTCTTTAAAAGACCAAGTTATTTCCACCTTAAAATCCTGCAGACCATTTAGGTCCCATATGTTTGGGTATCATGGTAGTACTACAATGATCCAAACCATGGGCGTCGAGGGTCTCAACCATGGAAGGCCAATAGCCCAAATATCTCTCAGAGTAATATTTTAAAACTCCTCACCATATAGTGGCCTGAAAATGAATGGTTAAAACATAAAAAGAGTCTTCATTGATCCATAAATAGCCAAAGATTGAAGGGTTAGGATGCCCGTCTTCCGTACATTCCACTAATCATCCATGAGGAATCTTTGAACTGCTGAGGCGAAGTTTATATGAAGCTCTTTACCTTAAAACTATCTAGTTCATCTCAAGTAATAAATACCATTGATGATACTGTAATAAATTATGTAGTTCATCTCAACTAATAAATAGCATTGATAATACTGTAATAAGCTATGCCTCTTTAGTTTAATAAAAGGGATGATTAGCGAGAAGTCCCTAGAATCTCAGAAAACTTAATTGAATAGTGAGTTACTTTTACGCATCATTGATGGTAATAGTGGCATGCTCAGGGCCATGAAAGAAGTAACTGACTAGCCCTTCTACTGTAGGCATTATTTTTTTTCTCCGTTTGTTTTTGAAAAAGAATTAAGAGACACTAATGATAACCATTTGAGCCGACTAAATTAGTAATATTATCCGTGAACGTATTGAACAATATAATAGAGAAGTCAAGACTGTGAATACCGGCACAGTACTTCAAGTAGGCGATGGCATTGCTCGTATTCATGGGCTGCGGAATTCCCCGAATAAAAATAACAAAAAACATACAACTTAACTATACAAATCATGTTCAATCTTTGTATTTGCCTTGTCATATATTTCTCTAGTCTTCTTTTGATATTTTCAATATTTACTACTTCTCTTCTTCTTCGTTTCTTCTTTGTGCATGATCATGCTTGAAGTTTGCAAGTGATTCTTGAGAGAAAAATTGTGAGATTCATCTTCTCCATTATCTTTCTTGAGTTCTTTGGAGTTAGAGTTTGGATTGAAGAAGGTTTGATCTCAAAACTCAAGCTATCAAAGGGGTTTTTGTGTTTTTCATAGCTAAAGGCAAGTATAAACCTTTTCCTTGAGATTATATGCTAATGGAAAGTGGGATTGTTGTTTATCTTCGCGTTTTAGTTTCTTTAGAAGTGATTTGATTTGGTTTGTGGATTCTTGAATGATGTTGATAGTGATTGAATGATGGAATAAAAGTGTTTTATGGTGTTTAAATGATGATCGAGTAGAGGACTACAGGAGGTCCTTATGTGTTATGTGCAGGTTATGAATGGATTGGGAGTGAAAGAGGGAATGGTTCAAAATTCCGAAATGGAATTCTGAAGCGTTCGCTCGAGCGACCTGGAGTTCCGCTCGAGCGAACGAGGTTCTGTTTGAACTGACAGGAATTTCGAAATGTTCGCTCGAGCGAATAGTGTTTCATTCGAGCGACCATGGTTCTGTGAGACGTCCGCTCGAGCGAACTTTGGTCCGCTCGAGCCAACCTGTTACTGGCTCAACAGTAATAGTTAGTAAAAATTTGGATTTTTGGATTTTTACGTGAAATTGAAATACGTCTAGTGAATGTAAATGCTTCTCCAATTAGTTTCAAACTAATCATAATTGATTGATAATGTCTAAACTCCATGGATGTTAATTACGGGGACTAACAATGCACATATTGTATATATAATGTGATGTTCATCGAAAATAACACGTGCATTGGGAAACCAATGGTTACACCCGAATGGATGTTTAGAATTAAGATAAGATTGAATAAAACTATAGATGGTTAATAACTCTCTTATTGTATAATTGAATTGTTCATTGAGTCTGGCATTACATAGTGATTTCTATAAGTTCTTTGGAGCTGATACTGCTGCAGCAGTTTATTTGGGAGTGTTCCGGAACTCCATGGTGATATCAGTTGTCCCTAGCCCGGTCACTGGTAAATCCCACAATAAATGATTCCTTCCATTTGGAAGATGTGATATGAATTGAATGAAATGCTATTGTAGGTTTGCCAACTATAAAAGACTCATATTGATTTGAATTAGATGGTAAATTGTATTAGTCTAATTTGGCTTAGACAAATGAAATGATGTATTAGCATGTTAAATCATATAATTGTTTATACATTGCTGAATTGTCAAATTCATAGTGTTATTGATGGCATTACAAGCACAGCTGCCCATACCGGTCTTTCTGAGACCACAGCGCCAGCGAAGACGACCAATCCGGTTCCTCCAGGAGGACTAGTGGAATGGAAGTAAAGAAATATCATATGAGTATGATATTGAAACGAAAACTTGAGAGGAAACTTTAAGTTAAATGAATTTGGAATGTTTCACTTTTGATCCTTGCATTGTATTTAAATATGCAAGTGATAAATTTTGTATATGATGTAAATGAACTTTTGGTTTTGACATAAGCAATGTGTAGTTGTTTATATTCTGCATAATATGTATTTAATATCCCTTGTGAATTTTGATGTGATTAGAATTCACGGGAGTAAGTATACATCATGACTCGGGATTAACTCGGATTTAATCGTAATCTCGGGCTCGGATCGTGACCCTTTTACTTTATTGAAACATACAAGAGGTTCTTCATTTGAAATAGGATAGAACATGATCAGGTTGTAATGAGAATTGCTCTATCTGGGATAGATCTATTATCTATCTTGTTGAATTGTTAGTGCATACTCACAATACATGGGTGTCTAAGAGTAGAACATGGAAGTGATAAGAGGGCAATGAAACCAATTGATGACTTACATTTTGATTAGAATATCCAATATATACTTCAGTGATACTGTTCTTTTTCTTATGATTGATCAACAAATATTAGGTTTGAAATGTTATGCCGGGGTATAGTGCTATGATTTTCTACCATATCTTTTCACCCATCTTTTAGCTGATTCCAAACTGCAATGGATGGGAAGGCCTATATCAATCTTCCAAATGATAAACATAGCTATTTCCATCACGATGTCCCCACTGCACTTGTTATTTTCATGATTTTCTTCCGTTTGGATTGAATTCATAGTAATCTGTCCTATTTTCTTAGTTGGGTTCCTGTTGACTTGATTTGTGGCATTGTTTTAATTAGCTGTGAGGCTTGAATTCATCAGGTAATTGGAATCTACTTCATTTTGTGAACAGGGCTATCCTTGGCTCATAACTATTTTAGGAGCTGGGAATAACCAATTTTTTTATCTCTTTCAAAATGGCCAGGTGCCAAATGCTGAGTTGGTCACCCTGACCTGCAGAAGTTAGATGGTCCTGTAAGCTTTGATTATGATGCCCAGATAGTGCTTTGAACACAGCAGGGGGATAAGGAAAGGCTTGGATTTTATGCATAAAAATGAAGTATGGCATACAACATGACATTGAAATGTTGTGTGTTTTGAAATATCTGTATGCATAGCTGGTGAGGCTGCATGCAGGTATTGGCTTTGTTCTTCTCAACTATGAGAAGATTTTATCTTTACTCACGCAAAGCCTTTCTTATCTCAATTCTCTTTGTTCTTAATTAAGAGCTTTAACAAGTCTTCGCATCTTTAATAGCTGCTGGCCCCTTTAAATAAAAAGTTTTTTTTTTGTAAAAAACCCTCCCACCTCCCCCACACAAAATAAATAAACAAATAAAAATTATAATTATATATAAAAATGAAAATAAAAATTCTCCTTCCGCCCTTGCTCTTGCCCAGGGAAGATTCAATGTCAGGGAGAAGGATGACAAGAAAACGCTGAACGATCGATGTTGAAACCTTAAATGTAATAACCAATATATTAATATTGAACAAATATCCCGGCTTGTTTTTGTCCTTTCCAAAAATCTTTTTGCTAAAAGAAAAGAAAATATATTTGTTGAAGTTAAAAAAAATGAAGAAGCATAAATCTACATTTTAAATTTCTTCAATGGTATTTAGATGTAAACAAAATAACAAAATAAAGGTGGTGAGAATGGAGTTTCAATAGCCAATCCATTAATAGTTCGATTGGCGAGGTACCTCCATTTCATATAAACAATCAGACATTAATCCAAGATGAGAAATGACAAATGAGTAATATCAAAAGTACATAATTTCAAAATTTCCACCGAAATTTAAAAAAAATAAAAATAAAAAAGCAACCTCTTTTCTCCACTAAGAGACAAAGAACTCCACTTTTTTATATAAAAAGTCAAAAAAATTTCATACCAACAACTAAAAATAAAACACTATCATAATACCTTATATTTTTTTCCTCTCTTAATTTGATGTATTACCTCACCATACTTCAATTCACCATGTATAAAAAAAAAACTGTGAGGCATAAGGTGGAAGACTTGGATGAGTGTGAATGGAGTTGGTCCATGCGTGTGAGTATTAACCAAATACAAAAAATAGATTGGAGTTTCAAAACATATGTAGGTCATATCCTGCCCACAACGGCAATGGTCTCATTGACCACAAAAATGTGCCAATTGTGAGGTGAAGATTTAACCCACTCAGTTGGATGATCTTCACCAAAATATAATGAAGTTCCATCGGAAGATTTCTCTACAGCAATGCCCAGCATGATATATTATGAACCACAGGGTCTTACACATGGTTAAGTCTTATTGATTTCCACACATGATTGTGTTTTCTCTTCGACACACGCTATGGAGTAGAACTGGGAAGTTCCCGAAAACGAAAACGCGTCTGGAAAAGTGGGTTGCAAAAACGCGCCATTTTTCGTCTTTTCTGGTTAGAACGTAGAAACGCGTCCAAAAATAATGATATAGTGTGAATAATAGTCAATACCCAACGTCAGGTCAATGAAGAAACACGGAAACATCACAGGCAGCTGGGTGTACACGGGACACGGATCGAATTGGTGTGGATTAAATTAAATTGTCACCAATCTGTTATCTACATATTGATAAATTTAGAATCCAATCCATGGTTATTAAAAATCTATCTAATCCGTAGAGGACCGGGTCGAATCGGATTAATCCGTTCAATCTAATATTAAAAGAAAGATATCAAACATATTGTAAAAAATTTCATATTTGACCCCTTAAAATTTTTTTTTCTTATTTTATATTTAGACATCTTAACTTATATTTAGACCCCTTAAATTATTTATTTATTTATTTATAATGTCAACGGATCGGATCGGATTAAATAAGCGGATTGAGGGTTAAATTCGTCACTGATCCTTTATTAATGGATTACAAGATTTTCAATCCGCGGATCAGATCAGTTTTACGGATTGACGAATTTTTTGTACATCCCTATTTATAGACAATAAATAGTTTTGCCAAAAACTATTTCGCTGAAACTGTACATGAAGTGCTGTTTATACGTTAGATCGAGATTCAACACTATCTTTGGTCGAATTTCACCATTCAAATTATTATTTTATTTTTTTTAAAACTAGATTCCCCAGCCACTTAAACATGTAAAAGATTTCACCATATGCAATGCATGCAATCATCACTACTTTCAACAATTAACTATGCACAAAATAAACATATAATCAACATGAATATTAAAAAAAAAGGGGGATTCGGCGACGGGTCCTGAACATTTCACTTTATTGCCTTAGGTCCACAATCTTTTTGTATAGTGTGATAGGTCATTTTTTCACATTTGGAGACCTAAAATGTCTAATTTACCCTTTCTTCAAATCATATCTCATGATTAGTGGGATAAGCCATTAATAATGGTCAACTACCCTTAAATTAGGCACGATTAATAAAATTTCACTAATGAGATTTTCAAATAAATTATATAAAAAAAAAACACAAATAAGTTTCAAAAAATAGGAAAACAAGTTTCAAATAAATTTCTAAAAATGAAATAAATTTAAAAAATGCAAATAAAATTCAAAAGAACGCAAATAAATCTCAAAAAATGAAATGAATTTAAAAAACCCAAATAAATTTCAAAAGAAAGCAAATAAATTTCAAAAAATGAAATAAATTTAAAAAAAAACACAATAAATTTTTAAAAAAAAGCAATAAATTTCAAAAGAACACAGATAAATTGAAAAAGACACAAATAAATTTAAAAAAATATAAATAAATTTCAAAAGATGAAAATCAATTTCAAAAGATCCAAATACATTTCAAAAGATCCAAACAAATTTAAAAAAAAATATAAATAAATTTCAAAAGGCTCAAATAAATTTCAAAAAAAGTAAATAAAATTAAAAAAACGCATATAAATTTAAAAAAAAAACGCAAATACATTTGTCAAAACTAAGACATCGCCGGATTTCCAAATTAGCGAATAATGTGGCAAAAAACTCAGGTCTTTTTATCAAAAACTCAGTTAAACTTATTCGAAAAATACAAATAAATTTCAAAAGACACAAATAAAATTCAAAAACACAAATAAATCTGCCAAAAACTCATATAGACTTGTTTATAACTCAAATAGATTTGTTCCAGAACTCAGATAAATAGCCTAAAACTCAGATAGATTTGTCCAGAACTCAGATAAATTCATCTAGAACTTAGACAGATTTGTCCAGAACTCAGATAAATTCATTCAGAACTTAGATAAATTCATCTAGAACTCAGATAAATTTGTGCCAGAAGTCATAAATAGCCAAAAACTCAGATAGATTTTGTCCAAAACAAAAATAAATTTGACAAAAAAATACAAAATTCAGATAAATTTGTTGAATCTTCGGATCGTCAAAATATCGCGAAAATAGTTTCAGCCATTGATTTGGTCAAATCTGCCTTTGACTGTACCACGCTGACGTGTTGCTGACGTTAGCGACTGTACCAACGCCTCCCCTTTGGTTCTGGGCTATTGCACAACGAGTCAGGCCGGCCTGGACTGGGCCCAACCCAAAACTCCCTTCTTCTTCGTTTTTCTGTTCTAGTTCAGAAACCAGAACTGACTTCTTCTTCCTTCCTCGCTTCGGCCACGGCAGGGGCTGCGGCTCTTCTCCGGTCACACGTAGGGGCGACTCCGTCGAAGAGAATTTCCGGCGTCTGTTCACGGCGAGGTGGGGCCCAGCCGAAAACAGAACCCAAATCGAAGCTTGGCTGCGATTTCTCCTCTCTAAACCCTTCTCCCTCTAGTCAACGACGGCGATGCGTGGTTCCGGTGGCAGCAGGCGACACCAGATCTTCCGATCAACTCCGGCGATACCTAGCAGCGATCAGCAACTCGTGTGGACCATCTGGTGATCGTCTTTCTCTAACTTCGGTTTCCTGCTTCTTCCTTTCCAGATCTGCGATCTGTCACACTTCTCCGATCACGCCAAATGACTTATTCAGGAAGAAGATGGATAATGCAAAATAAAAAGGAGGGATAATCCAAAATTTAAAATTTAAAAATTCAAAATTTCATTCCTAAAATAGTTGAAAGGGTAAATCAGTTATGTAAATTGTATCCAGGGACCTCTGGCTGCAAACAGTCTAGCTGCTTGGACCAGAGCCCTTAAAAAGAATTTGCCTGGACTGGAGGTTGGATAGATTCAATTCTAGGGATCTTTCGCTAATTATCTCTAAAAAAAAAGGAAATTTTCAGGAATTTAAATGTAGTGTGCAAGGAATTTAATTGGAGTAGTGCGTGGAATAGTAAATGTAGGACAAATAGTATATGTAGTGATTTTAATTTTCATAGAATTCTTACTTAACCCGATTTAAAATCACTTCAAATGTCTATATGAACTTGGGCCGTCATTCCAATCACAAAGCAAGAAACATAGTCAAAGCAACCATAAATCACAAGAAGAACCATGAGAAAAATATATAGCTTTACTAACATGTAGAATTCTTACATATGATAGAGAAATTGAACCAAGAAAAATACAAGTTAGGATGAAAGATACTCCTCTTTTAGTTGAGAAATCCCAAGGGGTTAGTGTGGCTTTAGGGCTAAGCCTCCTTGAGGAAGTGGAGAGGATGGAGTAGAGAGAGCGTTAGAAAGAGAGAAAATTCCATGAGAAGGGAGGTCCCATGTGTTGTTTATATAGGGCATGGGATGCTCTATTCCTTCTCATTAGATCTTACCTTTTAGCTATAAAAAATTCTTCTTAGAAAGTTCCTACTACATCTTCTCCAATTTAGCAAACACTTAGCAATTGAAGAGATATTCTTATTTGCTTTTCTTGGAAACCAATTTCTACACAAAACATTTCATCTTTGAAAGTCAAGTGAATCTTTACAATTTGGCCCTCACTTTTGATGAGAATTTTGTGTGCATTGTGGGACCCTTTTTAAATTTTAATGTGTTTCACTTGAGGAAAGTGTGGACCCTATCAATTCACCATGGCCGTGGCCCCACTTGTGTAAGCAAGGGTGGATGCTCCTTCGATTCTTGTAAATATTTCTTGTTGACTTGGAATTTTGAGAGAGATATTTTGAGATAAAATTATCAAGTTTTGAAGTGAGAATCCAGCCCAAATATTCCACGATATGGATGTTCCATTCACATGTAAATCTTTCCAACTTTCCTTTTCTCTCTTTTTTATTCTCTTCCTTTTTCTTCACACTTTCTTTCCTTCGCCTCAATCTTTTGCAAATGGGGCCCATGTCATCGATTTCCTACAAAATCAATGTAAATCTCATATGGAAAGGCAATCTTACACTTGAATTCCAAATATAGATTTTCAAAAATGGTAGGTCTCATGAATTTGTGCAAAAAATATGGTTTTTAAGCAAATTATACAGGAAAGTGCACTCAATGATTCTAAAAATGGATAAAATTATGATTTCTATCTAAATGAGTTTCCTTTGGATTAATAAGTCTTGAAAATGTCCAAAAATAACCATAAATTTTAAGGACTTATCAACAAGTCTCTTTTGTTTTCATGGAATTGAATTATGGAATTCATGGTAGAGGGGACCCTTGATTTCTCTAGAATTTATTCACTAGCTAGAGTGATGGCTGGGCATTTATTTTGTATTAAATGATTATTTGATGGCCATTTATGAGTCTTTAGCTATGATTATTTTTTCTTCTTTTTTCTTTTCCCTAGATTGGACCACCAATGTCTTAGTAGTAATACCTGAAGACCTAGGGGATTGGTCCTTCTCACCATGAGTGTGTTGGCACATATGTTTTCTTATTACGATCACTTTTAGAAATACATTCTTTAAATTTATTGAAATTCAATTCCATGCAAATGAACATATGGACCAGAAAGAAAAGAAATATGTTGAAGTTGAAAATTAAGTACAAATCTTCATTTTCAAATGGTTTTTCACATGTATATAAAACAACAAAATAGAATATAAAATGTTGAGAATTAAATGTCTCAATGGATTTTGTACAAATATATCAACTGATACACACCTCGGTCTCAAACGTGTCTTAAAACAATCAACAGAATACTCTGAAGCTTGTTTAATGGAACACAAATTAACTTAGTGCTGTTCAATTTAAAAAAAAAAAAAATGGTTTTCAGAGAAGTAGGTGCAAATCTGGCATATTTAAATAATGGATACAATCAGATTATCCTAACCGTCCAATTGATTGATTAAGCAATCTGAGCCACAGGACTAGGATATTTCATCAGGGTCCATTTTTTTTTTATATTGTAAGCCAAGATCAGGCCATGCGTCAACAGGAATTATGCGTTAGTTTGGATGAATTTCTGCGATGAAACTCCATTTCCGCGTCTTCCACCGAAAGTGGGTTGCAAAATGGTGTCATAAAAGTCATTAGCCACCGAAAGTGGGTTGCAAAAACTTGTTCTCCACCAAGCTCTCATCTGCTCCAAGTCTCTGAGATCTCTCTCTACCATCAAAACAAATTACAAACCACCATCATCTCTTTGTTGGGATTTCCTTGCAGGAAAGCAGGCATGGCACAATTACTTTTATCTCCACTGCTCAAAGTAGTTTTTGATAAGCTGGTCTCCCTCATCACAGAGGAGCATAGGCTGCAGAGAGGTGTCCACATGGAGATGGAGCAACTGAGGACTACGCTGACAATAATTCAAGCCGTGCTTGAAGATGCAGAGGAGCAACAAGTCAAGGACAAGGCAGTGAAGATTTGGTTAGGAGAGCTTAAAGATGCAGCTTATGATGCAGATGACATATTGGATGAGTTCATGACAGAAGTTCTACGGAGAAAAATCGAGTCTGAGGACCACCACTTGATGAACAAGGTACGCAACTTCTTATCACTTCCGCTTGTGTTTCACATCAAGATGGGCCATAAGGTAAAGAAGATCAGAGAAAGATTAGATGCAATTGCAAGTGAAAGGTCTAAGTTCCACTTGCAAGTGATACGAGAGGGAAGGAGGGGGTCAGAAACCAGCAAACGACTGCAGAGCGACTCTTGTGTGGATGAATCAGAAACTTTTGGCAGAGAAGATGATAAAACGAAGGTGGTGGATTTATTAATCAACCCATGCCATGAGGATGTTGCAGTCATTCCCATAGTCGGTATGGGAGGTCTTGGGAAGACGACTCTTGCTCAATTAGCGTACAACGACCCAAGGGTAGAGAGCCATTTCGAATTAAGAATGTGGGTTTGTGTGTCTGATGATTTTGATTTGAGAAGAGTAACCAGAGCGATCATAGAAGCTGCAACTGGTGGTACTTGTGAAGAGTTGGACATGGATCTTCTCCAGCGTCGGCTTCAAGAAAAGCTGGGACGCAAGGAGTTTTTACTTGTTCTAGATGACATGTGGAATGAAAATCGCGAGGAATGTGATCGACTCAAGCATTATCTAAGAGGTGCACAGGGCAGCAGAATCATAGTAACTACTCGTAGCAAAAAGGTTGCTTTGATCATGGGTACACTTCCTCCTCTAGAACTAGCAGGGTTATCAGAAGAGGACTGTTGGTCTCTGTTCAAGAAACGGGCCTTTACTCCTGGAGAAGAAGACAAGCATCCAAATCTAATCGTTCATGGAAAGGAAATTGTGAAGAAGTGTGGGGGTCTGCCTTTAGCTGCCAAGGCTCTGGGCGGTCTGATGTGCTTTAAGAGGGAGGAAACAGAATGGATATTTTTGAAAGAGAGTGAGGTTTGGAATTTACATGATCAGGAAAATGACATTTTACCTGCTCTAAGGTTGAGTTATTATCACCTGCCACCACATTTGAAACAATGCTTCGCACACTGCTCACTATTCCCAAAAGATTATAAATTCAAGAAGGAGAACTTGATTCAACTTTGGATGGCAGAAGGTCTCATTCAGCCATCTAAAGATTGTAAACAAATGGAAGATGTGTGGGGATATCTACATGATACCTAGATTGTCCCCATCTCAGCTCAGTCAGCACCATCTCACCTCGGTCAGCACCTGAGCTCGGTACCAGGAGCTTCACCTCGGCCAGGATCTTCACCTCGGCCAGGAGTTTCACCCCTGCCAGGATCTTCACCTCGGCCAGGAGCTTCACCCCTGCCAGGATCTTCACCTCGGCCAGGAGCTTCACCTCGGCCAGGATCTTCACCTCGGCCAGGAGCTTCACCCCTGCCAGGAGCTTCACCTCGGCCAGGATCTTCACCTCGGCCAGGAGCTTCACCCCTGCCAGGATCTTCATCTCGGCCAGGAGCTTCACCTCGGCCAGGATCTTCACCTCGGCCAGGTACTCCCACCTAGGCAGCAGTACCAGAACGCTTATCGAGACGAGTACGGCCCGCATACCTTTATGGAGACTCAACCACGTTACAGAACGTGTTGAGTAATGATGGTAGGCATTGGGCAGAGAGCTGTGGTTGTGTCTATGTCAAACCACCAGCGTCAGAACCGCCCATACCATTGATGGGACTCCCCATCACCAAGAGTCAACTCTCCCCACTACAAATACAAGGAGCAAGCTCCATGACCCGGTAAAAAAAAGAAAAATACACAGGCACTCTGCCACTCTTCTTCTCCACCCTCTGTCTAGTGACAGCACTAACTTAGGCATCGGAGGGCCTTGCGCTGACAGCAGCCAGGGTCTTCTGACCCTCTCTTCTCTCCTCCTTGCAGGTTTTCCGGCGTGTAGTCTTCTCCAAAAGTTCATCATCTATCTAAGTGGGTGTGAGATTTTTTGCACTTACAATTGGCGCCGTCTGTGGGAAACGATACAAAAACGCCATGCCTCCAAAAGCTAAGAAGGGCAGAGGATCATCAAGGGCCTTACCACCGTCGTTGGTATCACTGCCACCGGTATTGCAAGAACAGCAGCCGGTCTATCGCAAAAAGAGATCCGGAAGAAGGCCTGTTACTCAGTTAGGTTCATCTCCAAAGGGGGTGACAGCACCTTCCCGGCGAGACAAGACTCCAGTGCAGGCCGGATCTCATCGACCTCACCAGCAGATTGATGGTGAAGGCGACGAAAACGACTCTCTCGCGGATATTAGGGCCAGAGACCTCGTTATCCAAGAGAAAGATGAATTGATTCGTCAGCTCCAGCAACAGCTGCGAGAGCAGAGGGCAACCCCGGTTTCCCCCGCTAGACGCGACCGAGCCCACGATGAAGGCTCGAGTAGCAGCCGCTTGGACGACTGCCAGATCAGAGAACGGCTTGACCGACAAGTCAAGCAAATGGTCCAGCAGAACCTAGAGCTGGTCGGTTTCACCCGAGGACGGCTGGACGCCCGCGCCACCAATAACCTCGGTATATCCCCTCTCTCTCGAGAAATCAGGAATTCCCATCTCCCTGAAAGGTTCAGTGTCCCAAAGTTTGTCCTTTACAACGGGACCTCGGACCCTGCAGCACATCTCCGACACTTCACTCAGCGCATGTCGGTATGGGGCAACGTCGGTCACCTGAACTGCAGAGTCTTCTCTTCCAGTTTAGGAGACCTCCCCCTAAACTGGTTCTGTGCACTTCCAGAGGGATCAATTTCGAGCTGGCGGCAGCTCCGGGATTCCTTCGTAGAGAGGTTCCAGGTTCACATGGTCATCCCAACGTCCAACGCCGACCTCTTAGCAATCAAAATGAGGTGGACCGAGACCACCACACAGTTCGTCAGAAGGTTCTGGACCGTCTACAGCCAGATCGAGGACGCCAATGATGAAGTGGCCATCATGTGCTTCAGACAAGCCCTACTTCCAGGCAACGAGCTGCGTAAAGACTTAGCTCAGTTCCCCGTGGTCACAGTGAAGGCGCTAATGGCCAGGGTAAATCAGTTCATCGAACAAGAGGCGGATGAAGCCCGAGCCCAACAGCGCCGAAATGATGATCAGGAAAGTGATGAGTCGCAGGGCTACCGAACTGGGGGGCAGGATAGCGACGAGTCAGAGGGCTACGAAACTGGGGAGGAGTAAGCCTCGCAGAAGAGTTGCCGAAATCCTGGGGCACGAGCCTTGGCTACCAAGCTCGGCGTGAAAGGACAGCGACCATCTTCACTCGTGTAAGACAACCCCCTTCTCAGTCACCGTTCTCAAATTTCGCCATGTATTCGAGCTCGGCAATACACCTTGTTGCGGAACTCGGCAGCTCCAGCTCGACTACCATCTTTCAGGCTCGGTTGGCGAACCAGCCCCTACATCAGGAGCTCGGGGCCTCGGTGATAGCACCAGCCACGATGTCTACGGCTCGGTTACAGAACCAGCCCATCAGAGCTTCGCGGCCTCGGTGAGAGCACCAGCCCGAATGCCTCAGGCTCGGTTACAGAACCAGCCCCATCTCGAGCTTCGCGGCCTCGGTGAGAGCACCAGCCCGAATGCCTCAGGCTCGGTTACAGAACCAGCCCCATCTCGAAACTTCGCGGCCTCGGTGAGAGCACCAGCCACGATGTCTACGGCTCGGTTACAGAAACCAGCCCATCAGAGCTTCGCGGCCTCGGTGAGAGCACCAGCCCGAATGCCTCAGGCTCGGTTACAGAACCAGCCCCATCTCGAGCTTCGCGGCCTCGGTGAGAGCACCAGCCCGAATGCCTCAGGCTCGGTTACAGAACCAGCCCCATCTCGAGCTTCGCGGCCTCGGTGAGAGCACCAGCCCGAATGCCTCAGGCTCGGTTATAGAACCAGCCCCATCTCGAGCTTCGCGGCCTCGGTGAGAGCACCAGCCCGAATGCCTCAGGCTCGGTTACAGAACCAGCCCCTACGGAGCTCCAGCAGGCCTCGGTGACAGCACCAGTCTCAGCTCGGTCAGCTTCAATCACAGCTCAACAGCACGGTCCTCTACCGTCAACCGCGGTCATAGCCTCAGCACATATCAGCTCGGCCAGAGTCCTGCGGCTCTGCTTAGTCTCTACTCTGTCTCAGTTCAGCAGTCTCAGCTTGGTCAATGACTTGCAGCTCTCCTAACTGCAGCAAAGCATTAGGAGAATAAAGAAGACCTCATAGTTGAGGCACACCTTGTATAGAACTTGGTGGCTTTAGCTCGGTTGCAGAACCAGCTGAGAACTCTCTCCACCACCATAATACTTAGCTCCGGACCTCCAAGTGTTACAGAACTCTAAGAGCTCAGGAGCTAGGGGGCAATTGTGTGGGGATATCTACATGATACCTAGATTGTCCCCATCTCAGCTCAGTCAGCACCATCTCACCTCGGTCAGCACCTGAGCTCGATACCAGGAGCTTCACCTCGGCCAGGATCTTCACCTCGGCCAGGAGTTTCACCCCTGCCAGGATCTTCACCTCGGCCAGGAGCTTCACCCCTGCCAGGATCTTCACCTCGGCCAGGAGCTTCACCTCGGCCAGGATCTTCACCTCGGCCAGGAGCTTCACCCCTGCCAGGAGCTTCACCTCGGCCAGGATCTTCACCTCGGCCAGGAGCTTCACCCCTGCCAGGATCTTCATCTCGGCCAGGAGCTTCACCTCGGCCAGGATCTTCACCTCGGCCAGGTACTCCCACCTAGGCAGCAGTACCAGAACGCTTATCGAGACGAGTACGGCCCGCATACCTTTATGGAGACTCAACCACGTTACAGAACGTGTTGAGTAATGATGGTAGGCATTGGGCAGAGAGCTGTGGTTGTGTCTATGTCAAACCACCAGCGTCAGAACCGCCCATACCATTGATGGGACTCCCCATCACCAAGAGTCAACTCTCCCCACTACAAATACAAGGAGCAAGCTCCATGACCCGGTAAAAAAAAGAAAAATACACAGGCACTCTGCCACTCTTCTTCTCCACCCTCTGTCTAGTGACAGCACTAACTTAGGCATCGGAGGGCCTTGCGCTGACAGCAGCCAGGGTCTTCTGACCCTCTCTTCTCTCCTCCTTGCAGGTTTTCCGGCGTGTAGTCTTCTCCAAAAGTTCATCATCTATCTAAGTGGGTGTGAGATTTTTTGCACTTACAGAAGATATTGGCAAGGAGTACTTCAACAACTTGTTATGGCGGTCCTTCTTCCAAGATGCGGAGAGAGATGAATATGGGAATGTAATACAGTGCAAGATGCATGATCTAATGCATGATCTTGCACTAGTTGTTGCAGGTGATGAATGCTTGATTGTAAAGGTTGTCGACGAGGCAGTGAGAATTCCTAAAAGATCCCGTCGTTTGTCATTGATCCCTGGTGACTTGAAGAACCAAGTATTCCCAGATGCCATAAATAAAGCAAAGAAGTTGCGAACTTTACTTGTTGTAGATGGCTGGGAGTGGTTTCAATTCCCTCGTAGCATGTACTCACATCTAATGTGCTTACGTGTGTTAGACTTAAGACGGGCGTCCTGCAGTGAGGAGAAATTGGTTTCAATTGGAAAGTTGAAACACTTGAGATACCTTGCCGTGTCTCTAAATTATATACCTAAAATACCCGAATCCTTCTGCACCCTTGTGAATTTGCAAACCTTGACACTCTTGCATTGTAATGGTCTTCGTGAGCTACCCAAAGGCATGAGGAAAATGGTTAGCTTAAGACATATTGAGATCAGTTGTCAGAGTTTTCGATCAGAGATTGATATGCAATGGGGAATATGTAACCTTCATGAGATGCCTGTGCAGCTTGGAAAATTGAAATGCCTTCAGACATTGCCGTTATTTGCAGTGGGCACGAATGTGGGATGTAGAATAACAGAGTTAAAAGACCTAAACCTTCAAGGTCAATTATTCATTAAAAAACTTGAGAATGTGAAGGATGCAAATGATGCCAAGGAAGCAAATTTGAAGCTGAAGCAAAATCTACACTCGTTGGGATTTTCATGGAGCAGTTACGACAGTGATGCTGTATTTGGAGAAAAAGTTGAGCAAATCCTCGAAGGCCTTGAGCCACATCCAAATCTCAAAAGATTGCGGGTGGATGAGTATGCGGGTATCAGATTTCCACGTTGGATGAGTGATTTATTGCTCCCAAATCTGACTGAAATTGCACTTACCAATTGCAGAAGATGTGGATCTCTGCCCTCATTTGGCCAACTACCTTTTCTCAAGGTCCTCACGATTCATGGCATGGATGATGTTATATGTATCGATACTGCATTCTATGGAAATAATGGCACAGGCGGATTCCCATCATTGAAAGAACTCTCCATCAAAGATATGCCCAATTTGGAGGAATTTTTCCAGGACAGTGAAAGAGAAATAGTTCCTCGCCTTGTTAGCTTAATAGTCGTGAGCTGCCCAAAGCTAGCAAACTTACCACGCCTTCCATCTATTGAATGGCTTGTGCTCAGAAAGAATAACGAGACATTATTGAGATCCTCGGCAAATCTTACTTCGCTCAAGTCCCTCACCATTGAAGATTTTGCAAAGCTAGAGTCTATTGAGGACGGGTTGCTACAAAACCTTTCACATCTCTCACGTCTGTCAATATCGCAGTGCCCAGAGCTCAGTTATCTTTCCAAGGACCTCAAAAAACTCACCGCTCTATCATCTTTGTATATCTCCAGTTGTCAGAAGCTGGTATCGTTGGAAAGCCCTACTTCTCTCCATGACATGGGTATTTATGGATGTAATGGTCTAACATCCTTGGAGTTAGGAGGCCTGACCTCTCTTCGACAACTACAAATTGGTCAATGTGAGAATTTAGAGACTTTTCTAGGTGAAATGCAGCATGTCACATCCCTTCAACACCTGTATGTAGATTTATGTCCACAGCTCGCTTCATTGCCGCAGGGTATGCAACTCCTCAACCTTCAACACTTGAGCATTGCATGCTTAGATAAGTTAACATCCTTGCCTAATGCCCTACAAAATGCCACAAAACTAGAATACCTAGAAATTAGAGCATGTCCGAGGCTAATGGAAGTGCCAGAGTGCCTGGGAAACCTCAAATCACTACAGATTTTCTCCATTCATGAATGTCCCCATCTGGAAAGACGATGTCAGAAGGAGAAAGGCGAAGATTGGCACAAAATAGCACACATTCCATCTATTAGGATTCGATCGTATGGTGAAAATCCCCCGAAGGAATGTTGTGAATTCATTTCTGTGAGGTCGAAATTCTCAAATCTTTTCCGTTAAAACTTCCTATTTCGAAGGAACTGCTTCCGAGACAGATGATTCGTCCCAGCCCAACTGATGTGCAGAAAGAAAACACGAAAATCTTGCAAGGGTTTTCTCTCCGAAGTATGGATTTTTAATATATAAAAGCGAGAGAGTTTTGATCGACCGTTCCTCATCTAGCAGCAGTGAGAACATGCAGAGACTTCAATTTTTTTGCAGAGACTCCTCATGGTTTCTTCTTCCTCCCTCGTGAGGCTCTCAATCCATTTACAAGATTTTGTAGAATCTTACATGGTTCGACTCCGCAAAATGGAGGAGTCTACTATGAAATCTCTTGACCATCTTCAAAAGATGAAGGTATTTCTATTTCCCACCTTGAAATCCACCTGCATACTATTTCAGGTCCCTGCATAATTATATTTGGGTCTCATGGTACAGTGATCCAAGACATAGGTCTCAGTGGTCTCACCATGGATGGCCAATAGCCCAAACATCTCTCAAAATAAAAAGTTGCCTGAAAATGAATGGTTAAAACATAAAATGAGTCTTCATTAATCCATGGAGGGTCCAAAGACTGAAGGGTTAGGATGTCCATAAATCTTCAATAAATCCAATCAAATTAATTGTCTTGATCATTGAAATGTAGAGCCCAAGTTTATTAAAAATTTAGCTGAAAAACTGTGTAGTTCATCTATAGTATTAAATGGCATTTGATAATACTGTAATGGATCCTGTATGCAGGCAAATTTCAACAATCCTCAGGCTAGTTTTATATACATCTCTCAGATTAATAAGTGGTCTGAAAATGAATGGTTAAAACATAAAATGAGTCTTCATTAATCCATGGAATTCCCAAAGAATGAAGGGTTAGGATGTCCATAAATCTTCAATAAATCCCATCAGATTAATTGTCTTGGTCATTGAACTGTAGGGCCCAAGTTTATAAAATCCTTTAGCTGAAAAACTGTGGGGTTCATCTAAAGTATTAAATGGCATTTGATAATACTGTAATGGATTTTGTATGCAGGCTAGTTTCAACATGCTTCTGCGGAAAATTATCTATGCAGTATGGATCGATCACAATTGTCTTGATTGGTGCATTTTGGTGGGCCTCATTGCGACATGTTACCGAGGCACAAGATTCACTTATGGTTTTGCCTAAATCTTTGAATTTTGGTGAGTGAAATGAAGGTCTTAAGTCTATGAATTAGGCAATGATGGAACTGCCATCCCAAGCAATGTATGATGCAAATGAACCAAATGTCCTTTGTTCGAGAATTCTTTCTTTTTCCATTTTGATGGCGCATTGGCCTGTAAATATCACCTTCCCATTTGCTGGGCTACACGTTAAAAGTGGTCAATTGCAGGGTATTTGGCCATTGATGTTGGGCAATTATCTGGACATTTTTCTTGCTATCCACCTGTTTGATACTCCAAAATCTTCAACCAATGGCAGTGATTATCCTATGATGTGATTCTTGGTGTTACCTATTGGTAATAGGGCCGTTGGTTAAATGGTCTTTAACTGGTACATCATACCACACAGAAACAGAGGACCTGATAACTTGGATATGCATTGGTTCAACACTGGGTGCCAAAGTACTGTGTGGATCTGATTTCAATTGGTTAGTCTTTGGCGACAATGTTTCAATTTTACTTTCATTAGTGGAGTTTTCAGGAAGAAATAGTTTTGAATTAGAAATGAGTACTCTACTCCCACAGGAATTCTTGGCCATAAAAGGTGCAGAAGGAAACATTTTCTCCTCCAAAGGCAAGAATATTATCTAATTCCTTGTAGTTTCTAGCTATCAAATGGGGTAGATTCTAGATATGGAAATGAAAATATCATTCTGTTAATGTGAACCTACTACATTGAAGTAAAAACTCAAGAACATTAAGTGTATATTCTCACAAAGAGATGATTTAGAGAATGTTTCAGTGATGTCTACAGGAACGAGTCTTCCCTCAGATACAATTGATTTCACAATCGATTTTGGCCTCATGGGTTGGAGTTCAAGTAGTGGCCACATCTTCTTCCCAGTGGCCCAAAGGTATTGTATTTTTATTTATATAGGTTAACTCTTTTATGGATTGTTTGGATGTATCCCAAATTGTAATTAGTTTTGATACCTTTGTAGGATGGATGGACATCTGTTTTGTTGGACAGTTAGTGAAGTGCAGAACCTCAGACACACCGCATTAGGTAGGATACTGTTTGAGCCTTGTCCACTTTGTACCCAAATCAGTTACAAACACTGTTGAAGCTTGGAATGCAGAGAGTAAAGTGTTGCTTCCCCCCAGCCCAACCATACTTTTCTTCCAATACATTCATAGACAATTTTGATTTTATTGCATCCAAATGCCAATCGGTTTTGTTATAACAATTTTTTTTGGACCGATAATTCATTCCAATTCATGTTTTTGTTCCAGAGATGTTGGGTGCTCAATGAATCTGATCCACCCAAGTGCAAATGTTGGATCCAGGCTGCATTTCAATTCCAGATATCCATATCAGCATTGCAGCCATAACTTGTCATCAGTTCTGGGAATTCCATGCATGGACCACATCACGACCTCGGTGTGCCACACTTCTGCCCCATCCAGCATCATGAAACAATGCAGAGTTCAGAACCGTTTCCCGCTGCTTCTTTTGAGCAGCACTTACCCTTGGGATTCTCTCTTTTCTTATTTGCTTAGTATGACTTTTACTGAAAGTTCAAAAACAATGTAGACCTAGGTTGTTGCAAGGCCATGGCTAACTCTATTATTTCATTGAATCATACAAGAGGTTCTTTATTGGGAACGGGAGATAACAGGAATCAGGTGATAAGGATGATTGCTCTAGCTGGATAGATCTGTTCTCTCTCTTATGTAATTATAGGAGATAATGCATAGGTGTCTAGGAGTTGAACATGGATGCAATGGAAAGCACTGAAACCAATTAATGACTTATATTTCGTTTGTATATGTTCGTGATACTGTTTTGTTTGTGTGTTATGCTGAGGTAAATTAATATACTATGATCTTCTACCATATCTTTTAAATCATCTTTTTGCTGATTCCTAACTGTGATGGACTGGAAGGCCAATCTGAATATTTGAGGTGGTCAACTCAGCTATTTCCATCTTGTTGTCCCCACTGCACTAGCTTATTTTATGATTTTCTTCTGTTTGGATCGCATTCATAGTTATTCTAGTGGGAAAACTATCCTATTTGTTTAGTTGAGTTCCATCATTTTGATTTGTGGCATTGATTTCATGAGCTCTGAGACTAGAATCATTATGTATTGTAAATCTAGATCATTGTGTGTACAGGGCTATTCCTGGCTAATAATTATTTTAGGAGCTAGGAATAGCCAATTTCTTCTCTATTCCAAAATGGGTTGGAGCCAAATGCTGAGATGGTCACCTCCCTGACCTGCAGAAGTTAGATGGTCCTGTGAGCAATGATTTCAGGATACTGCTTTAAACAAGCAGGGGTCATGCCATAGATATGGAAGGGCTTGGATTTTATGCATAAAAATGAAGTATTGAATACAACGTGGCACAGATATGTTGCATGTTTTGAAATATCCGTGTACTATATAGCTGGTGAGCCAGCATATAGGCATGACAGTGTTCTTTGCTTGTTTTGCGCCCTTTTTTTTTAGCTGAAATGCAAAATGTATTGAAAGATGAGGAAATGGTACAGAGCTAAAGAAATTCAGCCCTCAGGAAGTATGGCAATGAATTGTAGAAGGCATAAACAGCAGCCACCAAAACACCAAAGCAAAAACAGGGAAGAAACAGAGGAGATTGGCCACAATCAGCTACTAGAGCAGGATCGTCTCAAATTCAACCATGATAAAAGGCTCTACAAAGACCTGTTTTTGCAAGGGGAGCAAATGCTTATATACGGGCCGTTTTGTTTGCTTGTAATTGAATGTTTAGGTAGTCATTGCAAAGCAGGTTTCTATAAAGAAATACTAACAAAGTGAGAGTGAAGGATATAAGGTATAGATGAAGATGGGACCCTCACTTTCCTTTGACTTTGATTTACAAAAGTGATGGCCGATTGATAATTCATTTCTCATCTCCCCTTAATTCATTTTTTATTAAAGTGATGTCCTTTCATAGATCTTTACCTCTGTTTCTTCAATTTTAATCACTTTTGAAAAACATTTCTTAAAATTCCTAGAAACTCAATTCCATGCAAACAAACGAGACCTAAGGAAAAAAAATATTATGAAATTGAAAAATTAAAATAAATATTTATTTTCAATTGCTTTAAGAATATTTTAGATGTAAATAAAATAATAATAATAATATATAAAAAAGGGTTGGGAGAACAGAGCACTCGAAGTCTCATCTATGCACCACAACTTAATTCATGAGGGCTGTGCACACCAAATAAGGAAAAACGGGAAAAAAAAAAAGAAAAAATTAAAAGGATTTTGAGAAGGGCTACAAATCTGGCAATTTCAATGGAAACAATCAGATTATACTTACTGTCCAGTTTATAGTGTTCTTAAACTTAAACACAAAATATCAAAAATCAGAAACAGTTTTTTCCCCACAACAGTAAAGCAGGAACCAGTTAATAATGTCATCAAACAGTCTTTTCTGAGGGGATGGTGAAAACTGTTTAATTGGTAAGAAGTTCCCAATGTAGACCACAAACATGTGCCAATTGTAAGGTAGAGAATTAACCACACTCGTTGGATCAAAAGGCATCAAATGAACTTCGAAGGAAGATAACTGGACCAAGATAATGAATGACCTGCATAGAGATGGCTGAATGGGCCCCCACAAGGTCAGTTGAATTACAGCCCGTTGGAATTAGATCGTTTCCCTTATATGTAAAGTTGCAGAGACAGGTGAAAATAAAAATGGGTATGTCATGATACAAGTCATGGGGATCCAACAGTAGTTTATATAAGTTCTAGGAAGGCATTAAAATAGCTCACCCATTTTTATTCAGCCATGTTCACTAACAGAGTCCAGATGGTTTATCCACCAGACCCTTGGCTATATGGTCTTACCAGCAGTCCCACTTGCATCCCATACCTCCTATGTAAAACCTTCCTTCTGCAACAACACTGTTAATCTCACCAAGGTTTTTTTTAATTAATGTCTTAACTGAAAATTCAACCTTTTTTTTTCTCTTATTGTTACCATTTATGTTAACCCTAACTGTTCTAATTTTGTGCCACAGGAGCATTCATCAGGGCCCATTTTGATCTTGTAAACCAAATTCATGTAGATCAACCTTGTTCAATGATTAAAACAGGGCTGTACAATGCCCACCTTGTAGTCCCAAATACAGCTGCTAGTATTGTGATCGGTGTATGTGAATGGCTACCATAAGCTACCAGTCAATGTTAGGCTAATGGCATGGGAGAATAAAGTCAACTGCCAACGCCAAGTCAATGAAGAAATTAGTGAAACACTAGAAAATACAACTTGTTTGACCCAACTCTCATCTGCTCAAGACACTGAGATACTTCCATCAAACAAAATACAAACCACCTGTTTGTTGGGATTTCCTTGCAGCAAGAAGGCATGGCAGAGGCACTTATATCTGCTCTGCTACAAGTAGTTTTTGATAAACTGGCTTCCTTCGTTACAGAAGAGCAAGGGATGAAGTGGGGTCTAAAGGAGGAGATGGAGAGACTAAGGAGCACAGTGTCAACAATTCAAGCTGTGCTTGAAGATGCAGAGGAGCAACAAGTGAAGGACAAGGCGCTGATGAATTGGTTAGCAAAGCTTAAAGATGCAGCTTATGATGCAGATGACATATTGGATGAGTTCATGACAGAAGCTCTACGGAGAAAAATAGAATCTCGAGAATGCATGATGAACAAGGTAAGTTTCTTGAGAATTTCTGATAGCCCATTTTTGTTTAATTTAAAGATGGGTCATGAGATAAAGCTGATCAGAGTGAAATTAGATGCAATTGCAAGTGAGAGGTCTAAGTTCCATTTAAGAGAGGGAAGGAGGAGGTTAGAAACCAGCAACCGACTGCAGAGCGACTCTTTTGTGGTTGAATCAGAAACTTTCGGCAGAGAAGATGATAAAGAGAAGGTGGTGGATTCATTAATCAACACATTCAGTGAGGATGTCTCAGTCATTCCCATAGTAGGTATGGGGGGTCTTGGGAAGACAACACTTGCTCAATTAGCTTATAATGATCAAAGGATAGAGAGACATTTTGAACTTAGAATGTGGGTGTGTGTGTCTGATGATTTTGATTTGAAAAGGGTAACCAAAGCGATCATAGAAGCTGCAACTGGTAGTGCTTGTGAGCTGTTAGACATTGATCTTCTCCAACGTCGGCTCCAGGAAAAGCTGAGAGGCAAGAAGTTTTTACTTGTTCTAGATGATATGTGGAATGAAAATCCTGAGGAATGGGACCGATTAAAACATTATCTAAGAGGTGCACGGGGCAGTATAGTCATAGTAACTACTCGTAGTGAAAAGGTTGCTTTGATCATGGGTACACTTACTCCACACAAATTAGCAAGGTTATCAGAAGATGATTGTTGGTCTCTATTCCAGAAACGAGCATTCAGTCCCGGAGAAGAAATAAGACATCCAAATCTCATTAAACTTGGAAAGGAAATTATGAAGAAGTGTGGAGGTCTACCTTTAGCAGCCAAGGCTCTGGGCAGTCTGATGCGCTTTAAAAGAGAGGAATCAGAGTGGATATTTTTGAAAGAAAGTGAGCTTTGGAATTTATGTGACGAGGAAAATAGCATTCTACCAGCTCTAAGGTTGAGTTATTATCACCTACCACCGCATCTAAAGCAATGCTTCGCATACTGCTCCACATTCCCAAAAGATTATGAATTAAAGAAGGAGAAGTTGATTCTACTTTGGATGGCAGAAGGCCTCATACAACCATCTAAAGGTTGTAAACAATTGGAAGATATTGGGAATGAGTACTTCAACAACTTGTTATGGCGGTCCTTCTTCCAAGATGCAAAGACAGATGAATATGGGAAGATAACACAGTGCAAGATGCATGATCTAATGCATGATCTTGCAATGGATGTTTCAGGTGATGAATGCTCGATTTTAAAGATAGACAAGGAAGTGAATATTCCTAAAACCTCTCATCGTTTGTCATTGATGCTCAACATGGAGGACAAAATAATCCCGAAGGCCATAAATAAAGCAGAGAAGCTGCGCACATTACTTTTTGTTGGAGCTTATCATGGCTTCAACATCCAGTTCCCTCATAATATTTCCTCTCATTTAACATGTTTACGTGTGTTGGACTTAACTTCAACATCTTGCACTGAGGACATACTGGTTCCAATTGGTAAGTTGAAACACCTAAGGTACCTTGACCTGTCTCATACTTTGATACATAAAATACCTGAATCCATCAGCACCCTTTTGAATTTGCAAACCTTGAAACTCTCATATTGTCATAATCTTCAAGAGCTACCCAAGGACATGAGGAAAATGGCTAGCCTAAGACATCTTGAGATCACTGCATGTAAATCACTGATTGATGTGCCAAGGTGGTTTATATCATTCAGTGAGATGCCAGTGCATATCGGAAAACTGAAATGCCTTCAGACATTGCCAATTTTTATTGTGGGCACAGGCATGGGATGTAGAATGACAGAGTTAAAAGACCTAAACCTACGTGGTGAATTATTCATTAAAAACCTCGAGAATGTGAAGGATGCAAATGATGCCAAGGAATCAAATTTGAAGCAGAAGCAAAACCTTCACATGTTAGGGTTTTCATGGAGCCATTGCGACAATGATGCTATAGTTACAGAAAACATTGAGCAAGTCCTCAAAGGCCTTGAGCCACATCCAAATCTCAAAAGATTGCTGGTGAATGAGTATGCGGGTATCAGATTTCCACGTTGGATGAGTGATTTGTTTCTCCCAAATCTGATTGAAATTGCATTAGTCAATTGCAGAAGATGTGAATCTCTGCCCTCATTTGGCCAACTACCTTTTCTAAAAGTCCTAAGTATTTGTGGAATGGATGCTGTTAAATGTATTGACAACTCATTCTATGGCAATAATGGCACAGGCGGATTCCCATCATTGAGAGAACTCTCCATCAAAGATATGCCCAATTTGAAGGAATGTTTGGTAGGCCGTGAAAGAAAACTATTTCCTCACCTTGTTAGGTTAACAATTGTGAGATGCCCAAAGCTAACAAACCTACCACACCTTCCATCTATTGAAAGGCTCCAGCTCACACAGAATAATGGGACATTACTAAGAACCCTGGCAAATTTTACTTCGCTTATGTCCCTTTATATTGAAAATTTTGCTGAGCTAGAATCTCTTGAGGACGGTTTGCTACAAAACCATACACGTCTTTCATATCTATCAATATGCAACTGCCCAGAGCTCAGCTATCTCTCAAGGGACCTCAAAAACCTCACTGCTCTAGCATCTTTGAGAATTAACAGCTGTAAGAAGCTGGTATCATTGCAAAGCCTCACTTCCCTCCATGACATTGATATTTCTTCGTGTAATGGTCTAAAATCCTTGGAGTTAGGAGGCCTGACCTCTCTTCGATGTCTAACAATTCAACAATGTCGAAGTTTAGGGGCATTGATGGGTGGAATGCAGCACGTGACAGGCCTTCGAGACCTAACTATATATGAATGCCCTCAGCTCGATTGGCTGCCGCAGGGCATGCAACACTTAATCAACCTTCAGAGCTTGGCTATTTGGAGCTTGGATAAGTTAACATTCTTGCCTAATGGGCTACAAAATGCCACAAAATTGCGAGAGCTACAAATTGGAAACTGTTCAAGACTAATGGAATTGCCAGAGTGGCTGGGAAACCTGCCATCACTTCGATATTTCAGCATTTGGAACTGCACTAGTCTAAAGTCATTGCCATCTGGTTCGCAATACCTAGCAAAACTACAGTATCTGTCCATTGTACAATGTCCCCACTTGGAAAAGCGATTTGAGAAAGAGAAAGGTGAAGATTGGCACAAAATAGAACAAATCCCATTTATTGAGATTGGTTGGGATGGAGAAAATCTATCGAAGTTAAACACAACAAGATGCCACAAAACTCTCCTCCCTGCCTGTTGGACGCACTGCAGAAGTATCCAATAGTAGTTCTTGTATTCTGTTTCCTAATTCAACAATCCCATCGCTAGTTTTATCAACTTATCATACTTCCAAGGAATTATAAACACAGCACGGGCCAATCACATTTGTCTTGATTGGTGTACTTAGCGGGCGTCAATTGAATACATCACCACCAAGATAAAAGATTCACATCAGGGTTGTGGCCTAAATCTCTGGATTCTGGTGAGTACAATGAAGACCTTAAGTTTTAACACTGAAACAATTGGGCAATGATGAAACTGCCATCCCAATAAATGTGGGAAGCAAATGAACCATTACCCTACGTTCACTTTTTTCCGACATTTCTTTCCATTTTTTCCTTACTATTCTTTTTTTTCTTCTTTTGGGTGTTGATGGTGGCAGATTGTGGGTTGGGAAGCTCCCCCTCCCCACATATAACACAACACTGAAGTTGTCATTTCAACAGAAAATGTTTCACAGTGAAAGGTGCTGTTTCTTCTTCTTGCTCATAATGTTACAAATATCCTTACATATTTACCCTCAAATCTAATCAAGTAAATGTCTCCCTTGTATAGTCACATGTATGTGTGTGGAAAATCCTCAAATGAGCACCATCCATGAGCAGCTATTTTTCACCAGTACATGGGACTTCACTATGATTAATCAAACCCCCTCACACCCCTCACACTCACTGTTGGATTAAAACCCAAAAAAATGATGCCTTCTAAACCCATTAAACTTTAGGGCCATAGATCAAAGGGTTAGGGTGGTCTGATGGGGTTGATATAAAATACTTCTCTGTCTCATTTGGATCTTTCAATCCTCCACCTCCCCCTGATCGGCATGGCTCTGGTGGGCCCCACAAGGGGAGTGCTTATTGATGGTGCTCATGAATCATGAGAGACGCTCAGGAGAGGATGGCCAATGGTAGTAAAGTCATAATGTAATCACCAACATATAACTATCTATTGTTAAAAGAGATCACAATTCATGAGAATTAGAATCAATAAATTGAAGAAGTTTTACATAGCCATGAACAAGGTAAGCAAGCATGTATCTAATCTTTAGTATCCAAATGAATGTATTTTGATTGTAGGGATTAGCTAATATCCTATAACACATGGCATGCCTCATCTATTGCATATAAATTCAATAGTGTGAAACTAAACTATTTTCTTTCTGTTTCTATATCATAGTTCACAACTGACTTCAGGCACATAACAAAGACAAGGTACGCCTCTGATCAATTTATGCATATACAAGTTATTCTGGTCCTTCTTTTGCTGCAGTTGTCTTCCTTGGATCTCAAGTCTTGTGCAAATCTTAGCAAGAAAAGTCCCAGTTAACCAAAGTCGAGCAGCCGAACAAATTTCTCGCAGAAGCCAAATGAGTTTTTAATGCACAAAAGAACTATGACAAAATAAGACTTGGCATCTCAATGAAATAATCTAACCAATACTCGAGTTTCTTATGGTGCAATTGAAATTATCCAACTCCTCTGAAAGTGCTCCGGGTACCGCTTTGATGGTATCCCTGCAACAGCTGCAAAGGAGGTGTTTGAAAACTTGTGTTGATTGAGAGAGGCTCAAGGAATCCAACTCATAAAAAGGATGAGGCAAATGAACCGTGGAGATTTTATTTTACTATGTTTTGAAGGAAATCAGGGGCCTGGCAAAAGGTCTTTTTACCATATTGCAAGATCATGGAATAGAGGCAGACTCTTGGGCTAAAGAGAGCTACGAGAAATACTTTGGTAATGGGAAATGTATTACATTTGTAATGTGTCTCTTCAGATCTTGTTTAGCTGTAAGAACATACTATTACCATAGACTCATCTCTTTTCAACATTTCTTCTTTTTATTAACAAAATTATTATAATGTGGCTTCTTGATAAAAAAAAAAAAAAAATTATTACCATAGGTCTCAGTGATCTCACCCTGGATGGCCAACAGCCCAAATATCTCTCAATTAATATTTTAAAACTTTCTCCGTACAGTGGCCTGAAAATGAATGGTTTAATTCATGAAGAGCCCACAGACTGAACTGTAGAGCCCAAGTTTATAAAGTCCTTTAGCCGAAAAACTGTGTAGTTCATCTAAAGCATTAAATGGCATTTGATAATACTGTAATTGATCATGTATGCCTCAGGCTAGTTTTATGTACTTATTCATTCTTCTGTGGAAAATTATGTATGCAGTATGGATCAGTCACATCTGTCTTGATTGGTGCATTTCAGTGGGCCTCTTTGTGACATGTCACCATTACCGAGGTACAAGATTCACATATGGTTTTGTCTAAATCTTTGGATTATGGTGAGTAAAATGAAGGCCTTAAGTCTATGAATTAGGCAATGATGGCACTGCCATCCCAAGATATCTAGGAAGCAAATGAACCATATGTCCTTTGTTAAATATTTTCCTACAATCCTTTCTTTTTCCTTTTTGATGGCGTGTTGGGGGATAAGCTGGTCAAACCCTTTATGCTTCTAAATATCACCTTCTCATTTGCTGGGCCACACCTTAAAAGTGGTCAATTGCATGGTGTTTGGCTATTGATGGGCAATTATCTGGACATTTTTCTTTCCATCCATCTATTTGATACTCCAAAATTTCCACCAATGGCAGTGATTATCCTATGATGTGATTCTTGGTGTTACCTATTGCTAATAGGCCCCTTTTTTGAGTGGTCTTTGACTGGTACATGGATGCCGCACAGAAACAGAGTACTTGATAACTTGGACATGTATTGGTTCAACCCTGGGCACCGAAGGACTGTATCTGTATGGATCTGATTTCAATTGGTTAGTCTTTGGTGACAAGGTTTTAATTTTACTTCCATTATTAGGGGACTTTTTAGGTGTTCTCCCACGAATAAATTGTTTTGAATTAGAAATTATTACTCTACTCCCACAGGAATTCTTGGCCAGAGACGGTGCAGAACAGCAGAAGGGACATTTTCTTCTCTAAAGGCAAGCATAATCTAATTCCTTCTAATTTCTAGCTATCAAAAGGGGTAAATTCTAACTATGGAAAACAAAATGTCATTCTGTTAATGTGAACCTACTACATTGAAGTAAGAACACAAGAACATTGAGTGTATATTTTCACAAAGAGATGGTTTAGAGAATGTTTTAGCAATGTCTACAGGAACAAGTTTTCCCTCAGATGCAATTGGTTTTACTATCGATTTTGGCCTCATGGGTTGGAGTTCAAGTAGTGGCCACATCTTCCCAATGGCGCAAAGGTACTGTATTTTTATTTTTATAGGCTAACTTTTATGGATCATTTGGATGTATCCCAAATTGCGATTAGTTTGAATACTTTTGTAGGATGGATGATTATCTGTTTTGTTGGACAGTTGGGAAAGTGCAGAAACTCAAACACACCACATTAGATAGGATACTGTTTTTGAGCCTTGTCCACTTTGTATCCAAATCAGTAATAAACACTGTTAAAGCTTGGAATGCAGAGAGTACATGGTTTAGAGGGAGCAGCCCACTTAAGAAAAATCATATCTGGCCCCCATATGATTAGCGTTTTTTTTTTTTTTTTTTTTTCATGGTAATGATCTGGGCCTACTGACAGATGATCTTGGGCTTTATTTTATTTATTTCAACTGGTTTAAAAGTTATCAACTAAGGTGGGCCATTTGATTGTGTACAATCTGATGTACTGAAGAGGCCTTTTATTTTTCAAAAGGGGACCTACCGAGAATGTCAAATGATATTGTCCAATCCACGAAATGTAGGAGTTTAAAAAAAAAAAAAAATTTATCAGTAACGACAAAATATATTATAAGAGAAAGCTAGATAAAAGAATCCCACCAAACAAACCAAAAGGGGCATAATGATTTAAAAGAATTATATCACGAAAAGGAAAAGCTTAAACAAAGAAACATCATACAGTGAAAGCTACCAAGTTAGAAGATCTATCCACCCCTTGCTTAGTTAATGAATCAACAAAAACATTTACCGACCTCCTATGAAATCTCTCGAGGAGTCTCTATCTTCCCTGTCTTCAAAAGACCAAGTTATTTCCACCTTAAAATCCTGCAAAACCATTTAGGTCCCATATGTTTGGGTATCATGGTCGTACTACAATGATCCAAACCATGGGCGTCGAGGGTCTCAACCATGGAAGGCCAATAGCCCAAATATCTCTCAGAGTAATATTTTAGAACTCCTCTCCATATAGTGGCCTGAAAATGAATGGTTAAAACATAAAAAGAGTCTTCATTGATCCATAAATAGTAAAAGATTGAAGGGTTAGGATGCCCGTCTTCAGTACATCCCACTAATCATCCGTGAGGAATCTTTGAACTGCAGAGGTGAAGTTTATATGAAGCTCTTTAACTATCTAGTTCATATCAAGTAATAAATACCATTGATGGTACTGTAATAAATTATATAGTTCATCTCAACTAATAAATAGCATTGATAATACTGTAATAAGCTATGCCTCTTTAGTTTAATAAAAAGGGATAATTAGCGAGAAGTCCCTAGAATCTTATAAAACTTAATCAAATAGTGAGTTACATTTACGCACCATTGGTGCTAATAGTGGCATGCTCAGGGGCATGAAAGAAGTAACTGATTAGCCCTTCTACTGTAGGCATAATTTTTTTCTCCCTTTGTTTCTGAAAAAGAATTGAAAGACACTAATGGTAACCATTCGAGCCGACGAAATTAGTAATATTATCCATGAACGTATTGAACAATATAATAGAGAAGTCAAGATTGTGAATACCGGCATAGTACTTCAAGTAGGCGATGGCATTGCTCGTATTCATGGGCCGCAGAATTCCCCGAATAAAAATAACAAAAATCATACAACTTAACTATACAAATCATGTTCAATCTTTGTATTTGCCTTGTCATATATTTCTCTAGTCATCTTTTGATATTTTCAATATTTACTACTGATGAATTTAGAAAACACTCCTTAATTCCATCCATAAGAAGAAATACAGCAGTCCTCTCATTTCGAAGTTTAAGAGGACAATGGTCAATCAGCCTCATTAAATGCTGAAATTGAGAGAAACAAAAAACCAACCTGACCCCATTCACTTTGTGGGTGGGACCTTGATCTTTAGTTGGAATGTTGGACGACCTAGTTGAAGACACACAATGGATGCAACCCGCCATGGATTTTAACACCTGATAACATGGATATATATTGGTTCAACAGGGTACCAAAGTACTGTATGGATCTGATTTCGGTCTTTTGTGACAATGTTTCAAATGCACTTCCACTTGTGGACTTTTTGGGTGCTCTCCTGTGAAGAAATTGTTTTGAATTAGAAATGATTACTCATATTTATCACCTACTCCCTCAGAAAACCCTGCCCAGAAGAGGTATAGAAGGAACATTTGCTCCTCCAAAGGCATGCTTTTGAGAATGTTTAGCGATGTCAACGGAAACATTTCTTCCCTCAGATACATGATTTTGGTGTATCAGTTTGGAGATCAAGTAATGACAACATCTTCCCCGTGGCCCAAGGTATTGTTTTCTTTTTTTTTGGTAGTTCACTTTTATGGTTTGTTTGAATGTATCCCAAATTGCAATTAGTTTGAATGCTTTTGGTAGGATGGATGGCTATCTGTTTTGTTATTCAATTGGAGATTGTACAGAAACTCTTTTTGTTTTTGTTTTTTCTTTTTGTTGAAACATCTGGTCGATGTCGCTGTACAGAAACTTAAAACACTGCATTAATTAGGATACTGTTTTTAAACCTTTTCTATCTTTTATCCAAATCAGTAATCAACACTCTAAAGCTTGGAAAGCACAGAAGTCCAGACAGTGTTATCCTCCTCGTTCGATCCTTTTTTTTTCCCTCTCCTCTGCTGCCTAAAATACATGTTAATATGGATAATCATACTGTTCTGCCAATACATTCATATACAATTTTGATTTTACTGCATCCAAATGCCAATCCTTTTTGTTGTAAATTTTTTTTTGGACCCATAATTCATTCCAATTCATGTTTTTGTTCCAGAGATGTTGGGTGCTCAATGAATCTGATCCGGCCAAGTGCAAATGTTGGATCCTGGTTGCATTTCGATTCCAAATAACCATATCACCATTGCGGCCGTAACTTTGTCATCAATTCTGGGAATTCCATGTGTGGACCATATCACAACCTAGGCGTGCCGTGCTTCTGTCGCATCCAGCACCATGAGCCGACACAGCAGTTCTGAACCGCATCCCGCTGCTTCTTTTGAGCAGAACTTACCCTTGGGATTTCCTCTTTTCTTATTTGCTTAGTAAGACACTTACTGAAAGTGCAAAAGCAATGTAGATATAGGTTGTTGCAAGACCATGGCTAACTCTATTATCTCATTGAATCATATAAGAGGTTGTTTTGCGAGAACAGGAATCAGGTGATAAGGGTTATTGCTCTAGCTGGATAGATCTGTTCTCTCTCTTATGGAATTATCGAAGATCTATATGCATGCTTCTAGCGCATGGGTGTCTTGGAGTTGAACATGGATGCAATGGAGAGCAATGAAACCAATTAATGTCTTATATTTCGTTTGTATATGTGAGTGGTACTGTTGTTGGTACTGTTGTGTCTAAGTGCTATGGTGAAGTAAATCTACTATGATCTTCTACCATATCTTCTCAATCATCTTTTTGATGATTCCTAACTGTGATGGACTGGAAGGCCAATCTGATATTTGAGGTGGTAAACTCAGCTATTTCCATCTTGTTGTCCCCACTGCACTAGCTATTTTTTTAATGATTTTCTTCTGTTTGGATCACATTCATAGTAATTCCAGTGGGAAATCTATCCTACTTGTTTAGTTGAGTTCCATGAATTTGATTTGTGGCATTGTTTTCACGAGCTCTGAGACTAGAAACATTATGCATTATGAATCTGGATCGTTTTGAGTACTGGGGTTATTCTTGTCTAATAATTATTTTAGGAGCTAGGATTGTCCAATTTCTTGTCTCTTCCAAAATGGGCTGGAGCCAAATGCTAAGATGGTCATCTGCCTGACCTACAGAACTTAGATGGTCCTGTGAGCAATGATGCCCAGATACAGCTTTGAACACAGCAGGGGTCATGCCATAGATATGGAAGGGCTTGGGTTTTATGCATAAAAATGAAGTATAGAATACAACATGGCACAGATATGTTGCATGTTTTGAATTATCCGTGTGCTCAACTGATCTTCTTTGCTCTGAACTAAGAGCCTTAATAGGTTTCTGCCTTCGTGTGTAATTTATCTATTAACAAATTATTCAACAGTCATCACCTAAGAAGAATGCGCACCCGCCTGACTTGTCTGCAATTGTTGGCAACCGGACCATTATCGGCAAACCAGATTGCTGATGCCTTCCCAACTGGAGAGAAGAATAACAGAAAACCATATAATGGTCATTGCTGAATCCTTTATGTAACCACCAGTATATTAGTCTTGAACTGATGTATGTGCTTGTTTTGCCTCTTTTCTATTTATTTTTCATAAAATCCCCTTTTTATATCTGAAATGAAAAATATTTTAAAAACAGAAATAGTACAGAGCTAAAGAAATCTAGCCCTCAGAAGTGTGGCTATGCATTGTACAAGGCATAAACTGCAGCCACCAAGACACCAAAGCTAAAAACAGGGGAAAAAGATAGAAACAGAGGAGATTGGCCACAATGAGCTACTAGAGCAGGATATTCTCAAATTCAACTATGATAAAGAGCCCTCCAAAGACCTGCTTTTGGAAGAGGAGCAAAAGCTTATATAAGGGCCTGTTTTGTTTGCTTGTAATTGAGTTTTTAGGAAGTCATAGCAAAGCAAGGTTCCTATAAAGAAATAATAACCAGGTGAGAGTGAAGGATATAAGATATATATATATATATATATATATATATGGGAGAAATGTTCATGTGCATCCATCCCTCACCCTATGGTGAGGGACACTTCCCCTTTTTACATACAAAGACAAATGAGTGTACATCATCTATGTACTTGAAAACTTACTTTTTGTACTTGAAAATCCCATTTATGGAAGTGTCCCTCACCCTATGGTGAGGGATGGATGCACATGAACACTCCCCTATATATGGATATATATATATATATATTAAGGTCAAAATTGAAATTGATTACAAGATTATTGAGAACTACAAAGAATTGCCAGGGACTGGGAAACCTGACATCATTTCTATATTTCATCATTTGGAACTGCACTAGTCTAAAGTCATTGCCAACTGGGATGCAATACCTAGCAAAACTACAATATATGTCCATTGTACAATGTCCCCACTTGGAAAGGCTAAGTGAGAAAGAGAAAGGCGAAGATTGGCACAAAATGGCACAAATCCCATCTATTGAGATTGGTTGGGATGGAGAACATCTATTGAAGTTAAACACAACAAGATGCTACAAAACTCTCCTCCCTGCCTGTTGGACTATCCAATAGCAGTTCTTGTACTCTGTTGCCTAATTCAACAATTTCATCACTAGTTCTATCAACTTATCATACTTCTATGGGAATTATATACACAGAATTGGCCAATCACACTTGTCTTGATTTGTGTACTTAGAGGGCCTCAATGCAATACATCACCACCAAGATACAAGATTCACATCAGAGTTGTGTCCTAAATCTCTGGATTCTGGTGAAAACAATGAAGACCTCAAGTTTCAACACTGAAACAATTGGGCAACAATGAAACTGCCATCCCAAGAAATGTGGGAAGCAAAGGAGCCATTATGCCCTACGCACACTTTTTTCTTATAGTTCTTTCTATATTTTTTCCTTATTATTCTTTTTTTACTGTTTTGGGTGGTGGTGGTGGTGGCAGATTGTGGGTCGGGCAGCTCCCCCTCCCCACATATAATACAGCACCATAGTTCAACAGAAAATGTTCACATTGCAAGGTGCTGTTTCTTCTTCTTGCTCATAATGTTACAAACATGCTTACATAGTTACCCTCCAATATAATCAAGTAAATGTCTCCCTTGTATAATCATGTTTGTGTGTGGAAACTCCTCAAATGAGCACCATCCATGAGCACCTATTTGTTTCCCAGCACAGGGGACTCCACTATGATCAATCCAACCCCCGCACACTCATCATTATCATCATTAAAGCCTTGTCCCAACCATGTTGGGTCGACTACACGAATTTTATTTCTTTATTTTGATCTATTTTGAAACAAATCATCAGATAATTTATACTTATTTATATCTATTTTTACTACCTTCATCCGCATATTGGATTAAAATCTAAAAAAATGATGCCTTCTACCATTAAACTCGACTACTTGAGGACCATAGATCAAAGGGTAAGGGTGATCTAATGGGGTTGATATAAAATATCTCTCCGTCTCATTTGGGTCTTTCAATCCTCCACCTCTCTCATGATCAGCATGGCCCCAGTGGGTCCCACAAAGGAGGTGCTTATTGATGGTGCTCATGAGTCATGAGGGATGCTCAGGAGAGGGTGGCCAATGGTAATAAAAGCCATAATGTAATTACCAGCATATAACTATATATTGTTAAAAGAGATCACAGTTCATGTGCATTAGAATCAATAAATTGAAGAAGTTTTACATAACCATGAACAAGATAAGTAACCATGTATCTAATCTTCAGTATCCAAAAGAATGTATTTTGACTGTAGGGATTAGTACTTGTATCCTATAACGCATGCCTCATCTATTGCATATAAATTCAATAGTGTGAAACTAAACTATTTTCTTTCTGCTGCTACATCATAGTTCACAACTGACTTCAGGCACATAACAAAGACAAGGTACGCTTCTGATCAATTTATGCATATACAAATTATTCTGATCCATCTTCTGATGCAGTTGTCTTCCTTTGATCTCAAGCCTTGTGCAAATCTTAGCAAGAAAAGTCCCAGTTAACCAAAGCCGAGCAGCAGAACAAATTCATCAGAGAAGCCCAATGAGTTTTTATGCACAAAAGAACTATGATATAATAAGACTTGGTATCTCAATGAAATAATCTAACCAATACTCGAGTTCCTTATGGTGAGATTGAAATTATCCAACTCCTCTGAATGCACTCCGTATACCGCTTTGATGGTATCCCTGCAACAACTGCATAGGAGATGTTCGAAAACCAATTGAGAGCTACTCAAGGAATGCAACTCATGAATAAAGGATGAGGCAAAAGAACTGTGGAGATTTTATTTTACTATGTTTTGAAGGAAATCAGGGGCCTGGCAAATGTGTCTTTCTACCATATTGCAGGATGGTGGAATAGAGGTGGACTCTTGGGCTAAAGAGAGCTACGAGAAATACTTTGGTAATGGGAAATGCATTACATTTGTAAGGTGTCTCTTCAGATCTTGCTTTGCTGTAAGAACAGACTATTACCTTAATAGAGTCATCTCTTTTCAACATTTCTTCTCTTTATTAACAAAATTATTATAATGTTGCTTCTTAAACAAAACAAAAAAAGATGTCCTTAGAGAGTGTAACTTGGTTATAAACACTAGACAGTTCTGGCAAAAGCCAAAGCACCTAGGTACAATAAGTTAATCTCAAGTTGGAATCCATTACTATTTTTTTCTTCCAACATACAGTCATATTATTTTGTGCATACAATATTCTGTTGTTCACCCATTGTCTCAATGAATGGATCCTACTGCCTTTGTATCTTTCTGCTCTAAATTCTTTCTTCCTTTTCTTTCTTTCTAGAACGATACCAAACCAAACCAAGCCTTTTCCCAGTAGGTGGGGTTGGCTATATGGATCTGACGACGCCAATCAAATCTGTTTAGGGCCATGTCCTCCGTTAGATCAATGTAGGCAAGGTCATGTTTAATAGTTTATTTTCAACTTCTCTTGGGTCTCCATCTCCTTCTCCTACTCCTGGCAATCTCCATGCTTTCACACCTTTTAACAGGTGCCTCCGTTGAACGCCTTCTAACATGGCTGAACCATCTCAGTCGATTTTCTCTCATTTTATCTTCAATCGGTGCTATTCCTACTTTGCTCCAAATCTCCTCGTTCCTAATCTTATCTCTCCTTGTGATCCCGCACATCCATCTTAGCATTTTCATCTCCGCAATTTCCATCTTCTTAACATGATTATGCTTTACTGCCCAACACTATAATCCATATAGCAACGCTGGGCGTACTGCCACCTTATAATACTTCCCTTTAACCTTGAAGGGGACTTTCCGATCACACAAGACGCCCGAAGCACTCCTCCATTTGGTCCACCCGGCCTAAATCCTGTGACTTACATCAGTATCAACCCCTCCATTCAGTTGCACCATAGATCCAAGGTATCTAAAGTTTTCTTTCTCTACAATCTTTTGTGTGCCCAGACTTAATTCTATGTTACCAGGTGTCCTACTTTGACTAAACTTGCATTCCATATATTCCGTCTTGCATCGACTTAGCCTAAACCCTTTAGTCTCTAACGTTTTCCGCCACAATTCTAGCTTAGCATTCACTCCTTCTCCCGTCTCATCTACTAAAATAATGTCATCTGCAAATAGCATACCCCACGGCACCTCATCCTGGATATGTCTTGTAATCTCACCATAACTAGGGCAAAGAAGTACAGGCTTAACGCTGAGCCTTAGTGTAGCCCAATCGTGATAGGAAACTCTTGAGTCTCTCCTCCAGTCGTTCTTATAGATGTCATGATTCTATCATACATATCCTTTATCGCCTCAATATATGCAACACACACTCTTTTCTTTTCCAGTTCTTTCTAGAACTATTATTTTTTTATTTTTTTTTTCAAATGGTTGGTGCTGTGTATATTTTTTGCTCAACATCTAACTAATATGTTTATCATCATCCCTGAAAGAAAAAATGAAAGGTCTCTAAAAGCCAAATAAGTTTAAAAAAAAAAGGTGGTAACTGGTAAGAATGTAGCGCACCTACATGCTTCCTTGTTGAATTTCTTCTCATTAATGCCATATAATTCTTCAAATACCTTTGGTTCCACACGACAAAAATAGGGTCGGCCTGCAATAGAAGTTGATATGGTCACAAACTTTGAAAATGATGAAGCTAATGACAAAGGCAACAACAGAAGGGGTGCTTACCTTGGTAAATGGAGCACGTACGTGTGGTTTTCTCAAAGTGTATGCACCATCCATCTGTACCTATCATGCTCCTATAAAGCTGCATTTCACAAATAAAGTGCAAAGAAATACTTCAACAAAGGTTTGCTGAAAGCTGAATGGTTTGTAACTTTTTGTATGGTTAGCTCGCTGTAGATCTACACTTTCTACAACCACTAAATATCAGAGTACTTCACACAAGAACATTAGATATTTTAGTACAATTTCAACGTTACTCAAGAAATTGAAATGACCAACATCATAATCTAGAAATGATTGATGCAGTCAGTCAGTGCCCTCGATTGTTCCAGAGAGAAGGGTCATGGCGCCCCACATCATTGATAGTATGATATAGACATCATGATCTCTAAAAACAATATGGATAGTGTAAGCTTTAGATATTACATTTCAAGAGTTATAACATTGAAATATTACACCATACAAAGAGCACAATTAATGAGGTAATGTAGGAAAGAAATAACAGTAGAATCTTATCCAATTAACTGAATTTTAGTTAACTAACCTAGATATTAATATAATAAATATTGCCACCTTGCATGCAAGCGAAGCGCTATTGGCAGCAATAAATAGCTCACTAAGCAATGATTGATGCAGTCTGTCAGTGCCCTCGATTGTTCCAGAGAGAAGGATCATGGCGCCCCGCATCATTGATAGTATGATATATAAATCATGATCTCTAAAAAGAAATATGGATAGTGTAAGCTTTAGATATTACATTTCAAGAGTTACTCCATTGAAATATTACACCATACAAAGAGCACAATTAATGAGGCAATGTAGGAAAGAAATCACAGTAGAAACTCATCCATGAACTCAATAACTAACCTAGATATTCATATAATAAATATCTTAATTGTCCTAACATAATATAAACATAATCAATATCATAAATTTTATTCTTTATTTCGTAAGAACTCTAACCTCTTGTAACGACATGTTTCTTTCACAAAAGGATTGTGTAATTGGTTATATAGAATACAAAACCTTGATCTCTTAAAATGTAAAGTTGATGCATCGCACGAAAAATATAAATCATGCTGTGATAGTGGTTTCCACCCGTTTATAGAGTCCATCACCACCACGGCTCCTGCTAGATCAGATTTGTTATGATCTTTTAGCATAAAGGGCAGGACCATGTGACTTGAACAAAAACACTCGATTGGAGAGGTCATATAGAAGGAGGAGATCATGAGGCTTGAATTATTGTACGCATTAGGGAGGTTTGTAAATGGATGTATGAAGGCAAGGTTTACATTTAGATAAAAATAATATATCTAGCCAACCACATGGCAAGTGCTAAGTGCTAACTCCCCTCCACCCATGTGTCCCAACCACATGGGAAAGAAACCAAAACATTTGGCATGTAAGAGACTCTCTCCACCATAGCCAAACGTTTCACTCCTACCAATTGAGTCTGAGTTGAGTCAGCACAGCCTGAACAATTCAACTCCTCTTTATTCCTCAATAGACTGAAACTACCGCCCATTGTTCTAGTTGTAGACATATCTATCCACTATTATTCTCCTTTCAAAGCCTTGGTGCAAACGCCCATTCCCCACATGGGGAAATAAATCTGATTGACCACAGAACCAGGAATGCAATATTGGCCCAACCCAGATAATTATGGTCCGGAGTTGGAATTTCATTCAGACTATAGCTGAATCCACATTCATCGTCACTGTGTGATATTAACCCACAGAACTTACAGATAGATGGCAATTTCTCATACTCATTAACCCATTCAAACTCTTCAATTGGATAGCAGGGATGAGATTTTCCTGCACATTCACTATCACACGAGCCTTTACGTTGTCATCCTCATAGACAGAACGTGATTCAGAACTAATTCAAACATACCTACCTTGACATGATCTGGGTCATCGAAAATCTCTTCTGGGGTAGCGAAAGCAGGGCCCTTGTCGAGCTTGCAGCAAGCACCGCACCCCTGCGAGCAGCTCCAGAGCTCCTTCCTCTCTCTACCGAAGCCAGCGCTGCCACGGCTGCTGTCCTTGGCCTCGGAGGCCTTCCCCTTCCCGCGCCTTGGCCCGCAGTTCGCTGGAAGAGCAATGGAGCAAGACATGGGCGAGTTTTGCTTGAGGAGATGTCGAGCCTCCGTTATGTATTCGTTGCGGCATTTTAACAAACACCTGTGCGACGGTCTCGTTATACAGCACTGGATGCTCATCCACTATTTTCTGGCTTGTTGCTCACTATAAATGGGTCGCCCATGAGACCCAACTCGATAATTCCAAAGTTCAGGTTAATACTTCCAACCCATTCAATAGATTGGTCGGGTTCTTGTTGAGGGGATTGGTGCTACTCACTTGCCAACCCGATCCAATTGGACCCAACGTGAACATTGATGATGAAGATGACCAAATTCAAATGAGGTTTTAATTTCAGGTACGATTAACCCGAAAGTGCACATGAATTTGGGTTTCGATTGGGTGGGCCGGGCCCAAGAAGAACAACCCTAATATCAAATCAACTTGGGACCGCTTACTGAGTTTAATTAACGTAGGGCCCGCTATTAGCTATTTGAGAATGGATTGAATCTCCACCGTTATTTTCATCGTATTCCACATCCAGTGAGCTCTATCATTTCGACACGTGGATCACTGAATCGTGGCCCCACATCAATAGAAATATGGGCGGACACGGTCTTGTTTGGGCCTCGTGGGTTGGATTTCAAGAAAAGGCCACGTCTTTCCAATGGCCCAAAGGTATTGTATTTTTATTTTTATAGGTTAACTTTTATGGATCATTTGGATGTATCCCAAATTGGCAAATTGCAATTAGTTTGAATACTTTTGTAGGATGGATGGTTTGTTAGATAGTTGGAACAGTGCAGCAACTCAAACACACCACATTAGGTACGGTACTGTTTTTGAGCCTTGTCCACTTTTTATCAGTAATAAACACTGCTAAAGCTTTGGAAGGCAGAGAGTACAGTGTTGTCCTCCTCATTGTATCATAAAATGGATAACCATACTGTTCTTCCAATACATTCACAGACAATTTTGATTTTACTGCATCCAAATGCCAATCCTTTGTGTTATAACATTTTTTTTTTTCACCGATAATTCATTTCAATTCATATTTTTATTCCAGAGATGTTGGGTGCTTGATGAATCTGATCCAGCCAAGTGTCAATGTTGGATCCGGGCTGCATTTCATTTCTGAATATCCGTATCACTATTGCCGCCATAACTTCGTTGTCGATTGTGGGAATTCCATGCATGGAGCATATCGCAACCTAGATGCGCCAAGCTTCTGCCCCATGGCCCCCATCCAGCTCCATGAGCCCACGCAGCAGTTCAGAACAACATCCTGCTTCTTATTTTGAGAAGTAGTAAGCTTGGGATTTTCTCTTCTCTTATTTGCTTAGAGTAAAGGAGATTTACTTAAAGTTCAAAAATGGTGTGGATCTAGGTTGGTTTCAAGACCATAGCTAACTCTATTACTTTATTGAAACATACAAGAGGTTCTTCATTTGAAATAGGATAGAACATGATCAGGTTGTAATGAGAATTGCTCTATCTGGGATAGATCTATTATCTCTCTTGTTGAATTGTTAGTGCAAACTTACAATACATGGGTGTCTAAGAGTAGAATATGGAAGTGATAAGAAGGGCAATGAAGCCAATTGAAGACTTATATTTTGATTAGAATATGCAATATATACTTCAGTGATACTGTTGTGTTTTCTTATGATTGATCAACAAATATTAGGCTTGAAATGTTATGCCGGGGTAAAGTGCTATGATTTTCTACCAAATCTTTTCACCCAACTTTTAGCTGATTCCAAACTGCAATGGATGGGAAGGCCTATATCAATTTTCCAGATGATACATATAGCTATTTCCATCTCCATGTCCCCACTGCACTTGTTATTTTCATGATTTTCTTCCGTTTGGATTGAATTCGTAGTAATCTGTCCTACTTTCTTAGTGGGGTTCCTGTTGACTTGATTTGTGGCATTGTTTTAATTAGCTCTAAGGCTTGAATTCTACATCATTTTGTGAACAGGGCTATCCTTGGCTCATAACTATTTTTAGGAGCTGGGAATAACCGATTTTTTTCTCTCTTCCAAAATGGCCAGGTGCCAAATGCTGAGTTGGTCACCCTGACCTGCAGAAGTTAGATGGTCCTGTGAGCTTTGATTATGGTGCCCAGTTACAGCTACTTTGAACACAGCAGGGGTCATGCCATGGATAAGGAAAGGCTTGGATTTTATGCATAAAAATGAAGTATGGCATACAACATGACATTGAAATGTTGTGTGTTTTGAAATATCTGTATGCATAGCTGGTGAGGCTGCATGCTGGTATTGGCTTTGTTCTTCTCAACTATGAGAAGATTTTATCTTTACTCACGCAAAGCCTTTCTTATCTCAATTCTCTTTGTTCTTAATTAAGAGCTTTAACAAGTCTTCGCATCTTTTAATAGCTGGTGGCCCCTTTAAATAAAAATTTTTTTTTTGTAAAAAACCCTCCCACCTCCCCCACACAAAATAAATAAACAAATAAAAATTATAATTATATATAAAAATGAAAATAAAAATTCTCCTTCCGCCCTTGCTCTTGCCCAGGGAAGATTCAATGTCAGGGAGAAGGATGACGAGAAAACGCGGAACGATCGATGCTGAAACCTTAAATGTAATAACCAATATATTAATCTTGAACAAATATCCCGGCTTGTTTTTGTCCTTTCCAAAATTCTTTTTGCTAGAAGAAAAGAAAACATATTTGTTGAAGTTAAAAAAAAAGAAGAAGCACAAATCTACATTTTAAATTTCTTCAATGGTATTTAGATGTAAACAAAATAACAAAATAACAAAATAAAGGTGGTGAGAATGGAGTTTCAATAGCCAATCCATTAATAGCTCGATTTGCGAGGCACCTCCTTTTCATATAAAGAATCAAACATCAATCCAAAACCAGAAATGACAAAAGAGTCATATCAAAAGTACACAATTTTAAAATTTTCTCCAAAATTTTTCGAAAAAAAAAATAATGAAAAAGCAACCTCTTTTCTCCACTAAAAAAATAAAGAAGTCTACTTTTTTATAAAAAAAAGTCAAAAAGATTTCATACCAACAACTAAAAACAAAACACTATCATAACACCTTATATTTTTTTTCTTTCCTAATTTAATGTATTAGCTCACCATATTTTAATTCACCATGCATCCAAAGGCATCAGGTGGAAGACTTGGGTGAGTGTATATGGAGTTGGTCCGTACGTGTGAGTATTTACCAAATACAAAAAATAGGTCGGAGTTTCTAAACATTTTGTAAGTCATATACCGCCCACAACGGCAATGGTCTCATTGACCACAAAAATATCCTGCCAATTGTGAGGTGAAGAATTAACCCACTCAGTTGGATGATCTTTACCAAAATATAATGAAGTTCCATCGGAAGATAACTCGACAACAATGGCCAGCATAATATATTTATGGACCACAGGGCCTTACACATGGATAAGTCTTATTGGATTTCCACACATGATAGTTCTCTTCACCAAACGCACGCTATGGAGCAGAAGTAGAACTTGGAAGTCCCCAAAAACAAAAACGCGTCTGGAAAAGTGGGTTCCGTCATTTTTCTTCTTTTCTGGTAGAAGGTAGAAACGCGTTCAAAAATAATGATATAGTGTGAATAAACATCAATACCAACGTCAGGTCAATGAAGAAACACGGAAACACCACCACCGGCACCGGGGTGTACAAAAGTCAATACCAACATCAGCTCAATGAAGAAACACGGAAACACCACCACCAGCACCGGGGTGTACACTGTACACGGATCGAATTAGTGTGGATTGGGTTAAATTGTCTCTAATTCATTAATCCGTTATCTACAGATTGATAAATTTAGAATTCAATCTGTGGTTGTTAAAAATTGATTTAATCCATAGAGGACCGGGTCGAATCGGATTAATCCGTTCAATTTAATGTTAAAAGAAAGAAATCAAACATGTTGTAAAAATTTTCATGGTTGACACCTTAAATTTTTTTTTCTTATTTTATATTTAGACATCTTTACTTATAGTTAGACCCCTTCAAAAACTTTTTTATTTATTTTTAATGTCAACGGATCGGATCGGATTGAATCAGCGGATTGAGGGTGACATTCGTCACTTATCCTTTACTAACAGATTACAAGATTTTCAATTCGTCACCAATCCGTTTACCTTCGGATCGGTTAAAAATCCGCTGATCGGATCGGTTTTATGGATCGACGGATTTTTTGTACACCCCTATTTATAGACAATACATAGTTTTGCCAAAAACTATTTCGCTGAAATTGTACGTGAAGTGCTGTTTATACGTTAGATTTGAGATTCAACACTATCTTTGGTCGAATATCACCATTCAAATCATTATTTTATTATTTTTAAACTAGATTCCCCAAGCACTTAAACATGTAAAAGATTTCACCATATGCAATGCATGCAACGATCACTACTTTCAACCATTAACTATGCACAAAATAAACATATAATCAACATGAATATTAAAAAAAAAGGAAATTCTCAGGAATTTAAATGTAGTGTGCAAGGAATTTAATTGTAGTAGTGCGTGGAAAAGTAAATGTAGGATAAGTAGTATATGTAGTGATTTTATTTTTCTTAGAATTCTTACTTAACCCGATTTAAAATCACTTCAAATGTCTATATGAACTTGGGTCGTCATTCCAATCACAAAGCAAGAAACATAGTCAAAGCAACCATAAATCACAAGAAGAACCATGAGAAAAATATATAGCTTTACTAACATGTAGAATTCTTACATATGATAGATAAATTGAACCAAGAAAAATACAATTTAGGATGAAAGATACTCCTCTTTTAGTTCAGAAATCCCAAGGGGTTAGTGTGGCTTTAAGGCTAAGCCTTCTTGAGGAAGTGGAGAGGATGGAGTAGAGAGAGGGTTAGAAAGAGAGAAAATTCCATGAGAAGGGGGGTCCCATGTGTTGTTTATATTTATAGGGCATGGGATGCTCTATTCCTTCTCATTAGATCGTACTTTGTAGCTATAAAAAATTCTTCTTAAAAAGTTCCTCCTACATCTTCTCCAATTTAGCAAACACTTAGCAATTGAAGAGAGATTCTTATTTGCTTTTCTTGGAAACCAATTTCTACACAAAACATTCGATCTTTGAAAGTCAAGTGAAGCTTTACAATTTGGCCCTCACTTTTGATGAGAATTTTGTGTGCATTGTGGGACCCTTTTTAAATTCCAATGTCCTTCACTTGAGGAAGTGTGGACCCCATCAATTCACCATGGTGGTGGCCCCACTTGTGTAAGCAAGGGTGGACGCTCCTTCCATTCTTGTAAATATTTCTTGTTGACTTGGAATTTTGAGAGAGATATGTTGAGATAAAATTATCAAATTTTGAAGTGAGAATCTAGCCCAAATATTCCACCACATGGGATGTTCCATTCACATGTAAATCTTTCCAACTTTCCTTTTCTTTTCTCTCTTTTTTATTTTCTTTCTTTTTCTTCACACTTTTTTCCCTTTGCTTCAATCTTTTGCAAATGGGGCCCATGTCATCGATTTCCTACAAAATCAATGTAAATCTCATATGAAAAGAATTCCAAATATAGATTTTAAAAAATGGCAGGTCTCATGAATTTGTGCAAAAAGTGTGGTTTTTAAGCAAATTATACAAGAAAGCACTCAATGATTCTAAAAATGAATAAAATCATGATTTCTATCTAAATGATTTTTCTTTGGATTAATGAGTCCTTAAAATGTCCAAAAATAACCATAAAATTAAGCATTTTTAAGGACTTATCAATGGGTCTCTTTTGTTTTCATAGAATTGAATTCTAGAATTTATAATAGAGGGGATTCTTGATTTCTCTAAGATTTTATTCTCTAGCTAGAGTGATGGCTTCGCATTTATTTTGTATTAAATGCTAGAGTATTTGATGACCATTCATGGGTCTTTAGATGTGTTTCTTTTTTCTTTTTCTTCTTTCTTTTCCCTAGATTGGACCACCAATGTCTAAATAGTAATACCTGAAGACCTACGGGATTGATCCTTCTCACCATGAGTGTGTTGGCACATATGGTTTTTTTCATTACGATCACTTTTAGAAATACATTCCTTAAATTTATAAAAATTCAATTCCATGCAAATGAACAGATGGACCACAAAGAAAAGAAAAATGTTGAAGTTGAAAATTAAGTACAAATCTTCATTTTGAAATGGTTTTTCACATGTATATAAAACAACAAAATAGAATATAAAATGTTGAGAATTGAATGTCTCAATGGATTTTGTACAAATATACCAACTGATACAACTCGGTCTCAAACGTGTCTTAAAACAATCAACAGAATACTCAGAAGCTTCTTCAATGGAACACAAACTAACTTTATTTTAGTTCTGTTCAATTAAAAAAAAAAAAAAAAGGTTTTCAGAGAAGTGGGTGCAAATCTGGCATATTTAAATAATGGATACAATCAGATTATCCTAACCGTCCAATTGATTGATCAAGAAATCTGTGCCACAGGACTAGGATATTTTATCAGGGTCCATTTTGATATTCTAAGCCAAGATCAGGCCATGCGTCAACAGGAATTATGCGTTAGTTTGGATGAGCTTCTGCGACGAAACTCCATTTTCGCGTTTTCCACCGAAAGTGGGTTGCAAAAACAAGGGGTCACAAAAGTCAACAGCCACCGACGGTAGGTGGGAAAAACATGTTCTCCGCCCAGCTCTCACCTGCTCCAAGGCTCTGAGATCTGAGATCTCTCTCTACCATCAAAACAAATTACAAGCCACCATCATCTCTTTGTTTTGGGATTTCCTTGCAGGAAAGCAGGCATGGCAGAAGTAGTTCTATCTGCTCTGCTACAAGTAGTTTTTGATAAGCTGGTCTCCCTCATCACAAAGGAATACAGGCTGCAGAGAGGTGTCCACAAGGAGATGGAGCGACTGAGGAGTACGCTGACAACAATTGAAGCCGTGCTTGAAGATGCAGAGGAACAACAAGTAAAGGACAAGGCAGTGAAGCATTGGTTAGGAGAGCTTAAAGATGCAGCGTATGATGCAGATGACATATTGGATGAGTTCATGACGGAAGTTCTACGGAGAAAAATCGAGTCTGAGGACCGCCACCACATGATGAACAAGGTACGCAACTTCTTATCACTTCCGCTTGTGTTTCACATCAAGATGGGCCATAAGGTAAAGAAGATCAGAGAAAGATTAGATGCAATTGCAAGTGAGAGGTCTAAGTTCCACTTAACAGAGGGAAGGAGGGGGTCAGAAACCAGCAACCGATCGCAGAGCGACTCTTGTGTGGATGAATCAGAAACTTTTGGCAGAAAAGATGATAAAGCGAAGGTGGTGGATTTATTATTCAACCAATGCCATGAGGATGTTGCAGTCATTCCCATAGTCGGTATGGGAGGTCTTGGGAAGACGACTCTTGCTCAATTAGCTTACAATGACCCAAGGGTAGAGAGCCATTTCGAATTAAGAATGTGGGTTTGTGTGTCTGATGATTTTGATTTGAAAAGAGTGACCAAAGCCATCATAGAAGCTGCAACTGGTAGTACTTGTGAAGAGTTAGACATGGACCTTCTGCAACGTCGGCTCCAAGAAAAGCTGGGATGCAAGAAGTTTTTACTTGTTCTAGATGACATGTGGAATGAAGATCCTTTGGAATGGGAGCGGCTGAAAGGTTATCTAAGAGGTGCACAGGGTAGTAAAATCATAGTAACTACTCGTAGTGAAAAGGCTGCTTTGATCATGGGTACACTTCCTCTGCAACAATTAGCAAGGTTATCAGAAGATGATTGTTGGTCTCTCTTCAAGAAACGAGCCTTCGCTCCTGAAGAAGAAGACAGGCATCCAAATCTAATTACACTTGGAAAGGAAATTGTAAAGAAGTGCGGAGGTCTGCCTCTAGCAGCTAAGACTCTGGGCAGTCTGATGCGCTTTAAGAGGGAGGAAAAAGAATGGATATTTTTGAAACAGAGTGAGTTTTGGAATTTACAAGATCAGGAAAATGGCATTTTACCTGCTCTAAGGATGAGTTATTATCATCTGCCACCACATTTGAAACAATGCTTTGCATACTGCTCTCTATTCCCAAAAGATTATGAATTCAAGAAGGAGAAACTGATTCAGCTTTGGATGGCAGAGGGTCTCATTCAACAATCTAAAGATTGTAAACAAATGGAAGATATTGGCAAGGAGTACTTCAACAACTTGTTATGGCGGTCCTTCTTCCAAGATGCGAAGAGAGATGAATATGGGAATGTAACACGGTGCAAGATGCATGATCTAATGCATGATCTTGCACTAGATGTTGCAGGTGATGAATGCTTGATTGTAAAGATAGTCCACGAGGCACTCAGTATTCCTAAAAGATCTCGTCGTTTGTCATTGAGGCGTGGTTACGTGAAGAACCAAATATGCGCAGATGCCATATTTAAAGCAAAGAAGTTACGGACTTTACTTGTATATCACTGGCCGTACAATCTGCTCCCTCTTAACATCTACACACATTTAATGTGCTTACGTGTGTTGGACTTAAGATGGGTGTCCTGCAGTAAGGAGATATTGGTTCCAATTGGAAAGTTGAAACACTTGAGATACCTTGCCGTGTCTGAAACTGGTATGCGTAAAATACCTGAATCCATCTGCACCCTTGTGAATTTGCAAACCTTGATACTCTGGGATTGTATTTATTTTCGTGAGCTACCCGAAGGCATGAGGAAAATGGTTAGCTTAAGATATATTGAGATCAGGTGGCTTCATTATCCTGAATCACAGCTGTCTGATATGCCACGGCAATTTCGATCGTTCAATGCGATGCCAGTGCAGATTGGAAAATTGAAATGCCTTCAGACATTGCCGATATTTGCAGTGGGCACGAATGTGGGATGTAGAATAACAGAGTTAAAAGACCTAAACCTTCAAGGTCAATTATTCATTAAAAAACTCGAGAATGTGAAGGATGCAAATGATGCTAAGGAAGCAAATTTGAAGCAGAAGCAAAACCTACACTCGTTGGGATTTTCATGGAGTAGTTACGACAGTGATGCTGTATTTGGAGAAAAAGTTGAGCAAATCCTCGAAGGCCTCGAGCCACATCCAAATCTCAAAAGATTGCTGGTGGATGAGTATGCGGGTATCAGATTTCCACGTTGGATGAGTGATTTATTGCTCCCAAATCTGACTGAAATTGCACTTACCAATTGCAGAAGATGTGGATCTCTGCCCTCATTTGGCCAACTACCTTTTCTCAAGGTCCTCACGATTCATGGCATGGATGATGTTATATGTATCGATACTGCATTCTATGAAAATAATGGCACAGGCGGATTCCCATCATTGAAAGAACTCTCCATCAAAGATATGCCCAATTTGGAGGAATTTTTCCAAGGCAGTGAAAGAGAGATAGTTCCTCACCTTGTTAGCTTAACAGTCGCGAGCTGCCCAAAGCTAGCAAACCTACCACGCCTTCCATCTATTGAATGGCTCGTGCTCAAGGACAATAACGAGACATTATTGAGATCCTTGGCAAATCTTACTTCGCTCCAGACCCTCTCCATTGAAGATTTTGCAAAGCTAGAGTCTATTGAGGACGGGTTGCTACAAAACCTTTCACATCTCTCACGTCTGTCAATATCGCAGTGCCCAGAGCTCAGTTATCTTTCTAAGGACCTCAAAAAACTCACCGCTCTATCATCTTTGTATATCTCCAATTGTCAGAAGCTGGTATCGTTTGAAAGCCCTACTTCTCTCCATAACATGGGTATTCATGGCTGTAATGGTCTAACATCCTTGGAGTTAGGAGGCCTGACCTCTCTTCGACATCTACGTATTGGTCGATGTGAGAATTTAGGGACTTTTCTAGGTGAAATGCAACATGTCACATCCCTTCAACACCTGAATGTAGATTTTTGTCCACAGCTCGCTTCATTGCCGCAGGGTATGCAACTCCTCAACCTTCAACAGTTGAGCATTTGGAACTTAGATAAGTTAACATCCTTGCCTGATGCCCTACAAAATGCCACAAAACTAGAAAACCTAGCCATTAGAGCATGTCCGAGGCTAATGGAAGTGCCAGAGTGCCTGGGAAACCTCAAATCACTAAAGTATATCACCATTGAGGGATGTCCCCATCTGGAAAGACGATGTCAGAAGGAGAAAGGCGAAGATTGGCACAAAATAGCACACATTCCATATATTAGGATTCGATCGTATGGTGAAAATCCCCTGGAGGAATGTTGTGAATTCATTTCTGTGAGGTCGAAATTCTCAAATCTTTTCCGTTAAAACTTCCTATTTCGAACGAACTGCTTCCGAGACAGATGATTCGTCCCAGCCCAACTGATGTGCAGAAAGAAAACACGAAAATCTTGCAAGGGTTTTCTCTCCGTAGTATGGATTTTTAATATATAAAAGCGAGAGAGTTTTGATCGACCGTTCCTCATCTAGCAGCAGCGAGAATATGCAGAGACTTCAATTTTTGTGCAGAGACTCCTCATGGTTTCTTCTTCCTCCCTCGTGAGGCTCTCAATACATTTACAAGATTTTGTAGAATCTTACATGGTTCGACTCCGCAAAATGGAGGATTCTACTACGAAATCTCTTGACCATCTTCAAAAGATGAAGGTATTTCTATTTCCCACCTTGAAATCCACCTGCATGCTATTTCAGGTCCCTGCATAATTATATTTGGGTCTCATGGTACAGTGATCGAAGACATAGGTCTCAGTGGTCTCACCATGGATGGCCAATAGCCCAAACATCTCTCAAAATAAAAAGTTGCCTGAAAATGAATGGTTAAAACATAAAATGAGTATTCATTAATCCATGGAGGGCCCAAAGACTGAAGGGTTAGGATGTCCATAAATCTTCAATAAATCCAATCAAATTAATTGTCTTGATCATTGAAATGCAGAGCCCAAGTTTATAAAAATATTTAGCTGAAAAACTGTGTAGTTCATCTATAGTATTAAATGGCATTTGATAATACTGTAATGGATTTTGTATGCAGGCTAGTTTCAACGTGCTTCTGTGGAAAATTGTCTATGCAGTATGGATCGATCACATTTGTCTTGATTGGTGCATTTTGGTGGGCCTCATTGCGACATGTTACCGAGGCACAAGATTCACTTATGGTTTTGCCTAAATCTTTGAATTTTGGTGAGTGAAATGAAGGTCTTAAGTCTATGAATTAGGCTATGATGGAACTGCCATCCCAAGCAATGTATGATGCAAATGAACCATATGTCCTTTGTTCGAGAATTCTTTTTTTTTCCTTTTTGATGGCGCATTGGCCTGTAAATATCACCTTCCCATTTGCTGGGCTACACCTTAAAAGTGGTCAATTGCAGGGTATTTGGCCATTGATGTTGGGCAATTATCTGGACATTTTTCTTGCTATCCACCTGTTTGATACTCCAAAATCTTCAACCAATGGCAGTGATTATCCTATGATGTGATTCTTGGTATTACCTATTGGTAATAGGGCCGTTGGTTAAATGGTCTTTAACTGGTACATCATACCACACAGAAACAGAGGACCAGATAACTTGGATATGCATTGGTTCAACACTGGGTGCCAAAGTACTGTATGGATCTGATTTCAATTGGTTAGTCTTTGGCGACAATGTTTCAATTTTACTTTCATTAGTGGACTTTTTAGGTGTTCTCCCATGAAGAAACTGTTTTGAATTAGAAATGAGTACTCTACTCCCACAGGAATTCTTGGCCATAAAAGGTGCAGAAGCGAACATTTTCTCCTCCAAAGGCAAGAATGTTATCTAATTCCTTATAGTTTCTAGCTATCAAAAGGGGTAGATTCTAGATATGGAAATGAAAATATCATTCTGTTAATGTGAACCTACTACATTGAAGTAAAAACACAATAACATTAAGTGTATATTCTCACAAAGAGATGATTTAGAGAATGTTTTAGTGATGTTTACAGGAACAAGTCTTCCCTCGGATACTATTGATTTCACAATCGATTTTGGCCTCATGGGTTGGAGTTCAAGTAGTGGCCACATCTTCTTCCCAATGGCCCAAAGGTATTGTATTTTTATTTATATAGGTTAACTCTTTTATGGATTGTTTGGATGTATGCGAAATTGTAATTAGTTTTGATTCTTTTGTAGGATGGATGGTCATCTGTTTTGTTGGACAGTTAGTGAAGTGCAGAACCTCAGACATAGGTAGGATACTGTTTGAGCCTTGTCCACTTTGTACCCAAATCAGTTACAAACACTGTTAAAGCTTGGAATGCAGAGAGTAAAGTGTTGCTTCCCCCCAACCCAACCATAGTTCTTCCGATACATTCATAGACAATTTTGATTTTACTGCATCCAAATGCCAATCCGTTTTGTTATAACACTTTTTTTGGACCGATAATTCCAATTCATGTTTTTGTTCCAGAGATGTTGTGTGCTCGATGAATCTGATCCACCCAAGTGCAAATGTTGGATCCGGGCTGCATTTCAATTCCAGATATCCATATCAGCATTGCAGCCATAACTTGTCATCAGTTCTGGGAATTCCATGCATGGACCACATCACGACCTCGGTGTGCCACGCTTCTGCCCCATCCAGCATCATGAAACAATGCAGAGTTCAGAACCGTTTCCCGCTGCTTCTTTTGAGCAGCACTTACCCTTGGGATTCTCTCTTTTCTTATTTGCTTAGTATGACATTTACTGAAAGTTAAAAAACAATGTAGACCTAGGTTGTTGCAAGGCCATGGCTAACTCTATTATTTCATTGAATCATACAAGAGGTTCTTTATTGGGAACGGGAGATAACAGGAATCAGGTGATAAGGATGATTTCTCTAGCTGGATAGATCTGTTCTCTCTCTTATGTAATTATAGGAGATAATGCATGGGTGTCTAGGAGTTGAACATGGATGCACTGAAACCAATTAATGACTTATATTTCGTTTGTATATGTTCGTGATACTGTTTTGTTTGTGTGTTATGCTGAGGTAAATTAATATACTATGATCTTCTACCATATCTTTTAAATCATCTTTTTGCTGATTCCTAACTGTGATGGACTGGAAGGCCAATCTGAATATTTGAGGTGGTCAACTCAGCTATTTCCATCTTGTTGTCCCCACTGCACTAGCTTATTTTATGATTTTCTTCTGTTTGGATCGCATTCATAGTTATTCTAGTGGGAAAACTATCCTATTTGTTTAGTTGAGTTCCATCAATTTGATTTGTGCCATTGTTTTCATGAGCTCTGAGACTAGAATCATTATGTATTGTGAATCTGGATCATTGTGTGTACAGGGCTATTCCTGGCTAATAATTATTTTAGGAGCTAGGAATAGCCAATTTCTTCTCTATTCCAAAATGGGTTGGAGCCAAATGCTGAGATGGTGTCACCTCCCTGACCTGCCGAAGTTAGATGGTCCTGTGAGCAATGATTTCAGGATACTGCTTTAAACAAGCAGGGGTCATGCCATAGATATGGAAGGGCTTGGATTTTATGCATAGAAATGAAGTATTGAATACAACATGGCACAGATATGTTGCATGTTTTGAAATATCCGTGTACTATATAGCTGGTGAGCCAGCATATAGGCATGACAGTGTTCTTTGCAATGAGAAGATTTTGTGCTTACTTATGCAAAGCCTTTCTCATCAATTGATCCTCTTTGCTCTGAATTAAGAGCTTTAAAATGTTTTCTCCTTCAGTGTGTAATTTATCTATAAACTAATCATTCGACAGTATTCACCAAAGAAGAATGCGCACCCACCTAACTTGTCTACAATTGTTGGCAACAAACCAGGTTGCTGATACCTTCCCAACTGGGGAGAAGAATAATAAAAAAACACCCAATGGTCAAAACCTTTATGCAACCGCCGGTGTATTAGTCTTGAACTGCTGTGTATGCTTGTTTTGCCTCTTTTGTATTTATTTTTCATTAAGGCCCCTGTTTTTAGCTGAAATGCAAAATGCATTGAAAGATGAGGAAATAGTACAAGGCTAAAGAAATTTAGCCCCCAGAAGTATGGCAATGCATTGTAGTAGGCATAAACAGCAGCCACCAAAACACCAAAGCAAAAACAGGGAAGAAACAGAGGAGATTGGCCACAATCAGCTACTAGAGCAGGATCTTCTCAAATTCAACCATGATAAAAGGCTCCAAAAACCTGTTTTTGAAAGGGGAGCAAAAGCTTATATACAGGCTCATTTGTTTGCTTGTAATTGAACTTTTAGGAAGTCATTGCAAAGCAGGTCCTATAAAGTATAATAACCAGGTGAGAGTGAAGTATAGATGAAGATGGGACCGTGACTTTGCTATGACTAAGATTTAGGAAAGTGATCACCGAATTTTCTTTTCTTATCTCCCCTTAATTCATTTTCTATTAAAGTGATGGCCTTTCATGGATCTTTACCTCTGTTTCTTCAATTTTAATAACTTTTGAAAAATATTTCTTAGAATTCCTAGAAACACAATTTCATGCAAACAAACGAGACCTAAGGAAAAAAAAATATTATGAAGTTGAAAAATTAGAATAAATCTTTATTTTTCAGTTGCTTTGAGAATATTTTAGATGTAAATAAAATAATAATAATATATAAAAAAGGGTCGGGAGAACAGAGCACTCGAAGTCTCATCTATGCACCACAACTTAATTCATGAGGGCTGTGCACACCAAATAAGGAAAAACGAAAAAAAAAAAAAAACACAAAAATAAAAAGGGTTTTGAGAAGGGCTACAAATCTGGCAATTTCAATGGAAACAATCAGATTATACTTACTGTCCAGTTTATAGTGTTCTTAAACTTGAACACAAAATATCAAAAATCAGAAACAGTTTTTTTTCCCCACAACAATAAAGCAGGAACCAGTTAATAATGTCATCAAACAGTCTTTTCTGAGGGGATGGTGAAAACTGTTTAATTGGTAAGAAGTTCCCAATGTAGCCCACAAACATGTGCCAATTGTAAGGTAGAGAATTAACCACACTCGTTGGATCAAAAGGCATCAAATGAACTTCGAAGGAAGATAACTGGACAAAGATAATGAATGGCCTGCATAGAGATGGCTGAATGGGCCCCCACAAGGTCAGTTGAATTACAGCCCGTTGGAATTAGATCGTTTCCCTCATATGTAAAGTTGCAGAGACAGGTGAAAATAAAAATGGGTATGTCATGATACAAGTCATGGGGATCCAACAGTAGTTTATATAAGTTTTAGGAAGGCATTAGCTGCTAATATTTTTAATCAACACTTCATATATCCCATCAAGATGAGTTTTTGGTTCTAATCTTGTCAACATTTAATGTGTCCCACTGTTAGATGCTTACAATCAAAGTAGGACCTTAAGACTAGGCCCGTCAATTTGGTCCTGAGACAAGGGGGCCCGGCCTGGCCCGGCATTCAAAAAAGGTCCTTAAAATGGGGGATTTAGTTTCTAATGGAAAGCCTTAAGGCCGGGCTTGGACAATTTTTTGTAGGCCAAGAGATTTGAGGGCCGGGCTTGGACAGTACTAGCCCGGCCCGGCCCAGCCCAGCCCTGGCCCTGGCCCTCCCATTTTTATTTTATATATATATATATATATGTATATATAAATATACACTAAAATGAGGCAATTTCATACCCACATACCCATTAGAAAATATATTAAAAACCTTCCCAAAAGACTTTAATTTTCCCTACACCTTCTCAATGCCAGGGGAAATGTCAAAACTACTCAAACCTTTTATTGAGGCATCCTCATTCCTTGATTTTTACTTTTTTTTTTCCTCTTGGTACAATTTCTATTTTCTTCTTTCTTTATCAAACATTTGGTCATTGCACCCTTTGTGTCCCATCTCTATGTGTACAATCCACCTTTACCTATTAAAGTGAAATACGATACAATGAATATATTTGGAGTGGTTGTTTATATGATCAAAACTTTAAACAATGAAAGGTGGGGCTCAAATAGGATAAAAAAATGGGATAATTGTAAAAAAAAAAAAAAAAAAAAAAAACCCATTTGAACTTATGTTGTCATTTGAAAATTAAAGTCAACATTGAATTTAGCGTATATTATAATATGGGATAATTTTCAAATTGCTTAGTTCAAAGTCTATTGAATGTTTTGGGAATTCCCAAACAACAACAATATTGAAATAATTTTTCTAGTATTTAAATGTAGAAATATTTTATTCTATATATATCCATCCAAACATTCCATAAGATCTAAAAGAATATAAGAAAATACATATTAGATAACCACTTTTCAATTATAAAATAATGCTATATATTTTCATCCAAACCCATTTACACCATTGCATTTTCAACAAACAAATGCAATGATACAAGTTTGAGTGCTTTCATTGACCAAATCTCAACCTATTTATAAGAATGCATTTTTATTATGTTATAGCCCACACTATGAGTATTTTAGTCCTAAAATGATTTAATTGTAGCTAGGGGGAAATATTCAGACTTTGGTAAGGTGAGGGAAAAGTCATCTTTAAAGGTAAGTTATAACGAAAAACCTCTCTAATGATTTAAGTTATGTATTGTATTTAATACATAATCAATAAGTGTTGCAGGGTTGCTTTTAATCCATTTCTTTTAGTTATATTGCTTCTTATTTAGGTATTTTATATTATTTTTATAAATTCTTGTTAGTGCAAAATGGGGTGTACTCCTTTGTACCTTTATATTAATAATGATACACTTTTTCCTCTAGAGTAACTTGGGATGTCTACCAATTTATAGAGGTAGTTTGTATGTGCATGAAACTTTAAGGATATGGGGTGATCCAAATACCGTTTTAATTAGATAATTATAACTATCAATTCTTACAAGTCTAAACTAATGGTATTTTTTAAGTGCATTTATTTTTGTGATTAAAATCCAAGAATGCGTAAAAATTAGATTAGTGTTTAATTAAAAAAAATGTTAATTGATAAAAGTTATGTAAGCGTAAATGGTTTAAACAAAAGAGAACACAGAATTTTATTTTTGTCTGGCTCTTGCTTCCTCTTTTTTGTTTTATCAATTGTTGGTTGTTTCTACTATCTGTCTTAAAAAACGAAGAGAACACAGAAGTAAACAAAATTAGATTTAAACTAGGTGCCGGCCGACGTTGTTCCATGATCCATACAGGGCGATACCAGACCCAACCTGTGGTCCCAAATATAACTTCTAGTTTTGTGATTAGGTTACATCTATTGAAATATGTGAATTACTGCCATTAGCTACCAGACACTGTTCGGCCATAGGCCGGCATTGGAGATCAAAGACAATAGCAAAAGGACAAGTGCATGAAGAAACAGGGAAAGCATTTTTTTGACCCACCTCTCATCTGCCCAAGACTCTTGAGATCACTGCCATCAGAACAAAATACAAACCACCATCTTTTTGTTGGGATTCAATTGCAGGAAAGCAGGCATGGCAGAATCACTTTTATCTCCACTGCTGAAATTAGTTTTTGACAAGCTGGTCTCCCTCATCACAGAGGAAGACAGGCTGCAGAGTGGTGTGTACAAGGAGATGGATAGACTAAGGAGTACACTGACAACAATTCAAGCCGTGCTTGAAGATGCAGAGGAGCAACAAGTCAAGGACAAGGCAGTTAAGCATTGGTTAGGAGAGCTTAAGGATGCAGCTTATGATGCAGATGATATATTGGATGAGTTCGTGACGGAAGCTCTACGGATAAAAATGGAGTCTGAGGACCACCACATGATGAACAAGGTACGCAACTTCTTATCACTTCCGCTTGTGTTTCACATCAAGATGGGCCATAAGATAAAGAGGATCAGAGAAAGATTAGATGCAATTGCAAGTGAGAGGACTAAGTTCCATTTAAGAGGGGGAAGGAGGGCACCAAAAACCAGCACCCGACTGCAGAGCGACTCTTGTGTGGATGAATCGGAAACTTTTGGCAGAGAAGATGATAAAGAAAAGGTGGTGGATTTATTAATCAACCCATGCAATGAGGATGTCGCAGTCATTCCCATAGTCGGTATGGGGGGTCTTGGGAAGACGACTCTTGCTCAATTAGCTTACAATGACCCAAGGGTAGAGGGCCATTTCGAACTAAGAATGTGGGTCTGTGTGTCTGATGATTTTGATTTGAAAAGAGTAACCAAAGCGATCATAGAAGCTGCAACTGGCAGTACTTGTGAACAGTTAGACATTGATCTTCTCCAACGTCGGCTGCAAGAAAAGCTGGGATGCAAGAAGTTTTTACTTGTTCTAGATGACATGTGGAATGAGGATCCTTTGGAATGGGAACGGCTGAAAGGTTATCTAAGAGGTGCACAGGGTAGTAAAATCATAGTAACTACTCGTAGTGAAAAGGTTGCTTTGATCATGGGTACACTTCCTCTGCAACAATTAGCAAGGTTATCAGAAGATGATTGTTGGTCTCTCTTCAAGAAACGAGCCTTCGCTCCTGAAGAAGAAGACAGGCATCCGATTCTAATTACACTTGGAAAGGAAGTTGTAAAGAAGTGTGGAGGTCTGCCCCTAGCAGCCAAGACTCTGGGCAGTCTGATGCGCTTTAAGAGGGAGGAAGCAGAATGGATATTTTTGAAAGAGAGTGAGGTTTGGAATTTACATGATCAGGAAAACGGCATTTTACCTGCTATAAGGTTGAGTTATTGTCATCTACCGCCACATCTGAAACGATGCTTCGCATACTGCTCAATATTCCCAAAAGATTATGAATTCGAGAAGGAGAAACTGATTCAGCTTTGGATGGCAGAGGGTCTCATTCAACAGTCTAAAGATTGTAAACAAATGGAAGATATTGGCAAGGAGTACTTCAACAACTTGCTATGGCGGTCCTTCTTCCAAGATGCGAAGAGAGATGAATATGGGAATATAACACAGTGCAAGATGCATGATCTAATGCATGATCTTGCACTAGATGTTGCAGGTGATGAATGCTCGACTGTAAAGGTAGACAAGGCATTGAGTATTCCTAAAAGATCCCGTCGTTTGTCATTGATGCTTGACATGAACAACCAAATAATACCAGATGCCATATATAAATCAAAGAAGTTGCGCACCTTACTTTTTGTTGGAACTTTCGTCAATGTTCAGCTCCCTTGTAACATTTCCTCGCATTTAATGTGTTTACGAGTGTTAGACTTAACATGGACAGCTTGCACTGAGGAGTTACTTGTTCCAATTGGTCAGTTGAAACACTTGAGATACCTTGACCTGTCTCATAATTTGATGAGAAAAGTTCCTAAATCCATCAGCACCCTTCTGAATTTGCAAACCCTGAGACTCTTATATTGTCATTATCTCCAAGAGCTACCCAAGGACATGGGGAATATGCTTAACTTAAGACATCTCGAGATATTTACAAATGAATCATTGATTGATGTGCCGAGGAGGTTTAAATCATTCACTAAGATGCCGGTGCATATCGGAAAATTGAAATGCCTTCAGACATTGCCGATATTTATCGTGGGTACAAGCAAGGGATGTAGAATAAGAGAGCTAAAAGATCTAAACCTTCGCGGTGAGTTATTCATTAAAAGCCTCGAGAATGTGAAGGATGCAAATGATTCCAAGGAAGCTAATTTGAAGCACAAGCAAAACCTTCGCACGTTAGGACTTTCATGGAACTCATGTGACAATGATGCTACAGTTAGAGAAAACATTGAGCAAATCCTCGAAGGCCTTGAACCACATCCAAATCTCAAAAGGTTGCTGTTGGCTAACTACACGGGTACTAGATTTCCACATTGGATGAGTGAGTCATTGCTCCCAAATCTGAATGAAATTGCACTAGTCAATTGCAGAAGATGTGAATCTCTACCGTCGTTTGGCCAACTACCTTTCCTCAAAGCCCTCACAATTTGTGGAATGGATGCTGTTAGATGTATTGATGATGCATTCTATGGAAATAATGTCACAAGCAGATTCCCATCGCTGGAAGAATTCACCATAGAAGATATGCCCAATTTGGAGGAAATTTCGGTAGACTGTGAAATAGAAGCATTCCCTCACCTTGTTGGGTTAACTGTTGTGAGATGTCCAAAGCTAAAAAACCTACCACACCTTCCATCTATTAAAAGACTCCAGCTTGAAGTGAATAACTGGGCACTGTTTGGATTCCTGGCAAACTTTACTTCGCTTGTCTACCTTTACGTAGGAAATTTTGCAGAGCTAGAGTCTTTAGAGTATGGGTTGTTACAAAACCATATCCATTTCTCACATCTATCAATACATAACTTCCCAGAGCTCAGATATCTTTCAAAGGACCTCAACAACCTCACTGCTCTGGCAATATTCAAAATTAACGACCGTAAGAAGCGGGAATCCTTGCCAAGCCTCACTTCTCCTCATGACATGGATATTTCTTTCTGTAATGGTCTAACATACTCGGCGTTACGAGGCCTGACCTCTCTTCAATGTCTAACAGTCCACCTACGTCAAAGTGTAGAGACTTTGTTTGGTGAAATGGAGTATGTCCCAACCCTTCAAGGCCTGGATTTAATTCAACGTCCACAACTCACTTTGTTGCCGCAGGGTATGCAGCAGTTCATCAATCTTCAACGCTTGAGCATTTGGGGCTTGGATAAGTTAACATCCTTGCCGGATGGCCTACAAAACACCACAACACTACAAGAGATGCAGATTGCAAACTGTTCGAGACTAATGGAATTGCCAGAGTGGCTGGGAAACCTCAAATCACTCCGATATTTCTTCATTTGGAACTGCACTAGTTTAGCATCATTGCCAACTGGGATGCAGTACTCATCAGAACTCGAATATCTTTCCATTGTAGAATGCCCCCATTTGGAAAGGCGTTGTCAAAAGGTGAAAGGCGAAGATTGGCACAAGATAGCACACATCCGACGTATTGAGATTGGAAGGGATGTTAAAGATCTCTTGGAGTTAAACACAAAGAGAAGCCACAACACCCTCCTCCCTGCCTGTTGGACGCACTGTAGGCGTCATTGCTAGAATCCACAGGCTAGGAGTTGTTCTTGTACTTTGTTACAAAAAAAAAAAAAAAAAAGCGGACTACTTTCAACAATCCACAGGCTAGTTTTATAGCTTATTCATGCTTCTGTGGAAAATTATGCATGCAGCATGGATCAATCACATTTGCAGTGATTGGTGCATTTCGGTGGGCCTCATTGCGACATGTCACCTTTACCAAGGTACACGACTTACATCTGGTTGTGCCTAAATCTTTGGATTTTGGTGAGTAAAATGAAGGCCTTAAGTCTATGAATTAGGCAATGATGGAACTGTGCCACTGCCATCCCAAGAATTGTAGGAAGCAAATGAACCATATGTCGTTCGTTCAATTTTTTTCTCCTGCAATTCTCTCTTTTGCCTTTTTGGTGGTGTGTTGGGGGTTGATCTGGTCAAACCCTTTATGGCAGTAAATATCACCTTCCCATTTTCCGGGCCACACCTTAAAAAGTGGTCAATTGCGGTGTGTTTGGCCATTGATGTTGGGCAGTTATCTGCACTTTTTTCTTGCGATCCACCTGTTTGATACTCCAAAATTCTCAACCAATGACAGTGACTATCATATGATGTGATTCTTGGTGCTACCAATTGGTAATAGGCCCCTTGGTTGAGTGGTCTTTAACTGGTACATGGATGCCACACTGAAACAGAGTACTTGATAACTTGGATATGTATTCGTTCAACACTGGGTACTAAAGTACTGTATGGATCCGATTTCAATTGGTTAGTCTTTGGTGAAAATGTTTCAATCTTACTTCCATTAGTGGACTTTTTAGGTGTTCTCCCATGAAGATTTTTTTTTTAATTAGAAATGATTACTCTAATCCCACAGGAATTATTTGCCAGAAAAGTTGCACAAGGAACATTTTCTCCTCCAAAGGCAAGCATTATCTAATTCCTTGTAGTTTCTAGGAATCAAAAGGGGAAGATTCTAGCTATGGAAAAGAAAATGTCATTTGTTAATGTGAACCTAGTACCTACTACATTGAAGTAATAAAAAAACAAGAACATTAAGTGTATATTCTCACAAAGAGATGGTTTAGAGAATGTTTTAGCAATGTCTTCAGGAACAAATCTTCCCTCAGATACAACTGATTTCACGATTGATTTTGGCCTCGTCGGTTGGAGTTCAAGTAGTGGCCACATCTTCCCAATGGCCCAAAGGTATTGTATTTTTATTTTTATAGGTAAACTTTTATGGATCATTTGGATGTATCCCGAATTGCAATTAGTTTGAATACTTTTGTAGGATGGATGGTTTGTTAGATTGTTGGAAAAGTGCAGCAACTCAAACACACCACATTAGGTAGGATACTGTTTTTGAGCCCTGTCCACTTTGTATCCAAACCAGTAATAAACACTGCTAAAGCTTGGAATGCAGAGAGTAGAGTACTGTTGTCCTCATCAATGAATCCTTCCCCACCTTCCTTCTTTACTGCCTAAATACATGATAAAATGGAAAACCATACTGTTCTTCCAATACATTCACAGACAATTTTGATTTTACTGCATCCAAATGCCAATCCTTTGTGTTAGAACATTTTTTTTTCACCAATAATTCATTTCAATTCATATTTTTGTTCCAGAGATGTTGGGTGCTTGATGAATCTTGTGTGGGGGCTTTTTACAGACACCGAGATCTTCTCAGCTCAGCTCGGTAACAATACCAGCTGATCGTCTCAGCTCGGTAACAGTACCAGCCAGGCAACTCAGTACCAATTAGACACGTCTTGATCTCAGCCAGAAGCTCCACATCGGCCAACTCGGCCAGAAGCTCCATCTCGGCAAGTGTACCTCGCATCGGCCTGGGATCCCATCTCGGCCATATGCTCTACCTCGGCAGTAGCACCAGGATGCTTACCAAGAAGAGATCACCTCGGCAGCGTCCGAGCTCGGCACCTCTGCAACTAAGCTCGGTAACAATACCAGCTCAGCCAAACATCCCATCTCCGCAGTAGTGCCGGAGAGTCCACTTCGGCAGCATTGCCAGACTTTCCATCTCAGCAACAGTGTCAGAATGCTCATTAAATCAAGTACGGCCCGCCATACCTCTATGGAGACTCAACCACGTTACAGAACGTGTTGAGTAAAGGTGGTAGGCCTCGGGCAGAGAACTGTCAGTAGGTGGTTGCGCCCATGTCAAGCCACCAATGTCAGAACCGCCCATACCACCGATGGGACTCCCCATCACCAAAGTCAAAGGACTTCAGCTACAAATACAAGGAGCAAGCTCCATAACCGGTAAGCAAGAGAACACGCAGGCACTCTGCCTCTTTTCTTCTTCTCCAACCTGAGTTCAGTTCTAGCACTAACTTAGGCATCGGAGGGCCTTGCGCTGACAGCAGCCAGGGTCTTCTGACCGTCTCTTCTCTCCCCCTTGCAGGTTCTCCGGCGTGTAGTCTTCCCCAAAAGAAGTTTATCATCTATCTAAGTGGGTGTGAAGTTTTTTGCACTTACAAATCTGATCCATCCAAGTGTAAATGTTGGATCTGGGCTGCATTTCATTTCTGAATATCCGTATCACTATTGCGGCCATAACTTCATCGTTGATTGTGGGAGTTCCATGCATGGACCATATCGCAACATAGATGTGCCAAGCTTCTGCCCCATGGCCCCCATCCAGCTCCATGAGCCCATGCAGCAGTTCAGAACAAACATCCTGCTTCTTATTTTGAGAAGCAGTTACCTTGCTATTTTCTCTTCTCTTCTTTGCTTAGAGTAAAGGAGATTTACTAAAAGTTCAAAAATGATGTGGATCTAGGTTGGTTTCAAGACCATAGCTAACACTTTTACTTTATTGAAACATACAAGAGGTTCTTCATTTGAAATAGGATAGAACATGATCAGGTTGTAATGAGAATTGCTCTATCTGGGATAGATTTATTATCTCTTGTTGAATTGTCAGTGCATACTCACAATATATGGGTGTCTAAGAGTAGAACATGGAAGTGATAAGAGGGCAATGAAACCAATTGATGACTTACATTTTGATTAGAATATGCAATATATACTTCAGTGGTACTGTTCTTTTGCTTATGATTGATCAACAAATATTAGGCTTGAAATGTTATGCCGGGGTTAAGTGCTATGATTTTCTACCATATCTTTTCACTCATCTTTTAGCTGATTCCAAACTGCAATGGATGGGAAGGCCTATATCAATCTTCCAAATGATAAACATAGCTATTTCCATCTCGATGTCCCCACTGCACTTGTTATTTTCATGATTTTCTTCCGTTTGGATTGAATTCATAGTAATCTGTCCTATTTTCTTAGTTGGGTTCCTGTTGACTTGATTTGTGGCATTGTTTTAATTAGCTCTGAGGCTTGAATTCATCAGGTATTTGGAATCTACATCATTTTGTGAACAGGTGTTACACCCCATTCCGAGTTTATTAGGATTAACTCTAGTTAATCGAGATTAAGGAGATTTAAGCATGATTAATCACATTAAGTGTGATTAGTAGTCAAAATGGATTGAATTAGTCGCATTTGAATGAATTGCATCCTAATGAACCAATTTGAGAGAGATTAACTCAATAGAGTTGATTTTAAACCCCAATTAGTGAAGTTAAGGACTTTTTCATAAATACGGATTTAAGTGTATTTTGTCGAATGTGGTAAAATTTGATACCAACATGTGTATCTTGATGAGTACAATAAATTTCATAATACACACATTTTCGTTTGACATGAAATGAGTTAAGTAAGCTTTGGTTTGACTTAAAATGAAAATAAGTGTTGTGAGTGGGGTATACTTGTAAAAAGTAATGTTTATAAGGTTCTGAAAGAACTCATTCTCATTCATTTGAACGTTCTAGCAGCAACAAGAGGGAGAACGAGAACCCTAGACTCAGAGCTTATTTCTTCTTTGTTTCTTTGCTGTCAAATAGTTAGAAAAGGACTTTTCAAGTGGTTTTTGAAGGAAAGGATTGTGTATATCATCTTCTTCTTCAAGTTGGGTGAATTTCTTGAAATTGGAATAGTAAACCTTGTGGTTTCTCTTTGTAGAACAACAAGTAGGTATCTTAAACCCTTTTTGAGTGATTTCCAGATGTTTTAAGTGTTGAGATTATTGGTTGTTCAACAACTTATGTAGAATTTCGTTTTTGTTGATTTTATAGAGTCAGGGTTTGGATTGAAGAAGTTTTGATCTCAAACTTCAAGCTATCAAAGGGGTTTTTGTGTTTATCTCAACTAAAGGTAAGTATAATCAGTTTATTCATGATTAAGTGCTAATTAATGTAGTTTTCATTTGGTTTGGTGAGAACTAGATTCATGAATCATGTTATTTATAGATTTGGATGTTGTTTGAATGAGTGAATTGGGTATATGTTGTTTAAATGATGGAATAGAAGTGTTGTTTGTGTATAATGATGATTGAGGAGAGGACAGGAGGTCCATATTTGTTATTTGCAAGTTGTGTGGATGGTTTGAATGAAGGGAGAGAACTGTTCAGAATTTCGGATTTGGAATTCTGAAGAGTTCGCTCGAGCGAACAGGGAGTCCGCTCAAGCGAACTGTCTTCTGTGAGTGTCTGCTCGAACGAACAGGGATACCGCTCAAACAAACAAGGTTCTGTTTGGACTGACAGAAATTCTGAAGAGTTCGCTCGAGCGAACACAGTTCTGTATTGGTCCGCTCGAGCGAACAATAATTCGCTTGAGCGAACCTAATACTGTCAGGGTATTAACTGTGAGCGAAATTTGGGCCAATCGGTTGGACCGATGAATTTTGGATTTTGGGTTTTTACGTGAATTAGGAGTACTTCTTGTGAGTATAAATGCTTCCCTAATTAGTTTTAAGACTAATCATGGGTTAAATTGAGTTATTGTGAATTAGTGATGTTTTAAGAAGGGTTCCATGAATGAACCATAATTAATCGATAATGGCCTAAACTCCATGGGTGATAATTACAGGGACTAATAGTGCACATATTAAATATATAAATGTGATGTCCATCGAGAATAACACGTGCATTGGAAAACCAATGGTTACACCCGAATGGTTGTTTAGAATTAAGATAAGATTGAGTGAAACCATAGATGGTTAATAATTTTCTCATTATATCAATTGTGTTCCAATCTAATGAGATTGGTATTATTGTTATTTCCCTCCTTTGTCATGAAAGGAATCATTGAATTGAATTGTATCCGTTAATTTGTAATTAAATGGAAATTAATATGTTAATTGAATTGTTTGTTGAGTCTGGCACTACATAGTGATTTTAATAAGCTCTTTGGAGCTATTACTGCCACAACATATTATATGGGAGTGTTCCAGAACTCCGTGGTGATATCAGTTATCCCTGGCCCGGGCACTGATTAATCCCACATTATATGAATCATTCCGTCTGGAAGATGGTAATCCTTCATTTTTAGGAAGATGGAAATTGAATTGAAATGAAATGCTATGGTAGTTTTGTCAAATAATAAAAGACTCATATTGATTTGGATAATGGTAAATTGTATTGGTCTAACATTGTTTAGACAGATTAGATTTATAAATTAGCTTATGAAATCATATAATTATTTATACATTGTTGAATTGTCAAATTCATAGTGTTATTGATGGCATTACAGGCACAGTTGCCCATGCTGGTCCTTCTGAGACTAAAGCGCCAGCGGAGACGACCGATCAGGTTCCTCCAAGAGGGCTAGTTGAATGAAAGTGAAGTAATATCATATGAGTATGATATTGAAACAAAAATTGAGAGGAAAAAAAAAACTTTGAGTTAAGATGAATTAGAAACGTTTCACTTTTGATCTCTTTGCATTGTATTAAATATGCAAGAGATGAACTTGTACATGATGTAAATGAATTTTGTTTCACATATAAGCAATGTATATTTGTAATATTCCGCATAACGTGTATTTGATATCCCTTGTGAATCAGTTCACGGGAGTAAGTATGCGCCACAACTCGAGATGATCTTGGATGTAGTCTTAATCTTGGGCTCGGGTCATGTCAACAGGGCTATCCTTGGCTCATAACTATTTTAGGAGCTGGGAATAACCTTTTTTTTTTTCTCTCTCTTTCAAAATGGCCAGGAGCCAAATGCTGAGTTGGTCACCCAGACCTGCAGAAGTTAGATGGTCCTGTGAGCTTTGATTATGATGCCCAGATACTGCTAAGAACACAGCAGGGGTCATGCCATGGATAAGAAAGGCTTGGATTTTATGCATAAAAATGAAGTATGGCATACAACATGACATTGAAATGTTGTGTGTTTTGAAATATCTGTGTGCATAGCTGGGGAGGCGGCATGCAGGTATTGGCATTGTTCTTCTCAAGTCTCAACTATGAGAAGATTTTATCTTTACTCACGCAAAGCCTTTCTTATCTCAATCCTGTTTGTTATTAATTAAGAGCTTTAACAGGTCTTCGCATCTTTAATAGCTGGTGGGCCCTTTAAATAAAAAGTAGACAAAAAAAAAAACACCAAACGTATAGCGAAATACCCTCCCACCTCCCCACACAAAATAAAGAAACAAATAAAAATATAAATTCTCCTTCCGCCCTGCTCTTGCCCTTGGAAGATTCAATGCCAGGGAGAAAGATGACCAGAAAATGCAGAATGATCGATGCTGAACCTTTAAATGTAACAACCTGTATATTAATCTTGAACAAATATCCCGGCTTGTTTTTGTCCTTTCCAAAAATCTTTTTGCTAAAAGAAAAGAAAAACTATTTGTAAAAGTAAAAAAAACGAAGAAGCATAAAAATCTACATTTTAAATTTCTTCATTGGTATTTAGATGTAAACAAAATAACAAAATAAAGGTGGTGAGAATGGACTTTCAATAGCTAATCCATTAATGGCTCGATTAGCGAGGTACCTCCCTTTCTTATAAACAATCTGACATCAATTCAAGACGAGAAATGACAAAGAGGTCATATCAAAAGTACATAATTTCAAAGTTTCCTCTAAAATTTTTTTAAAAAAAAGTGAAAAAGTAAAAAAGATTTCATACCAATAACTAAAAACAAAACACTATTATAATACCTTATATTTTATTCTCTCTTAATTTTATGCATCACCAAATCATATTTCAATTCACCATACATCCAAATAAGCCTTTAGGCATCAGGTGGAAGACTTGGGTGAGTGTATATGGAGTTGGTCGGTACCTGTGAGTATTTACCAAATACAAAAAAAAAAATAGACAGGAGTTTCAAAACATTTGTAAGTCAAATCCTGCCCAACGGCAATGGTCTCATTGACCACAAAAATGTGCCAATTGTAAGGTGAAGATTTAACCCACTCAGTTGGATGATCTTTACCAAAATATAATGAAGTTCCATCGGAAGATAACTCGACAACAATGGCCAGCGTAATATATTACGGACCACAGGGCCATACACATGGAAAGTCTTATTGGATTTCAACACATTATGATTGTGTTTTCTCTTCACCCAACACACGCTATGGAGCAGAAACTGGGAAGTTGCCAAAAACAAAAACGCCTCTGCAAAATTGGGTTGCAAAAAGGCGTCATTTTTCTTCTTTTCTGGTAGAAGGTAGAAACGCGTCCTAAATCATGACCTAGGGTGAACAAAAAAGTCAATACCCGACGTAGGGATGTCAAATGGGCCGAGCCAACCCGGCACATCCCGCCAGTCAATGGCCCGTGGCCTAGCCCGGCCTGGTCAACGGCACGGCCCGTCTGGGCCGAGGAGCCTGGGCCCATTGGCCAGTTTGGCCCAGGCCCACCAGGCCCGCCTGGCAAGTGGGCTGGTGCCTCCAGCCTGCCAGGATAGGCCCGCCAGCCAAGTGCCTTTTTTTTTTTTTTTGAAGAAAAGTCCATTTTAGCGCCCCCCCCCCCCCCCAAAAAAGAGCTATAAAACGGTCATATAAGGGGTATTTTGTGTCATTTTCCATTTTTCATTTTAAAAAGTCTAAGCAAAAGAAAGATTGCATCAAATCAAAATAGTAGTTTGCTTTTAAGACTTGTCAAATTAAACTTTAAGTTTTATTCAAAGAAAAAAACATTTAACTAACATTAGATGAGATGTCAGCTTAATGATGATGATGATTATGTGATTAAAACCACATCAAGTCCGTTTCAAAAAAGAAAAAAAAATCACATATGCCACATCTGTATTGCTCTAACTGTATGGATTGTGAATTATGTAGATATAACATCTTTCAAGTAATGTTTTTGTCCTTAGAAATTAAAATAAAAAATGATTTGACCTATGTGAACTCATCTTTTGCCTGATTAATTTGCTCATATCATAAGCCCAATCAAGTTGTTAGTATAGAAGTCAGCATCATAAAACCTAACTTCAAAACAATAAAAAAATACATTTTACCAAAAGATAAATCCTTTTTTTTAAATAGCAAAATAATTTATGAACCACTGAGCCCCTTCAATCGGGATTCGCTATAATGAGGATTGGAGGCAGAAAATTAAAAGAAGACAACATGTCAAAGTAACTGTCAATATTATCAAAGGCAATGAAATGGACAGCGGCTAATAACCTATCTGATTGATCCAAATGACAAATGGAGCAGAGCTTTCTCAGATGACTTATTTGTAACCCCTACCTTTTCGTGCAGCCAATGGAGTCCACATAAATGCCCCATGGGCCCCTTCTCTATATGTTCATGTAGATTGGTGGTATGGCACCAGTCTGAAATGGGCCTACATTGGCCAGAATTGGATTGCAATTCCTGGTCCGATGGTTAAAGCACAAAGTGATGAATACATGTTTTACAATATAAGCTAGTGCTGGGCCGAATTGTAGGTCCATGGTCTGTATGCTTCTTGAAATTAGGCCTGATAACTAAATGGGCTTAGTTTGGACATGTCTCATCTGAGTCCTACAAGGCCAAGTTTTTTATTTAGTTCTTCACACAAATGGGACTGTGAGAGTCTACGTTAGATGGAATAGGTTGGCCCATAGATAGTTCCACTAAATGAAAGTGCTCAGCAGGCCGTCCTTGTGTTCTAATTTTTTTTTAATACTGAAAAAAAAAAGGAGCGGGCCAAGCTGGCCTGGCACGGCACTGCCCGCTCCAGCCCGGCCCATGGCGGGCCGTGCCAGGGTGGGTTTCTCCCTCCGGTCTTGATTGGAAAAATAGATGTTTGTCTTGATTTGGCTTTAATTACTGTATCTATTTTGAATTATTACAAGATACTGCAATTTTGGGTTTGCCAGTTGCACAAACAGCCTGTTGCTTTTCTTTGTTGACTATACCATAATGAAGAACTGAACTGAAACTATGGTGCTAGATTCACATAGAACCGAGAAAGATGTCATAAAGCATCTGAGAGAAGAAGCAATGAATTATTTTGTTGAGTGTGTAATGTATCCATATCTATATTTGATAGTTCCGGTTTCTAAGCACCAGAGGATCCAGATTTATCTGAATTAGTCGTTGCCACTCCAGTGAAAGCCAATTAGATTTCTCCTTGCAAAAGTTCAAGTCCTTCAACCACCTATTGCTCTGCTTATCGTCTTAACCATAACAAGGTTGGTGTATTTGACATAAACTGATTTCCTTTTGCCTCTTGTTTTAATAGCTTCAAGGCAGGTCCACCTATCAGGATCAGCTGTTAAATTAATTGAGCTAAGCAGAACTTATTTGAACCGTAGTCGAAATGTATAAAAGCATTCATTCTTCTAATCTTCTGGGATCATTATTGATCTTTATTTCATTATCATGCTTATAGGATTCTAAATTTCTAAGAATTAAGCTCACTGCTCAATAATGAGGATTTCAATCTGACCGCCAAAGCAATAGCAGGGGCACCAGTCAGACGCATACAAACTGTGAACAAGAAAATCTTTCAGGTTCTATTCTAGGGGGAGTTTTTCAAGCAAAGACTATACACTAAAAGGAGAACCTAAAGTGTGAGCCTTGCTGCAAGCAGGATTTATAGCTTCACTTCAAATTTGTAGAAATGACTTTACACACTAGTATGATACTCGTTGAGGTGATGCCTGATATATACAAATCATGAAGCTGAGCTTTAGAGGAGCTCTAGGGAAACTAAAGAGGTTCCAGAATCTCATGGTAGGGTTCCTTTGCCTGATATATACAAACCATGGAGCTGTGCTTTAGAGGTGATGCCTGATATATACAAATCATGGTGTGGTTCCAGAATCTCAAAGACCAATGTAGAGGTTTATCAAAGTGCATCATTCTTGTTTGAGCTTAATGTGGTGTTATTTTTGTAGCCTGTGAGTGTTTGTATATGGACACGACCCTCTTTTTCATTTTTAAAAAAACTTGTTCTATATTCCCTGCTTTTTTGCTTAATTATGCAAACTTCCTCGAGGTTTAGCAATTTGTTGTTTTTGTTAAAATTACATTAACCAAGGTTAAAATGCTGGTCTTATGCCTCTATCCATCCCCATTGGATCATTGGATGCAAGAATGCTTGGGCAAAAGCAGTTTGAGAGTCTGTTTAAACTAATAATATGCACAGTGTTTCAAATTTTGGCAGTGAGAATGTATGGTCTTTATTTGCATAAAAATCAGTATTCAGCCTTGAGTGGTTTTGTGCACATGGTGCTTGTTGTGCCTTACTGTTTGACACATTCTCATAGATCTTTTGGGATAGATTTAAAAGAGAAGACCGAAAGTTGGAGGCTCAAGAAGCTGATGTGTCCAAGAACTTTAGATAATTTTTTTTCAAAAGAAAACTTTCTGGCTACCATTGGCACCGAGAGGTAAGTTATGAAGTTGATCATTGAAAGAGAGAAAGCAAATATGATTTATTTTGGTAATTCAAATCTGCACTACCTAAGATGCCAAGAATTCTTTTTATTGCAGCTCAAACCAAGCAACCCTGCCTCCCCATGGAAGTCTAGATGTCCCTTCCTAATAGGCCTTCGATTCTAATGTTTTTATTATGATTACACATCATCATCATTATTACTGGGCTGATTTTACCTATAATTTCGGTTAAAACTTTCAATGCAGGGAATCAATTCAACAATTGAGGTAATTCATACATCCATATAGTCAGGGAGAGAAGGGGTAAACTGATTGAAGGTGGAACAACCCATGAAGGGACACACTGAGGATGCTTCGAATCTCATTTAACTTTTTATTTATTTATTTATTTGTTTTGCTTGAAAAAAAAAAAGAGAGAGAGAGAGAGAATAACATTAACACCGTTAAAGGTCTTACACAAAACAAAAACCGAAATTACAGATTAAAGTTCACTCGAGGGAATATGGTTGTAAACCGCCCATCTGTAACTATAAGAATACTAAGTCTTGCAGTATCTAACTGAAACTGGAATCAGGAAAACCAGCACTCTCTGAAATTCGAGTTGGATCTTCATCCTTTCTTTCCAACCCATTTCTTTTGAAAAGGCAGGATCAAGCCACCAGAGAAGAAATCAAAAGATGTCTCGCAATTATCTTCTCAGCATATTGCATGTGGATGCCATGCAAGCAAGATGTCTACTACTCAAGAGAAAATGCAATCCTAGAATGAGCTTCTTTCCAGTAATCAGCTAAAGCTTTGACGAATGAGAGATTCTAATGCTTGTGACGTGAAAAATGATTATCAATTGGATTCCGCCTCCCGCTGAAAACTGCCAATGCTTTTCGAATGGGAGGCTTCAGTGGGGCTCTCTTATCGGGCATGTTTGAAAAGATATCATCAGAACTCAAAAAGTCCAAATCCTGTAAAGAAAGAAAACCTATTAGCTAATTGAACATAATAAGCATAAGCAACCCACCCCCGCCCCCACAACACGCACACAACAAAAAGAGAACATAAATCTGTCTTAAGGATCAACGATGAGAGTCTCCTTGGCACCGGCAGATTGTGTGGTCCCAGCTAGTAATAGCAGCAATCCAATAATGCAGCCACACAAATAATTTAAAAAAAAAACACACACAAGACTAGAATCAAAATGATAAATCAATTGAACTTTGAAAGGTGTTATTGCAGGGCATTTAACCATGAAGGTTTCAAACTCAACATAATCAGCGTTTTACTGTGTTGTACACTGGAATGTATTGTAGCAGTTTTTATACCTGTGAAGTGGGTCAAAGGCTATTTTCTGGCATTAGGTAACAGGCGAGACCTGGGCCAACATATGCTTAAATGCCTAAAAGGATGACCCCTTGATCCAACCTAACCAAGAATTGCTCAAAACCCAAAATTCACAACAACTGGTTTACAGAAAAGAATTCTAATTTGGCCGAGTCAATCCATTCATACATGCAACTCTACATTCTGGTTTCTAGAATTGAGCCCCATGTTTATTTGTCCAAATTGTTGATAGGATTGGACACACCATGTGCAGCCCATACGCAAAAAATGTCCAGGATCATTACCAATCAGTGGCCCAGAATTGGATAGCTAGGCTCTTCCTATCCGGGATATTTTCTGAGAATGGGCATCGTTATATCAATCAGTTTAGAAAAACTTATCCAATGCTATACTCATACAAAGCTAAAAGCCTAATCGAACTATAAAAAATTTCATGCCAATTCATGTGTGAGTGGGGGCATGTAGAAGGGCGGGCCACCCTATGGATATGTTACATGGCTGAAATAAGTGTGCGCTAATACAAGGGGGAAAGCATTATTTTTGAGCCGTTAGAATTTATGATAGGCCTTGCTATTGATTTAAATGGATGTGCACAGAGGATGTAGAATTGGAGGTCTAGACATCCCACCCACCTACATAGGCAATCTACGGCCACAGCACACGATCTCATGAATGGGTTTATTTCACATACCTTTTCACTAAAAGCAGTTCATGCACTAGTAACCACCTATGGTCAATTCCTCAATGTATCCCCTTCTAACTTTGAGTCCTAAAAATGCATACCAATAATGATCTTATTAGGCTGATTTTTGGGGTATTTCTAATCCATGCTTTTGACCTTCCAATTGCCACTACCTCTGAGATTGGCATGCATCTGGGGCTCGAAAGGTAGTTTATATATAAGCTATAGAAAGACATGTAGGAAAATCTATTTCAATCAAGTGCATAGAGCTCATATAAGTTGTGCAGATATTCCATGGGGCCCACCTGGATGCATAACTACAACAGCAGGGGGATGCAGGATATAAGAAAGGTCTCGTTGTGGATTAGGGTTGGGTGGAAAAAAAAAGAAAAAGAACCCACATCATCATATCATCCTAATCACTTGATTTAAATCAATTTTATAGGCTAATTTTGCATCATTCACTTCACCCGTGGATGTAGTTTGGAATTGTGACCATTTAGCACCCCTTTTTTTCTCCATGTTTTGGGAGGTTGGCGTTGAGGCAGTTGGAGTAATCGTACATGGGCTGTAATGGGAGTTGTAAAAAGGTGCCTCCTAGATCAAACCCATAGAAATCCCATCACACGAAGAGTTTGCAAATTAGCTTCTATGAGAACCAGCTTGTGAAGCCCACATGAATGAATGCCGATGATCATGGGGGTTAAAAGGGATGGAAAAGCATATGCATAAGAGAACAACGAGCAGCACAATCAGATATTACAATTTATGGACACTATAAATCCAAAGATCAATGGTCGAAGCATATAAAAAATGGCTATTTTTCAATGTAATGATGAGGAAGTTGAGTGGCTGTCACATTGCAGTGAGTTGATAGATTGATCATTGCTCAGGTGGGCCCTAAGCAGATCTTATATGTGGACTTCTCTTAAGGAAGAAGGTTTTCATGTGTCATAATCATAACAGAGAAATAGACACGTAAACAAAGCAGCAGTGTGAAGATGATATAAGTAAAAATAAGATTTACAATCAATAAAGGAGTTGGAACCTGTTTGTTGGATTTTTTCTTCAACTTTGGGTAAAGAACTTTATGAGGCAGTTGATCCTCGCGTAAAATGAGGTTCTTGGTGATGGCCTCTCTTCCACCTTGAGGCAAAGACAGCAAAAACTGTAAACAGAAGAGTTGTCATCATATGCATCCTGACATAACATTTCCAAGAATGATAGTACACATAAAATAAAATAAAAATCTTAATGCAATAATTCCATCACACTGGTTCTCTCCCACTCATAGTTATCAAAATCCTACGATTTGTATCCCGAATGCTAAGGAAAACGATTCATATCTATGCAATGAATCTCATTTACAAATGTATCTTAGGATTTAGGCGTGAATCCTACAATACGAATCTCGATCCATCGAATCTCATGATTCAAGCGATTCAGCTAAGCGAGAATAGCTATAACCAATAAGTTAATATTAATAATCTTTTCCCTTTATTCTTTCTTTCTTTTAGCGCTTTTAATTTTAAAAGGTTATTTAGTAGTTAATGAAACCTCCAAAGAATTTTTTTTTTTCGTCTTTGATAAGACACTAAAGATGAATAAAGTGCATTTAACTAAAGTATTCGACTGTACATATACTGCTTGTCTATATCTTCTTCTTTTAATCCATTTTTGTTTTTTTCTTCATGAACACTTTCATAACTTCAAGTGATATCCTACTGTGTAGAATTGATAGTTTGGATTTTCTTTCTATTTTTATATCAAAAAGTCTATTTGGACAAACTTTTTGGCCATAATTTTGGACAAACCCTATGGTATGGCTTGAATATCCCCTATGATATTCAAGGCATACCATAGGATTTGTCCAAAATTCTGGCCAAAAAGTTTGTCCAAGTAGCACTACTCTTTTTTATATATAGATTTAAAGATAATAAAGAAAAACACATTTATATTTTTGTATCCAACTAGTGATACAAAGCCCACCAGGCCCAGGCCCATTCATTGTAACAAATTAACCCATCATATGGGATACGTTTAGGATATACTCAAATCACTGTAACAGATTTCATTCCATAACAATAGATTGTATCAAGATTTGAATTGCCTTGATTAAGGCTAAATGAGATTATAAAAGGGAGGGAGGATCGTCCATGAGTGGGATCGAAGTATTATACAAATATTCATGTCCATTCTCTGTCGTGACATGGTATCAGAGCCATCTGCTTAGCCTTCATGCTGACGACTTGTCTGCATCTCAGTCACTCCATATAGATCATCTGATCTATTTCTAGAAATCCTCAGACCATCTCAGACCATCTCAGATCATCTGTCGCCTGGCCATATCAATCAGTGGCCCACCTGCGATCATCATGGACTGTCCCAGAATCCCTACACCAGTGGTCGACTCCCTATCCTGGTATTTTTGAAGATTTTTTCATCATTTTTCCAAGATCAGAGGTAGGCCATTTGTCCCGATTTGTGATTTCCCAGTTCTTTAAGATAGTTTTGATCACAGCCGTACAAAATCTTGGATTGTGGATGAATTTTGCTGAATCTTGCATTGCTGGATAGATAATTTGATTATACTTGCACATTGTTGATCTGATTCTCCATTATATCAAGCTGTGGGCCTCACGCAGAGCATTAGAAGTCCAAATACGGGTCGCCTGGACCTATATTTTTTTATTTCTGCTCTGTCTCCAGTCATCTCTGCTCTATCTCCCTGAATCTCCAGTCCAGTCGTCTGTGATCATCCCTGATTGTCTCAGATCTGACGTGGCCCACCTGCGATCATCAACTGCTTCTCAGCTGACACAGCCCATCTTGGTCGCCTGGATTTATACATCTTTATGAAGATTTTCTCAATATTTATGGATCATCAGAGGTAGGCCATCTACCAATTTTTGTAGATCGTGAGTTTTGTCCATATCTTTTGATCTCAGCCGTCCAAAAGTTTGGATTTGGATTTGTTCTACCTGAGACCACTTCCAATAGTTGCAGACATTTACTGTGCACCCATCCTCATCCTCAGATCTGTCAACAGATCATTTGGTGGGGCCCACGTACAGATCTACACAGTGACGACTGGGTCGTCTGTGTTGAAACGGGGCACCTGTGCACTATTTTTTCATCCACTGTTTATTTTGTGGCTTTTGAGAATTGGCCCAGCAGCCTGCCCATTTATTTTGTGGCTTTTGAGAACTGGCCCAGCAGCCTTCTAGTACATTTTGAGTTCTAATTATGGATAAAAGTGACCATTACCTGATTAAATTCAATGGGACAAATTACTCATCATGGGCATTTCAATTCCAAATATACCTTAAGGGAAAAGAGTTATGGGATCATGTTGACGGGACTGATCCTAAACCTTTAGAGGATGTCAAAGCGATATCTAAATGGGAAACCAAGGATGCCCAAATCATGACTTGGCTTCTGGGGTCAGTTGACCCACAATACATTCTGAATCTCCGACCATATAAAACAGCAAAAGGAATGTGGGACTATCTCCGCCAGGTGTATCAACAAGATAACTCCGCAAGACGTTTTCACTTAGAACATGAGCTATCTCAGTTTAATCAGGGCACAATGTCCATCCAAGACTATTACTCTCATTTTATTCAATTATGGACGGACTATACTGAGATCATTTACTCAAGTCTACCTGATGCTTCGATTGCGGTGGTTCAAGGCATTCATTCCACTAGTCAGCGGGATCAATTCTTGATGAAACTGCGGTCTGAATTTGAACATGTTCGGTCCAATCTGATGAGCAGGGTGCCTTCCCCATCTATTGATTCATGCTTAGGAGAGCTTCTTCGCGAGGAACAACGTCTTACAACCCAAGCTACTCTTCAACAAGTTATTTCTCCAGGACCACTGCCTGCTGCCTACCTGGCTCGTCGCACACAGCAAACTAGAGACATGACCAAAGTACAGTGTTATTCTTGTCAGAAGTATGGCCATGTCGCCACTCAATGCAATCAGAAATTTTGCTCTTACTGCAAACGCAAAGGCCATGTTCTTCCGGAATGTCGGTGTCGTGCTCAGTCTTCCTCACAGAAGGCTAATCTAGCAACCCTGGATGCGTCCACTTCTACAGTTAGTCATGCTGCCAATACACTCATTCCTGCTCAGCTTCCTTCTTCATCATCTCTTACCCCTGACATGGTTCAACAGATGATAGTAAATGCCTTTTCTGCTCTTGGTCTCTCAGGTAAACATTCAACCTCTACCTAGTATATGGATTCGGGGGCTTCTAATCATATGACCCACTCTTTTGATAATTTATCTCAAGTAAAGCCTTATGATGGAAATCTCCGAATCAATACCGCAGATGGTGGCAGTATCCCCATTACTGCCATCGGTGAGATCTCCCATCCCTTACCTTTGAGTCATGTCTTTCTTTCTCCTCAGTTATCTACAAATTTATTATCTGTTGGACAATTAGTTGATAACCATTGCTCTGTCTCGTTTTCACGTTCTGGTTGTGTAATACAGGATCAAGCATCGGGGGAGGTGATAGCGAAGGGACCTAAGTGTGGCCGTCTTTTTCCGCTACAACTTTCTACACAAGATCGGAATTTGGTTGCATCTGCTTTGTTTTCTGCTTCTAGTTTACACAAAAGCCAATTATGGCACAATAGATTAGACCATCCTAATTCTCGTACTTTGTTGTCTTTATTTCAATCTGGTTTGCTTAATGATAATAAACTATCTCTTAAAGATGTTTCTTTTGATTGTTCTAGTTGTAAATTGAGCAAGAGTAAGACTCTTCCTTTTCCTATCAGTACCTCATTATCATTGAAATGCTTTGATCTTGTTCATAGTGATGTATGGGGTATCGCCCCTGTCATCTCTCATTCTCAGTTTAAGTATTTTGTTACATTTATTGATGATTACAGTCGATTCACATGGATTTATTTCTTACATTCTAAATCTGAGGTGTTTGTTACTTTTAAAATTTTTTTAGCTTATGTGGAAAATCACTTCTCCATATCCATCAAAACACTTCGCACAGATTCCGGTGGTGAATATGTTTCTAATGAGTTTCAGAATTTTTTGCAAAACAAAGGGATCATTTCTCAAAAATCTTGTCCTTATACACCACAACAAAATGGTGTGTCTGAGCGGAAAAATCGACACCTTCTGGACATTGTTAGGTCCCTTCTCTTAGAATCCTCTGTTCCACCAAAATTTTGGCCTGAAGCTCTATCAACGGCAGTTCATATTATTAATAGACTACCATCACCTCGTATAGCGAATGAGACACCTTATTTTCGCTTATTTCAGAAGCATCCTACTTATTCTCATCTCCATACTTTTGGGTGTGTATGTTTTGTTCTTCTTCCCCAAGTTGAACGAACAAAACTATCTGCTCAATCATCTAAGTGTGTTTTTTCTAGGCTATGCAACTGACCACAAAGGATTTTTCTTTTATGATCCTAAGGTGCGACGTATCAGAACCTCTCGTAATGTTGTGTTTTTTGAAAATCAGTATTTTTTTCAACATAATTTAGATCATGATAATCCTATTGTGTTTTCCCGTGTTCCTGACTTTTGTGATAATCCTGTTTCTTCTTCGGACTCTATCAAGCCTTTACTTGTGTATGAAAGGCGTCGGCGGGGAAATACGATTGCACCTGAGCCTCCTGATTTGTCAGCTTCCTCGGCACTTGACCCAGCTCCTGCTCCAGACATTCCCCACACAGTTCCTCTTCGTCGATCCTCTAGGATTTCCCGCCCCCCTGATCGGTTTGGTTTCACCCATACATCCTTACTTACTACTTTGTCTTCTGTTCACATTCCTAATCATTTTTCTCAAGCAGTGCAACATGAGTGTTGGCGGCAGGCCATGCAGGAAGAACTTGACGCACTCAAAATGAATCACACCTGGGATGTGGTTCCCTGTCCTCCATCCATCAAACCCATTGGTTGTAAATGGGTTTACTCTATCAAGCTCCATTCTGATGGTACTTTGGCGCGTTATAAGGCTCGATTAGTGGCACTTGGCAACCGTCAGGAGTATGGTATTGACTATGATGAGACCTTTGCTCCGGTGGCCAAGATGACAACGGTGCGTGTTATTCTTGCTATTGCCGCATCACGTTCATGGCCTCTTTATCAGATGGATGTTAAGAATGCCTTCCTCCATGGAGATCTTAAAGAGGAAGTCTACATGCGTCTTCCTCAAGGATATGATACTACTTCTAAAACCGAGGTGGCATGGCTCCGTCGCTCGCTGTATGGACTCAAACAAGCACCCAGAGCTTGGTTTGAAAAATTTCGGTCTACTCTGCTTCATTTTGGATTTGCTCAAAGTCCCTATGATCCTTCACTGTTCCTGCATAACACTCCTCAAGCTACCACCATCCTTCTAGTATATGTGGATGATATCATCATCACCGGCACTCACAGTAACATGATCCACCGTCTTCAATCCTCACTTCAATCTGCATTCCATATGAAAGACCTTGGTCCTTTAACATATTTCTTGGGTCTTGAGGTCAAGGATGAAAATAGCGGCAGCGGCGGGCGTAGCGGCCCGCTGCCAAAACGATACGAAGCGGGCGATACGTAGCGTAGCGGGGATACGTAGCGGCGTAGCGGTGCGATTTGAAAAAATCGCCAAAAAAATCTGAAAAAATTCCAGAAAATCCAGAAAATTGTAAAATGAAAGAAAATGTGATTCTTTTGCAAAAGTAAGTAAGAAAAGGGGGCGTAGCGGTGCCCTCAGTACATGAGGTCCTGTATCGCCGTATAAATAGAAAATAATAGTAATGTATCTTCACTATCTTGTACGTTAATGTTACTCACTTAGTTACTTCACTTACTTGTAATGTCTTGTTACTCTTGTAGTTGAAAATGGGTTGAAATTTGAAAATTTGGTGTTTGGAGGCTACCACAGCAGTCACCTTGTCTCTTAAAAGCATTAGGGCCGGCTAGAATGAAGAGAGAGGTGCCCTTATAAAGGGTAGAAAACGTAGCGGCCGCCACGAAGCAGCGGCCGCTACATATGCGTAGCGGCCGCTACATTCCCGTGGCGGTGCGATACATGTGTATCGCCGATAATTTCAATGTGGCGTGGCGGTCTCGGCCACCACGCCCGATATATCGGCCGCTACGCTACGTAGCGGCCGATACTTTCATCCTTGCTTGAGGTACAACAGTCTAGGAAGGGCCTGTTTTTACATCAGCATAAGTATGCTACTGATCTTATTGATCTGGCTGGCCAAAAGGATGCAACCCCTGTGGACACTCCATTAGAAGTCAATGTGAAACTCCGGTCCGATGATGGGGCTCTCCTCTCTGACCCCACCTCCTACAGACGATTAGTCGGGAGTCTAGTCTACTTGACCATCACTCGGCCCGACATCTCATATGCTGTGAATGTTGTTAGTCAATTCATGCAAGCACCACGGCATCACCATCTAGTTGCTGTCAAACGGATTATTCGGTACCTTCTTGGTTCTCCGACACGAGGCTTGGTTTTTCCAGTTGGCACACCTCTCATCCTCAATGCTTATTCTGATGCCGACTGGGCTGGATGCCCAGATACTCGTCGATCCACTACAGGCTGGTGTATGTATTTGGGTGAATCGCTCATCTCTTGGAAATGCAAAAAGCAGGAAAGGGTCTCCAGATCGTCCACTGAATCCGAATATCGTGCCATGTCCTCTGCTTGTTCTGAGATCCTTTGGCTTCGTGGCTTACTTGCAAATCTGGGGTTTCCTCAGACCTCTGCTACCCCACTTCATGCGGACAATACTAGTTCCATCCGTATCACTGAGAATCCAGTCTTTCATGAAAGGACCAAGCATATTGAAGTGGATTGTCATTTTATTCGAGATGAATATGATCGCAAGGTCATTAGTCTTCCACATGTTTCCAGTGAACTCCAACTTGCGGATATCTTCACCAAAGGACTGCCTCGGCCACGCCATGAGTTCTTGATTCGCAAATTGATGTTGGTTGACCATCATCAATTTGAGGGGGGGTGTTAACACTAGTGATACAAAGCCCACCAGGCCCACCAGGCCCAGGCCCATTCATTGTAACAAATTAACCCATCATATGGGATACGTTTAGGATATACTCAAATCACTGTAACAGATTTCATTCCATAACAATAGATTGTATCAAGATTTGAATTGCCTTGATTAAGGCTAAATGAGATTATAAAAGGGAGGGAGGATCGTCCATGAGAGGGATCGAAGTATTATACAAATATTCATGTCCATTCTCTGTCGTGATAGACGCATCATGATTCTTAAACAAGAAAAAATATACCATACTGGATCGGATAATAAACATGTGCACATCCACCATGCATAGAGCATACATGTGAAACAATATAGCTCCTAGATCATCCAAATCATGGCCACATCTGAGCAGCACCCGGCCCAAAGGTCATACTGACATAACCAAACAGATCAGATGATCCTAACCACCAAATTGTGCCCATTGAACTTGGATCTTTGACCTTTTTTTTTATCATCAACTGTAAATCTAATGGGCACCTACCATACAACCAGGATCGTCCAATCAGTTTAATTTTTGGGGCATATCTCATCCACAGTGCAACTGAAGCTTTAGGCATTCTCAACAGATTGCCATCTGGTATCTGCTCCACATGTCTGGCAGATGTGAACATGCGTATGTTTTGCCGTACTCTGCTGTAACATGTGGAGAGTGGGGGAGGCAACTATTACAATCAAACTGAACATGAAACAGGCATACCTATGCAGCTGGCGAAATTGGATCCCACCAGGTGCCAGAAGCCGTAAACCCATTTGGAGAATAACATTTTGCATTGCAAAATCACTAGTCACACAAGCAACACTTGAGTCAGACAAGGATCGGAGCATCCAGCTCTGTTCACTACTACTATCATCCACCAGAGTTGTTCCAACGCTTTCATTTGTCTGGCTTGAGATCTCCGACTCATCCAATCCTTTGCCGCAAATTTCAGCTCCATCTCCTTCAGTTCCAATATCTTCATCATCCATGGTGGATTCATCCACCACATTGTCATCATATGAGTCCACAGCTGCATCTTCTTTCTCTTCTTCCAACCTCATATGCTTTAGGATTGCAGATATTTCACCATCTCCAACAATACCCACCTTAGCTTTTCCTGCTTCCAAATCATCATTTGCAGGATGTGCCCTTTGAATATTTTCATTCAAGAGACCCTCTGTGCAGTCTTCAGTGTTTTCCGTAGTTTCAGCATCCACATTTGCCACTTCACCTGCGTCATCAAACTTTCCTGCTGCCTCTGGGCTCTGACATTTCATGCCTTGCTTTTCTTCTTAGGAATCTCCTATGAGTGCTCCGACTAACAGCCAGCATCCAATCACTGGCATTATCAGCTTCTTCCCCTTGCGAAGCATTGATTCCATCAGCTACCATCTTCTTCCCAGCAATATTAATCTCTTTCTTTGCTGGCATAAACCCTCTGTGCTTACCATCCTGTTGGTCCTCTGCCTGAGTAACACAACAATTTTCCACTGGATTATCAGCAGACCCGCTATTATCATTCACAGGCACATTCAGGTTCAGGTCCTTTAGTGGGAGGATTCGGGAATCAAAATCTGTGCCTGCTTCAACTGCATTTTCGAGAGCTTCCCACTCCGCCAAGTTAGGGACATTGGAGCCCCAACCAGGCATTTCTTTCTCAGGTAGTCTTTTGACATTCACCACATGGAGTGGGGGAGGGTTGTCCCTAAGATGCTTAGTCCCATGGATCTGAGCTTCCAATGTGTACGTCAGAGCAATAAGCTTAAGATCGACATCTGAAAGTGTCTGTAAATCCCCAGTTGCTCTTGCAAAACTGATAACTGCAAAATCATAGTGGGAACATGTAATCCAAATGATGACAAACCGTGTATGATCAACTCCTCAAGACTGGCAATTAACCAGAACTGCATGGCAAGAAAATTGACAAAAATACAAAATGAATGATGTCAAGACCATGTGAAAAGACTGATCAAGAGGTCTAATGCAGGAGCATATAGGTGATTTTGTAGTAACTATTTTCAAATCTCATTCATACAATGAAAAAAGAAACCCTATATTCAAGATTAACTTCCATGTATCAAGTATCACACAAATTTTAAAAGCATGGCAACTAGCAACATAGAAGTTTAATAAATTAATCATGTGCGCCTTCAAGAAGATTAGAAAGGGGAACAGTGGTAAACTCACTATGTACCTAAAACTAACAACAATATAAAACCATATATAAAACAAGGTTTTGTCTTATCATCCCAACCCCAAATTAAAAGAAGTAACTTCTAATAAAATAACCTGGACTCTACCCATTGAGCCAGGTGTACAGAAGGCCCATGGTCAAATGCCAAAATGGAACACAATAATCAAGCAACACCATCATAATAAGGACTGATTTCTACATTAATAGAAATCCATATATGTTCATCAAGTTTCTCCCCGTGAACACATTTTCACCCGTTTTTATCTGATCATATTTCTCAACTACGACTTAATAAGACAAGGCAAACACCATCAAATGCCAAAACCTTTAAGGTCTTCTTGTTACATGTAATTAAATTCCTAGGAGTTCTAAGAGTTTCTATTTCTATTAGTAATAAGTGGCTAAAAATGAAGAATCAAAAGTGAATATCCAAAAACGACCATAAAATAACCTCCCCCTTAATGGAAATTGAATCGAGGGAAGATGGAAAATGAATACCCGACCATCACCCTAGCAATTCAAATCCTAGGTGAGTATTGCTCCTTTATATCCTTCACCCATCACCTCTTTAAGAATTCTTTAATTTGACCATGAATCCCTATGTTTTATGCCAACCAGCAAGCCATTAATTCTTCACTAAAAAACACTCATATGCCTTTAATACCCCAATTCATTAACATGCTTGCTACATAATCCACAGATCAGTTTCCCATAGGGGAGCCCATTCTAATGATGATGAATTTTTTTAGATTCATTTATAACAGTGTGCGAATAACTGAAGGCTTATTTGCCCACTTCATATTGATATCCTAGAATGTTTATTAGTATTCGAGAGGTAAGAGTGAAAGCTGAAAGGCCTAAGGTGGAAATATAGATAGGATTATCACTGTCCTGAATTTATTTTACCAAGTGTAGATTATTTAATGGCCTCTTGTGGATTTTCACCTTCAATTCCTTCTGTTTTAGAACCTTTTTAATGGAAACCATTGGGTAGAGATCCTAGGACTTTATGAATTCAATACCAACTAAACAAACTAGCTTTAGTTCCAACGGAAAACAAAACCCTGTACCCAAATAACCTCAAATTCACCTATATACACACCTAATAGTCATAAGATAAGCATCCTAAAAAATATAGTAAGAAAATAAAAAAACATTTCCAAGTTCTTTTGCCTTTTTAACTAATACGCTGGCATTCCCTAATCTGCTACATTTGAACTATATGAATTCAGTACGAATATCAGAAAAGCATCCAAGCTTTATAACAATACCGATATAATCTTTTTCTTTTGCTTGGGCACTTAGTAAACTAACCATATGCCATAATATGCTCCAATTCACCTAAATGAAAGCCCATATTATCATCAGATCAGTATCCCAGAACAAAGTACATTCATAGACCAATAAAGATACAATCTTTTGAGGTTCCCTTCTGGGTTCTATCGCCCATCCAAAGAAAAATCAACCAAATCAACAATCTGGGTCGCCAAATTACGGATCCCAAGTTCCCAACTATAGTTAACTGAGACTGAACAAAGTATAAACATGTAGAAAGAGATAGAGAAAGAGATAACTCACCTTTCTTGAGAGCATCAGGAGAAGGTTCCATGGCATCGACCGAGAAGGGCATGAAAGCGAGCCTATGCCGCGATACGGGGTCTCGCACCTCCTCCAGAACCTCCTTCACCGACACAAGCTTGTCGGCATAGCTCATAAGCTTCTCTCCCCCGTGAATGATGGCGTTGGCATCGACGACGGCCACCGAGATCCGCTTGCTCGATCTGCAGCTCTCCGAGAAGACGCGATTCACGATCGGAGCCTCCTGGGGCTTCGGAGGAGGCGGATTCTGGAGGATGGCGCTCCAGCAGCGAACGGCGGCGGGAGGAGGAGGAGAAGCCTCCATTGATGTTGGATCAAAAAAAGAGGAAAACCACAAAAACCCTAGGAATCTCAGCAATGATGCGTTTAAACCCTAAAACCCTAGGAATCCACTTATGCTGAATCGAAGAAGAGTGAAACCCTAGAAATGGATACGCTTAAACCCTAGAAATCCGTCTGAGAGTGCTTGCTCTATTTAAGTATAACTGTCGAACTTTAGGTAAATGGGCCAGGGTTGGATTTCTACATTTGGGCCAATTAGAATCCTAGTAATGGGTCGGGTCCAAGGCAGACCCAAAATTTCCCCTTTTTTTTTTTTTTTTTTTTTCCTTCCCCCTAGGAGGGATTCTACGGATACATATCCTTCTAGTGGATCTAAATCCATTTTCAGTTTTAAATTGAAGAGCTGATTTTAAAGATGGACCCGAAACAATAAGGCGAGTTGTTATCTTTTGATCTAAATACTATTCTATCTTTTGAGGGCATCAAAGTTATCTAAATCTAATTATATTATATTAAAGCCAACCCTTCAAAAACTTTGGAATGTATGAAATTCTCAAACAAGATTCTAGAAAAGAAATGAGCCCCTATCACTTGCGTAGTTCATTGGCCTTCAGGCCAGGTAGAGAAACAAAGATAACACCCAGGTCTAAGATCACATGAAACATGTTAGGCCTGAGCCTGCTCATTTAATTAATCGAACGGGGTCGTGTGGACTTGTTATCATTTGTTTAGGGATTCTATTCTTCTTCTTCGAGTAAATAGCTTTCGACACTAAACTACAAAAACTTCTTGTTCAAGTCGAGTTGGGCCGAGCTAAAGCTTTCTTTCACAAATTTGTCCCTGGCCCAAATAGTAAACGGGGCTCAAATTTTAAGTCCATCATGTGACTTTGTCAGAACCACTAAAACTAAAATCCAAACCTGGCCCAAAGAAGGCTGCGCCCTAGTAGGGCCCGTCTAGTGAGCGGCATTTTCGTAGTTATGAAAAAGACTTGAGGGTTCTTCAGTAATTAAACGGATAACCCAAGGGTATTTTCGTCCTTTTGATCACACTATTTCAAAAGTATAAACTAGCCGTTGGAGGTCTTGTGCTTGTATGCCGAGTGCAGAAGATAGAGACCAATAAAATCTTGAAAAGAAAGAACGAACATTCCAATTCGTTCAACTTCCAAGAAGAGAAGAGAAGAAAAGAAATTTTAGAAGGGAAAATATTTGTGATCCCAGCAAATTTGTAAGTTTTCTTTCTCCCATAATTCTTCTCTGTTATCAACTTACTATTCTCTTCACTTTGACAAGAAGAAGTATAGAGAGGTGAAAGAAATAAGAGAATTGGGGAGTTTCTTTCAAAAGTGGAGCTGATGAGGGGGGAAAATCAACAATATCGATTTTGTTTGATTTTTAAGAATTTCTTGATGGATTCTGAGATTTTCTTTTTCTTTCCTTTCATGAAAAGAAAAGGAAGATAAATGAAAGGATGAAGGGTCTGAAGGTACTTGAAAGAAATTAGATAATGGAGGATTGATTTTGTACTTTTATTCCTGCAGGTTCTCTTTCTTCCTTCCCTTCTAAAAGAAAGAAACAATGAGTAGTGACGGAAAAAAAAAGAGAATTGGGATTTTAGATGGAGGGGTGATTTTCTTTCATTCTCTTGAATGTAATGTAATATTTGGTTTGGGCTTTGGAGTTCGGAGGTGCGTTGAAAGAAATTTCTTTGTGGATTCTTTTCTTTTATGATTTTAGGGAAAGAAGGGAAAGAAAATCAAAACTGCAATCCATATATTTTGTGATTGGAGAAGTTTTAGCCTTTTCAACGTTTTGGGATTTTCCAGTTGTTATCCGTCCTATTAGGATTTGGCTATTTGTTTCAAATCTTTGACTTTTTTGCCACATTAACACATTCGGTCTAAAGGTGTATGTTATTATGATATTTTTTTATTTTTTATTTTTTATTTTTTTTGCATATGGTTTGTAGTCCTTCCATTTAAAAACACATGGCCTTTTTTAAATCATTGGAACTCAATTTCTCTGCACCTCAGTTCATCTAAATAGTTTTTATTAACCTATCTAAAGTGCAAACACAGAGTTTACCTACTACTCGAACAGAATGGTTCTTTGCCTGACGATCCTTTCTTGTGTTGATTGCTTATTACAAAACTAAATACTATGTCCAAAAACGAAGGAACTATGGCAACAAGAGCCCAAACTGAGAATGTTTGCCGTTACGTATGTAAAATTTCTTAGTATATATACTGTTCATCTTGTGAGAGTTTTTCTTAAATCATTAAAAGGCCGGTCTTTGGAGGACACACTCTTCATTTATGTGGCTATAGTTTTTGAGAATTCTCCAAAAATAATTCTTTTAGTGTTGTCCAATTGATTTTGTTTTCAATCTCTGGCATGTCTACTGTAAGACTGACTATATCCACTGGTTGTGTTCCTTTAATATTTTCATTGATATGCAGTACTATCCCCTCTTGGATTCATACATAATGACAACCTATTTTTCATGGAATTGAATTCTGGAATTCATGATAGAGGGGACTCTTGATTTCTCTAAGATTTTATTCTCTAGCTAGAGTGATGGCTTGGCATTTATTTTGTATTAAATGATAGAATATTTGATGGCCATTCATGGGTCTTTAGCCATGTTTCTTTTTTCTTCTTCTTTTTTGTCCCTAGATTGGACCAACAATGTCTAAGTAGTAATACCTGAAGACCTACGGGATTGATCCTTCTCACCATGAGTGTGTTGGCACATATGGTTTTTTTCATTACAATCACTTTTAGAAATACATTCCTTAAATTTATAGAAATTCAATTCCATGCAAATGAACATACGGACCAGAAAGAAATGAAATATGTTGAAGTTGAAAATTAAGTACAAATCTTCATTTTCAAATGGTTTTTTACATGTATATAAAACAACAAAATAGAATATAAAATGTTGAGAATTGAATGTCTCAATGGATTTTGTACAAATATACCACTGATACACAATGGATTTTGTTCTTAAAACAATCAACATAATACTCAGAAGCTTCTTCAATGGAACACAAATTAACTTTAGTGCTGTTCAATGTTCAATTAAAAAGAAAAATGGTTTTCAGAGAAGTGGGTGCAAAATCTGGCATATTTAAATAATGGATACAATCAGATTATCCTAACCGTCCGGTTGATTGATCAAGAAATCTGTGCCACAGGACTAGGATATTTTATCAGGGTCCATTTTGATATTGTAAGCCAAGATCTGGTCAACAGGAATTATGCCTTGATTTGGATGAGTTTCTGCGCCGAAACTCCGTTTCCGCGTCTTCCACCGGGTTGCAAAAAAGGGTTCATAAAAGTCAACAGCCACCGAAAGTAGGTTGGAAAAACATGTTCTCCGCCCAGCTCTCATCTGCTCCAAGTCTCTGAGATCTGAGATCTGAGATCTGAGATCTCTCTCTACCATCAAAACAAATTACAAACCACCATCATCTCTTTGTTGGGATTTCCTTGCAGGAAAGCAGGCATGGCACAATCACTTTTATCTCCACTGCTAAAAGTAGTTTTTGACAAGCTGGTCTCCCTCATCACAGAGGAATACAGGCTGCAGAGAGGTGTCCACAAGGAGATGGAGCGACTAAGGAGTACGCTGACAACAATTGAAGCCGTGCTTGAAGATGCAGAGGAACAACAAGTAAAGGACAAGGCAGTGAAGCATTGGTTAGGAGAGCTTAAAGATGCAGCGTACGATGCAGATGACATATTGGATGAGTTCATGACGGAAGTTCTACGGAGAAAAATCGAGTCTGAGGACCGCCACCACATGATGAACAAGGTACGCAACTTCTTATCACTTCCGCTTGTGTTTCACATCAAGATGGGCCATAAGGTAAAGAAGATCAGAGAAAGATTAGATGCAATTGCAAGTGAGAGGTCTAAATTCCACTTAACAGAGGGAAGGAGGGGGTCAGAAACCAGCAAACGACTGCAGAGCGACTCTTGTGTGGATGAATCAGAAACTTTTGGCAGAGAAGATGATAAAACGAAGGTGGTGGATTTATTAATCAACCCATGCAATGAGGGTGTTGCAGTCATTTCCATAGTCGGTATGGGAGGTCTTGGGAAGACGACTCTTGCTCAATTAGCGTACAACGACCCAAGGGTAGAGAGCCATTTCGAATTAAGAATGTGGGTTTGTGTGTCTGATGATTTTGATTTGAGAAGAGTAACCAGAGCGATCATAGAAGCTGCAACTGGTGGTACTTGTGAAGAGTTGGACATGGATATTCTCCAGCGTCGGCTTCAAGAAAAGCTGGGACGCAAGAAGTTTTTACTTGTTCTAGATGACATGTGGAATGAAAATCGCGAGGAATGTGATCGACTCAAGCATTATCTAAGAGGTGCACAGGGCAGCAGAATCATAGTAACTACTCGTAGCAAAAAGGTTGCTTTGATCATGGGTACACTTCCTCCTCTAGAACTAGCAGGGTTATCAGAAGAGGACTGTTGGTCTCTGTTCAAGAAACGGGCCTTTACTCCTGGAGAAGAAGACAAGCATCCAAATCTAATCGTTCATGGAAAGGCAATTGTGAAGAAGTGTGGGGGTCTGCCTTTAGCTGCCAAGGCTCTGGGCGGTCTGATGTGCTTTAAGAGGGAGGAAACAGAATGGATATTTTTGAAAGAGAGTGAGGTTTGGAATTTACATGATCAGGAAAATGACATTTTACCTGCTCTAAGGTTGAGTTTTTATCATCTGCCACCACATTTGAAACAATGCTTCGCATACTGCTCTCTATTCCCAAAAGATTTTGAATTCAAGAAGCAGAACTTGATTCAACTTTGGATGGCGGAAGGTCTCATTCAACCATCTAAAGATTGTAAACAAATGGAAGATATTGGCAAGGAGTACTTCAACAACTTGTTATGGCGGTCCTTCTTCCAAGATGCAGAGAGAGATGAATATGGGAATGTAACACAGTGCAAGATGCATGATCTAATGCATGATCTTGCACTAGATGTTGCAGGTGATGAATGCTTGATTGTAAAGGAAGACAAGGCAATGAGTATTCCTGAAAGATCTCGTCGTTTGTCATTGATGCGTGGTGACGTGAATAACCAAATATGCCCAGATGCCATATACAAAGCAAAGAAGTTGCGGACTTTACTTCATGTATATTACTGGCCGTACAATCAGACTTTACTTCTTCGTAACATGTACTCACATCTAATGTGCTTACGTGTGTTAGACTTAAGAGTGGCGAATTACACTGAGGAGATATTGGCTTCAATTGGAAAGTTGAAACACTTGAGATACCTTGCCGTGTCTCTAAATTATATGGGTTTTTGTATACCTAAAATACCCGAATCCTTCTGCACCCTTGTGAATTTGCAAACCTTGAAACTCTTGGATTGTGATGGTCTTCGTGAGCTACCCAAAGGCATGAGGAAAATGGTTAGCTTAAGACATATTGAGATCAGTTGTCAGTCTTTTCGATCAGAGATGGATCGGCAATGGGGAATATGTTACCTTCATGAGACGCCAGTGCAGCTTGGAAAATTGAAATGCCTTCAGACATTACCGGTATTTGCAGTGGGCACAAGCGTGGGATGTAGAATAACAGAGTTAAAAGACCTAAACCTTCAAGGTCTATTATTCATTAAAAAACTTGAGAATGTGAAGGATGCAAATGATGCCAAGGAAGCAAATTTGAAGCTGAAGCAAAATCTACACTCGTTGGGATTTTCATGGAGCAGTTACGACAGTGATGCTGTATTTGGAGAAAAAGTTGAGCAAATCCTCGAAGGCCTTGAGCCACATCCAAATCTCAAAAGATTGCGGGTGGATGAGTATGCGGGTATCAGATTTCCACGTTGGATGAGTGATTTATTGCTCCCAAATCTAACTGAAATTGCACTTACCAATTGCAGAAGATGTGGATCTCTGCCCTCATTTGGCCAACTACCTTTTCTCATGGTCCTCACGATTCATGGCATGGATGATGTTTTATGTATCGATACTGCATTCTATGGAAATAATGGCACAGGCGGATTCCCATCATTGAAAGTACTCTCCATCAAAGATATGCCCAATTTGGAGGAATTTTTCCAAGGCAGTGAAAGAAAAATAGTTCCTCACCTTGTTAGCTTAACAGTCGTGAGCTGCCCAAAGCTAGCAAACCTACCACGCCTTCCATCTATTGAAAGGCTCGTGCTCAGAAAGAATAACGAGACATTATTGAGATCCTCGGCAAATCTTACTTCGCTCAAGTCCCTCTCCATTGAAGATTTTGCAAAGCTAGAGTCTATTGAGGACGGGTTGCTACAAAACCTTTCACATCTCTCACATCTGTCAATATTGAAGTGCCCAGAGCTCAGTTATCTTTCTAAGGACCTCAAAAACCTCACCGCTCTATCATCTGTGTCTATCTCCAATTGTCAGAAGCTGGTATCGTTTGAAAGCCCTACTTCTCTCCATGACATGTTTATTAATGGCTGTAATGGTCTAACATCCTTGGAGCTAGGAGGCCTGACCTCTCTTCGACGTCTACAAATTGTTCGATGTGAGAATTTAGGGACTTTTCTAGGTGAAATGCAGCATGTCACATCCCTTCAACAGCTGTATGTAGATTTTTGTCCACAGCTCGCTTCATTGCCGCAGGGTATGCAACTCCTCAACCTTCAATGCTTGAGCATTGCATACTTAGATAAGTTAACATCCTTGCCTAATGCCCTACAAAATGCCACAAAACTAGAAAACCTAGACATTAGAGCATGTCCGAGGCTAATGGAAGTGCCAGAGTGCCTGGGAAACCTCAAATCACTAAAGGAAATCACCATTGAGGGATGTCCCCATCTGGAAAGACGATGTCAGAAGGAGAAAGGCGAAGATTGGCACAAAATAGCACACATTCCATCTATTAGGATTGGATCGTATGGTGAAAATCCCTTGAAGGAATGTTGTGAATTCATTTCTGTGAGGTCGAAATTCTCAAATCTTTTCCGTTAAAACTTTGTATTTCGAAGGAACTGCTTCCGAGACAGATGATTCGTCCCAGCCCAACTGATGTGCAGAAAGAAAACACGAAAATCTTACAAGGGTTTTCTCTCCGTAGTATGGATTTTTAATATATAAAAGCGAGAGAGTTTTGATCGACCGTTCCTCATCTAGCAGCAGCGAGAATATGCAGAGACTTCAATTTTTTTGCAGAGACCCCTCATGGTTTCTTCTTCCTCCCTCGTGAGGCTCTCAATCCATTTACAAGATTTTGTAGAATCTTACATGGTTCGACTCCGCAAAATGGAGGAGTCTACTACGAAATCTCTTGACCATCTTCAAAAGATGAAGGTATTTCTATTTCCCACCTTGAAATCCACCTGCATACTATTTCAGGTCCCTGCATAATTATATTTGGGTCTCATGGTACAGTGATCCAAGACATAGGTCTCAGTGGTCTCACCATGGATGGCCAATAGCCCAAACATCTCTCAAAATAAAAAGTTGCCTGAAAATGAATGGTTAAAACATAAAATGAGTATTCATTAATCCATGGAGGGTCCAAAGACTGAAGGGTTAGGATGTCCATAAATCTTCAATAAATCCAATCAAATTAATTGTCTTGATCATTGAAATGAAGAGCAAGTTTATAAAAATATTTAGCTGAAAAACCGTGGGGTTCATCTAAAGTATTAAATGGCATTTGATAATACTGTAATGGATTTTGTATGCAGGCTAGTTTCAACATGATTCTGCGGAAAATTCTCTATGCAGTATGGATCGATCACATTTGTCTTGATTGGTGCATTTTGGTGGGTCTCATTGCGACATGTTACCGAGGCACAAGATTCACTTATGGTTTTGCCTAAATCTTTGAATTTTGGTGAGTGAAATGAAGGTCTTTAAGTCTATGAATTAGGCAATGATGGAACTGCCATCCCAAGCAATGTATGATGCAAATGAACCATATGTCCTTTGTTCGAGAATTCTTTCTTTTTCCATTTTGATGGCGCATTGGCCTGTAAATATCACCTTCCCATTTGCTGGGCTACACCTTAAAAGTGGTCAATTGCAGGGTATTTGGCCATTGATGTTGGGCAATTATCTGGACATTTTTCTTGCTATCCACCTGTTTGATACTCCAAAATCTTCAACCAATGGCAGTGATTATCCTATGATGTGATACTTGGTGTTACCTATTGGTAATAGGGCCGTTGGTTAAATGGTCTTTAACTGGTACATCATACCACACAGAAACAGAGGACCTGATAACTTGGATATGCATTGGTTCAACACTGGGTGCCAAAGTACTGTATGGATCTGATTTCAATTGGTTATTCTTTGGCGACAATGTTTCAATTTTACTTTCATTAGTGGAGTTTTCAGGAAGAAATAGTTTTGAATTAGAAATGAGTACTCTACTCCCACAGGAATTCTTGGCCATAAAAGGTGCAGAAGGGAACATTTTCTCCTCCAAAGGCAAGAATATTATCTAATTCCTTATAGTTTCTAGCTATCAAAAGGGGTAGATTCTAGATATGGAAATGAAAATATCATTCTGTTAATGTGAACCTACTACATTGAAGTAAAAACACAATAACATTAAGTGTATATTCTCACAAAGAGATGATTTAGAGAATGTTCTGGTGATGTCTACAGGAACAAGTCTTCCCTCGGATACTATTGATTTCACAATCGATTTTGGCCTCATGGGTTGGAGTTCAAGTAGTGGCCACATCTTCTTCCCAATGACCCAAAGGCATTGTATTTTTATTTATATAGGTTAACTCTTTTATGGATTGTTTGGATGTATGCCAAATTGTAATTAGTTTTGATACTTTTGTAGGATGGATGGTCATCTGGTTTTGTTAGGCAGTTAGGAAAGTGCAGAAACTCAAACGCACCGCATTAGGTAGGATACTGTTTTTGAGCCTTGTCCATTTTGTATCCAAATCAGTTACAAACACTGTTAAAGCTTGGAATGCAGAGAGTAAAGTGTTGCTTCCCCACAACCCAACCATACTGTTCTTCCAATACATTCATAGACAATTTTGATTTTATTGCATCGAAAGGCCAATACTTTGTGTTGTAAAATTTTTTTTTTTGGACCGATAATTCATTCCAATTCATGTTTTTGTTCCAGAGATGTTGGGTGCTCGATGAATCTGATCCACCCAAGTGCAAATATTGGATCCGGGCTGCATTTCAATTCCAGATATCCATATCACCATTGCGGCCATAACTTGTCATCAGTTCTGGAAATTCCATACATGGACCATCACAACCTCCGTGTGCCACGCCTCTGCCCCACCAGCGTCATGAAACAATGCAGAGTTCAGAACCGTTTCCCGCTGCTTCTTTTGAGCAGCACTTACCCTTGGGATTCTCTCTTTTCTTATTTGCTTAGTAAGACATTTACTGAAAGTTCAAAAAAATGTAGATCTAGGTTGTTGCAAGAGCATGGGTAACTCTATTATTTCATTGAATCATACAAGAGGTTCTTTATTGGGAACAAGAGATAACAGGAATCAGGTGATAAGGATGATGATCTGTTCTCTCATGGAATTATAGGATATATATATGCATGCTTCTAATGCATGGGTGTCTAGGAGTTGAACATGGATGCAATGGAAAGCAATGAAACCAGTTAATGACTTATATTTCATTTGTATACGTTAGTGATACTGTTTTGTTTAAATGTTATGCTGAGGTAAGTTAATATACTATGGATCTTCTACCATATCTTTTAAATAATCTTTTTGCTGATTCCTAACTGTGTTGGACTGGAAGGCCAATCTGAATATTTGAGGCGGTAAACTTTGCTATTTCCATCTTGTTGTGCACTAGCTATTTATATGATTTTCTTCTGTTTGGATCGCATTCATAGTTATTCTAGTGGGAAAACTATCCTATTTGTTTAGTTGAGTTCCATCAATTTGATTTGTGGCATTGTTTTCATGAGCTCTGAGACTAGAATAATTATGTATTGTGAATCTGGATCATTGTGTGTATAGGTCTATTCTTGGCTAATAATTATTTTAGGAGCTAGGAATAGCCAATTTCTTCTCTCTTCCAAAATGGGCTGGAGCCAAATGCTGAGATGGTCACCTCCCTGACCTGCAGAACTTAGTTGGTCCTGTGAGCAATGATGCAGGGATACTGCTTTGAACAACTGCAGGGGTCATGCCATAGATATGGAAGTGCTTGGATTTTATGCATAAAAATGAGGTATTGAATACAACATGGCACAGATATGTTGCATGTTTTGAAATATCCGTTGTAAGTGCCTAAAAATGGGAAATGCCCCCACACATTCGTGTACTATAGCTGGTGCGCCAGCATATAGGCATGACAGTGTCCTTTGCAATGAGAAGATTTTATGCTTACTTGTGCAAAGCATTTCTCTTCAACTGATCCTCTCTGCTCTGAATTAAGAGCTTTAATATGTTTTCTGCTTTTGTGTGTAATTTATCTGTAAGATAATCATTCAGCAGTCATCACCTAAGAAGAATGCGAACCTGCCTAACTTGTCTACAATTGTTGGCAACCGGACCATTATTGGCAAACCAGGTAGCTGATGCCTTCCTAACTGGGGAGAAGAATACCAGAAAAACACCCAATGGTCAATGCTGAAACCTTTACGTAACCGCCAGTGTATTAGAATTGAACTGGTGTATGTGCTTCTTTTGCCTCTTTTCTATTTATTTTTCATGAGGGCCCTTTTTTTAGCTGAAATGCATACTGTATGATAGATTGATAGAAGAGGAAATGGTACAGAGCTAAAGAAATTTAGCCACCAGAAGTATGGCTATGCATTGTACAAGGTATAAAAAGGAGCCACCAAAACACCAAAGCAAAAACAGGGGAAAAGATGGAAATAGAGCTGCTTTTCAAATTCAACTATAATAAAAGGCTCTCCAACGACCTGCTTTTGAAAGGGGGAGCAAAAGCTTTTATAAGGGCCCCTTTTGTTTGCTTGTAGTTGAACTTTTAGGATGTCACAGCAAAGCAAGTTCCTATAAAGAAATAATAACCGGTTGAGAGTGAAGGATATGAGGTATAGGTGGAGATGGTGGAGATGGGACCCTGATTATCCTTTGACTTTGATTTATTAGAGTGATGGCTGAGTATTCATTTCTCATCTGCCCTTAATTCATTTTCTTTTAAAGTGATGGCCTTTCATGGATCTTTACCTCTGTTTTTTCATTTTTAATCACTTTTGAAAAACATTTCCTAGAATTCCTAAAAGTCAATACCCAACGTCATTTTTCTTCTTTTCCAGTGGAAAGAAGAAACGCGTCACAAAATAATGATATAGTGTGACTAAAAGTCAATACCCAACGTCAGGTCAAAGGAGAAACACGGAAACACCATTAGGGGTGTACACCATACACGAATTGAATTGGTGTGGGGTTGGGTTAAATCGTCACCAATCTCTTATCTACAGATAGATAAATTCTATATCTAATCCATAGAGGATCGGGTTCAATCGGATTAATCTGTTCAATCTAATGTTAAAAGAAATATATCAAATATGTTGTAAAAAATTTCATATTTGACCCTTTAATTTTTTTTTATTTTATATTTAGACATCTTAACTTATATTTAGACCACTTAAATTATTTATATATTTATTTTTAATGTCAACGGATCGGATAGGATTGAATCTGCTGATTGAGGGTGAAATTCGTCATTGATCCTTTATTAACGGATTATAAGATTTTCAATCCGACACCAATCCGTTTACCTTCGGATCGGTTAAAAATCCGCAAATCGGATCTGTTTTACGAATCGACGGATTTTTTGTGCACCCCTATTTATAGACAATAAATAGTTTTGCCAAAAACTATTTCGCTGAAGCTGTACATGAAGTGCTATTTACACGTTAGCTTCGAGATTCAACACTATCTTTGGTCGAATTTCACCATTCAAATCATTATTTTATTTTTTTTAAACTAGATTCCCCAAACACTTAAACATGTAAAAGATTTCACTATATGCAATGCATGCAATGATCACTACTTTCAACCATTAAGTAACTATGCACAAAATAAACATATAATCAACATGAATATTAAAAAAAAAAAAAAGGAAATTTTCAGGAATTTAAATGCAGTGTGCAAGGAATTTAATTGTAGTAGTGCGTGGAAAAGTAAATGTAGGACAAGTAGTATATGTAGTGATTTTATTTTTCTTAGAATTCTTACTTAACCCGATTTAAAATCACTTCAAATATGTCTATATGAACTTGGGTCATCATTCCAATCACAAAGCAAGAAACATAGTCAAAGCAACCATAAATCACAAGAAGAACCATGAGAAAAATATATAGCTTTACTAACATGCAGAATTCTTACATATGATAGAGAAATTGAACCAAGAAAAACACAAGTTAGGATGAAAGATACTCCTCTTTTAGTTGAGAAATCCCAAGGGGTTAGTGTGGCTTTAGGGCTAAGCATCCTTGAGGAAGTGCAGAGGATGGAGTAGAGAGAGGGTTAGAAAGAGAGAAAATTCCATGAGAAGGGGGGTCCCATGTGTTGTTTATATAGGGCATGGGATGCTCTATTCCTTCTTATTAGATCCTACTTTGTAGCTATAAAAAATTCTTCTTAGAAAGTTCCTCCTACATCTTCTCCAATTTAGCAAACACTTAGCAATTGAAGAGAGATTCTTATTTGCTTTTCTTGGAAACCAATTTCTACACAAAATATTCCATCTTTGAAAGTCAAGTGAATCTTTACAATTTGGCCCTCACTTTTGACGACAATTTTGTGTGCATTGTGTGACCCTTTTTAAATTTCAATGTCCTTCACTTGAGGAACTGTGGACCCCATCAATTTACCATGGCTGTGACCCCACTTGTGTAAGCAAGGTGGACGCTCCTTCCATTTTTGTAAATATTTCTTGTTGACTTGGAATTTTGAGAGAGATATTTTGAGATAAAATTATCAAGTTTTGACGTGAAAATCCAGCCTAAATATCCCACGATATGGGATGTTCCATTCACATGTAAATCCTTCCAACTTTCCTTTTCTCTTTTTTTTATTCTCTTCCTTTTTCTTCACACTTTCTTTCCTTCGCCTCAATCTTTTGCAAATGGGGCCAATGTCAACGATTTCCTACAAAATCAATGTAAACCTCATATGGAAAGACAATCTTACACTTGAATTCCAAATATAGATTTTCAAAAATGGTAGGTCTCATGAATTTGTGCAAAAAATATGATTTTTAAGCAAATTATACAGGAAAGCGCACTCAATGATTCTAAAAATGAATAAAATCATGATTTCTATCTAAATGAGTTTCCTTTGGATTAATAAGTCCTGAAAATGTCCAAAAATAACCATAAAATTAAGCATTTTTTAGGACTTATCAACAGGTCTCTTTTGTTTTCATGGAATTGAATTATGGAATTCATGGTAGAGGGGACTCTTGATTTCTCTAGGATTTGTTCACTAGCTAGAGTGATGGCTGGGCATTTATTTTGTATTAAATGATTATTTGATGGCCATTCATGGGTCTTTAGCTATGTTTCTTTTTTATTCTTCTTTCTTTTCTCTAGATTGGACCACCAATGTCTAAGTAGTAATACCTGAAGACCTACGGGACTGATCCTTCTCACCATGAGTGTGTTGGCACCTATGTTTTTTTTCATTACAATCACTTTTAGAAATACATTCCTTAAATTTGTAGAAATTCAATTCCATGCAAATGAACGAACGGACCAAAAAGAAAAGAAATATGTTGAAGTTGAAAATTAAGTACAAATCTTCATTTTCAAATGGTTTTTCACATGTATATAAAACAACAAAATAGAATATAAAATGTTGAGAATTGAATGTCTCAATGGATTTTGTACAAATATACCAACTGATACACCTCTGTCTCAAGCGTGTCTTTAAACAATCAACAGAATACTCAGAAGCTTGTTTAATGGAACACAAATTAACTTAGTGCTGTTCAATTAAAAAAAAAAAAATGGTTTTCAGAGAAGTAGGTGCAAATCTGGCATATTTAAATAATGGATACAATCAGATTATCCTAACCGTCCAATTGATTGATTAAGCAATCTGAGCCACAGGACTAGGATATTTCATCAGGGTCCTTTTTTTTTTTTTTGTATTGTAAGCCAAGATCAGGCCATGCGTCAACAGGAATTATGCCTTAGTTTGGATGAATTTCTGCGATGAAACTCCATTTCCGCGTCTTCCACCGAAAGTGGGTTGCAAAATGGTGTCATAAAAGTCATGAGCCACCGAAAGTGGGTTGCAAAAACTTGTTCTCCACCAAGCTTTCATCTGCTCCAAGTCTCTGAGATCTTTCTCTACCATCAAAACAAATTACAAACCACCATCATCTCTTCGTTGGGATTTCCTGACTTATTTACACAGTTTTCACATGCAAACAAATGCGGTGAACCGTACTCATTTTGCACGAAAATCACTTACCTAATATATATATATATATAGATGAAGCAAACTGGATCCAATTGAGAAATTGAACAATTGGATCCAATTGATTTTGGCCATTTTAAATTATCTTAAGTGTCCCTTGACTCTGGCAAATTTATTCTTTAAAGTTTAAAGACGTTTAAGAAAATGGGGTATTGGTTGAGTGGTTCTTCCTCTTCATCTTCCATCTCTCTTAACGTAACTAACTCACCAGTCTCCCAACCATCAATGCTTCTATCTCAACGCTCCACTTCCTCTTCATCCTCCCCCTCCCCTCAGTCCCTGCTTGCTCAATGCTCTCATCTCCTCCCTGCTCTCCACATTAACCAATTCCCATTCGGCGCTTTCGTTTTCATGCTCCACGCTTCATGCTAGCAATGTCTGCCCCCGCCTCACCCTCATGTTCCTACAGTGTTGACATCCTCGGCCACCCTGTCTTCACCAACCCCACTGTTCCTTTTCCCTCACCTCAACCCTACATGGTTCTTCCATCCTCCTTCACCTCGACCCCCATTAGGAATGATACATCAATCTCAACGCCAGTAATTACCCCCTTCTCACTCAAGAAGGTACGCGGTAGCCCGCCCGACATCTATTCGATCATTTCACAAAGAAAATAATCATCTCTTTTCTCTTTTTTTTTTCTAATTTTTATTTGAATTTAATGGTTTTGCAGATCTCCATCTAACTTCTTCGTATTATTCCTTAGAGAAAAATCCTATCTTTGGTTTTTTAATTTGATTTGTTTTGAGTTTGCAGGTCATATTGCTTGGAGATAGCATGGACATTTTATTTATTTTCGTAAGTGGGTTTTACTTATTGAAACAATATAATAAATTAGAGAATTTCATTTGAGTTTCTGTTCTTGAATTCATCTAATTTTTTTTATTACATCCCTTATTTTTCTTCAAAGAGTGATGTGTTATACTTCTATGCAGAAGTATGAGCTGCCAGATGCCTATAAGATATTCATAGGATACCAAATGCCTATATATTCGCAGGTTAGCCTTTCTGTTAAGCTATATAATGTGGTTGTGTTTAGCCATTTCTATACTATCTAAGGGTTTTATCCTGTTAGTAATTGATTTTGGGTAAATTGGTGCTGAACATGGAAATCAATGTGAATATTGTATAAATATTTCTGTAGCTTGCTATCTGAATATCCACAATTTCCTCAACACCCATTACCTTATAAAAATGAATAAGAAGAAAATGAGAAACAGAGAAATTTTCTGCCTTTTCAAAGAAATGTCAACCTTTGACAGCAGAAAAACATAATGATCTTATTCAATTAAGAAAATGCATTGGGCTTTCTAAGTAGTATCTTTTGCAACAATTCTCATGTCATCTTAGTGGGCTACTTAAACTAAGTTTCAATCAAGGTTGGACTTTCAGACAAGTCGCAGTCATTCATCCTTGGAAAAAGATTTTTTTAATGTAGGATATAACAAAGTTTGATATATTTATTATAGAGGGGGGTAGACAAATTTTAAAAAAACCAAGCTTCGTTGCGCATGCAATCATGGGACTTGAGCTTCTGGTTTGTTTTTTCTTTTTCTTGGTTTCTTTTGAACAAAAAGACCTAAGAGAATTACATAAAGAATCGTTCATGTAATTTTTTCCTATTTTCTTTAATGTGAAGTTCTGAAAACTGAAATATGAAATAAAGATAATGGAGTTTGTCATGTGATGGATGTCAAATGCAAAAGGTGTTTAATTGTTAAGTTACCTTTCTGCTTCATGTTTTCCACTAAAATGATGATGATCCATATATTGGATGATGATGCTTAAGTTACATTGAAATTCTACCCCAAATGGCTGAAACAAATATATTTACTTTGAATTCACAGCACTTAAGATGGAAAAAAATCTCATTGAGTCTATTTGTGCCATAGGCTTTCAACACTAAACTATCTAAGCTAAAAAATAAAAAATAAAAACCTCAAACCCAAAACATCAACGTCAAGATATGTTGGCATCAACTTTGACGTGGATGAACAGTGAACAAGAAACTTTCACACGGACTATTTTCCATGTGTAGTCTGATTCTGTTGAGGTGCAGGTACAAGAGGTTAAAATGAAGAAGCTCAATTCATTTCAGATGATTATTACAGAGGCATCAGGGTCTATATATAGCCTAAGACCAACACAGCTTGCTAACTGACTTTGTACAACTGAATACAAAGAGACAAGCTGCGCTCATCTTGACTAAGAACTGGATACATGAGTTGATAACTGAGTATCTTTGTTAATATGGGTTTGCAGCTAACTTATGCAAGTGACATTCCTAAGGGCCTATATAGATCTTTCTAAGCATTTTGATGCTTAATAATGTTTGATTGTATTGTTTTTGTTGTTTAGCTGTATTTCTTCTTTAGTTACCCTTTTTTTTTTTGCTGGACTGAGCTTTTTGGCATTTTTTTTTTTTTTTGGAAAAATAAAAGTTACTGTTATAAAAAAATGCTCTTTGTAAACACACAAATAAGAGTCCTGTATTGCATAATCTGAGGCATCCGCAAGTCATGTTGGTTTGTTCTTTGCCATAACCAATTACATATAACTTGATTAGGGGGGCAAATTGGCTTATTTTTTCAAGATGTCCATTTATCACTAAGATGGAATGCCCAATCACTTAGCAGTAACTAAAATAAATGAAGTTGCAAATGAAATAGCACAACAGATTATGATGTTGGAAGTGCATCACCACAATCTTCCATATTTCTACCTTTTCGCACATGTTAAATTGTACGTTTAAGTGATTCTACCATCTCTTTTTTCAAGAAAAACAATCCAGCCTGCACATTGTAATTCAAGTGCCCAGGTGCACTTCCTTCTGTCCCATCTATGTTAAGACAGTCCAAGTTGAAGTAGATATACCTGTAAATGTGTTCAGATTTTGAATTTTTCAGTGCTCTGAATAGATTAACATGCCTCCAACTTGGCAAAAAACACAAGTTCCAACTAAACTTTAAACAGCTCAGTAGATATCAATAACATAGATAGATATGAATCTTTTGACCATAGTAATATAACTAATGTCTATTTTTGATGGTTTGTTGTTACAATGGTACAATGTGTGTTAATAAGTGGTTTTTCGAAATCTCATCTTTTTATATGTTGTCCATGTATAAATAGAACTTTTGATCTCATCTTTTCATATGCCTCTATTCTCATTTCATTTATTATTTAGTGTGTCGAGAATATATTAGCATGATAAGATTATGCCATGCACCTTTTATCTCATGCAGGTTTCTTATCAAATTAAGTAATCCAAAACTTTAGTTTAAAAATATTCCTTCAAACGTGTTTCGTCTAATGTATGTTTGCATAAAAAAACTCAAGAAGGTGATCACTTTTTAGTCTAAAATGATCCAGACTCTTCTCCAATGAAGATGCATAAAAAATGACAAAAACTCTGTACTTCCAAATCCAAGGGTCATGATTCCTTTGATCATCCATTCATCTAAAGGTACTTCTATATTCAAATTCTTCCTTTTTTGTACAATTTATAGTGAGAATTTTATCTGCATGAGAAAAGAGGAGTTGTCAGTACGTAGCAAGTGCTATTTTGGAATATTTATAAATTGTTGAGTATCTGTGTAGGACATGAAAATTGCAGAAAACTGAGATTGAGTGACAGAATTGTAGCTTTAATTTCTTTATCATGATGTACATGGCTTGCTTTCAATTTTGAAATTCTAAAGTCCAACTCTTTCAATATTTTCATCATTTGAAGTTTCAAAGAAGATCTACTCAAATATTTTACAGATTGTTCAATATATTGACTTTTAACAGAAAACAAAGAAGCAGCCTAAACAATGACCCAGGTTGAATGAACCCAATTAAGTGTGTACCAAGAAAATCAAATCAATTTTCTCACGATATAACATAAACTTTGGTTTCCGCTATGGAAGCCACTTGTTGCCATAGAGATTTGGTTTGTAGAAGATGGTTATAATGCCTATCAAGACTGACCAAGCTCGCCATGATCCAATGCATTTAGTGATATATGTTTTCCCTTGCTTGGATTTCTTTTAGCCATTATAACCAATGGACTTGCTGCTTTGGGCAATTTAAATAATTGAGAATGTATATATATGATGTTATTCAAGGTAGCCTAATCCTCATATCCTAACCAATTTCAATTAGTATATGGCACATCCAAATTCACATGAACATACGTGATAATAATGACACATTAACATTGTGTACTTTAGTGAGACCATGTTTTTTTGCTTCTTCTTTTTTCATTTTTCATTATGTTACCCACATCTCTTCTATATCTTCTTACAAAAAAGTCCATAAAATTATATGATAGTTCCTTAGAGAGGAAATGAATTTTTTTTATTGTTTCTTTCTATATTTATGATTTATTTTCTTACTATTTTTTCAGTTTTGATGATCTTTTAGTTTACCTGGTGTCTTGGATTTTCGTTTCTATCTTATATTATTTTAGTGCTATTTTTTATCACTTTTATTGCTTTTCATTATGAGTTTATTTTATTATCTTTATCCATTTACAATGGGTTCTTTTAGTTTTCCCCGTTAATGGGTCCTCATTGATTTGCAATTTTCTATTTTTACATTTTCATTTATGGTTTTAATTTTTGATTTTATGGATATTAGCTTCTCATCAGTTTGTTTGGATCTTAGGTGGTCCACAAACCTATGAAAGCACAATAGCGACCCAATCAATTTCTATATCCTAATTTCTCTTGAATATAACATCTTTAATATCGGTGATCTTAACTTCATATAGTTTTTTAATTAGATGAGGAATGATATTCCGGATTTTTGAAATTGTAAACATACAAAATCTAAATCATTCAATTTCAATTTTAAATTATCAATTTTATATAAAAAATATAAATAACTTAAAATAATAATTTCGTAATGAGTTATATGGCACGAGCAGGTTTTGCTAGTGGCTTATGATGCTAACCAACTCCATTAAGATCATAGCAATTTCGATTGCCAATTGATTTTGACTGTAAATTAATCTTGACTTTATGTTAAATCTTCTGGAACGTTTTGCCATTAAAAAGCCAATGGATCATCCTAAAACGTTTGTCATTTAAAGGGACATCGGATCAACCCACAAATTGACAATAATCAATTTCCTATCATTCAATTTTTAACTTCTACCTACACGTTCCACTCTTACCCGTAAACTCCACGTTCCTCTCTCTTCTTTTGTTTCTTCTTCTCTAACTCCGTTGTAGTCTTCTGTGTCACAACAAGTTCAAATACGGTATAATCCTTTTTCTCCGCATCGTTCCCTCTCCTCTTGCGATCTACACATTCCCCCTCTTTCCCTTCTCTCTATCAACTCTCTTTCCCTTCTCTATTCCTGCAAAACTCGAATCCAAGAAAAACAAAATCCTGATGAAATTCTTCTCTATAATCCATAATAAGATCTTAGTTAACAAATCCTTAATCAAAATCCTAATTAATAAATCTTAATCACTCAAAGCATTAATTAAAATCACAATCAATAAGTTTAAACAACAAACCTTTAATTCAAGCCCTAATTGACAAAGTCAAATTAATAAGATCATAACCTGAACCTCAAACTCAAATCAAACTTTAATTCAAACCTTAACCAACACAATTATAATTGACAACCCCACCTAAATTCAGACTTTGAGACCCTAGTCAAGACTTCATTAAAACGATAGACAATTCTCATCCAAAGAATAGAGACATCTCTTAACCGAAAAGCGAGTTAGAATACCCAAAATAGACATAGAAATACCCGAGAAACCATCGAACGAGTAGCCACTCAACAGGCGGACACTTGGGCGCCACCACAGGAGCGCCCAAGTCACCCCAGACACCTAGGCGCCCACACAGGTACACCAAACCCCTTGATCAGACCCCGTTTGGTCACGTTTCGTCTCACGAACTCCAACTACAATCACACTTGAAGAGCAGAGACTTGAAATCAACCCGGAACCCAAGATTTATTGACATAGGTGAGCCGAAAATCCAAATTTAAGTTGACGAATCTTGGAAAGAACCGAAATTCACAAACCAACCACTTGGGCGCCACTGGAGGTGCGCCCAAGTCACCCAGAAGAACTTAGGTGCCACCACAGGTGCGCCCAAGTCAAGTTTTAGCCCTGGGACCACCGAATCCTAATTCGCTTAAAATCTCGACCTAAACCAACATCTCAAAACCTTGATCGAACCAACAATAGCCCTGAAATTAAAAATTTAACTAACATAAACTCATTCAGAACCTCGAACCAAAGTTAGAAGACTTGAAAACTTCAAATTGAGACTTGGGCGCCACTGCTGGTGCGCCTAAGTATACAGAAACAGTTAGGCGCATACATATGTGCGCCCAAGTCCTCTGTCAAACCCAAGTGGTGAATTCCGATTGTGTTTCGAGTTCCAGACTTAAGATTATTAAAATAGATTAACCCAGAACTTAAAACAACATCAGAATAGAAGCTTACACTTAATAAAACTCCCCGAATTCCGAAATTAGCATCGATATCTTCGTCATTAGCCAAGTAACACGGAACCTGGTACTTGGGTGCCACTGCCTATGTGCCGAAGTCATCCAAAGGACCTAGGCGCCACCACAGGTGCGCCCAAGTCCTTCGCTGATCCCATTCCGCCGATTTCGACATCTTTTAATCATTTGAAGTAAGACTCAAAATTCCAAAACTCTAAACAACTTAAACAAAGTCCTAAGACATCTCTAATCCACCCTTCATCCACTTCTTAATCAACATACAACCACAATTTAAAATAAACCAAACCAATTAAGATCATAATTAACAAATTACTTAGGCGTTGAAACTATTAAGCTTAGGCTATATTCACCCTAGCATTAGATCGAATTCCTCCATTAGGTAGATTAGAGCATTATACTTCGTCCCATCACTTTTGATGTCCTTTAGGGGACCAGAAAAGCTGATGTGGGCGGTCTAGGACCTTAGATTAGGGTTAATCCGATGATCAGTAGTAAAGCATTAATTACGTAAATCCAAGTAAAAATCCCCTAGTTAGGCCCTTCTAGCCCAAATTTCAAAAATCCATAAAAACTATAAAACCAACAAAATAAACCCAAAAAGATTTTTCCTTTATTTCTTCCTCCACCTCAGGTGTCAAATATTTAATTGAACTTAATAATAAAAGGGAATGAAGAACTGATTTTTAAAATTGAATAAATGAGAATGACGAGATCAGATAAGTGATTTTACACACACTTTTAAACAATCACGGCCCATCGACCACTCTAAAACAAACACTGGCCCATCGGCCACCTTCAATCAATTACGGCCCATCGGCCTTTCACTTTTTGTCACTCGTGTATCGCACACGAAAAACACAGAAATCACAAGTCAAAGTCTCATTTGCATTATCACTTTGGTTCGAAAAGTCAGCCATTAAACCCTATTTTGCCAAGGGATTAGAAGGGGGTACCCGGGAATGGGGCTGATCCTCTTCTTAAATATTTGGCACCTCCCCCTTTTATTGTCTTTATTTTAATCATTTTATTTTACTTGGATACACAATGATTTTGCTATGTGAGGATTAACCTTTATTCGGATTTTAACTCATAACCCTGAATTGATCATATATTAAAGAGACCCAAATCAATGTGACAAGACAACCGTCGTGTGTTGCCGGCAGCACATTAGACGAGAAGAAGAACCCACCCATTTATTTTCTCCTATTCATTTTTCTTCGGCTTTTGTCGAAGAACGATGTTACGGCCGTTACCGTAGCTGGCGATCGTGATCCGTTGATTTTGAGGGTAGTCGGAATCCTCATTTTCGATGTAAAAATTTAAATAACATATATAGTTGAATGGCGATTTCCTTCCCTGGGGGGATCCAAATTCACATCCGACAGGTATACCTAGCTGGTACCCTTACCGAGACTAGGATGACCTCGGTGTATGATTTGACACTACTGCCGAGATGTATAAGGCTGAGACCAAGACATGCCCAGCTGGTACTCTTACCGAAGCTAACACGGTCTCGATACTGCGACGTATTAGCACTGGCACTATTGCCGAGCTCAACACATGCCTAGCTGGTACACCTACCGAAGCTAAGACTTAATTAGCTGGCATATTTACCATGATTAGGGAAATCCCCACACACTTATATTATAGGATTGTAAGTTCTTTAGGTTACGAAGGGTAGGCTTGATTGCAGGTTATTCCATGGGCATCATTTCAAAGTAAAAAAAGAGGAAGATGCATGTTATATAATTTTATTTCTCTCATATAATAGGTATTTTATTATCTCTCCCTCATTACGATTGATGAGATTGCTCTTCTTTATCTATATTTTATTTCTATACAAGTGAAGTATAGTAACGTACACCTTTCAATGCATTCAAGTTTTTAAATAATATTTTTTCTCTTTAAATTTTTTTCTTTCTTTCTTTGTTAAAACAATCATCCATTATATTCCAATGTTGTGATTGAGCTAAGTACGTGCCTTGGCTTGGCTCAATGTTGGACTAACATTCTAAAATACTCTACAAAAAACATGATCACTTTGCATTGCAAACATGCCCCTGAGGACCCGTTTGGTAATTTACTTTTAAAATAAAGTGGAGTGAAGTGAAATAAAAAGAATGAATAAAATATAAGTGAGTTATGATGGTATTTTGTTTTTAGTTGTTTGGGATGAAATATTTTTGACTTTTTGTATGGGGAAATGTAGTTTTTTTGTCTTTTAATGAGTAAATGTAGTTGCTTTTTTACTTTTTTTTTTAAAAGATGGAGGAAATTTTGTGAAAAAGTGCTTTTGATGGGATGTTTAACTTGACTTCAATTCACTTAACTATACTAGTAAAATTAGAGAAGTTCAATAATAGTAAGCAAGTGTATATACCATGAAATTATTATTGATTACGAGCCTCGTAGCTTTAACATCATAGATGGGACAAGATTTTCCAATTAGGTGAATATATCTGAACTCTTTAAACAATGCACACCTCATATTGGCCAAAATCTCCAAACTGGGCGATTATAACTAAATTCATCTAAATTCACCGTATCGTTCTTTGATAAATTAGATATAGATGGAGCTTTGGTTAAATAACTTCAACTCGGTCCAAGGGGTTCTACAAACCTCCAATTTGCATATATACTCTTTTTAAATGTATACTCTTTTTAAATGTACAAGACACCTCTTGCAGGTATGAGGTAATGACCAAAGAAAATTAAAAAATGTGTCGGAGGTCCTGTTTGACCCATTTGTTTATGTGGAATCAAATTCCTTGGGATGATGGAAAAATTGACTCAACGAAGGTCTCTAAAACAAGTGAGGGGCAAACAAGATAAAAGATGAGGTAAACTATAGTTTTAACTACTACATTAGAGACTATTCTGTGTTAAATGCTCCATAGGGCTAAATAAAACTTAGTATGAATCCGTCCTCCGACTTCCAGAGGTAAGCTATAACTTTTAATTTTATTGTAGATTAGAAATTTAATTTATTTATTTTTCCTTAAAAAAAGATTTTGATTTATGAAGTAAATTTTGTGTTTATACCCAATGCGCAAAACACTCAAAAGGCCATTATGAATAAAGATTTTTCTATTTTTGACTTTTCTCTAATATTGACCTCCTATTAATATCATTCATTAATCCTCTTACTAATGTGATAAAATAAAATACAATTGTATTTTTAAGATCAGGGTGTTGCACAATTCACTAATTTTTTTAAGAATTCTCTTTGGTTGCTTTCAGATGGGGATGGCAGTGAGTTGGCCAGATTTTTCCACACTTGGGTGAGTCAAGACGAGTTTCATGCTATTGATTCAGGTTGAATTTAAAGCTATGCCAGTCCTAACTGCTATGCAGAATTCACTAATTTGTAAACTAAAGCCCTTCAAGATATATCCCAAGGCTTGATTTGTAAATTAAAGCCAACTCTGGTAGAATAAAAAAGATTGATGATGGGTTAAAGAGGCAGTTCATTGCGAAAGATGACATCCTTCCTATCGGTGATTATAATTTTAATCTGATAATTCTTATATATATATTAGATTTTATATAATACAAACATATAAAAATCAAAATAAAATTTTTATTTATATCATAAAAATCAAATGATACTTTTTTCCATAATTTCTATTGCCTGTGCTAAGCACGGGGGCATTTTTCTAGTATAATTGATAGTAAACAAATGATCCTTTAACATTTATTTGGGTTCATCATGGATAGGCACAGTAGAAAAACGATTTTAGTTAGGGTTGGACATTTTTAACATTTTTTGGGTTTGAAAAAAGCATAAATTTGGAGACATGAGCGAAGGAGCAAAGGTCAAGTTGACGTCAAATGAAACGGATAAAGATAAAGTATGTTAAAGTAAAAGTAGAGTGCGGTCCTTATTTTAATAGAAGTTTGACTATGGTAGTAAAATTTAGTTTGTTTCAACCAAATTGGCCAAGGACTTAACCAAATAACCCCCAATAAAATATTTGGTCAAAATGAGTGGTAGCACAGTTGGCAAATGACTCTGTGCCTCCAGAAGCGGAGATGTATTGTGCTTGACACTTTCCTTATTAGGCCACCTCCTATGGTTTTACCAGGTGTATGTGGATTGAAGGGTTTGCATATGCCCCTAGGGATTAGTTCTCGACTGTCTAGAGTTGAGTGTCCATCAGGCTTAGGGTCAAAAGCTCCTAGACTGGATGAGAGACACCGTGGGTTGTCAAAAATATATATATATATATATATATATATTTGGTCAAAAAATTTGGGCCTATTCAGTTGAAATTTGCATTTCAGTTTCACATTAATTTATTGACCTAAAACAACCAAAATTCCCATTTTTGGCCGAATTTGCAAATATTTTTATCCTAATTCCATTTATTTTGATAATATTCATATGCCCTCCATAATGAGCAAAATCCCAAGATTTGTTGGGTCTCTTGTGAATGGAGGAGGGATATTAATATCACTGAGATAAATTACCCCTTCGTTAACATTCAAGATTTAATTTATTAAGGTGATGACCAACTTTGTTCTTTAGATAAGAATAATTTAACTTTATTTTATTAAGGTGATGACCAACTTTGTTCTTTAGAACGTATTTATTTTATTTATTATAGCCTTTTGCATATGCCCCCAAAGGCCCAAACCTGTGTTTGTTTTCTCAATACCCAAGTACGACGAGGGCCATACCATTGGGAGAGTATTAACATTTCACACTCACACCACAGTTGTACTAACCTGTCCTTATGTCTAGTCAAAATCACAGTCAAAGCAGTATAGCTGGCCTTCACTTATTAGTGGCAGACATGATTGATGACACTGCCCAGGGCCACCGCTGGACCTTTTTGTTCCAGTAATGGGGATTCCATCTCGCTGCTTTTCGAAAAAGAATGAGAAATATATTACCCCGGAGGCCTGAAAAAATCGAAAAGAATTAATAGGAAATAAAGAAAGATGACGCTATTCATTTGTTTGATTACCGAAGAAAAATTCTTTTTTCTCAATACAGTCACACACCTCCTCCATGCAAAATTTGGGAAATTCATTTACCTTTCCTCCCACGGCTGGAATTCTGGAATCTTCCTCTCAAATGGAGGATTTGAAATATTATGGAGGTTAAAGTCCTAAAATTTTCAAAGACTAATTGAGACTAATCTTGCAAAGAAATATAATATTTTTAAATTTCAATGGATGAGCACGTGGTCCACCACAAAAGTGTAGTGAAAAAACATGTCATCTTTTTCTCTCTTATCAAAGGATATATATATATACACACACACTAGTGGAGCCCTGCACGTGCAATGTACGTACACCGAACATACAGTTATATTAATAAAATCTTTAAAAAATAAAGTTCTTAAAAAATTAAGTAGAAGCTTCAATACATTTAAAAATAAATTTTCAACAAAAAATAAGTGATTGTAAATTGCAAGACCCGTGCAATGTCCAAATACAACTGACACTACTTTTTTTCTATACATTTGAAAACTATAAAATAATGATATAGTGAAAAAAATGAGATCTCAAAAGACAATCGATATGGAATTTATATAACTTTTTGAAGATATAAATAACATATTTCTAGATATTTTATCATGAATGTGTACAAAGAAATTTCAATTTACTTTATTTGACTCGTTAGGTAGATTTTTCAGTTTCCTGATCGACTTGATCTGCTAAAGTTGAAATCCAGTTGAAAGCATAGTTAAATTGATAGCATGCAGTTTTATAAAATATAAAAATAAAAACTAAGAACCAAATGAACTTACTGTTCTAACAAATTACCATGAACATTTTATGTTCACTATAAAATCAGATTCTATTAAAGAAAAAAATTAATCATATTTTACCTAAGGACATCAGAATGACAAAACTAAGATTGTGGTTTTAGTCTTAACTTATAAAGAAGAATAACATCTCACGCCAACAGTCAAGAATAATGAAGTAATCCGGCTTGTCTTTAAGCGATATGGATCAATAATGGTGGAAATATGATATGAACTTTGACGGGTAAGATTTGCAGAGCACATGTTGATCAATATTAGTATTTAACATGTACTTTGTTTTATTTTATTAAGACGGACCACTATCAGGTAAATAGAGGCAATACCTCTCCAGGAGTCAGCATCTTCTTTTGCTTGATACAAAGTGCTATATTTTATACTCAGTAAGAAAAAGATAATACATAGTAATCATAAAAGTTCAGTTAAATGGAAGCTCACAAATTGAGATATCCATAGGAAAAAAATACCAAAAAATAAAAAGCCACAAATACAAATTTACCAAAAGAACTGGACATTCCTCTTAAGAAATACATAAGAATGTAACACAGGTATTCTAGATCAACTCTTCTATTCTGTTCTATAAAGAGGATGGGAGTGCTAATCAAAGTAAGAAAAATCCGAAACGAACAAAGACAAACTGAATTTGTTGCAGCTCAGCATCAAATATTATTTTTAGTTGTTTACACTTAAAACGATCACTTCATTTGTATTAGAAAATGATCAAAGTTCTTCAATTTAAGCTTCATGAGTAAGAGCAATAATAAATAAATATATTCATGCCCTTGAAATGCCCTTTTATAATTAAAAAAAAATTCACAACAGTTGTATATTAAGAAACTAAAAATTGTACTGATCAAACAACAACAATTTTATGATAGTAATCTATAAGACCTACCACTAAATTGCATTTATGGAATTATCTTTAGCAATCACTAAAATAAGAAGAGAATCAATATTTAGCAGTAGTTATCACATTATCCAACTTGTGATTACTCTTCCAACAGGAGTATAAATCAAGATCAATACAACTATTATGTCAGATTGGAAACTCTATTATTCTAACTAAATAAAATACAAACACATGATCAAAAGCGAAAATAATATTAAAATTCTTTTTAATGGTAACTTTCATTAAAAGAGAGAAAAAAACAGGGCGGACATAAAATGAGTTTAAGTTTCTACATTGCACTTTCTTATTTATGATATTTTTTTAATTGCTACTTTTTTCTAAAAGAGAAAAAGAAAAAACTAAACATAAACCAATAATGCAAACGGAGTACCTGTATATATGGGACGTGCTTATAAGTTTTGGAAGTTCTTATACCTTTTTCAAAGGCCATAATAAATAATATACAACTGAAGGAACAACAAATTTCAAATATTCAAGGTTAGTGTACAAAAGATTAAAGGGTTAATATTTAAAAAATAATAACAAAGGATTACAGCCTTACAAAGAAAATAATCTCATATCTTCTAGAAACCTCTCGGAGCCTTCTGATGTTCTTAATTTTCAAATTTCAAATACAAATATCACTCAAGTATCTTTTAGTTATACCAAAAAAATAAAAATAAATAAATAAATAAATAAAAACTATTTTCACAAATAGCATTGTTTTAGGTAAAAAAAAAAAAAAAGCAGAGAGAATGTTAATTCTCTCGTGTGTAGTCAATTTGGTATTTGAATTATAACACAACCACCAATTGGCCACCAACAACAATAACAAAAGTAGCAAGCTAGTTAATACCTTTTGTCGCGACTTTTAAACTGATGACGAAGTATTTAAAGTACCCACAAAATTGTAAATATTGAACACCAAAAGGTAGTAAGTAAAACACACTTGATTGTTTTTCTTTTGATCCATTATAAAATACACTATTCATTTTCTCTTTTATTTTCATCCCATCTTAGTTCAAGGTTTATCATTGAAAAAGCACATGGCATTTAAGTTTTCAGAGTTAAAAGACAGTATGTACACCATGAACCACATAATGGAGTAAATAGTGCATAGTTAAAATCTTTTATTTTTCCCACCTTTCATTAGTTTATCAATCGAAGTGGACAAAATAGTGCTAAGAAAGACTAAAAAAAAATTTTGAATGATAAATTTTGAAAATTTTTTCCTTCGAAATGATTCTTTAATTGCACCATATCTCACAATTAATTCTACAAAAGACAAAAAAAAAAAAAAAAAATGAATAAAAATTTGAAAATTAGTGAACAAAATGGTTCAATGAGAACCACAAATGAATGCTTATTGGTCTTATCCCACTCTTGATGGGTTTGGAGGGTGACGATTGAAGAGGCATTGGTTTAGAACGTAAGAATTTAACTAACATAAACTAAAATAGGAAAAAGAAACAAAATAAAATGTCAAATTCTTATACAAATATGGATTAAGTTTTTTGGCCTTTTGAATATTAGCACCTGTACTGCTTAAAAAAAAAAGCTATTCCCCTTCGACTCTATGGAGAACGAAAATAAATTTTGATAGATAATTGAAAGCTTTTTCATGCCTCATAGTATCGTCCTTTTAGTTATTATCTACTTTGCTTTTCTCAACCAGGACACTTTCCGTTTGAGTTTTTCATTTTCCTATCTCACATAACAAAACAGTATCAATTTTACATTTTTAAATGCTATGCACAAATTCATATTCCAAATATAGAGTGAGAATTAAATTTAAAGTTCTACAATAAGGAAACACGAAACACACACAATTTGGAAACTTGCAATAAAGATTCAAGAAATAAAACAGATATATAATTAAAACTATCAGAGCACGAAGGCTATCAATGGGCCTAACTTTGGCCCAAATAGGAATGACAAAGAAAAAACTAACTCGTCATCATCATTTTCTTAACTCTGGTTGCACCCATTTTTCTTAGAATGAAGATTTTATTGCAACATTAAAAAAATTTAAAGAAGAAGACACAATCAAACAATAATAATTTCATTGGACAGTGCTCACTTACATGTATGAAAACTCCCTCCATGCCAAAAGAAGTTAAGAGTCAATGAAGAATCTGTTAAAATATCATGTTCTTCCACAATTATTTACAGATGAAAAACCTCGTACCCACAAAATTCCCTGCATTGAAAATTTTGTAGTATCTGAATAAGAGGAATGTTAAAAGAAAATTGAAAAAAGAAGAGGGAAGAAAAACAACATTTGAGATATTGATTTGAGATAAATTCTAATTTTATCCACATTTTCCTTTTCTTTTCTCCACCACCTTAAAAAAAAAAAAAACAAAGAAATCGAAAAAAAAATTACTTGATTTATTAGAATGTATAAAAACGAAAATTTATTACGTTTAAAATATCAGCATCTACTCAATATAAGAGATTAAAAAAATTATTAGGATCGTGTGTGCCAAGTTTAGCCTGTATCCGAGTTCATTTGGGTATAGTAGGGAGGTGGTTAGTAATTTTTCAGAGAATTTAGAGGTCTTTTTTATAATTTTAGATTTTTGAGATTATGGTACCGTTGGGTAGATATTTTTAATTCCTAAACTTTAGTCTTCTAAATTATCTTGATCCGGATCTTTAAAACCCTTCTAAATCCAAGCTTGGCCCAAAGTCTATTTTAGACAAATTAAGAAATTCACATTATGTCCTCATCTTTATCTATACATAAAATACATGTACATAATAAATATATATAAGGATGGGCCCCACAATTTGCATTTTATTGGGCATGGAAAAAAGTACATCATCTTTCTCTTTTTTTATTAGACATTTTATAAGAGTAGAAGTTGAAAAATTTCCATTATATCCCCATCTTTATCCATATATAAAATACATATACATAATAAATATATATAAGAGTATAAGTAGATAGAACATATATATATATATATATAAAATATAATATAATAATAAATTTATGATTTTAATAAAGATGGACAAAAGTGCAGTAAAATGTTGTGCAAGTTATTCTCTTTCACAATAGCAGAAGAAGAAGATACATAGATAGATAGGATGAAGTTCCACGGAAGGTAACTCGACAACAATGGCCAGCATAATATATTATGGACCATGGGGCGTTACACATGGATAAGTCTTATTGGATTTCCACACATTATGATTGCGTTTTCTCTTCACCCAACACACGCTATGGAACGGAACTGGAAAGTCACCAAAAACAAAAGCTCGTCCTTGCCCCGGAAAATTGGGTTGCAAAAACGCGTCCTTTTTCTTCTTTTTGGGTAGAACTGTAGAAGGTAGAAACGCGTCCTAAATAATGAGGTAGTGTGAATAAAAGTCAGTAACTAACGGAGACAAAAGATATAGATAAACCTCTATTTGGTCTCCACCCACCTCTCATCCGCTCGAGACTCTAAGATCTCTACCAGCGAAACAAATTACAGACCACCATCATCTCTTTGTTGGGATTTCCTTGCAGGAAAGCAGGCATGGCAGAATTAGTTTTATCTCCACTGCTGGAAGTAATTTTTAATAAGCTGGGCTCCCTCATCACGGAGAAATACAGGCTGCAGAGAGATGTCCACAATGAGATGGGGCGACTGAGGACTACGCTGACGATAATTCAAGCCGTGCTTGAGGATGCAGAGGAGCAACAAGTCAAGGACAAGGCAGTGAAGATTTGGTTAGGAGAGCTTCAAGATGCAGCTTATGATGCAGACGACATATTGGATGAGTTCATGACGGAAGCTCTACGGAAAAAAATCGAGTCTGAGGACCGCCACCACATGATGAACAAGGTACACAACTTCTTCTCACTTCCGCTTGTGTTTCACATCAAGATGGGCCATAAGGTAAAGAAGATCAGAGAAAGATTAGATGCAATTGCAAGTGAGAGGTCTAAGTTCCACTTAACAGAGGGAAGGAGGGGGTCAGGAACCTGCAAACGACTGCAGAGCGACTCTTGTGTGGATGAATCAGAAACTTTTGGCAGAGAAGATGATAAAACGAAGGTGGTGGATTTATTAATCAACCCATGCCATGAGGATGTTGCAGTCATTCCCTTAGTCGGTATGGGAGGTCTTGGGAAGACGACTCTTGCTCAATTAGCTTACAATGACCCAAGGGTAGAGAGACACTTCGAAATAAGAATGTGGGTTTGTGTGTCTGATGATTTTGATTTGAAAAGAGTGACCAAAGACATTATAGAAGCTGCAACTGGTGAAACTTGTAAAGAGGTTGCCATGGATCTTCTCCAACGTCGGCTCCAAGAAAAGCTGGGATGCAAGCAGTTTTTACTTGTTCTAGATGACATGTGGAATGAAGATCCTTTGGAATGGGAGCGGCTGAAAGGTTATCTAAGAGGTGCACCGGGAAGCAGAATCTTAGTAACTACTCGGAGCAAAAAGGTTGCTTTGATCATGGGTACACTTCCTCCTCTAGAACTAGCAGGGTTATCAGAAGAGGACTGTTGGTCTCTGTTCAAGAAACGGGCCTTTACTCCTGGAGAAGAAGACAAGCATCCAAATCTAATCGTTCATGGAAAGGAAATTGTGAAGAAGTGTGGAGGTCTGCCTCTAGCAGCCAAGACTCTGGGCAGTCTGATGCGCTTTAAGAGGGAGGAAACAGAATGGATACTTTTGAAAGAGAGTGAGGTTTGGAATTCACAAGATCAGAAAAATGGCATTTTACCTGCTCTAAGGTTGAGTTATAATCATCTGACACCACATTTGAAACAATGCTTCGCATACTGCTCTCTATTCCCAAAAGATTACGAATTCCAGAAGGAGAATTTAATTAAGCTTTGGATGGCAGAAGGTCTCATTCATCCATCTAAAGATTGTAAACAAATGGAAGATATTGGCAAGGAGTACTTCAACAACTTGTTATGGCGGTCCTTCTTCCAAGATGCGAAGACAGATGAATATGGGGATGTAACACAGTGCAAGATGCATGATCGAATGCATGATCTTGCACTAGATGTTGCAGGTGATGAATGCTTGATTGTAAAGATAGTCGACGAGGCACTCAGTATTCCTAAAAGATCTCGTCGTTTGTCATTGATGCGTGGTGACGTGAAGAACCAAATATGCCCAGATGCCATAAAGAAGTTGCGGACTCTACTTGTTGAAGACTCGGCGAGGCACCCTCGTAACTTGTACTCACATCTAATGTGCTTACGTGTGGTAGACTTTAGAGAGGTGTACCGCAGTGAGGAGATATTGGTTTCAATTGGAAAGTTGAAACACTTGAGATACCTTGCCCTGTCTCTAAATGATTTCCCTAAAATACCTGAATCCATCTGCACCCTTGTGAATTTGCAAACCTTGAAACTCTGGGATTGTTATGATCTTTGTAAGCTACCCAAAGGCATGAGGAAAATGGTTAGCTTAAGACATATTGAGACAAGCCTTCATAGATCACAGCTGTGTGATATGCCATGGCAATTTCGATCGTTCAATGCGATGCCAGTGCAGATTGGAAAATTGAAATGCCTTCAGACATTGCCGATATTTGCAGTGGGCACGAATGTGGGATGTAGAATAACAGAGTTAAAAGACCTAAACCTTCAAGGTCAATTATTCATTAAAAAACTCGAGAATGTGAAGGATGCAAATGATGCCAAGGAAGCAAATTTGAAGCTGAAGCAAAATCTACACTCGTTGGGATTTTCATGGAGCAGTTACGACAGCGATGCTGTATTTGGAGAAAAAGTTGAGCAAATCCTCAAAGGCCTTGAGCCACATCCAAATCTCAAAAGATTGCTGGTGGATAAGTATGCGGGTATCAGATTTCCACGTTGGATGAGTGATTTATTGCTCCCAAATCTGACTGAAATTGCACTTATCAATTGCAGAAGATGTGGATCTCTGCCCTCATTTGGCCAACTACCTTTTCTCAAGGTCCTCACGATTAATGGCATGGATGATGTTATATGTATCGATACTGCATTCTATGGAAATAATGGCACAGGCGGATTCCCATCATTGAAAGAACTCTCCATCAAAGATATGCCCAATTTGGAGGAATTTTTCCAAGGCAGTGAAAGAGAAATAGTTCCTTACCTTGTTAGCTTAACAGTCGTGAGCTGCCCAAAGCTAGCAAACCTACCACGCCTTCCATCTATTGAAAGTCTCGTGCTCAAGGAGAATAACGAGACATTAGTAAGATCCTCGGCAAATCTTACTTCGCTCGAGACCCTCTCCATTGAAGATTTTGCAGAGCTAGAGTCTATTGAGGACGGGTTGCTACAAAACCTTTCACATCTCTCACATCTGTCAATATTGCAGTGCCCAGAGCTCAGTTATCTTTCTAAGGACCTCAAAAACCTCACCGCTCTATCATCTTTGTGTATCTCCAATTGTCAGAAGCTGGTATCGTTTGAAAGCCCTACTTCTCTCCATGACATGGATATTTTTGGCTGTAATGGGCTAACATCCTTGGAGTTAGGAGGCCTGACCTCTCTTCGACTTCTACGTATTGGTCAATGTGAGAATTTAGGGACTTTTCTAGGTGAAATGCAGCATGTCACATCCCTTCAACACCTGCATGTAAATTCTTGTCCACAGCTCGCTTCATTGCCGCAGGGTATGCAACTCCTCAACCTTCAATACTTGAGCATTTTATCGCAGGGTATGCAACTCCTCAACCTTCAATACTTGAGCATTTTATACTTAGATAAGTTAACATCCTTGCCTGATGCCCTACAAAATGCCACAAAACTAGAAGAACTAGACATTGAGGGATGTCCGAGGCTAATGGAAGTGCCAGAGTGGCTGGGAAACCTCAAGTCACTAAAGTATATCTCCATTGAGGGATGTCCCCATCTGGAAAGACGATGTCAGAAGGAGAAAGGCGAAGATTGGCACAAAATAGCACACATTCCATATATTAGGATTGGATCGTATGGTGAAAATCCCCAAAAGGAATGTTGTGAATTCATTTCTGTGAGGTCGAAATTCTCAAATCTTTTCCGTTAGAACTTCCTATTTCGAACGAACTACTTCCGAGACAGATGATTCGTCCCAGCCCAACTGATGTGCAGAAAGAAAACACGAAAATCTTACAAGGGTTTTCTCCCCGTAGTATGGAGTTTTAATATATAAAAGCGAGAGAGTTTTGATCGACCGTTCCTCATCTAGCGGCAGCGAGAATATGCAGAGACTTCAATTTTTTTGCAGAGACTCCTCATGGTTTCTTCTTCCTCCCTCGTGAGGCTCTCAATCCATTTACAAGATTTTGTAGAATCTGACATGGTTCGACTCCGCAAAACGGAGGAGTCTACTACGAAATCTCTTGACCATCTTCAAAAGATGAAGGTATTTCTATTTCAGGTCCCTGCATAATTATATTTGGGTCTCATGGTACAGTGATCCAAGACGTAGGCCTCAGTGGTCTCACCATGGATGGCCAATAGCCCAAACATCTCTCAAAATAAAAAGTTGCCTGAAAATGAATGGTTAAAACATAAAATGAGTATTCATTAATCCATGGAGGGCCCAAAGACAGAAGGGTTAGGATGTCCATAAATCTTCAATAAATCCAATCAAATTAATTGTCTTGATCATTGAAATGCAGAGCCCAAGCTTATAAAAATATTTAGCTGAAAAACTGTGTAGTTCATCTATAGTATTAAATGGCATTTGATAATACTGTAATGGATCCTGTATGCAGGCAAATTTCAACAATCCTCGGGCTAGTTTTATATACATCTCTCAGATTAATAAGTGGTCTGAAAATGAATGGTTAAAACATAAAATGAGTCTTCATTAATCTATGGAGGGCCCAAAGAATGAAGGGTTAGGATGTCCATAAATCTTCAATAAATCCCATCAGATTAATTGTCTTGGTCATTGAACTGCAGGGCCCAAGTTTATAAAATCCTTTAGCTGAAAAACTGTGGGGTTCATCTAAAGTATTAAATGGCATTTGATAATACTGTAATGGATTATGTATGCAGGCTAGTTTGAACATGCTTCTGCGGAAAATTATCTATGCAGTATGGATCGATCACATTTGTCTTGATTGGTGCATTTTGGTGGGCCTCATTGCGACATGTTACCGAGGCACACGATTCACATATGGTTTTGCCTAAATCTTTGAATTTTGGTAAGTGAAATGAAGGTCTTAAGTTTATGAATTAGGCTATGATGGAACTGCCATCCCAAGCAATGTATGATGCAAATGAACCATATGTCCTTTGTTCGAGAATTTTTTTTTTTTTTTTTCCTTTTTGATGGCGCATTGGCCTGTAAATATCACCTTCCCATTTGCTGGGCTACACCTTAAAAGTGGTCAATTGCAGGGTATTTGGCCATTGATGTTGGGCAATTATCTGGACATTTTTCTTGCTATCCACCTGTTTGATACTCCAAAATCTTCAACCAATGGCAGTGATTATCCTATGATGTGATTCTTGGTGTTACCTATTGGTAATAGGGCCATTGGTTAAATGGTCTTTAACTGGTACATCATACCACACAGAAACAGAGGACCAGATAACTTGGATATGCATTAGTTCAACACTGGGTGCCAAAGTACTGTATGGATCTGATTTCAATTGGTTAGTCTTTGGCGACAATGTTTCAATTTTACTTTCATTAGTGGACTTTTTAGGTGTTCTCCCATGAAGAAATTGTTTTGAATTAGAAATGAGTACTCTACTCCCACAGGAATTCTTGGCCATAAAAGGTGCAGAAGGGAACATTTTCTCCTCCAAAGGCAAGAATATTATCTAATTCCTTATAGTTTCTAGCTATCAAAAGGGGTAGATTCTAGATATGGAAACGAAAATATCATTCTGTTAATGTGAACCTACTACATTGAAGTAAAAACACAATAACATTAAGTGTATATTCTCACAAAGAGATGATTTAGAGAATGTTTTAGTGATGTCTACAGGAACAAGTCTTCCCTCGGATACTATTGATTTCACAATCGATTTTGGCCTCATGGGTTGGAGTTCAAGTAGTGGCCACATCTTATTCCCAATGGCCCAAAGGTATTGTATTTTTATTTATATAGGTTAACTCTTTTATGGATTGTTTGGATGTATGCCAAATTGTAATTAGTTTTGATACTTTTGTAGGATGGATGGTCATCTGTTTTGTTGGACAGTTAGTGAAGTGCAGCACCTCAGACACACCGCATTAGGTAGGATACTGTTTGAGCCTTGTCCACTTTGTACTCAAATCAGTTACAAACACTGTTAAAGCTTGGAACTCAGAGAGTAAAGTGTTGCTTCCCCCCAACCCAACCATAGTTCTTCCAATACATTCATAGACAATTTTGATTTTACTGCATCCAAATGCCAATCCGTTTTGTTATAACAATTTTTTTTGGACCGATAATTCATTCCAATTCATGTTTTTGTTCCAGAGATGTTGGGTGCTCGATGAATCTGATCCACCCAAGTGCAAATGTTGGATCCGGGCTGCATTTCAATTCCAGATATCCATATCAGCATTGCAGCCATAACTTGTCATCAGTTATGGGAATTCCATGCATGGACCACATCACGACCTCGGTGTGCCACGCGTCTGCCCCATCCAGCATCATGAAACAATGCAGAGTTCAGAACCGTTTCCCGCTGCTTCTTTTGAGCAGAACTTACCCTTGGGATTCTCTCTTTTCTTATTTGCTTAGTATGACATTTACTGAAAGTTCAAAAACAATGTAGACCTAGGTTGTTGCAAGGCCATGGCTAATTCTATTATTTCATTGAATCATACAAGAGGTTCTTTATTGGGAACGGGAGATAACAGGAATCAGGTGATAAGGATGATTGCTCTATCTGGATAGATCTGTTCTCTCTCTTATGTAATTATAGGAGATAATGCATAGGTGTCTAGGAGTTGAACATGGATGCAATGGAAAGCACTGAAACCAATTAATGACTTATATTTCGTTTGTATATGTTCATGATACTGTTTTGTTTGTGTGTTATGCTGAGGTAAATTAATATACTATGATCTTCTACCATATCTTTTAAATCATCTTTTTGCTGATTCCTAACTGTGATGGACTGGAAGGCCAATCTGAATATTTGAGGTGGTCAACTCAACTATTTCCATCTTGTTGTCCCCACTGCACTAGCTTATTTTATGATTTTCTTCTGTTTGGATCGCATTCATAGTTATTCTAGTGGGAAAACTATCCTATTTGTTTAGTTGAGTTCCATCATTTTGATTTGTGGCATTGATTTCATGAGCTCTGAGACTAGAATCATTATGTATTGTAAATCTAGATCATTGTGTGTAAAGGGCTATTCCTGGCTAATAATTATTTTAGGAGCTAGGAATAGCCAATTTCTTCTCTATTCCAAAATGGGTTGGAGCCAAATGCTGAGATGGTCACCTCCCTGACCTGCAGAAGTTAGATGGTCCTGTGAGCAATGATTTCAGGATACTGCTTTAAACAAGCAGGGGTCATGCCATAGATATGGAAGGGCTTGGATTTTATGCATAGAAATGAAGTATTGAATACAACATGGCACAGATATGTTGCATGTTTTGAAATATCCGTGTACTATATAGCTGGTGAGCCAGCATATAGGCATGACAGTGTTCTTTGCAATGAGAAGATTTTGTGCTTGCTTATGCAAAGCCTTTCTCATCAACTGATCCTCTTTGCTCTGAATTAAGAGCTTTAATATGTTTTGTCCTTCGGTGTGTAATTTATCTATAAACTAATCATTCGACAGTAATCACCAAAGAAGAATGCACACCCACCTAACTTGTCTACAATTGTTGGCAACCGGACGGTTATTGGCAAACCAGGTTGCTGATGCCTTCCCAACTGGGGAGAAGAATAATAAAAAAACACCCAATGGTCAAAACCTTTATGCAACCGCCAGTGTATTAGTCTTGAACTGCTGTATGTGCTTGTTTTGCCTCTTTTGTATTTATTTTTCATAAAGGCCGCGCCCTTTTTTTGAGCTGAAATGCAAAATGTATGGAAAGATGAGGAAATGGTACAGAGCTAAAGAAATTCAGCCCCCAGGAAGTGTGGCAATGAATTGTAGAAGGCATAAACAGCAGCCACCAAAACACCAAAGCAAAAACAGGGAAGAAACAGAGGCGATTGGCCACAATCAGCTACTAGAGCAGGATCGTCTCAAATTCAACCATGATAAAAGGCTCTACAAAGACCTGTTTTGGAAAGGGGAGCAAAAGCTTATATACGGGCCCGTTTTGTTTGCTTGTAATTGAATGTTTAGGTAGTCATTGCAAAGCAGGTTCCTATAAGGAAATACTAACAAAGTGAAAGTGAAGGATATAAGGTATAGATGAAGATGGGACCTGACTTTCCTTTGACTTTGATTTACGAAAGTGATGGCCGATCGATAATTCATTTCTCATCTCCCCTTAATTCATTTTGTATTAAAGTGATGTCATTTCATAGATCTTTACCTCTGTTTCTTCAATTTTAATCACTTTTGAAAAACATTTCTTAGAATTCATAGAAACTCGATTCCATGCAAACAAACGAGACCTAAGGAAAAAAAATATTATGAAGTTGAAAACTAGAATAAATATTTATTTTCAATTGCTTTGAGAACATTTTAGACGTAAATAAAATAATAATAATAATATATAAAAAAGGGTTGGGAGAACAGAGCACTCGAAGTCTCATCTATGCACCACAACTTAATTCATGAGGGCTGTGCACACCAAATAAGGAAAAACGAAAAAAAAAAAAAAACACAAAAATAAAAAGGGTTTTGAGAAGGGCTACAAATCTGGCAATTTCAATGGAAACAATCAGATTATACTTACTGTCCAGTTTATAGTGTTCTTAAACTTAAACACAAAATATCAAAAATCAGAAACAGTTTTTTCCCCACAACAGTAAAGCAGGAACCAGTTAATAATGTCATCAAACAGTCTTTTCTGAGGGGATGGTGAAAACTGTTTAATTGGTAAGAAGTTCCCAATGTAGCCCACAAACATGTGCCAATTGTAAGGTAGAGAATTAACCACACTCGTTGGATCAAAAGGCATCAAATGAACTTGGAAGGAAGATAACTGGACAAAGATAATGAATGACGTTGCAGAGACAGGTGAAAATAAAAATGGGTATGTCATGATACAAGTCATGGGGATCCAACAGTAGTTTATATAAGTTTTAGGAAGGCATTAAAATAGCTCACCCATTTTTATTCAGCCATATTCACTAACAGAGTCCAGATGGTTTATCCATCAGACCCTTGGCTATATGGTCTTACCAGCAGTCCCACTTGCATCCCATGCCTCCTATGTAAAACCTTCGTTTTGCAACAACCCTGTTAATCTCACTAAGGTTTTTTTTTTAATTAATATGTCTTAACTGAAAATTCAACCTTTTTTTTTTTTCTTATTGTTACCATTTATGTTGACTTTAACTGTTCTAATTTTGTGCCACAGGAGCATTCATCAGGGCCCATTTTGATCTTGTAAACCAAGTTCATGTAGATCAACCTTGTTCAATGACTAAAACAGGGCTGTACAATGCCCACCTTGTAGTCCCAAATACAGCAGCTAGTATTGTGATCGGTGTATGTGAATGGCTACCATAAGCTACCAGTCAATGTTAGGCTAATGGCATGGGAGAATAAAGTCAACTGCCAACGCCAAGTCAATGAAGAAATTAGTGAAACACTAGAAAATACAACTTGTTTGACCCAACTCTCATCTGCTCAAGACACTGAGATACTTCCATCAAACAAAATACAAACCACCTGTTTGTTGGGATTTCCTTGCAGCAAGAAGGCATGGCAGAGGCACTTATATCTGCTCTGCTACAAGTAGTTTTTGATAAACTGGCTTCCTTCGTTACAGAAGAGCAAGGGATGAAGTGCGGTCTAAAGGAGGAGATAGAGAGACTAAGGAGCACAGTGTCAACAATTCAAGCTGTGCTTGAAGATGCAGAGGAGCAACAAGTGAAGGACAAGGCGGTGATGAATTGGTTAGCAAAGCTTAAAGATGCAGCTTATGATGCAGATGACATATTGGATGAGTTAATGACAGAAGCTCTACGGAGAAAAATAGAATCTCGAGAATGCATGATGAACAAGGTAAATTTCTTAAGAATTTCTGATAGCCCATTTTTGTTTAATTTAAAGATGGGTCATAAGATAAAGCCGATCAGAGTGAAATTAGATGCAATTGCAAGTGAAAGGTCTAAGTTCCATTTAAGAGAGGGAAGGAGGAGGTTAGAAACCAGCAACCGACTGCAGAGCGACTCTTTTGTGGTTGAATCAGAAACTTTCGGCAGAGAAGATGATAAAGAGAAGGTGGTGGATTCATTAATCAACACATTCAGTGAGGATGTCTCAGTCATTCCCATAGTAGGTATGGGGGGTCTTGGGAAGACAACACTTGCTCAATTAGCTTATAATGATCAAAGGATAGAGAGACATTTTGAACTTAGAATGTGGGTGTGTGTGTCTGATGATTTTGATTTGAAAAGGGTAACCAAAGCGATCATAGAAGCTGCAACTGGTAGTGCTTGTGAGCTGTTAGACATTGATCTTCTCCAACGTCGGCTCCAGGAAAAGCTGAGAGGCAAGAAGTTTTTACTTGTTCTAGATGATATGTGGAATGAAAATCCTGAGGAATGGGACCGATTAAAACATTATCTAAGAGGTGCACGGGGCAGTATAGTCATAGTAACTACTCGTAGTGAAAAGGTTGCTTTGATCATGGGTACACTTACTCCACACAAATTAGCAAGGTTATCAGAAGATGATTGTTGGTCTCTATTCCAGAAACGAGCATTCGGTCCAGGAGAAGAAATAAGACATCCAAATCTCATTAAACTTGGAAAGGAAATTATGAAGAAGTGCGGAGGTCTACCTTTAGCAGCCAAGGCTCTGGGCAGTCTGATGCGCTTTAAAAGAGAGGAATCAGAGTGGATATTTTTGAAAGAAAGTGAGCTTTGGAATTTATGTGATGAGGAAAATAGCATTCTACCAGCTCTAAGGTTGAGTTATTATCACCTACCACCGCATCTGAAGCAATGCTTCGCATACTGCTCCACATTCCCAAAAGATTATGAATTCAAGAAGGAGAAGTTGATTCTACTTTGGATGGCAGAAGGCCTCATTCAACCATCTAAAGGTTGTAAACAATTGGAAGATATTGGGAATGAGTACTTCAACAACTTGTTATGGCGGTCCTTCTTCCAAGATGCAAAGACAGATGAATATGGGAATATAACACAGTGCAAGACGCATGATCTAATGCATGATCTTGCAATGGATGTTGCAGGTGATGAATGCTTGAATTTAAAGATAGACAAGGAAGTGAATATTCCTAAAAGCTCTCTTCGTTTGTCATTGATGCTCAACATGGAGGACAAAATAATCCCAAAGGCCATAAATAAAGCAGAGAAGCTGCGCACATTACTTTTTGTTGGAGCTCGTCATGGCGTCAACATCCAGTTCCCTCATAATATTTCCTCTCATTTAACATGTTTACGTGTGTTGGACTTAACTTCAACATCTTGCACTGAGGACATACTGGTTCCAATTGGTAAGTTGAAACACCTCCGGTTCCTTGACCTGTCTCATACTTTGATACATAAAATACCTGAATCCATTAGCACCCTTTTGAATTTGCAAACCTTGAAACTCTCATATTGTCATGATCTTCAAGAGCTACCCAAGGACATGAGGAAAATGGTTAGCCTAAGACATCTTGAGATCACTGCATGTAAATCACTGATTGATGTGCCAAGGTGGTTTATATCATTCAGTGAGATGCCAGTTCATATCGGAAAATTGAAATGCCTTCAGACATTGCCGATATTTATTGTGGGCACAGGCATGGGATGTAGAATGACAGAGTTAAAAAACCTAAACCTACGTGGTGAATTATTCATTAAAAACCTCGAGAATGTGAAGGATGCAAATGATGCCAAGGAATCAAATTTGAAGCAGAAGCAAAACCTTCACATGTTAGGGTTTTCATGGAGCCATTGCGACAATGATGCTATAGTTACAAAAAATGTTGAGCAAGTCCTCAAAGGCCTTGAGCCACATCCAAATCTCAAAAGATTGCTGGTGAATGAGTATGCGGGTATTAGATTTCCACGTTGGATGAGTGATTTGTTTCTCCCAAATTTGATTGAAATTGCATTAGTCAATTGCAGAAGATGTGAATCTCTGCCCTCATTTGGCCAACTACCTTTTCTAAAAGTCCTAAGTATTTGTGGAATGGATGCTGTTAAATGTATTGACAACTCATTCTATGGCAATAATGGCACAGGCGGATTCCCATCATTGAAAGAACTCTCCATCAAAGATATGCCCAATTTGAAGGAATGTTTGGTAGGCCGTGAAAGAAAACTATTTCCTCACCTTGTTAGGTTAACAATTGTGAGATGCCCAAAGCTAACAAACCTACCACGCCTTCCATCTATTGAAAGGCTCCAGCTCACACAGAATAATGGGACATTACTAAGATCCCTGGCAAATTTTACTTCGCTTATGTCCCTTTATATTGAAAATTTTGCCGAGCTAGAATCTCTTGAGGACGGTTTGCTACAAAATCATACACGTCTCTCATATCTATCAATATGCAACTGCCCAGAGCTCAGCTATCTTTCAAGGGACCTCAAAAACCTCACTGCTCTAGCATCTTTGAGAATTAACAACTGTAAGAAGCTGGTATCATTGCAGAGCCTCACTTCCCTCCATGACATTGATATTTCTTCGTGTAATGGTCTAAAATCCTTGGAGTTAGGAGGCCTGACCTCTCTTCGACGACTAACAATTCAACAATGTCGAAGTTTAGGGGCATTGATGGGTGGAATGCAGCACGTGACAGCCCTTCGAGACCTAACTATATATGAATGCCCTCAGCTCGATTTGCTGCCGCAGGGCATGCAACACTTAATCAACCTTCAGAGCTTGGCTATTTGGAGCTTAGATAAGTTAACATCCTTGCCTGTTGGGCTACAAAACGCCACAAAATTGCAAGAGCTACAAATTGGAAACTGTTCAAGACTAATGGAATTGCCAGAGTGGCTGGGAAACCTGACATCACTTCGATATTTCAGCATTTGGAACTGCACTAGTCTGAAGTCATTGCCATCTGGTACGCAATACCTAGCAAAACTACAATATCTGTTCATTGTACGATGTCCCCACATGGAAAAGCGATTTGAGAAAGAGAAAGGTGAAGATTGGCACAAAATAGAACAAATCTCATTTATTGAGATTGGTTGGGATGGAGAAAATCTATCGAAGTTAAACACAACAAGATGCCACAAAACTCTCCTCCCTGCCTGTTGGACGCACTGCAGGAGTATCCAATAGTAGTTCTTGTATTCTGTTTCCTAATTCAACAATCCCATCACTAGTTCTATCAACTTATCATACTTCCAAAGAATTATAAACACAGCACGGGCCAATCACATTTGTCTTGATTGGTGTACTTAGCGGGCGTCAATTGAATACATCACCACCAAGATAAAAGATTCACATCAGGGTTGTGGCCTAAATCTCTGGATTCTGGTGAGTACAATGAAGACCTTAAGTTTTAACACTGAAACAATTGGGCAATGATGAAACTGCCATCCCAAGAAATGTGGGAAGCAAATGAACCATTACCCTGCGTTCACTTTTTTCCGACATTTCTTTCTATTTTTTCCTTATTATTCTTTTTTTCTTCTTTTGGGTGTTGATGGTGGCAGATTGTGGGTTGGGAAGCTCCCTCTCCCCACATATAACACAACACTGAAGTTGTCATTTCAACAGAAAATGTTCACAGTGAAAGGTGCTGTTTCTTCTTCTTGCTCATAATGTTACCTTCAAATCTAATCAAGCAAATGTCTCCCTTGTATAGTCACATGTATGTGTGTGTGGAAAATCCTCAAATGAGCACCATCCATGAGCAGCTATTTTTTACCATTACAGGGGACTCCACTATGATCAATCCAACCCCCTCACACCCCACACTCACTGTTGGATTAAAACCCAAAAAAATGATGCCTTCTAAACCCATTAAATTTGAGGGCCATAGATCAAAGGGTTAGGGTGGTCTAATGGGGTTGATATAAAATACTTCTCTGTCTCATTTGGATCTTTCAATCCTCCACCTCCCCCTGATCGGCACGGCCCTGGTGGGCCCTACAAGGGGAGTGCTTATTGATGGTGCTCATGAATCACGAGAGACGCTCAGGAGAGGATGGCCAATGGTAATAAAGTCATAATGTAATTACCAACATATAACTATCTATTGTTAAAAGAGATCACAATTCATGAGAATTAGAATCAATAAATTGAAGAAGTTTTACATACCCATGAACAAGGTAAGCAAGCATGTATCTAATCTTTAGTATCCAAATGAATGTATTTTGATTGTAGGGATTAGCTTATATCCTATAATACATGGCATGCCTCATCTACTCCCACAGGAAATCTTGGCCAGAGAAGGTGCAGAACAGCAGAAGGGACATTTTCTTCTCTAAAGGCAAGCATAATCTAATTCCTTCTAATTTCTAGCTATCAAAAGGGGTAAATTCTAAATATGGAAAACAAAATGTCATTCTGTTATTGTGAACCTACTACATTGAAGTAAAAACACAAGAACATTGAGTGTATATTTTCACAAAGAGATGGTTTAGAGAATGTTTTAGCAATGTCTACAGGAACAAGTCTTCCCTCAGATGCAATTGGTTTTACTATCGATTTTGGCCTCATGGGTTGGAGTTCAAGTAGTGGCCACATCTTCCCAATGGCGCAAAGGGACTGTATTTTTATTTTTATAGGTTTAACTTTTATGGATCATTTGGATGTATACCATATTGCAATTAGTTTGAATACTTTTGTAGGATGGATGATTATCTGTTTTGTTGGACAGTTGGGAAAGTGCAGAAACTCAAACACACCACATTAGATAGGATACTGTTTTTGAGCCTTGTCCACTTTGTATCCAAATCAGTAATAAACACTATTAAAGCTTGGAATGCAGAGAGTACAAGGTTTAGAGGGAGCAGCCCACTTAAGAAAAATCATATCTGGCCCCCATATGATTTGGTTTTTTTTTTTTTTTTTTCATGGTAATGATCTGGGCCTACTGACAGATGATCTTGGGCTTTATTTTATTTATTTCAACTGGTTTAAAAGTTATCAACTAAGGTGGGCCATTTGATTGTGTACAATCTGATGTACTGAAGAGGCCTTTTATTTTTCAAAAGGGGACCTACCCAGAATGCCAAATGATATTGTCCAATCCACGAAATGTAGGAGTTTCAAAAAAAAAAAATATCAGTAACGACAAAATATATTATAAGAGAAAGCTAAATAAAAGAAGCCCACCAAACAAACCAAAAGGGGCATGATGATTTAAAAGAATTATATCACAAAAAGGAAAAGCTTAAACGAAGAAACATCACACAGTGAAAGCTACTAAGTTAGAAGACCTATCCACCACTTGCTTAGTTAATGAATCAATAAAACCATTTGCCGACCTCCTATGAAATCTCTCGAGGAGTCTCTATCTTCCCTGTCTTCAAAAGACGAAGTTATTTCCACTTTAAAATCCTGCAGACCATTTAGGTCCCATATGTTTGGGTATCATGGTCGTACTACAATGATCCAAACCATGGGCGTCGAGGGTCTCAACCATGGAAGGCCAATAGCCCAAATATCTCTCAGAGTAATATTTTAGAACTCCTCTCCATATAGTGGCCTGAAAATGAATGGTTAAAACATAAAAAGAGTCTTCATTGATCCATAAATAGCCTAAGATTGAAGGGTTAGGATGCCCGTCATCAGTACATCCCACTAATCATCCGTGAGGAATCTTTGAACTGCAGAGGCGAAGTTTATATGAAGCTCCTTACCTTGTAACTATCTAGTTCATCTCAAGTAATAAATACCATTGATGATACTGTAATAAATTATTTAGTTCGTCTCAACTAGTAAATAGCATTGATAATACTTTAATAAGCTATGCCTCTTTAGTTTAATAAAAAGGGATGATTAGCGAGAAATCCCTAGAATCTTATAAAACTTAATCAAATAGCGAGTTACATTTACGCACCATTGGTGCTAATAGTGGCATGCTCAGGGGCATGAAAGAAGTAACTGATTAGCCCTTCTACTGTAGGCATAATTTTTTTCTCCCTTTGTTTCTGAAAAAGAATTGAGAGACACTAATGGTAACCATTCGAGCCGACGAAATTAGTAATATTATCCATGAACGTATTGAACAATATAATAGAGAAGTCAAGATTGTGAATACCGGCACAGTACTTCAAGTAGGCGATGGCATTGCTCGTATTCATGGGCCGCGGAATTCCCTGCATAAAAATAACAAAAAATATACAATTTAACTATACAAATCATGTTCAATAGTTTTATTTGCCTTGTCATATATTTCTCTAGTCATCTTTTGATATTTGCAATATTTACTACTGATGAATTTAGAAAACACTCCTTAATTCCATCCATAAGAAGAAACACAGCAGTCCTCTCATTTCGTAGTTTAAGAGGACAATGGTCAATCAGCCTCATTAAATGCTGAAATTGGGGGAAACAAAAAACCAACCTGACCCCACCCATTCACTTTGTGGGTGGGACCTTGATCTTCAGGTGGAATGTTGGACGACCTAGTTGAAGACACACAATGGATGCAGCCCGCCATGGATTTTAACACCTGATAACATGGACATATATTGGTTCAACAGGGTACCAAAGTACTGTATGGATCTGATTTCGGTCTTTTGTGACAATGTTTCAAATGTACTTCCACTTGTGGACTTTTTGGGTGCTCTCCTGTGAAGAAATTGTTTTGAATTAGAAATGATTACTCATATTTATCACCTACTCCCTCAGAAAACCCTGCCCAGAAGAGGTATAGAAGGAACATTTGCTCCTCCAAAGGCATGCTTTTGAGAATGTTTAGCGATGTCAACGGAAACATTTCTTCCCTCAGATACATGATTTTGGCGTATCAGTTTGGAGGTCAAGTAATGACAACATCTTCCCCGTGGCCCAAGGCATTGTTTTCTTTTTTTTTTTTTTTGGTAGTTCACTTTTATGGTTTGTTTGAATGTATCCCAAATTGCAATTAGTTTGAATGCTTTTGGTAGGATGGATGGCTATCTGTTTTGTTATTCAATTGGAGATCGTACAGAAACTCTTTATTTTATTTTTTGGTTTTTTGGTTTTGTTGAAACATCAGGTCGATGTCGCTGTACAGAAAGTTATAACACTGCATTAGTTAGGATACTGTTTTTAAACTTTTTCTATCTTTTATCCAAATCAGTAATCAACACTCTAAAGCTTGAAAAGCGCGGAAGTCCAGGCAGTGTTATCCTCCTCATTTGATCCTTTCTTTTCCCTCTCCTCTGCTGCCTAAAATACATGTTAATTTGGATAACCATACTGTTCTGGCAATACATTCATATACAATTTTGATTTTACTGCATCCAAATGCCAATCCTTTTTGTTGTAAATTTTTTTGGACCGATAATTCATTCCAATTCATGTGGGTGCTCAATGAATCTGATCCAGCTAAGTGCAAATGTTGGATCCAGGTTGCATTTCGATTCCAAATAACCATATCACCATTGCGGCCATAACTTTGTCATCAATTCTGGGAATTCCATGTGTGGACCATCACAACCTAGGCGTGCCACGCTTCTGTCGCATCCAGCACCATGAGCTGACACAGCAGTTCAGAACCGCATCCCCTGCTTCTTTTGAGCAGAACTTACCCTTGGGATTTCCTCTTTTCTTATTTGCTTAGTAAGACATTTGCTGAAAGTACAAAAGCAATATAGATATAGGTTGTTGCAAGACCATGGCTAACTCTATTATCTCATTGAATCATACGAGAGGTTCTTTCTCGAGAACAGGAATCAGGAGATAAGGACTATTGCTCTAGCTGGATAGATCTGTTCTCTCTCTTATGGAATTATCGGAGATCTATATGCATGCTTCTAATACGTGGGTGTCTTGGAGTTGAACATGGATGCAATGGAGAGCAATGAAACCAATTAATGTCTCAAATTTCGTTTGTATATGTTAGTGGTACTGTTGTGTTTAAGTGTTATGCTGAAGTAAATATACTATGATCTTCTACCATATCTTCTCAATCATCTTTTTGCTGATTCCTAACTGTGATGGACTGGAAGGCCAGTCTGAATATTTGAGGTGGTAAACTCAGCTATTTCCATCTTGTTGTCCCCACTGCACTAGCTATTTTTTTTAATGATTTTCTTCTGTTTGGATCACATTCATAGTAATTCCAGTGGGAAATCTATCCTACTTGTTTAGTTGAGCTCCATGAATTTGATTTGTGGCATTGTTTTCACGAGCTCTGAGACTAGAAACATTATGTATTATGAATCTGGATCGTTTTGAGTACAGGGGCTATTCTTGGCTAATAATTATTTTAGGAGCTAGGATTGTCCAATTTCTTGTCTCTTCCAAAATGGGCTGGAGCCAAATGCTGAGATGGTCATCTGCCTGACCTACAGAACTTAGATGGTCCTGTGAGCAATGATGCCCAGATACAGCTTTGAACACAGCAGGGGTCATGCCATAGATGTGGAAGGGCTTGGGTTTTATGCATAAAAAATGAAGTATAGAATACAACATGGCACAGATATGTTGCATGTTTTGAAATATCCGTGTGCTCAACTGATCTTCTTTGCTCTGAACTAAGAGCTTTAATAGGTTTCTGCTTTCGCGTGTAATTTATCTATAAACCAATTATTCGACAGTCATCACCTAAGAAGAATGCGCACCCGCCTGACTTGTTTGCAATTGTTGGCAACCGGACCATTATCGGCAAACCAGATTGCTGATGCCTTCCCACCTGGAGAGAAGAATAACAGAAAAACATCTAATGGTCAATGCTGAAACCTTTATGTAACCGCCAGTATATTAGTCTTGAACTGATGTATGTGCTTGTTTTGCCTCTTTTCTATTTATTTTTCATAAAATCCCCTTTTTATATCTGAAATGAAAAATATTTTAAAAACAGAAATAGTACAGAGCTAAAGAAATCTAGCCCTCAGAAGTGTGGCTATGCATTGTACAAGGCATAAACTGCAGCCACCAAGACACCAAAGCAAAAAACAGGGGAAAAAGATAGAAACAGAGGAGATTGGCCACAATGAGCTACTACAGCAGGATATTCTCAAATTCAACTATGATAAAGAGCCCTCCAAAGACCTGCTTTTGGAAGAGGAGCAAAAACTTATATAAGGGCCTGTTTTGTTTGCTTGTAATTGAGTTTTTAGGAAGTCATAGCAAAGCAAGGTTCCTATAAAGAAATAATAACCACGTGAGAGTGAAGGATACAAGATATATATATATATATATATATATGGAGAATATTCATGTGCATCCATCTCTCACCATAGGGTGAGGGACACTTCTATAAATGAGAATTTTCAAGTGAAATTTCAAGTACATAAGGTGAGGTACACTTCCTTGTCTTCATGTGCAAAAAGGAAAAATGCCGTCACCCTATGGTGAGGGATAGATGCACATGAATGTCTCCCACCCCTATCTCTCATATAAGGTAAGAGATATCTCTCATATTAGCATCTCCAATATATATATATATATATATATATATATAAGCATCTCCCATATATATATATGTATATATATGGAGAGATGGGACCTAACTTTCCTATGACTTTGATTTACTAGAGTGACAGCTGAGCATTTGTTTCTCATCTCCTCTTAATTTATTTTTTATTAAAGGATTAATTATTTGGTGGTCATTCATGGATCTTTACCTCTGTTTCTTTAATTTTAATCTCTTTTGAAAAACATTTTGTAGAATTCCTAGAAATTCAGTTTTAGACAAACAAACGAGACCTAAGGGAAAAGGAATATTTTAAATTCGAAAAATTAGAATAAATCTTCATTTTCAATTGTTTTGAGAGAATTTTAGATGCAAATAAAATAACAAAATATAATAAAAAGGTTGGGAGAACAGAGCACTCAAAGTCTCATCAATGCAACACAACTTAACTCATGAGGGTTGTGCACACCAAAAAGGGCAAAAAAAAAAAAAAAAAAAATGCAGCTAGAAAAGAAAACGGGTTTAAAAAATAATGCAGCTAGAAAAGAAAAAGGGTTCTACTATAAATGATGGTATACCTTCAACTACAGTATTACTGCCCCACATAGCAGTGAAATTCCTGTAGTTCTTTTTCCCCCCTAGGGTCCGGGAAAGGTCCTATGAATGCATGATCACATACGTGTAGACCCAAAAAAAAATGTTCAATAGAGATGCAAACAAACAAATACAAAAAAATAATATTAATAAATATAATAATTATTTAACCTCTCAGGTTGGGGGCCTTACAATTAGTTGCCAAAATATTCAATGAACATTTCATGTGTCCCATCAAGATGAGTTTTAGTTGCCAATCTAGTCAACATTTAATGTGTCCCAGTATTAGATGGTTGCAATCAATGTAGGACCTAATGGATGCAATTTTTAGGGATCTCGATTAGATTCGTCTTTTACTCCGAGACTTCGGACTCTTGTGCGCGCTCTCTCTCTCTCTCTCTCTCAAGTCGAGAATTGATCAAAATTAAAGTCAAAATTGAAATTGATTACAAGATTATTGAGAACTACAACGAATTGCCAGGGACTGGGAAACCTGACATCATTTCTATATTTCATCATTTGGAACTGCACTAGTCTAAAGTCACTGCCAACTGGGATGCAATACCTAGCAAAACTACAATATATGTCCATTGTACATTGTCCCATTGTACAATGTCCCCACTTGAAAATGCGAAGTGAGAAAGAGAAAGGCGAAAATTGGCACAAAATGGCACAAATCCCATCTATTGAGATTGGTTGGGATGGAGAACATCTATTGAAGTTAAACACAACAAGATGCTACAAAACTCTCCTCCCTGCCTGTTGGACTATCCAATAGCAGTTCTTGTACTCTGTTGCCTAATTCAACAATTTCATCACGAGTTCTATCAACTTATCATACTTCTATGGGAATTATATACACAGAATTGGCCAATCACACTTGTCTTGATTGGTGTACTTAGAGGGCCTCAATGCAATACATCACCAGCAAGATACAAGATTCACATCAGAGTTGTGTCCTAAATCTCTGGATTCTGGTGAAAACAATGAAGACCTCAAGTTTCAACACTGAAACAATTCGGCAACAATGAAACTGGCATCCCAAGAAATGTGGGAAGCAAATGAGCCATTATGCCCTACGCACACTTTTTTCTTATAGTTCTTTCTATTTTTTTTTCCTTATTATTCTTTTTTTTTTATTTTTTCCTGTTTTGGGTGGTGGTGGGAGATTATGGGTCGGGCAGCTCCCCCTCCCCACATATAATACAGCACCAAAGTTCAACAGAAAACGTTCACATTGCAAGGAACTGTTTCTTCTTCTTGCTCATAATGTTACAAACATGCTTACATATTTACCCTCCAATATAATCAAGTAAATGTCTCCCTTGTATAATCATGTGTGTGTGTGGTAACTCCTCAAATGAGCACCATCCATGAGCACCTATTTGTTTCCCAGCACAGGGGACTCCACTATGATCAATCCAACCCCCGCACACGCATCATTATCATCATTAAAGCCTTGTCCCAACCATGTTAGGTCGACTACACAAATTTTGTTTCTCTATTTTGATCTATTTTGAACCAAATCATCAAATAATTTATACTTCTTTATATCTATTTTTACTACCTTCATCCACATATTGGATTAAAATCCAAAAAAATGATGCCTTTTACCATTAAACTTGAGGACCATAGATCAAAGGGTAAGGGTGATCTAATGGGGTTGATATAAAATATCTCTCCGTCTCATTTGGATCTTTCAATCCTCCACCTCTCTCATGATCAGCATGGCCCCAGCGGGTCCCACAAAGGAGGTGCTTATTGATGGTGCTCATGAGCCATGAGGGATGCTCAGGAGAGGGTGGCCAATGGTAATAAAAGGGATAATGTAATTAACAACATATAACTATATATTGTTAAAAGAGATCACAGTTCATGTGCATTAGAATCAATAAATTGAAGAAGTTTTACATAACCATGAACAAGATAAGTAACCATGTATCTAATCTTCAGTATCCAAAAGAACGTATTTTGACTGTAGGGATTAGTACTTGTATCTTACAACGCATGCCTCATGTATTGCATATAAATTCAATAGTGTGAAACTAAACTATTTTCTTTTTGCTGCTACATCATAGTTCACAACTGACTTCAGGCACATAACAAAGACAAGGTACGCTTCTGATCAATTTATGCATATACAAATTATTCTGGTCCATCTTCTGATGCAGTTGTCTTCCTTTGATCTCAAGCCTTATGCAAATCTTAGCAAGAAAAGTCACAGTTAACCAAAGTCGAGCAGCAGAACAAATTCATCAGAGAAGCCCAATGAGTTTTTAATGCACAAAAGAACTATGATATAATAAGACTTGGTATCTCAATGAAATAATCTAACCAATACTCGAGTTCCTTATGGTGCGATTGAAATTATCCAACTCCTCTGAATGCGCTCCGTATACCGCTTTGATGGTATCCCTGCAACAGCTGCATAGGAGATGTTCGAAAACCAATTGAGAGCTACTCAAGGAATGCAACTCATGAATAAAGGATGAGGCAAAAGAACTGTGGAGATTTTATTTTACTATGCTCTGAAGGAAATCAGGGGCCTGGCAAATGTGTCTTTCTACCATATTGCAGGATGGTGGAATAGAGGTGGACTCTTGGGCTAAAGAGAGCTACGAGAAATACTTTGGTAATGGGAAATGCATTACATTTGTAAGGTGTCTCTTCAGATCTTGCTTTGCTGTAAGAACAGACTATTACCTTAATAGAGTCATCTCTTTTCAACATTTCTTCTTTTTATTAACAAAATTATTATAATGTTGCTTCTTAAACAAAACAAAAAAAAGATGTCCTTAGAGAGTGTAACTTGGTTATAAACACTAGACAGTTCTGGCAAAAGCCAAAGCACCTAGGTACAATAAGTTAATCTCAAGTTGGAATCCATTACTATTTTTTTCTTCCAACATACAGTCATATTATTTTGTGCATACAATATTTTGTTGTTCACCCATTGTCTCAATGAATGGATCCTACTGCCTTTGCATCTTTCTGCTCTAAATTCTTTCTTTCTAGAACGATACCAAACCAAACCAAGCATTTTCCCACTAGGTGGGGTCGGCTATATGGATTTGACGACGCCAATCAAATCTGTTTAGGGCCATGTCCTCCGTTAGATCAATGTAGGCAAGGTCATGTTTAATAGTTTATTTCCAACTTCTCTTGGGTCTCCATCTCCCTCTCCCACTCCTGGCAATCTCCTTGCGTTCACACCTTTTAACAGGTGCCTCCGTTGGACGCTTTCTAACATAGTCGAACCATCTCAGTCGTTTTTCTCTCATTTTATCTTCAATCGGTGCTATTCCTACTTTGCCCCTAATCTCCTCGTTCCTAATCCTATCTCTCCTTGTGATCCCGCACATCCATCTTAGCATTCTCATCTCCGTAACTTCCATCTTCTTAACATGACTATGCTTTACTGCCCAACACTCTGATCCATATAACAACGCCGGGCGTACCGCCACCTTATAATACTTTCCTTTAACCTTGAGGAGGACTTTCCGATCACACAAGACGCCTGAAGCACTCCTCCATTTGGTCCACCCGGCCTTAATCATGTGACTTACATCAGTATCAATCCCTCCATCCAGTTGCACCATAGATCCAAGGTATCTAAAGTTTTCTTTCTCTACAATCTTTTGTGTGCCCAAACTTACTTCTATGTTACTAGGTGTCATACTTTGACTAAACTTGCATTCTATATATTCCGTCTTGCATCGACTTAGCCTAAACCCTTTAGTCTCTAACGTTTTTCGCCACAATTCTAGCTTAGCATTCACTCCTTCTCTCGTCTCATCCACTAAAACAATGTCATCTGCAAATAGCATACACCACGGCACCTCATCCTGGATATGTCTTGTAATCTCATCCATAACTAGGGCAAACAAGTACGGGCTTAATGCTGAGCCTTGGTGTAGCCCAATCGTGATAGGAAACTCTTTAGTCTCTCCGCCAGTCGTTCTTATAGATGTCACGGCTCTATCATACATATCTTTATCGCCTCAATATATGCGACACACTCTTCTCTTTTCCAGTTCTTTCTAGAACTATGATTTTTATTTATTTTTTCAAATGGTTGGTGCTGTGTATATTTTTTGCTCAACATCTAACTAATATGCTTATCATCATCCCTGAAAGAAAAAATGAAAGGTCTCTAAAAGCCAAATAGGTTTAAAAAAAAAAGGTGGTAACTAGTAAGAATGTATCGCACCTACATGCTTCCTTGTTGAATTTCTTCTCATTAATGCCATATAATTCTTCAAATACCTTTGGTTCCACACAACAAAAATAGGGTCGGCCTGCAATACAAGTTGATATGGTCACAAACTTTGAAAATGATGAAGCTAATGACAAAGGCAACAACAGAAGGGTGCTTACCTTGGTAAATGGAACACGTACGCGTGGTTTTCTCAAAGTGTATGCACCATCCATCTGTACCTATCATGCTCCTATAAAGCTGCATTTCACAAATAAAGTGCAAAGAAATACTTCAAGAAAGGTTTGCTGAAAGCTGAATGGTTTGTAACTTTTTGTATGGTTAGCTCACTGTAGATCTAAACATTCTACAACCACTAAATATCAGAGTACTTCACACAAGAACATTAGATATTTTAGTACAATTTCAACGTTACTCAAGAAATTGAAATGACCAACATCATAATCTAGAAATGATTGATGCAGTCAGTCAGTGCCCTCGATTGTTCCAGAGAGAAGGGTCATGGCGCCCCACATCATTGATAGTATGATATAGACATCATGATCTCTAAAAAAAATATGGATAGTGTAAGCTTTAGATATTACATTTCAAGAGTTATAACATTGAAATATTACACCATACAAAGAGCACAATTAATGAGGTAATGTAGGAAAGAAATCACAGTAGAATCTTATCCAATTAATTGAATTTTAGTTAACTAACCTAGATATTCATATAATAAATATTGCCACCTTGCATGCAAGCGAAGCGCTATTGGCGGCAATAAATAGCTCACTAAGCAATGATTGATGCAGTCTGTCAGTGCCCTCAATTGTTCCAGAGAGAAGGATCATGGTGCCCCGCATCATTGATAGTATGATATATACATCATGATCTCTAAAAATAATATGGATAGTGTAAGCTTTAGATATTACATTTCAAGAGTTACTCCATTGAAATATTACACCATACAAAGAGCACAATTAATGAGGTAATGTAGGAAAGAAATCACAGTAGAAACTCATCCATTAACTGAATCTTAGTTAACTAACCTAGATATTCATATAATAAATATCTTAATTGTCCTAACATAATATAATCAATATCATAAATTTTATTCTTTATTTCGTAAGAACTCTAACCTCTTGTAACGACATGTCTTTCACAAAAGGATTGTGTAATTGGTTACATAGAATACAAAACCTTGATCTCTTAAAATGTAAAGTTGATGCATCGCACGAAAAATATAAATCATGCTGTGATAGTGGTTTCCACCCATTTATAGAGTCCATCACCACCGCGGCTCCTGCTAGATCAGATTTGTTATGATCTTTTCCATAGCATAAAGGGCAGGACCATTTGACTTGAACAAAAACACTCGATTGGAGAGGTCAGATAGAAGGAGGAGATCATGAGGCTTGAATTATTGTACCCATTAGGGAGGTTTGTAAATGGATGTATGAAGGCAAGGTTTACATTTAGATAAAAAATAATATATCTAGCCAACCACATGGCAAGTGCTAACTCCCCTCCACCCATGTGTCCCAACCACATGGGAAAGAAACCAAAACATTTGGCATGTAAGAGACTCTCTCCACCATAGCCAAACGTTTCACTCCTACCAATTGAGTCTGAGTTGAGTCAGCACAGCCTGAACAATTCAACTCCTCTTTATTCCTCTATAGACTGAAACTACCACCCATTGTTCTAGTTGTAGACATATCTATCCACTATTATTCTCCTTTCAAAGCCTTGGTGCAAACCCCCATTCCCCACATGGGGAAACAAATCTGATTGACCACAGAACCAGGAATGCAATATTGGCCCAACCCAGATAATTATGGTCCGGAGTTGGAATTTCATTCAGACTATAGCTGAATCCACATTCATCGTCACTATGTGATATTAACCCACAGAACTTACAGATAGATGGCAATTTCTCATACTCATTAACCCATTCAAACTCTTCAATTGGATAGCAGGGATGAGATTTTCCAGCACATTCACTATCACACGAGCCTTTACGTTGTCATCCTCATAGACAGAACATGATTCAGAACTAATTCAAACATACCTACCTTGACATGATCTGGGTCATCGAAAATCTCTTCTGGGGTAGCGAAAGCAGGGCCCTTGTCGAGCTTGCAGCAAGCACCGCACCCCTGCGAGCAGCTCCAGAGCTCCTTCCTCTCTCTACCGAATCCAGCGCTGCCCCGACTGCGGTCCTTGGCCTTGGAGGCCTTCCCCTTCCCGCGCCTTGGCCCGCAACTCGCTGGAAGAGTAATGGAGCAAGACATGGGCGAGTTTTGCTTGAGGAGATGTCGAGCCTCCGTTATGTATTCGTTGCGGCATTTTAACAAACACCTGTGCGACGGTCTTGCTATGCAGCACTGGATACTCATCCTGCTATTATAGATAGATGCAATACAATCGTATAGTTGCTCAATATAAATGGGTCGCCCATGAGACCCAACTCGATAATTCCAAAGTTTAGGTTAATTCTTCCAACCCAGTTAATAAATGGGTCGGGTTCTTGCTGGGGATTGATGCTGCTCAGTTGCCAACCCGATCCAGTTGGACCCAACCTGAACATTGATGATGAATATGACCAAATTCAAATGAGGTTTTAATTTCAGGAGCGAGTAACCCGAAAGTGCACATGAATTTGGGCTTCGATTGGGTGGGCCGGGCTAAGAATACCCCTAATATCAAATCAACTTGGGACCGCTTACTGAGTTTGTTAACGTAGGGCCCGCTATTAGCTATTTGAGAATGGATTGAATCTCCACCGTTATTTTCATCGTATTCCACATGCAGAGAGCTCTATCATTTCGACACGTGGATCACTGAATCATGGCCCCACATCAATAGAAATATGGGCCGAGCAAACTGTGATCGTGGTTTCACAGCTTGGGGTGGTAGTACCTTCAAATGCCAAGTGAGGAGGCCCACAAGCCATAGCCCATGGCACCATGTGAATGAGATCCGAACCATACATGGCCCACATACCATAGCCCACAAATCACATCTGTTGGATATCCTAAATCTCTTATCCGAGATAATTTTAACTTCAACCATTTGATATGTTTAAGAAAAGTAGAGAATTTTACGGGAAAATTCCCAAAATAAAGGAATTTATTCCGAAAGGTCCTCGCAAATTGTGTAACACTAACGAGGTCGGTCAGTCCTTATTTCCTTTTTTTTTTTTTTTTTTTCAACTTTCATAGGAGCAACGCTAGGGTCGCTCGTGTCTGACGAGGGCGACACTAGCGTCGCTCGTCAATGTCTAGCGTCGCTCATCAAAGCATTTCCTAATGTCTAGAGTGCTCGTATCTGACGAGGACGACGCTAGTGTCACTCATCGGAACATCTCCTAATGTCTAACGTCGCCTAATGCAGGAGGACAACGCTGTAAAAATTTTGAAACAATAAATGATTTCCCTTTTCTGGTCATCTAAACAAACAGTTTTGAAAAGTTTTTTTATTTATTTGTAAGTGTTTGGGAATCCACACTTGAAACAACCAAATTTATGCATCTAACTATTCGATTCGGAAATCGTAACTAGCATTTCCATAGTTCGCATGCTCAGAATCCGTAGAATCTAGCAATGGGTTTTAAATGATGACGCTAAAAAATACAATCTTTCCAAAGAAAACATAGTTGCATAATTTTAGAATCCAAGAAAAACCAAACAACGAACTCTGATATGAAAAAGTTGGTTATTGAAACACAAAAGGATTGATTTATGAAACGAAACTTCCACTGCAATCAGCCTTCCTTCTCAAGGAGAAGTTGGATTGGATCTCAACATGAGTACCTATTGAATTGGGTGGAAATTGATTTTGACTATTTTGATGGAAGGAACCAGATCTGTTGAAGTTGGTGATGGAGGACGGCCCTATAAAAAAGTGGAGGCGGAAAAGGAAGGTGGTTCAGGTGCTTTTCTAAGCTGGTAGTGGCCAGGCGTGGGCGTTGTGGTGAAGAGATGGGTAGTATTAGATTTTTAGAGGGATTTTAGAGTCGGTTCCGCTTTTTCATTCCTTGGTTTTTTAGTTTCATTTTTTTATTTTCTTTGAAAGGTCTCAAGACTCAAGTCGCATGCAGATGGTGTGGAGAAGAGGGAGAAGCAGACATTAGGTGACGCTAGACATTAGGAGATGCTTCGACAAGCGACACTAGCGTCGCTCTTATGAAAATTGAAAAAAAAAAGAAAGAAAAGAAATAAGGCTTGATGGACCTCATTAGTGCTATACAATTTGCAAGGACCTTTCGGGATAAATGACTATATTTCAAAAATTTTTCTGTAAAATCCTCTTAAAAGTATTACCATATCAATCTGTAGGGTTTTAGAATAATTTTTGGATGAATGCCCTGCATTCTCATGGGAGTAGAGCAAGTAATTGAATCCCCATGAATTCTAAAGACTTTGTATTTCTATAATTGGTTAAAACTAAACAATCAAGGGTGAATATTTAAAAATGACCATCAAATAACTTTCCCTCTAATGAAAATTGAACGAGGAAAAATGAAAAATGAATATCAAACCAGCACCCATGTAATTTAAATCCTAGGAAAGTCATTTGTAATTCAAATCCTAAAAAAGTCAGGATCTCATCTGCATCACTGCCTTTATATCCCTTCGTAGCTCACCTCATATCCTTCACCCTTCACCTTCTCTAATTATCATTTGACTATGACTTCCTATGTATTCTATACAAAACATACATACCTTCAAAGAAGATGGTGAAAATATTATAATTTCCCTCTCTTAGATAAATAAATAAGGGTAAAAAGAAAGCCCCACAGACAACAAATTTCATCCAGAACTCAAACGTTTTTGTAAATGTGAGTGTAAGAGTAAGAGAAAAAAAAAAAAAACAACAACAACAACAACAACAACAATAGTCAGGGACATAGTTCCCGCCACAGTGAAAACAAGGCTCAAAATACAAACTGCAAATTTTTGTATTTCTCCCTAATAATTTACATGATTGAGAAAAAAAATTTGTAACTGAGTTTCCAACTTCCTAGATGCGGATTTTTCCATAATTTTCTTCATTTCTTTCACTTCCCAACAACTTGACAAAAGATTCTGTTACTGTGGGTGGATATGCACAACACAAGCCCTCTCAGGTCATCAATCCTATTGAGCAAGGAAACAAACAATCATCTGGACGCCAATATTTTCCTCACAGTAGGATCCATTTGATTCACTTTCAGTTCATTAACTGACCGAGAGAATCGTCTGGAGAATCGCCTCGACCTATGCACTTTCAAGCGAATTGCAGGTACCCTGCGAGCGACTGCCTGCCAAATCATTTGGACTGCATCATCCTTTTGCGATGGGTACTGAAATTCAAAGTGATGCTCGATTTCCTTCAGCCTCTTCCACATCCGGGTCCATTCATCCCTTCCTATGCTTCTGATTAGGTTTACCAGGAACCCTTTCTTCAGAGCATCAGATGTGCGCACAAAGATGCAGAATTCTGAGTAGTCAAGCACATCTTCATAGGGAAGTTCTATTTCATCGCTAATTATAACAGGGACACAATGACTGACAATGGCGTCAAATAGCCGGTTAGAAGATGGAGTGTCACCTGCAATGTTGAGGCAGAATTTAGACAGATGCATCCCTTGGCTTGCATTGCGGATCCCATCTGCTCGGACACTTCCAAAAGAAAAATGGACGTGCTCCTCATCTTTGAGAAGATAAAATAGCTCTTGCCGAATAATGCCTCCCTGAAGAGAATGTCAGATAAACAATCCAATCAGCTGTGGCAACAATAGGAAGAATAAACAAGATTCATCAAGCAATTATGAAGCATATCCAATAACATGAAAGCAATTAAATAATACCAACATCAGTTTTCTCTATAGTAGGAAGGTATGAGGTATCCGTTCTTGATGCCCTATGGGATGCATGATCTTACAGCTAATTGGATGACTTTCTATTTGTTTCTTAAAACAGCAGCTGGATGCTTCATTGATGCAAATATAGTACATGCAAAAAAGAGAATAAATAGAGGGTTTTGAAGACTGAAATCATGGTAGGAAAACTAGGCAAATGGACTAGTGACTCGGCTGAGTCGACTTTCATTTTTGGGAAGGATGAGTCAAAATTAGTGGATCCATTTCATCTTATCCTACCCATCTATTTTAATAAAGTTCAATAAAGTATATGATAAAATTACTTCATCACCATTCTTTACATGTATTTGGGTCCTAACTTACTTCAGTTTATATTCGTTAAACAAATTCTTTGGCCTGTTTGATAGAAACACTTTTAAGTCATTCTATGAAAACAATTTCAAGGTGTTTAGACTTCATTTAGGCACTGTTAGGTGGCCCAAAAAATGTATGATGAAAATAAAATCCTCATAAATAAATACAATTCCTATTAGAAAATACAAGTAAACAATATTATATTACATTGTCTAATTAAAGGATAGTGGTTCCATCCACCTCCCAATCACTTTTACTCATTGAATCAATGCCTAGATAGCCCATTGATCATGCTTTCCCTGCAGAGGACTTGTCCTCGAGCTTCAATGCTTTGGCTCAACCTAGATAGAATACTTTTAGTTGTTTCATTCTAATCATCTATAATGAATTTAGCTAGTGGTCACGGTTTCAATTTCACATATATCTTTTCTTTTAAAATCAAAACAAATTCTATCAAATGGAGTGAAAACCATGAACCAGCCAAGCATCCTTCTTCAATAAAGACAAAAGTAATTTCATGTTTGTCCCTTGTAAATTGCATCACTGAGAGCAATGAGGGCATTGTGATCTTTCTCCCGTGCTCACCCATTTTCATTTAACAATTCCTTTCATTTTTACTATGGCATTTCTTAAATAGGCGTGTCAACAATAATTGAGTCTAGAACTGATGTGATCTTTCTCCAGTGCTCACCCATTTTCATTTAACAATTCCATTCATTTTTTCCATGACATTTCTTAAATAGGCATGTCAACAATAATTGAGTCTAGAACTGATGGATTATCCATAACTTGTTTAATGGGTTGAGGAAGTGATAATGAGCACCTGTGTAGATCTTAGACAATTTTAACCTTGCCTTTATTGAGGATTTTCCCCCTTAGATAAGGAGAAATACTGCCTTTGTGACTACGGTGGTGGCGTATAAACTATACATAGAGACTAGGTGAAAGAATGAGGCTCATCGTCAATGTTAATCCCCTTTGTATTCTTCCATAGAACTCGGTACCCATGGTCTATACAGCCTATCATTCACCGATCTTGCTCATTTTCCCTCCACTTCAAATCAAGTAAATTCTCGTTGATTGATTCCAAGGTTCTTGTAGTTGTTCCCAACTCATCAAGAATTGTACTGTAGTACAGAGGATTCTCGCAACATTTTTCTTTATGATCCACAACTACTTTCTTCACCAACTTGTTCATAAACTTGTAACAAATTGTCTATTTGTTCATACGTCTTCTGTTATTCTCGTTTTCTTTTCCTCCACTTTTCCTCCTACTGAAAATCCAGAGGACCTCTGGAGTACAAAGGACTTGCTCTCCCTTGTTAAAAAAAATAAAAATTCTAACTCCCTAAAGTAGCAGAAGCTAAAGGAACGATACATGGTTTTGAGGTACACTGGAGGTTTTCCATATCTCATTTGCACATCATGATATTAATCATCTCTTGGGTGTCATCCCTTGACAAAGTGCCTTAGGAGTTTCAATTCTACTTCAATGAAATTAAGTCCATATTGTCTTCGATCTGGGATATCTTTCAACACATTAGGTGGACAGCTAATACTTTTGCAGATTCTTTGGCAAAATTAGGGGTAGATAGGTTTACTGATTTGCTTGTCTTCACTGTGTAATTTTTTCTTTCCTTGGTATATCTCTTTTACACCATTGTCCTTCCCATGTCTCTGCCATAGGATGTGATATATTCTGAACTTTAGCTCTTCTTTCAATATATTTCATTATTACCAATAAAAAAAAGTTATGATATTAGCAAGGACTCGTAGGAGGCTGTGGTCAGTAAGGCACTATTGAGATGCTTTCAAATGATTTTAAGTCTTTAATCTCCATTACCAACTCTACTTAGCCATTTCCTAAGCAGTGCCAAGTTCACCCATTAATATCTTGTGCTCCCAGTCCACCTTCAACAAACAGTTGACAAACTGTTTCCATCCCACTAAGTGATATCTGGGTTTGTTTTCTGTATCATATGATTACAAAAAAAGCACATTGAACCTGCTCTGCTCTGTGCTTTCGCTACACTGGACATTAGAACATGAAAAAGAAAATAAACTAGGAGGCTCACACGAGCAGATTTGAGAAGGTTTATCCTTCCACCAAAGGACAGATACCGACCTCATGATGTAGAAAATTTCTTCTCTAGTGTATTTATTAGCAGGTACCAAAGAAATATAGATGGTTTCTCAATGCCAAGGGGAAGACCCAATTATCAGGAAGGAAGACTTCCTGCCAGTCATCCAAAATACTAGCAAGCAACTCAACTTGGACTCAGGGTATCCAATAGCCAAGAATTCACATTTTCTAAAAGAAACCTGTGGAATGCTAGAAGAATTCCACAGTACAGGCAACCTCAATAAGAAAATTGTTTTAAGATTGGTCTCTAAATATGATGATTCAAAGGAGCTGAAGATTTCAAGACAATCAATCTTTTGGGATACACATATAAGCTTCTTAGAAAGATTATGACCTATATAATGGAGGAGGCAATGACAAGAATTGCTGGGTAGACATAAGGGGCATTTGTAAAAAGTCAACATATCTTAGATAGGATGCTGATTGTAAATGAAGCAATACATATGAAACAAAAACCTAAAGAGGAATTACTTTCCAAAATGTATAGTCGCAAAAAAAAAAATGTATAAGGAACAGGAGTATGATCCTGTCATGTTGCACAGGATGGGGTTTGGAGCTAGAAGGCATCTGTTCACAGGAAATTCGGCGAACTATACTAAAATTTAAACCCAAATCACAAGAGAAGATAGAGAACAATGGGTTCTTTTCTTTATGGGAAACTAGGTACAATGCACTGAGTGAATGTTGACTTTCACAAGCAAAAATCCTGTCAACCCTTCAAATGAGATTACAATTGAAAAGTGCGAAATTTCCTCTTTCTGAGAATAAAAGAATTCAGAGATCATCAATCTAAAGAAGCTATTCATGGTCTGATCAATCTTTCTTCAAGCTCTATGCCATCTATAGAGGATTAGGCATGCCAAGCAGACCAATAGGATAGGTTGAGTTAGGGCGACTGATGCAATCGTAGGGATACGATAGCAAGTACCAGGGCACAATTAGAGTTCCAATGGAACAATAACACGATGAAGACACTCTCCAACGATAAACCTATGAAGGGAATTCTATTAATCTCCAAATCTCTGAGATCATTGATCTCTACAATGCTATATTTATAATAAAAGAAACTTAGGGGCAAAGAAAACAATCCTAATCAAACTAGGAAATTAAATAATAATCCTATTCAAATTAGAAACCTAATTTTAATTACAACTCATCACTGGCTTTAGAAATAATTAACAATAAGAACTTCTCTTAGGCTTCAATCGGTCCCACATGTGGCCCAAGAATGTGTGGACTATTGTGGACTGTCGGTGCTACTGCATCAGCGACATGTTCAGTGGCTTAGGTGAAGGCCAGTCGATCTGTTAGGTGCATTGCCTATGTGCCCACGGGCTTGGCCCAAAATTGGATTCGTTGTGACACTGCCATGTTCGGAGGCCCCCACTCCTTTCACTTTGATTGGTTTGGACTGTGATGGAGATCACTTTGACTTTCAAGTCAATTTTATACTCCATACCTTTTTCCGTCTTAGTAAAGAAATCCCCTTCAGGATTTTTCAGTGAATAACTTATAGTGTTAGCGAACTGCCAAAGAAACTCTAGGCTCCATTTGGTGAAAGGTTTTGAAATCTATGCGGATAGGAGACAGCACATTAGAGTTTGCGGTGACATGGAAATTTTGTGGCACATCATTGATATGGACCACATAAAGGCTGCAATTATTGAGGATATACACTGGTAAGAGGACACTGATAAAGGTGGGACTTTCACTGGAATAGATATCCGAACTAGCTTAATTAGCCACATGCAAAGCAAATGGCTCACTTATCAAGTATTTAGCATTCCATTGGGGGCGCTTTCAAGAATGATAGTGGGACCCACTTGTAGAAAGGATGGAAAGAAAATTTTAGCAACATGGAAAAGGAGATAGTTTTTAAGGGGACACTCATCCTTGGCTAATCGCCCAATGTATTATTTGCGCAAGATACCGGTCATAATAGCAATATGGTACGAAAGTTGTAAAAGGATGGGGGACAGAGTTGGGCAAGTAAAGGAGGCCTCGTGTCGCTGTGTCTTAGACACAAGTACCAACATTGCAACATTTTAGAGAATGGATTTTCCTAATTACAGTAAGATTTCCTCCTATTTGGTTTGATTCAAGAATTAAAGATGGGAATGCAAATGAATATAACAAATCTAAATTTGAGGGACAATGGTAGATTTAAAATGATTAATCAACTCATGGTGATTCTACCGCATACTGGTATGGAGTTCTAGATAGGAAGTAATTATGGAGGAGGCAGAGCCGCCTTCTCTAGTATCTGCATTTATGCTCAATTATGTCATAACCATGGATGTAACCGTATCTGTTACCACTAGAACCATGGGATATTAAGGCCTCTGGAAATCGTATGATCCCATTCTCTAATGACATGGAAGAGAGCAGCCAAAGGGTACCCCTTCCAAAGCCCCACCACAACCTCCACCCACAAATCAGAGACTAGATTGTATTTCCTGCCTCCAATTGCCTTGTAAAAACGAACTATCAGAGAAACTTCTATTCCAATCCCTAAACCCACTTGTCTACACATTATTTAAAGATTAGAAATCTTCAAGACAACAAAACAAGAAAATGAAGACCTTTTTTTTTCACTTTTCAAAGATTCTTTTCTCCAATAACATTGTACATCAGCTTCTCTAGCCACCTGGCTAAGCTCACTGGCACAACTGAGTTATTATATAGGAACATCTTTTAACCCTTTCAGATGACAGATTCTCAATACTTTCAGCCAAAAAGAGGCAAGCACCGCATGAAACACGACAAGTGTCTTTTATTAAAACCTCGTTCATCTGATTCATCTCTGCCTTGGCATATCTTCCAAGAAGACTAAAGTAAATAAATTTAACTCTCTTGATTGTCAGCCAGTTGCTGGTTCAGATTCTCATTGGAGACAAACAACTGACCACTTGTCAGAGTCTTCATGATGTGATGCCAATCTTAGGAATCAAGACAAGTAATTTTTAAACTTAAACAATCCCCGAAAAATGTAGGTGGGTACACATATAATAGTGCTGGTTACTGGAAACAAGAATGTCTACAAAGGGGGATTCATGTGTCTCAATGTGTTAATAGTGAAGTAGATAATGTGAAGATGGCTGCAATAGATGAAGAGCGGGATCTTAGTTATGAGTGACCGATAATAAAAAAAACTCTTCTTTATGAGTGGAAATTTCTAATAAACAAACAAATTTCCAAAAGGTAAGAGACTTAATGAACTAAATAAAAAATTGAAAAACAGGTATTTATAATTATGCAGAAAAGGCTTACATGTATGCGATAGAACATAAAATGTAAAACAACTAGGAGCAACAAATTAAATTAGACCATTGCCTTTACACACATCATTTAATGGGTAGAAAAGAAAAGAAAATGTATTTTGACACTATCACACTTCGAATACTAAAAAAATTGAAATATTATCTAGTTTACTTTATGCAATTGATATCCATACTCAAACCCATCTGCAAAAGAAAATGTTCTGCCCAAACACATATTTAGGGTAAACATTGTTGTGTTAGGTTGAGTGCATTTGTGAGGAGAGGATTCTGCAATAGAGAGAAAAATTGTTTAAATTTTCGGTGAAACCCACAGTTTCATTGTTTGGTGTGAAAAATTATCTTTGAGGAAAAGTAAAAATAAATGAACTGATTTTCCTCAATAAAGAGGGTTTTGATTTTCTATGGGAGGAAGGAATGCAAGATTCCTCTCTCCTGTGTAGACAAAAATCTGCAGAACAGGGAATCCTCTCGTTGCACAAAAAAGTCCTATATCTACTCTCATATAGAAAAGTGTGGAAGGGAGAAGCATATTATGGTTAAAATATGAAAGTGCATTTTATCAATTGCAATGATAAGTTAAAGAATATAAAGGATATAAACTGTTATGGAAGAAGGAATCAAATAAATGGATTTGATTGGTAAGAATCATATAGATAAATTAAAAGGGAAAAGATTGAGAGACTTCACACACAAACAATTGCAATAAAGTGCATGAGAAAAAGTTCTTACATCTTTCCTGTAGATCGCTCCTTGGAAGTACAGCAAGGTCGGCCGGCTATCAAAACCAGAGGAGTCGTTAACAAATGTTCTGATTACATGATTGTAAGGGGCAACAACATCTTTATTCACATTAGCAATATTTGGGGGATACCGTCCAAAATCTGCAATAATGAACAAGGCAGGCCACAATTTCATCCTTGCATCCAACATACTGTTAGGATGATGGGCCATAATGACATGATCCCGCCCGCCAGACCTCCTCCATTCTTTTTGAGCAGCCAAAAACTCTACCAACTTCTCCTGTAGCAATTTGTCTCTGCTCATTGTCTTGTGTGGCTTTGAATGGCGGTTATAACTCAAGGAAGAAAAGAATGGCACAAATACAACATCAGCTTCTTTAGAGCTTTCGACTCTTACAGCAGTACAGGGACCAGGTCGATCGGGAAACCGTGAAGATAAAAGATCCAATGTAAGCCAGTACTCTATGCTATGTTGGAGATTCAGCCCACCAGGATGATGGGGGACCACAGAGCGAATATCCGGCCAGACACCATTCTTTTTCCCTTTCCAATCTAACATACCAAAATGGAATTCAGGAGGCAAATCATACATGAAAACTTTCAGGACCGCTTTATCTGGATTGCATTTCTGGATTTCTTCCGACCCATCTTCATCTAATAAAAATGAGGACTTGGATGTTGGGGGGTGAAATCTGTTTTGGTTTGGGGATGGGGAACTCCCATTGTTGGTCATAGCTAAAATCTTTGGATTGGCTAACAAGCTTTGGTATATGAAAAGTTGGTTGCCCGTGGAACCAAGCAAGAAGAAGAAGACGCCAGAAAAGAGCACCAAAGACACGACTGTGAACAAGAAAAACAGATAACTTCGGGTCACAAGTCCATGAGAACTCGCATTCCTAACCGCCATTGTGCAACTAATCAAATGAAATTCCAAAATTATCTTCTAAAGATCATTTCCATCCAAAAGAAAGAAGAATAGTATTTCCCTAATCAAATATATTTGGGTCCAATCCAATTCATCAAAATCAGCAAAGAACCCACAATTCTCCCCACCCAAATACCAAAACCCAATCCAAAATCAACCTTACCATCACCAATAAACATACAAATGCACTACTACAACAAAAACTTCCTCAACAAATAGTCACCACCATCAGCCAAAACAGCACCCAAACCCCAAACATTCAAAAGTTTCATTTTTTTTTATTATCCAACTGAATCTATGTCCTCCCACATCATAAACAATAACCCACTTTACATCTCAACAGAGGAACAAAAACCCCACCAACTGAAACACACCCAGATAAATTCATACAAATTCCTAACAACCCATCAAAGGAAATCAATCAAAAAGTGAAGGAAACAGATGGAAATGAAATCTCAAGCGGCAACAAGCTGCTGCAAGGGTATTATTATGGAAGGGGGGAAAAAGAGGTACGTCTGAGATGATTTTCTTTTGACAGTACCATGGATTGATCGGAAGAAAGGTAAGAGTGACGAATTACACCTCCTTTTCTTCTCTTGCTTCCTCCATGCAGGAGTTGGATTCGGTGCCTTCGGGAGAAGCGGGCACTGCTACTTTTTCTGGTGCTCGTGGTCGCAATTTCTATATCAATACTAGATTCTTGGATGGGTGATACTAACGAGCACACAAAACGGTGCTCCTACAACCGTTGGAGCTAGTCAGCTAGGGTGGGGAACGAGTTGTGGGGTCAAGTTCAGGGTTTGGTTGGGGGGAGTTTAACTTGAACCAACCCGACCCATTTAGTAATCGGTTTGAAATAGGGATGCAAATGGGTCCAATGATCCAATCCAAAGCAAAACCATAATAAATTCGGGCCAAGGCTGAACCCGATTCTAAACTCGGATCCAAGATAAAACACGTGTTGCATCCAGATCCAACGTCAGCCGGAAGAAAAAAAATAGATATTCATTTTCAGATGCATATCCATAATATGATGTGAATGCGTTATTATAAATAGATAAAAAGGGGCTTTAAAATAAATTCTTTATATATAAATGAGGCTATTACATGTTAAATGATTAAAGCTAAATAGATTCTCGAATATCAATATTATTCAAGCTATTTAAGCAGTTAAAACTTATATATTAAGTTAGTATGTGGTTGTACTGGTTGGAAGATACAAGGATCTAGAGTAGGATACCTATTGCTTGGATCCAAATGTTTTGATGGAATCTCAACCTTCACCTACTGGTGATTGATTGCCAAAATGCTAACTTCAAAGTTTGACCAAAATGAACCATCAGTTGAGCAAAGTTTATAATTGAACCTCAACCAACTCTCTCCTCTTTTTTTTTTTTTTTTTTTCAACCTTCTCCCAATTGGATGAACATTATGGTTTTCGAAAAATTCGGGTTAGGTTTGGGGCAGATTGGCAGTTTGGGCGAGAAATTCTGCCCTCAGTTGGGAGTATAAAAATCCGATCTTGATGGACCCTACATCTATAGGACATGGAACAGATTACCCCTTTGGGATGATCTTCAACATTAAACCAAAAGGATTGGTTAGGAACTTAGAATCAGATGATTGGTGTTAGTTTTAGCCCCCCCCCTTTTTTTTTTTTTTTGCTATTTGAGGGTTTCCAACCTTTTCCGGATCCAGAGGGAAACCGGATAAACTCCCCTATAGTCCCAGTGTGGTAATGCAGTTTCAAACTCACAACCTCCGGATGCTAACCGCTGTCTAGCTTGTGTGTGTTAGTTTTAGCCTGTGTCCCATCCATGCTGGGCACACAACTCTTGATGGGTAAGGTCATGAGGAATGCAATTTCTGGTGCTGATAATAATAGTAGTAATAATAATAATAGTAGGAAGAAGAAGAAGAAAACGGCTATTGCATAAACAAGTTAAGGTTTGGGTTTACTTGGATGGAACCCACATCTGGTGCCAGTTAGAACTTAGAAGTATCTAACTATTTAATAATCAGGTCAACCACTGAGTTGGGTGCCCGTAGGCTCCCATCTCACACGCACCTCTTTAGACCCATTCACACCCATTTGCTACCCCTAGGCTGATGACTTTAAAATTGTAAAGTTTAGATTATGGGCCCATGAATCTTTTATTCAACAGCCTAATTAGTTTTCTTGCTAAAATGATTTCTTTGCAATCAATCATCATTTCAGCTTTGACTTTTAAACTGCTAATTAGTTGTCTTGCATGAGGATTTCTTTCCATTCTGCTATCCTAAACCTATAATTACCCTGTCATTGTGATATATAGGCCACTATTTCTGGAAGCCCGAAGTAAGGGTGAAAATGGGTAGGGCAGGTTCTATATGGGTTGGGTTGATCTTCCAAGTTAAACATATATGTGTCCAACCCAAATCCTAACTCTTTATAAAAAATGTTGGAACTTGGAAATGGAGACCTGAACCCTGAAACCCTAGGTCAAGTTGGCGGGTTGATCGAGTATCTTGAATGGATTCAAGCTGAATTTGACCCAAGATTTTGATTTTGACTTTGATTAGTTCTTTTTTTTTTTTTTTTTTTTTTCATTTTTTGGTAACAAATCTTGATTTTGTGATGAGACATGGAAGTGAGCCTTGGATTTGGGTTTTATTAACTATTATCCAAACCCTAGATGGTAATTTAGTTGAACTACTACTATAGTTTTTTTTTTTACTTTTGGTTGGGCTCCTTTGTACTATGCAGATCTTGCATGATACACTAGGTAATGAAGAAGAATTTAATTCTGATAATGATACATGATTTTTTTTTTCTTTTTTTGGTAAGAATGAAACATGATTTTCTTATGAAACATATACAACCACTGGCCAGTATGATACCGATTGATGCATACTAACTACCCAATGGCACTATCCTGAAAGCTCGGTAATTACATGATTCTAACTGTCCAATTGATATCCTCTTTCTAGATTGTCGACTTTCCTTCTTTTTTTCTTTTCAAAAAAGAAAAAAAAAGTTACTAGCCAATTGGACCCTTGAGAGACCGGATTCGTATGGGAGTGAGTCCGAACACATGCTGGGAAGAGAACCGCCTGTACATGTAGGGGAGAGGGCCTAGGGATAGTTGGGTGAGAATAGGACTCCCAACCATTAGGTTATTGCTTTATTCTCATATTTTTTGAAAACGTTTCCAGAATTTTGAAGGGGCCATCACCCCTACCAGCTCCCCTTGGTTCCGCCAGTGTTTGTATTAAATTATTAGGGTGATGCTAACTATTCTTTTCCCATCTTTCCTTAATTCAATTTCCATTAAAGGAAATTAGGGTTGCACATGGGCGGTTCGGATCGGTTTAGCAATAAAACAAACCACTAAATTAAACCTATCAGTTTTTTAATTAACCAATCCGATCTGACCGATGGAGAGGACTTAGACCGAACTGAAATATTTGATTCGGTTTGTTCGGTTAAACACTTAAATTGTTTATTTTTTTTTATTTTTTTAAATCAAAAATTGAAAATTTTAAAATGGTAACATCCCCAGAAGAGGTGCATGAGTTGTCGAGTATCACCCAAATGAAACCTAAAAATCTAAATAGTCAAATACTCAAATTACATAACATACCAGTCGATTCTATTTAGGCAGAGAACCGAGGGTTCAAACCGATAACCAAACGATCTAAGCGGTTTCTATGATTTTCAAATCATAGACCGAACCAATTTACTGCTTCAATCGGTTCGATCCAATTTCTCGGTCATATCGGATTTTCTATGCAAACCTAAAAGGGAATGTTATTTGAAGGTCATTTATTGATATTAAGATTGATTACATGAAACAAACGGGAACTACTAGACGTTGCGGTTCCTAAATAGATGGTTGTTATAATTGGACAAAACCCATGTGAGAGCCACCCTAATCCATGATTAGATCTTCCAACCTTGCCCTATAAGGAACTGGGGTTTGATAGGAAAGCTTCACCTGCTGGAAAAGTACTAATACCAAATGCTGTGGATGGGCTGGCTACCTGAGTTATCAGCTTTGAAACTATCACAATCCACCAACTTAGGAAGAGGGCTCTCTAACTGATCTGGATAGTAAGCGACCCTTCACATCATTTTCAATTCTTGTTCTTCTTTTAAGAAAGGGAAATGCCAATAGCATATAAATGATTGGATGGGGGCCCATTGAGGATATGGTACGAAAGCCTAATCAATTAGACAATGCTATCCATCTGTGATGGTCTTCAAACATGCATTTAAGAAAAGAAGAATAGGGTTGGGAGTATAAGGAACAAAGAGGACAAACTTGCTGTCTATCATGAGTGGGATCCCACAAATGTGGGGATTTGTAAGGGCAGCTCTCCAACATGGCCCATCCATGGTGGGTGGGGTGCATAGATCACAAGCTAGATTTTTTTTAAGTATTCTCTTTTAATTATTGAAGGTGTGATGATCTGAAATTTGCACGAGGGTCACCTAAATGGTTTGTCTAGTGATTAGGACTGCTTATTGGCCGGGCCAAAGCTTGACAAGCCCAGTCTGTTTAGATGTCATTCTTTATATTTTAGCACAGGTCCAATCAGAGGTTTGAAATTTCACCCTCTGGACAAGTTATCAACAGAATATCAGGTCCTTCTGTGTTTAATATAACTTGGTGGTCGCAGAGACCATCTAACTGGGCCTTTCATAAAAGGCCCAAGCCCATCCTTCTAACCACACCCCCCACATATCCACTTTTCAGACTTTTTCACACGACTCATGTTACCACGTTTGTTTTAACTACATGTATACATATAAGAAATTAATATGACTATTTTGTTGGGGATGTACAACCAAAGTCAGACATGGGTTAGAAATGGAAAAGATCATGAGCATATAAGTTGAACTAAGTACTCCATTGATATGAGGCTTTTTGGGCAGAGTCCAAGAGCAAATCCATGAGGGCTTAGGCCCAAAGTGGACAATATCATACCAATATGGAGTTTGTGATGGTCCATAGTTCTATATGTATTCAACTCTATTTTAACAAACAAGTCCATTATATACATTCCAATTCCATGAAAACAAACAAGCCCGTTAAAATTAGTTAATTTCAATCTATTCCGATTTGAGGCAAACAGAAGGCTTATTTGCATTATCTACTTCTTATGTATTCCAATTTATGTACTGTTGCTGAATTTACATTTTTATATTATTTTATTGTGTTCTACTAATAAATGTTTTCTAATTCAACATAAGCCAACTGACTATATATATATATATATTAACTTTGTCGTATTTGCTTATTATAATGTTTTGCTAGATCCAAGTCCTGATAAAGAAGGAGAGTTGACGTTACTTGGTGCTAATGTTGGTGTAGAAATTTATGTTTTTTCTTTAGACCTTGGTTTATGAGGGCAAGGCAAAGGCCTACGTCCAAGGTCCTTGGTCCTTTTTAGCTTATACTTGATAGGGTCAAAATAGGCTCCGACCTGGCCCTTTGACAACGTTATATGAGTCATGAGATATCAAGGGCAAGCCTAGTTATGGTTCCCACTTGCTGTCTTCTCCTCCTCCCCTCCCAATTGCCACTAACCCAAATTTTAATTAGCCCGAATCTTCTAAAGCTCCTGGTTGATTATATAAGTTTTTACACTTATCCACTTTATCAAAAGACCAGAATTTAGTCAATTTTGAGGTCATTAACTTAGTACCGCCCTTAATTAGATGATTCTTGGATTTTTTTTTTTTTTTTAATACTAGATTTTTGGAAGACATTTCAAACCCTTGTGCATGTTTGGTAAAGGTAAGGAATCCGCAAACATTACCTAAAAATCAAGAAATTGAAATCTTCACAGGCCAATAAAAAAAAAAAAAAAAAAAAACAAAACAAAAAGAAAAAGAAAATGCGGTGAGCGTGGATCGAACACGCGACCTTCAGAGCTTCAGTCTGACGCTCTCCCAACTGAGCTATCCCCGCATGGTTTAATGGATTACAATTTATATGTTATAAAGCGAATACTTGGTACTAGAGTTATGGCTAATGGTGAATCCGAGACGGCACCCATAGGATGGACGGCCAGGATCACTTAATAGTGAGTGCTATAGACTCCATCTGAAAGGACATAAATTGTTGTTTGGGAACTTTGTACATTGTTAGTCCCCAGTTTTCAAATCATATATTATTAACCTGAAGAGTAACTTAGTTGGCCAAGAACCACGGTTTGCTCTCCAAGGTTGAGAGTTCAAAACTACGCTACCACACTGAGGCCGCATGGGATTTACCTGGCTCCCCTTGGGCCCGTAGAAATTAGTCCAGCCCAAAAGGCTGGGACACCCTTTGTTATAAAAAAAATTAAAAAATATATATATATATATATATAAAAGAATCCTATATCATTGTACTACTAATCTAACTAGAGAAGAGCTTAGTGGGCTTGAAGAGTCTGGACAGGCTGAAATAGAAGCCCATTGATGGCCTTTTTATCAAACAGCCATGTGTAGGCCTGGGCCTCACAAACCGGCCGAAAAATCTGTCCCAACGGCCCATTTGACACCAAGTAAGCAAGAGTTTGGGCTGTACTTAATGGGCAATAGGTTGGGTCTGGCTTTGAAACTAAGGTCTTCTTTTGAAGTTCATGGGTTGGCACAGTTTGATTTTGGGTCTATTATATTTAACATTGAAAGGTCTACCAACTCAAATGTTGGGTTGTTCATGAAACAACTTCCTTTACAATGTTCATTGATGAGTTGGGCTAGGGCTGGAACTTTTTGGACCTTCACATAGTTCTGGTATCACAACTGGCCTATGTAGGTAACTAACAATTTTGCGATCCAGGCCCATCCTGCCTATGTACATGCCAAGCTAGTTGTTGAGAATTTAGTGGACATAGGCACCGATCCGGCCCAAGAGTTGGGCATAATTCAGGTACAAGTAGCAGGCCAGGGCCCATAACATAGTCATCTGGCATACCGCAAAAACAGAGCATGTAGGGTCATAATTCGGCCATGGTTACATGAGAATCAACTGTTGAAACAGAATTTAAAAAGTGGTGAATGCATCATCAGATTGGCCACCATGAGCTTGTCTCTTTAAAAATTAAGACTGAGATGGACCCCATTTATCAGTTGGGCCAGAAATTGGGCTCATCTACATTAGCGATAAAAAGGGCGTGGCCTAGATCTTTTTCGAGGATTTAGATGAAAAAATAAATCAAACCTCGTTGCAGGCCCACTCAACTTACTAATATTTAACCATCAGAACTCAACCTATAGGACTAAAAAGAGGCCCAAGAATGAGGCGTGCCGTGTCATATTGAGAGGTCTAACTAGCAGTTTTCATGGACCGGGTTGGTCGGGTGAAAGCTTGTCCAAGACCGGCCCATTTAAATATTGGACCCAACATTTCAGGCTCGATTACAGGCCACGGGCCTGAAACTTACGTCCCTTTACAGATACACGCCTTTTTTTGTCAAATATGTCAAGGCAGTTCAGGCCTTTATCTAGGGCCATCCCATTTAATAATCGAGCAGAACATAAGCCACGTAAGACCATGGGACAGACCCCAAGCCCAGCTCAATGGAGACCTGGCTCAGTCAGTCTTCCTTCGGCTTGACCCATGAGCACCACTATTTTTGAGCTCTCAGCCCAGCCCATTGTCAGTCCCAGAAACCAGCATTCGGCAAAGTAGAACTAGTGTGAACCAAGGAAATGCAGGTGCAAATAAGCTATAGGTTGGGAAACTCGTGACTCGGAAAGAGTCAACACGATGACTCAGGTGAGTCATGTTTTTTAAAATTTTATTTTAAAAAGTAGATTAGAAACTAATAAAATTTAAATATACATTTATTTACATGTATTAACAAATTCAAATTAACAAAATTAATATATGCAAGAAAAAGACTCTAAGGAAAAAAGAAAAGGAAAAAAAATCTTGAATATTACATAATATGAAGTCCAAACATCGAATGTAGAAGATAAAATAAGAAGTCTCAAATTATTTTTCAATCATGAAGCGTTAATTACTTAAAATAAAAATCAATTATTTAAAACCAAATCTATCTATCAAATGTATGAGAATGCATACAACTTATCAGAGGAGGTAACTCAGATGAGTGTACTCTATATTTAGCTATTTCCTTCATCTAGACGATGTGACTAGACCAAGTCAAAAGTCAAATCACCGAGATTTCTTGCCTTGCTAACAAGCATGCCCTAGATTTCAAAAGCCTAAAATTTGATTCAGCCTGAATAAAGCCTACCAAATTGATTAATCAACTCGTAGACATATAACTTGACATGAAAGATACAAAAGTTATAAAATTCCTGATTTGAGTATCCAGAAGCACTTAACTATGACCAAGTCAACAAATTTTTTTACCGTGTTTTGACTTAGTCGTGACGTTTTTTGAGCCTTTCATTGAGTTTACTTAAATTTGATCTAGTCGAGTCGATCAATTTATGTTGAGGTCAATATCCATCTTCGCTCTTGAGTGGTCATAATTGTAATCGAGTTCTAACCCTCGCCCTCACTATAAAATTATTGTTGTGCCATTTCGTATTACCAATTGATTT